>CM068373.1:475704318-476904318 GCA_034769895.1 Magicicada septendecula
ATTTCCTTTCTCCATGTTAACAAATCCTGAATTAATGAATGGTTTCGATTACTATCAATAATATTTATCTCATTCTCTTTTATAATTACTGTAATTATAACATAAACACCTTGATATAAAAAGAATTAAACTCTATTGAAAATATGAAAATCACACTATATATCTCCCAAACCTCGAGAAAAACAAATTAAATTGATATAAAAGAATTAATAAATCTGTATATTTTATTTATTTATAAATCTTATTGAATGGTTCAAATAAAAAAAAAACTATTATTATTATTATTATTATTATTACTATTAACAGGTAATAATCTGGCATTAACAGCGCCAATTTCTATTTATCCCTTTTACACATTATTTCCATATTATAAAAGCATGTTAAAAATTTTATAACATAAATACATAATACATTTTACATAATTACACATTAATACATTATATTAATACAGTAATACATTGACATGATTGATTCATTGTTAATCTTGATTTGCATATTCTATCTAAGTTTGCATTTAAATCATTTAAAATTTACAATTTCAATTAAACTTCATTAATTATACATCAATTTATATATTTATAAAATTCATTTCAAATTATTATTAGTATTCATACTACATTATTATTATTTCATTATTCAATTTTCATTACCTCTCTATTCTGAGTTTTCTACCTACCTAACTACTTTTCACCTTCTAATCACTGTTTAGTCTGGATGACTCCTATATTCACTATGCCTTTACTTATTATAATCTTACTCACCTTCTTCTAACTGACCACCAAATTTACCTATCATGACACCAATATCTCAATTATAAACTTCATTACTAATTTCATTTAAATCCTATGGCACCGCTCGTCCTTGCAATGAGTTGGGTGTTCCTAACTGGCTATATATATTCATAATATTTTGCCCTTCCAAAAATTCGGCAAACACTCCCTTAAACTACGCTAATACCTGCCACAACACTATTGGCTGGCTACTCTTTATCACCTCACCCCCACTACAGAATTCATCAACAACAAATATATGTTTATAACTTTACTTAAACACCTTTACAAATAATCACTAACTACTGTGTCCCTAAATATCTAATAATTCTCTTTGTATTATTTTCTTTAAAAATTCTTAACTATCTAACTCCATTTTCATTAATTAAATAACTCACCTGCATTTTATCTATCCCCCGGCTCTATCCCTGTTTAAACACTTACTGTAATCATTGACCATTGTCTTATAAAATTCATCTCTCACCTACTCATAATAGTACTTCTCACTTTTCAAATATATATTCTTATTTAAATATTATTATTATTATTCATTAGTAATTACCTTCCTTACAATTAAATAATGATTGAACTTCATTAAAACCTTTCTATGACAATTAATAATTTATAAAGTTACAATAGTACAACTTTCTTTTGTACCACAATTTAATAAAGAATGATTACTCTTTAATTGTTATTCGATTGAGAAAAAAAAAATATTATTATTAAACATGTTATTAAAATACATAATAATACATACTGGTGTACCTGTAATACATAATACATAATACACATCAAAAATACATTGATAGATAAATACATATAAAACAATGAAAAATATACACTCCAACTCATTATTTGTTATTTACCAAACTCAGTTCATAGCAGTCCAATTCAATATCACTTTTCACATATATATTTAATGTTCATTACACAATTGACACAGTCTATCCTCCATCGTTGAACAACAAACGAATCTTAAGTCTATTTAATTTATTACTTGATAAATAAATTTTATTATTAGTAACATTATATTCATATTAATTTCTAAATATGTTATCAAGCAAGTATTTCAAGTCACGATCGAGTAGGGTTCCGTTTATCTCAGTATCATATGTCATTAATTTGTTATTTATTCTATAATTATCTTCATAATTATCCACCACAGGTAAGTATTTAATACCTTTATTCTCATTTATTGTTATCTCAAATTCATTGTTATTATAAGGTACGTATTCCTTATTTTCTTCCACCTTATCTAACCCTAACCTTTCTAACAATTGTCTGTAATTTCTGTTTACTTTAAATATTTCTATTACTCTCTTACTCTCACAATATCTCTCTATACTTTCTTTATTAATACATTTCTCTCCATAACACCAAATTACACTTTCTCTCTCCAAGTATGCAGGGGTCCCTAACATAAAATGTTGCACCATTTATTAGGTACACAAAAACACAAAGAAACTTTATTTGTTTTATTTGTAGACCTTTCGTCTCCCAAATATAAATTGAAGGAACTCTTATCCTTATAAAAATTCGTGAAGACTTTTCTTCACCCCCTAATACAACATCAAAGAAAATTCTACCCCCCTGCACTCCTTGTACTAAAATACTTTCTCTCAACTTTCTTTCTGACTCAATAAATTCAAACATTTCATTTTCACTCATTATACTTTCATTATTATTTTTATCCTTTTCTAACACCACATTCTTACTACTTGTAATATTTGAGTTATCTGTACATTCATTATTTGAGTTATCACCCTTAAATATGTTATTATTCAGTACAGCATTTTGCTGGGTACTACTATTTACTTTCTGACTTTCTAATTGACTTTCTACCAAATTAAATTCTCATTTAGTTTTGTGATGAGCTTGTCACATTTCTTAATAAGGTGATTGTGACCTAATTTTATTTCATTCTTGAGTTCATTGAATTTAATATCAGAATCGATTTTCTGCTCATCTAGTTTTTTGTCAAAACTGTCAAATTATTTAATAAAATTTTCATCATTTCAGCAGTACCATCTGGTTTGCTATCTGACATAGCTGAAATGGATATATCAGTTTTCGTTGTCTCTACAGATACAGGCGTATTTGCCTCGTCAGTCTGACTAGCTTGATTTGGTTGTACATCCATCTCGCCAGTCAAATTTATATCAGTTGTACTGATTTCTTTTGTAATATTATCACTTGTACTCATGTTGGCAATTTTACAATACACACATGCATACAATTGTATAACCTAACTGTTGGGTTATGTTTACGTATTACAATTTTGGTGTCTATTACCTCAAACAACTTTTTTCCGCTCTCTTTCTAGGCGTACTCTATTTAAAATAATATTACATAGAGTCCCTGTTCGCAGGCGACCATCTGTAACCTTACGAACTAGTCCCTGTTCTCAGGGGCGCAATCTGTAACCTTACGATTCTGCTGATTTTAATTATACGATAGATTACATGTTAAACTTATAGTCATGTTTACAAAATTCGGGCGCCATCTTTATTACATATGTTGTCATACATTATAGGGCAGGAATTCGTTACGCGAAGTTGTGATGAACGGAAGTTGCTTGAAATAATAAGATATCTGTTTAAAATTGTTACCAATGAAATACCCTTTTTATTTTATAGACATCTTACATAATAATCTTGCAAGTGTTAAACAAACTCTAAACCCCTCCAAAATTAATACAGGTAAATGTGTTATTATATAATATTATGTACTTACGTGACTATATCCTTACATAACGTAATATATTTAGGTGTGCACAACCCAGCACTTAGTAATTACTCACGCACACGCAATCTCTCTCTCTCTCTCTCATGGTACAATTTGTTATTATATGAGCTCATTTGTTTTTAAAAGTGACATCTTGAATAATTGAATTGATATGTTATTTGGTCATTTTAATGAAATTTGATGTGGAAATAAAATATTTGTGTGTGTGTGTCGGAACGTTCTCACCAAATTCGTAGCTGTTGTGCGTTCTCACCAAATAGTTGAATGTCTATTGTTTTGCGAACTTCGCGTACCACGAGTTCGTCGACTTTTTACCGGTCACATCTTGGAGTACACTGTGGTTATTTTTATAGTTTATTAACCACTTACAGTGGTTAAAAAGTTAAAATTCACTAGCGAGTGAACGGGTTGCCGGCCGGCGTTGATCACTGCTGCAGCTGAAATGACGAAGAGTCTTTGTTATATGTTGCCGAGGTGGGGTGACCTACGTCAAACTTCCTTTGTTAAAGCTGTTGACAGCATCGTGTTGTTGATGTAAACACATTCTCGGCCGCTGACGTAATTAAGGATCGGCGCTCTTATCGCAACAACTTGCATACTGTTTTTGTGATGCTTCACAGTTTTTTGCTATGAATCGGTCCAAATCCTGGCAAATATTATACAGTCCACTCACTATATATTCATACCGGTTATTTAAGGTTGGTTTGATTATGACCAAACTAAGAAAATACAATAGTTATGGTTTTATTTACCATATTTAAGGTAATTATAAAACGTACCATGATTGTACCATTACAAAACCCCCTCAATGAAAGATTTTGTGTCGAAGCACAAAAACTTTCATTGACCCTTTCATACTTCCTAAAGGGATCAGCCAGGATAAGTCGCCACAACCCCTTACAATTTTATATAAAAGAAAATTACAACTCACCTTGGTCTGATGATGATGACCGTACCTACATGACCTTACTGGACTTCTCCTGCGAGATCCAACACCATAAGGCCACTTAGGCTCTTAACGCCCCTGCTCTGACGCGTTGGCCAGCTCAGGACCGCTGTCATATCACCAAACACTGAAACAATACATGATAAATATTAAAATAGTGGCTTGGTAAATCACTCCATCCTCAACTGATCTGGTTCCCCTTAGCTAAGTGCTGGTTTGTGCCAATAAGCACTGGGTTGGCTTAATATAGTTATAAAAGTTATACTACTAAATATAATTCTCAAGAATTAGAAAGAATTTCCTTTCTCCATATTAACAAATCCTGAATTAATGAATGGTTTCGATTACTATCAATAATATTTATCTCATTCTCTTTTATAATTACTGTAATTATAACATAAACACCTTGATATAAAAAGAATTAAACTCTATTTGAAAATATGAAAATCACACTATATATCTCCCAAACCTCGAGAAAAACAAATTAAATTGATATAAAAGAATTAATAAATCTGTATATTTTATTTATTTATAAATCTTATTGAATGGTTCAAATAAAAAAAAAACTATTATTATTATTATTATTATTATTACTATTAACAGGTAATAATCTGGCATTAACAGCGCCAATTTCTATTTATCCCTTTTACACATTATTTCCATATTATAAAAGCATGTTAAAAATTTTATAACATAAATACATAATACATTTTACATAATTACACATTAATACATTATATTAATACAGTAATACATTGACATGATTGATTCATTGTTAATCTGATTTGCATATTCTATCTAAGTTTGCATTTAAATCATTTAAAATTTACAATTTCAATTAAACTTCATTAATTATACATCAATTTATATATTTATAAAATTCATTCAAATTATTATTAGTATTCATACTACATTATTATTATTTCATTATTCAATTTTCATTACCTCTCTATCTGAGTTTTCTACCTACCTAACTACTTTTCACCTTCTAATCACTGTTTAGTCTGGATGACTCCTATATTCACTATGCCTTTACTTATTATAATCTTACTCACCTTCTTCTAACTGACCACCAAATTTACCTATCATGACACCAATATCTCAATTATAAACTTCATTACTAATTTCAGTTAAATCCTATGGCACCGCTCGTCCTTGCAATGAGTTGGGTGTTCCCCTAACTGGCTATATATATTCATAATATTTTGCCCTTCCAAAAATTCGGCAAACACTCCCTTAAACTACGCTAATACCTGCCACAACACTATTGGCTGGCTACTCTTTATCACCTCACCCCCACTACAGAATTCATCAACAACAAATATATGTTTATAACTTACTTAAACACCTTTACAAATAATCACTAACTACTGTGTCCCTAAATATCTAATAATTCTCTTTGTATTATTTTCTTTAAAAATTCTTAACTATCTAACTCCATTTTCATTAATTACATAACTCACCTGCATTTTATCTATCCCCGGCTCTATCCCTGTTTAAACACTTACTGTAATCATTGACCATTGTCTTATAAAATTCATCTCTCACCTACTCATAATAGTACTTCTCACTTTTCAAATATATATTCTTATTTAAATATTATTATTATTATTCATTAGTAATTACCTTCCTTACAATTAAATAATGATTGAACTTCATTAAAACCTTTCTATGACAATTAATAATTTATAAAGTTACAAAGGTAGTACAACTTTCTTTTGTACCACAATTTAATAAGAATGATTACTCTTTAATTGTTATTCGATTGAGAAAAAAAATATTATTATTAAACATGTTATTAAAATACATAATAATACATACTGGTGTACCTGTAATACATAATACATAATACACATCAAAAATACATTGATAGATAAATACATATAAAACAATGAAAAATATACACTCCAACTCATTATTTTGTTATTTACCAAACTCAGTTCATAGCAGTCCAATTCAATATCACTTTTCACATATATATTTAATGTTCATTACACAATTGACACAGTCTATCCTCCATCGTTTGAACAACAAACGAATCTTAAGTCTATTTAATTTATTACTTGATAAATAAATTTTATTATTAGTAACATTATATTCATATTAATTTCTAAATATGTTATCAAGCAAGTATTTCAAGTCACGATCGAGTAGGGTTCCGTTTATCTCAGTATCATATGTCATTAATTTGTTATTTATTCTATAATTATCTTCATAATTATCCACCACAGGTAAGTATTTAATACCTTTATTCTCATTTATTGTTATCTCAAATTCATTGTTATTATAAGGTACGTATTCCTTATTTTCTTCCACCTTATCTAACCCTAACCTTTCTAACAATTGTCTGTAATTTCTGTTTACTTTAAATATTTCTATTACTCTCTTACTCTCACAATATCTCTCTATACTTTCTTTATTAATACATTTCTCTCCATAACACCAAATTACACTTTCTCTCTCCAAATATGCAGGGGTCCCTAACATAAAATTGTTGCACCATTTATTAGGTACACAAAAACACAAAGAAACTTTATTTGTAGACCTTTCGTCTCCCAAATATAAATTGAAGGAACTCTTATCCTTATAAAAAATTCGTGAAGACTTTTCTTCACCCCTAATACAACATCAAAAGAAAATTCTACCCCCTGCACTCCTTGTACTAAAATACTTTCTCTCAACTTTCTTTCTGACTCAATAAATTCAAACATTTCATTTTCACTCATTATACTTTCATTATTATTTTTATCCTTTTCTAACACCACATTCTTACTACTTGTAATATTTGAGTTATCTGTACATTCATTATTTGAGTTATCACCCTTAAATATGTTATTATTCAGTACAGCATTTTGCTGGGTACTACTATTTACTTTCTGACTTTCTAATTGACTTTCTACCAAATTTAAATTCTCATTTAGTTTTGTGATGAGCTTGTCACATTTCTTAATAAGGTGATTGTGACCTAATTTTATTTCATTCTTGAGTTCATTGAATTTAATATCAGAATCGATTTTCTGCTCATCTAGTTTTTTGTCAAAACTGTCAAATTTATTTAATAAAATTTTCATCATTTCAGCAGTACCATCTGGTTTGCTATCTGACATAGCTGAAATGGATATATCAGTTTTCGTTGTCTCTACAGATACAGGCGTATTTGCCTCGTCAGTCTGACTAGCTTGATTTGGTTGTACATCCATCTCGCCAGTCAAATTTATATCAGTTGTACTGATTTCTTTTGTAATATTATCACTTGTACTCATGTTGGCAATTTTACAATACACACATGCATACAATTGTATAACCTAACTGTTGGGTTATGTTTACGTATTACAATTTTGGTGTCTATTACCTCAAACAACTTTTTTCCGCTCTCTTTCTAGGCGTACTCTATATAAAATAATATTACATAGAGTCCCTGTTCGCAGGCGACCATCTGTAACCTTACGAACTAGTCCCTGTTCTCAGGGGCGCAATCTGTAACCTTACGATTCTGCTGATTTTAATTATACGATAGATTACATGTTAAACTTATAGTCATGTTTACAAAATTCGGGCGCCATCTTTATTACATATGTTGTCATACATTATAGGGCAGGAATTCGTTACGCGAAGTTGTGATGAACGGAAGTTGCTTGAAATAATAAGATATCTGTTTAAAATTGTTACCAATGAAATACCCTTTTTATTTTATAGACATCTTACATAATAATCTTGCAAGTGTTAAACAAACTCTAAACCCTCCAAAATTAATACAGGTAAATGTGTTATTATATAATATTATGTACTTACGTGACTATATCCTTACATAACGTAATATATTTAGGTGTGCACAACCCAGCACTTAGTAATTACTCACGCACACGCAATCTCTCTCTCTCTCTCTCATGGTACAATTTGTTATTATATGAGCTCATTTGTTTTTAAAAGTGACATCTTGAATAATTGAATTGATATGTTATTTGGTCATTTTAATGAAATTTGATGTGGAAATAAAATATTTGTGTGTGTGTGTCGGAACGTTCTCACCAAATTCGTAGCTGTTGTGCGTTCTCACCAAATAGTTGAATGTCTATTGTTTTGCGAACTTCGCGTACCACGAGTTCGTCGACTTTTTACCGGTCACATCTTGGAGTACACTGTGGTTATTTTTATAGTTTATTAACCACTTACAGTGGTTAAAAAGTTAAAATTCACTAGCGAGTGAACGGGTTGCCGGCCGGCGTTGATCACTGCTGCAGCTGAAATGACGAAGAGTCTTTGTTATATGTTGCCGAGGTGGGGTGAACCTACGTCAAACTTCCTTTGTTAAAGCTGTTGACAGCATCGTGTTGTTGATGTAAACACATTCTCGGCTGTTGACGTAATTAAGGATCGGCGCTCTTATCGCAACAACTTGCATACTGTTTTTGTGATGCTTCACAGTTTTTTGCTATGAATCGGTCCAAATCCTGGCAAATATTATACAGTCCACTCACTATATATTCATACCGGTTATTTAAGGTTGGTTTGATTATGACCAAACTAAGAAAATACAATAGTTATGGTTTTATTTACCATATTTAAGGTAATTATAAAACGTACCATGATTGTACCATTACAAAACCCCCTCAATGAAAGATTTTGTGTCGAAGCACAAAAACTTTCATTGACCCTTTCATACTTCCTAAAGGGATCAGCCAGGATAAGTCGCCACAACCCCCTTACAATTTTATATAAAAGAAAATTACAACTCACCCTTGGTCTGATGATGATGACCGTACCTACATGACCTTACTGGACTTCTCCTGCGAGATCCCAACACCATAAGGCCACTTAGGCTCTTAACGCCCCTGCTCTGACGCGTTGGCCAGCTCAGGACCGCTGTCATATCACCAAACACTGAAACAATACATGATAAATATTAAAATAGTGGCTTGGTAAATCACTCCATCCTCAACTGATCTGGTTCCCCTTAGCTAAGTGCTGGTTTGTGCCAATAAGCACTGGGTTGGCTTAATATAGTTATAAAAGTTATACTACTAAATATAATTCTCAAGAATTAGAAAGAATTTCCTTTCTCCATATTAACAAATCCTGAATTAATGAATGGTTTCGATTACTATCAATAATATTTATCTCATTCTCTTTTATAATTACTGTAATTATAACATAAACACCTTGATATAAAAAGAATTAAACTCTATTTGAAAATATGAAAATCACACTATATATCTCCCAAACCTCGAGAAAAACAAATTAAATTGATATA
Source organism: Magicicada septendecula (assembly GCA_034769895.1). Taxonomy (NCBI): domain Eukaryota; kingdom Metazoa; phylum Arthropoda; class Insecta; order Hemiptera; family Cicadidae; genus Magicicada; species Magicicada septendecula. The sequence goes on from CM068373.1 coordinate 475,714,031, forward strand.
AAAGAATTAATAAATCTGTATATTTTATTTATTTATAAATCTTATTGAATGGTTCAAATAAAAAAAAACTATTATTATTATTATTATTATTATTACTATTAACAGGTAATAATCTGGCATTAACAGCGCCAATTTCTATTTATCCCTTTTACACATTATTTCCATATTATAAAAGCATGTTAAAAATTTTATAACATAAATACATAATACATTTTACATAATTACACATTAATACATTATATTAATACAGTAATACATTGACATGATTGATTCATTGTTAATCTTGATTTGCATATTCTATCTATGTTTGCATTTAAATCATTTAAAATTTACAATTTCAATTAAACTTCATTAATTATACATCAATTTATATATTTATAAAATTCATTTCAAATTATTATTAGTATTCATACTACATTATTATTATTTCATTATTCAATTTTCATTACCTCTCTATTCTGAGTTTTCTACCTACCTAACTACTTTTCACCTTCTAATCACTGTTTAGTCTGGATGACTCCTATATTCACTATGCCTTTACTTATTATAATCTTACTCACCTTCTTCTAACTGACCACCAAATTTACCTATCATGACACCAATATCTCAATTATAAACTTCATTACTAATTTCATTTAAATCCTATGGCACCGCTCGTCCTTGCAATGAGTTGGGTGTTCCCTAACTGGCTATATATATTCATAATATTTTGCCCTTCCAAAAATTCGGCAAACACTCCCTTAAACTACGCTAATACCTGCCACAACACTATTGGCTGGCTACTCTTTATCACCTCACCCCCACTACAGAATTCATCAACAACAAATATATGTTTATAACTTTACTTAAACACCTTTACAAATAATCACTAACTACTGTGTCCCTAAATATCTAATAATTCTCTTTGTATTATTTTCTTTAAAAATTCTTAACTATCTAACTCCATTTTCATTAATTACATAACTCACCTGCATTTTATCTATCCCCCGGCTCTATCCCTGTTTAAACACTTACTGTAATCATTGACCATTGTCTTATAAAATTCATCTCTCACCTACTCATAATAGTACTTCTCACTTTTCAAATATATATTCTTATTTAAATATTATTATTATTATTCATTAGTAATTACCTTCCTTACAATTAAATAATGATTGAACTTCATTAAAACCTTTCTATGACAATTAATAATTTATAAAGTTACAAAGGTAGTACAACTTTCTTTTGTACCACAATTTAATAAAGAATGATTACTCTTTAATTGTTATTCGATTGAGAAAAAAAAATATTATTATTAAACATGTTATTAAAATACATAATAATACATACTGGTGTACCTGTAATACATAATACATAATACACATCAAAAATACATTGATAGATAAATACATATAAAACAATGAAAAATATACACTCCAACTCATTATTTTGTTATTTACCAAACTCAGTTCATAGCAGTCCAATTCAATATCACTTTTCACATATATATTTAATGTTCATTACACAATTGACACAGTCTATCCTCCATCGTTGAACAACAAACGAATCTTAAGTCTATTTAATTTATTACTTGATAAATAAATTTTATTATTAGTAACATTATATTCATATTAATTTCTAAATATGTTATCAAGCAAGTATTTCAAGTCACGATCGAGTAGGGTTCCGTTTATCTCAGTATCATATGTCATTAATTTGTTATTTATTCTATAATTATCTTCATAATTATCCACCACAGGTAAGTATTTAATACCTTTATTCTCATTTATTGTTATCTCAAATTCATTGTTATTATAAGGTACGTATTCCTTATTTTCTTCCACCTTATCTAACCCTAACCTTTCTAACAATTGTCTGTAATTTCTGTTTACTTTAAATATTTCTATTACTCTCTTACTCTCACAATATCTCTCTATACTTTCTTTATTAATACATTTCTCTCCATAACACCAAATTACACTTTCTCTCTCCAAATATGCAGGGGTCCCTAACATAAAATTGTTGCACCATTTATTAGGTACACAAAAACACAAAGAAACTTTATTTGTAGACCTTTCGTCTCCCAAATATAAATTGAAGGAACTCTTATCCTTATAAAAAATTCGTGAAGACTTTTCTTCACCCCCTAATACAACATCAAAAGAAAATTCTACCCCCTGCACTCCTTGTACTAAAATACTTTCTCTCAACTTTCTTTCTGACTCAATAAATTCAAACATTTCATTTTCACTCATTATACTTTCATTATTATTTTTATCCTTTTCTAACACCACATTCTTACTACTTGTAATATTTGAGTTATCTGTACATTCATTATTTGAGTTATCACCCTTAAATATGTTATTATTCAGTACAGCATTTTGCTGGGTACTACTATTTACTTTCTGACTTTCTAATTGACTTTCTACCAAATTTAAATTCTCATTTAGTTTTGTGATGAGCTTGTCACATTTCTTAATAAGGTGATTGCGACCTAATTTTATTTCATTCTTGAGTTCATTGAATTTAATATCAGAATCGATTTTCTGCTCATCTAGTTTTTTGTCAAAACTGTCAAATTTATTTAATAAAATTTTCATCATTTCAGCAGTACCATCTGGTTTGCTATCTGACATAGCTGAAATGGATATATCAGTTTTCGTTGTCTCTACAGATACAGGCGTATTTGCCTCGTCAGTCTGACTAGCTTGATTTGGTTGTACATCCATCTCGCCAGTCAAATTTAAATCAGTTGTACTGATTTCTTTTGTAATATTATCACTTGTACTCATGTTGGCAATTTTACAATACACACATGCATACAATTGTATAACCTAACTGTTGGGTTATGTTTACGTATTACAATTTTGGTGTCTATTACCTCAAACAACTTTTTTCCGCTCTCTTTCTAGGCGTACTCTATATAAAATAATATTACATAGAGTCCCTGTTCGCAGGCGACCATCTGTAACCTTACGAACTAGTCCCTGTTCTCAGGGGCGCAATCTGTAACCTTACGATTCTGCTGATTTTAATTATACGATAGATTACATGTTAAACTTATAGTCATGTTTACAAAATTCGGGCGCCATCTTTATTACATATGTTGTCGTACATTATAGGGCAGGAATTCGTTACGCGAAGTTGTGATGAACGGAAGTTGCTTGAAATAATAAGATATCTGTTTAAAATTGTTACCAATGAAATACCCTTTTTATTTTATAGACATCTTACATAATAATCTTGCAAGTGTTAAACAAACTCTAAACCCTCCAAAATTAATACTGGTAAATGTGTTATTATATAATATTATGTACTTACGTGACTATATCCTTACATAACGTAATATATTTAGGTGTGCACAACCCAGCACTTAGTAATTACTCACGCACACGCAATCTCTCTCTCTCTCTCTCATGGTACAATTTGTTATTATATGAGCTCATTTGTTTTTAAAAGTGACATCTTGAATAATTGAATTGATATGTTATTTGGTCATTTTAATGAAATTTGATGTGGAAATAAAATATTTGTGTGTGTGTGTCGGAACGTTCTCACCAAATTCGTAGCTGTTGTGCGTTCTCACCAAATAGTTGAATGTCTATTGTTTTGCGAACTTCGCGTACCACGAGTTCGTCGACTTTTTACCAGTCACATCTTGGAGTACACTGTGGTTATTTTTATAGTTTATTAACCACTTACAGTGGTTAAAAAGTTAAAATTCACTAGCGAGTGAACGGGTTGCCGGCCGGCGTTGATCACTGCTGCAGCTGAAATGACGAAGAGTCTTTGTTATATGTTGCCGAGGTGGGGTGAACCTACGTCACACTTCCTTTGTTAAAGCTGTTGACAGCATCGTGTTGTTGATGTAAACACATTCTCGGCCGCTGACGTAATTAAGGATCGGCACTCTTATCGCAACAACTTGCATACTGTTTTTGTGATGCTTCACAGTTTTTTGCTATGAATCGGTCCAAATCCTGGCAAATATTATACAGTCCACTCACTATATATTCATACCGGTTATTTAAGGTTGGTTTGATTATGACCAAACTAAGAAAATACAATAGTTATGGTTTTATTTACCATATTTAAGGTAATTATAAAACGTACCATGATTGTACCATTACAAAACCCCCTCAATGAAAGATTTTGTGTCGAAGCACAAAAACTTTCATTGACCCTTTCATACTTCCTAAAGGGATCAGCCAGGATAAGTCGCCACAACCCCCTTACAATTTTATATAAAAGAAAATTACAACTCACCCTTGGTCTGATGATGATGACCGTACCTACATGACCTTACTGGACTTCTCCTGCGAGATCCCAACACCATAAGGCCACTTAGGCTCTTAACGCCCCTGCTCTGACGCGTTGGCCAGCTCAGGACCGCTGTCATATCACCAAACACTGAAACAATACATGATAAATATTAAAATAGTGGCTTGGTAAATCACTCCATCCTCAACTGATCTGGTTCCCCTTAGCTAAGTGCTGGTTTGTGCCAATAAGCACTGGGTTGGCTTAATATAGTTATAAAAGTTATACTACTAAATATAATTCTCAAGAATTAGAAAGAATTTCCTTTCTCCATATTAACAAATCCTGAATTAATGAATGGTTTCGATTACTATCAATAATATTTATCTCATTCTCTTTTATAATTACTGTAATTATAACATAAACACCTTGATATAAAAAGAATTAAACTCTATTTGAAAATATGAAAATCACACTATATATCTCCCAAACCTCGAGAAAAACAAATTAAATTGATATAAAAGAATTAATAAATCTGTATATTTTATTTATTTATAAATCTTATTGAATGGTTCAAATAAAAAAAAACTATTATTATTATTATTATTATTATTACTATTAACAGGTAATAATCTGGCATTAACAGCGCCAATTTCTATTTATCCCTTTTACACATTATTTCCATATTATAAAAGCATGTTAAAAATTTTATAACATAAATACATAATACATTTTACATAATTACACATTAATACATTATATTAATACAGTAATACATTGACATGATTGATTCATTGTTAATCTTGATTTGCATATTCTATCTATGTTTGCATTTAAATCATTTAAAATTTACAATTTCAATTAAACTTCATTAATTATACATCAATTTATATATTTATAAAATTCATTTCAAATTATTATTAGTATTCATACTACATTATTATTATTTCATTATTCAATTTTCATTACCTCTCTATTCTGAGTTTTCTACCTACCTAACTACTTTTCACCTTCTAATCACTGTTTAGTCTGGATGACTCCTATATTCACTATGCCTTTACTTATTATAATCTTACTCACCTTCTTCTAACTGACCACCAAATTTACCTATCATGACACCAATATCTCAATTATAAACTTCATTACTAATTTCATTTAAATCCTATGGCACCGCTCGTCCTTGCAATGAGTTGGGTGTTCCCTAACTGGCTATATATATTCATAATATTTTGCCCTTCCAAAAATTCGGCAAACACTCCCTTAAACTACGCTAATACCTGCCACAACACTATTGGCTGGCTACTCTTTATCACCTCACCCCCACTACAGAATTCATCAACAACAAATATATGTTTATAACTTTACTTAAACACCTTTACAAATAATCACTAACTACTGTGTCCCTAAATATCTAATAATTCTCTTTGTATTATTTTCTTTAAAAATTCTTAACTATCTAACTCCATTTTCATTAATTACATAACTCACCTGCATTTTATCTATCCCCCGGCTCTATCCCTGTTTAAACACTTACTGTAATCATTGACCATTGTCTTATAAAATTCATCTCTCACCTACTCATAATATTACTTCTCACTTTTCAAATATATATTCTTATTTAAATATTATTATTATTATTCATTAGTAATTACCTTCCTTACAATTAAATAATGATTGAACTTCATTAAAACCTTTCTATGACAATTAATAATTTATAAAGTTACAAAGGTAGTACAACTTTCTTTTGTACCACAATTTAATAAAGAATGATTACTCTTTAATTGTTATTCGATTGAGAAAAAAAAATATTATTATTAAACATGTTATTAAAATACATAATAATACATACTGGTGTACCTGTAATACATAATACATAATACACATCAAAAATACATTGATAGATAAATACATATAAAACAATGAAAAATATACACTCCAACTCATTATTTTGTTATTTACCAAACTCAGTTCATAGCAGTCCAATTCAATATCACTTTTCACATATATATTTAATGTTCATTACACAATTGACACAGTCTATCCTCCATCGTTGAACAACAAACGAATCTTAAGTCTATTTAATTTATTACTTGATAAATAAATTTTATTATTAGTAACATTATATTCATATTAATTTCTAAATATGTTATCAAGCAAGTATTTCAAGTCACGATCAAGTAGGGTTCCGTTTATCTCAGTATCATATGTCATTAATTTGTTATTTATTCTATAATTATCTTCATAATTATCCACCACAGGTAAGTATTTAATACCTTTATTCTCATTTATTGTTATCTCAAATTCATTGTTATTATAAGGTACGTATTCCTTATTTTCTTCCACCTTATCTAACCCTAACCTTTCTAACAATTGTCTGTAATTTCTGTTTACTTTAAATATTTCTATTACTCTCTTACTCTCACAATATCTCTCTATACTTTCTTTATTAATACATTTCTCTCCATAACACCAAATTACACTTTCTCTCTCCAAATATGCAGGGGTCCCTAACATAAAATTGTTGCACCATTTATTAGGTACACAAAAACACAAAGAAACTTTATTTGTAGACCTTTCGTCTCCCAAATATAAATTGAAGGAACTCTTATCCTTATAAAAAATTCGTGAAGACTTTTCTTCACCCCCTAATACAACATCAAAAGAAAATTCTACCCCCTGCACTCCTTGTACTAAAATACTTTCTCTCAACTTTCTTTCTGACTCAATAAATTCAAACATTTCATTTTCACTCATTATACTTTCATTATTATTTTTATCCTTTTCTAACACCACATTCTTACTACTTGTAATATTTGAGTTATCTGTACATTCATTATTTGAGTTATCACCCTTAAATATGTTATTATTCAGTACAGCATTTTGCTGGGTACTACTATTTACTTTCTGACTTTCTAATTGACTTTCTACCAAATTTAAATTCTCATTTAGTTTTGTGATGAGCTTGTCACATTTCTTAATAAGGTGATTGCGACCTAATTTTATTTCATTCTTGAGTTCATTGAATTTAATATCAGAATCGATTTTCTGCTCATCTAGTTTTTTGTCAAAACTGTCAAATTTATTTAATAAAATTTTCATCATTTCAGCAGTACCATCTGGTTTGCTATCTGACATAGCTGAAATGGATATATCAGTTTTCGTTGTCTCTACAGATACAGGCGTATTTGCCTCGTCAGTCTGACTAGCTTGATTTGGTTGTACATCCATCTCGCCAGTCAAATTTAAATCAGTTGTACTGATTTCTTTTGTAATATTATCACTTGTACTCATGTTGGCAATTTTACAATACACACATGCATACAATTGTATAACCTAACTGTTGGGTTATGTTTACGTATTACAATTTTGGTGTCTATTACCTCAAACAACTTTTTTCCGCTCTCTTTCTAGGCGTACTCTATATAAAATAATATTACATAGAGTCCCTGTTCGCAGGCGACCATCTGTAACCTTACGAACTAGTCCCTGTTCTCAGGGGCGCAATCTGTAACCTTACGATTCTGCTGATTTTAATTATACGATAGATTACATGTTAAACTTATAGTCATGTTTACAAAATTCGGGCGCCATCTTTATTACATATGTTGTCGTACATTATAGGGCAGGAATTCGTTACGCGAAGTTGTGATGAACGGAAGTTGCTTGAAATAATAAGATATCTGTTTAAAATTGTTACCAATGAAATACCCTTTTTATTTTATAGACATCTTACATAATAATCTTGCAAGTGTTAAACAAACTCTAAACCCTCCAAAATTAATACAGGTAAATGTGTTATTATATAATATTATGTACTTACGTGACTATATCCTTACATAACGTAATATATTTAGGTGTGCACAACCCAGCACTTAGTAATTACTCACGCACACGCAATCTCTCTCTCTCTCTCTCTCATGGTACAATTTGTTATTATATGAGCTCATTTGTTTTTAAAAGTGACATCTTGAATAATTGAATTGATATGTTATTTGGTCATTTTAATGAAATTTGATGTGGAAATAAAATATTTGTGTGTGTGTGTCGGAACGTTCTCACCAAATTCGTAGCTGTTGTGCGTTCTCACCAAATAGTTGAATGTCTATTGTTTTGCGAACTTCGCGTACCACGAGTTCGTCGACTTTTTACCAGTCACATCTTGGAGTACACTGTGGTTATTTTTATAGTTTATTAACCACTTACAGTGGTTAAAAAGTTAAAATTCACTAGCGAGTGAACGGGTTGCCGGCCGGCGTTGATCACTGCTGCAGCTGAAATGACGAAGAGTCTTTGTTATATGTTGCCGAGGTGGGGTGAACCTACGTCACACTTCCTTTGTTAAAGCTGTTGACAGCATCGTGTTGTTGATGTAAACACATTCTCGGCCGCTGACGTAATTAAGGATCGGCACTCTTATCGCAACAACTTGCATACTGTTTTTGTGATGCTTCACAGTTTTTTGCTATGAATCGGTCCAAATCCTGGCAAATATTATACAGTCCACTCACTATATATTCATACCGGTTATTTAAGGTTGGTTTGATTATGACCAAACTAAGAAAATACAATAGTTATGGTTTTATTTACCATATTTAAGGTAATTATAAAACGTACCATGATTGTACCATTACATTATTTCTCCTTTGTGTGCCGTATGAAGTTTTCTTCTAGGCATTTATTATTAGCAATTATTCTTTTATTTATATTTTTAAATTCATTATTAGTTTTTAATTCATTCTCTTTAACTACTTCTTCTATGCTATCTAATCTTAAATTACGTTCATTTCTAACTGTATTGATCTCTTCTTTAACTATTTTCCTAGTTTCTTTTTTAATTTGTTCTATTAGTTCTTGGTTTTCTTTCCTAAATTCATTTATTTGTTGGGTCATTTGTGTTGTTATTTTGTTGAAATTTGCGTCAGCGATGTCTTGAGCTTGTTGTGCGATGCTTTGCGTTTGTTGTTCAATACGTTTGGTAATGTCTTCTTTTTGTTGGGTAATGGTTTTTATAAGTTGTAATATTGTATAAATATCTTCTTCTTTAATTACTGGTGTTGTTTCTGTCTGCGGTCCCCACGCCTCTGTGTTATCGTTAGCTGTGTTTTCATCAAATATGTTTGGTTCTCCTAACTGGTTATTAATCTCGCACTCCAACTCGCTGCTACTTTTTTCGACTATTTCTTTTTCTGTGTTCATGGTTGTGTTGTTAATTGTGTCTGTTTGTTTGTTATGAGCTACTCTTCTTCTACTCCTAGTGATCATATGCTAGAACTTATCACTTAAATTTCTTAGCTTATTACAATTTTGTAACTCAATTTGCTCTACCCTTTGCTTTGAATCAAGCTGATACAGTGGGTGCCAATAATATTACCTTGGGTTGTAATATTTTTGTTAACACCAATTAATATGGGTGAGTGCTAATAATATATTATTTTGTATACTATATAGCCCCACATTGAAGGTGGCAACAATATTACCCCAGTATTACACCAATTTATATTTATCTTTGTAGCGGGTCAATTTTTGGGTGTTTTTATTTTAACCGTTTGGGGCATGTATATATTTTTATTCATTTCATTTTCGGTCGGGAGCCTTATAAAATATTGCGAAATAACTATTATTGTGCAACGTATTTGTCAGTGTAACAGAACAGTGAAACAAAGCAATAAGATGCAGGTTGTTGTTGAGTAATGCGGCGAAGAATTTACCACCCCAATTTTTTGCAGAACTTTGCGTGTATATGATCACGCCCGTATGCAACATTGATGGGCGGCGCGCCTGAGGGACGCTTGGAAAACACAACCCACGCTATGAAACATGGCGATGTAGAAAAACGTTTGTCGCAGCCATCAACTCAATACCGGAAGTCGCATTAAACTCCGCCTACTGTTGGTGACATCAGCAGAGCCAAGTCCAATATTAAGCTCTGGTCACACACATATATCAGCTCCATTCCATATATAAAATGGTTACCCAACAGCATATGAGCAAGGAGCGACGAAAATAGTGGCCGTGAACAACAGCTTCCCGCCAAAGAAAGCAAGCGGTACCTGTTACGTTCTCGGTGACGGCGGTTATACTGTGTGCGTACCGGCCGGTACAGAGCTAAGTTAGGCTCAGTATAAAATTTCATGTTTCACCGATAAAAAAGTGAAATAACAGTTTAAATCTATGTAACCGCGGTTAATACCAGTCAGTGAAGAATATCCACGTTTAGTTACGGACATACCAGTGATGGCCAAACGTTAAATAGTGAGTGCGCATGAAGACCACGTTGCCGACTATAGAATTTCACAACATGTTTAAGGGTTTGGGGTAATAAAAATGTTCAGGGGAGGGTGTATAAATTGAAAGAATGAGTGAGTGGCAGGCTGGGCTATCTTAGAGTATGTAAGTAGTAGGAAATAAGGATAGTAAGTAAGATGTAATAGTTGCACAACCTATACACTTGTAATACCTTTAAAACCTGTAAAAACTATTTTTTGAGGAAAAGTATAAATTCAAATCTTTTGATTAATAAACAAAAAATAATTTCTCTTCCAAGATGCATTGTATAAGTTCTTCACACAACCTTGAAAATTACGCTTGTATCCCAAAGTACGTATGAGACCCTGGACCCAAGAACACGCAAAAAGGTAAGTGTAAGTTTTTTTTATTATTGTATGGTTTTCTATGTTAATTAAATGGTGATAAATTCGTAGCTTAACATTTGGCGCCCGAACAGGGACGAATTTAATAAAATGAAATTCCATACCTACAAATAAGATACAAGCGCAATTGAGAGGTTAAGTGAAAGACGTAAAGTTACGTAAAATAAGTAAAAAATATTTGTTCAGACAGATAAGAAATAAATTACATATTTAAAAATATAATAATGGAAAATACAGAGAACGGAGTCGATTTGTCCGACTCGACTGTGATAAGCGAAACAGCTGAATTTGACGAATCAGCTGTTATGAATAGTCTTGAAATACATTCAACACCGAATGTAGGTCAAGACGACAAAATTATGAATGTAACCAAAACGAATGAATCAAATAATACAGATGATTCGGGGATCCAAACGACCCCAAAATCAAATAGAGAAAATAAAAATAATGATAACGAAGTCAGTTTCACTGACGATAAAAAAGAAAGTCAGTTAACGCCAGTCCAAAGCAAAAAATCTGATACAGATGAGATGTTAACACGATTATACAACATGATAAATGCTAGACTTGATATTAGTGACAATAAAATGAATGACAAATTGGATAGGCAAAGTAGCGATTTTAAGGTAAAGTTTGAAGTTCAGAACAGAAAATTCGATGAACAAAAGAATAGTTTTGATGAGTTAAAAAACCAGAATAAGGAATTAAAAAACGAAATTCAAGAATTAAATAAATGTTTAGAAAGTACTAATGAGACAATAATGACTAGTTTGAATAAATTAGAACAGAGTGTGGAGCGAATGGGAGTACATGTGATGAATCCAGATAAGAATAATACAAATGAAACTTGTAATGACAAATACAAAAATGTAATGCCAGATAAAGAGTTAACAAATAATGTACGTAATACTGAGAATATTAATGTGTTTGAAGAGTTAGTATCAGAGACTGATACAGTAAAAATAAATAATGAGAGTATTAATGAAAGTGTAGAATGTAGTGATTATGAGATGTTAAGGTGTGTCAGTGAGTTAGAGAGAGAGAGGAGAAATAATGTTGTAGTAGAGTGGGGACAGAGGGCAAATTTTCCCTTTAGTTATGATGATTTAATGTATTCACAAGTGCTGTTTTTGAAGGGCAAGAGTCCCGTGTTAGTAGAAGATTTGAGTTGTTTATTTTATTCGTATAAGTTTATACCCTCTGTCTGGAGTAATATTGAAGATATGAGATGGTGTTATGATGAGAGAGATTTAAATAGAGAATTGTGTGTTGAGAGAGAGATAGAAGTATATAATTTAAAGAGAGATTATGGTGAGTTGAAAGAAATATTAGAAGAGTATTTAAATAAGAATGATTTGATTTTTAATACAAAAGTAACTGACCCGATATTGAAGAAATTTACTAACGGAGACTTAACAGATATACTTAATGTTGACTTGTTGCAAGATTATTTTGGTAAGACGGATGACTTTGATTTTTGGGTTTATGACACACAAAGTATCAGTATGTGTGTTAACGAAATCGAAAAGTGTTATGTAGAACCAAGGTTAATTTGGAACGATGGAGGCTAAACTATAAACAATCAATGGACAATTTTATATATATTGTTTTATGGTTTTGTGACCTCGCAACCTTTGAACATTGAAGTGTGATATGACTAAATAAATAAGGATGCAGATTTGTAAATAAATGTTTAATAAGTTTATTTGTGTGTATTGTAGAATGTTAAGTAAACAATATGTGTGTAGATGATTGTTGTAATACTAATATTAATATTTGCAATTTAAACAAATAACAGAATTAATTTTGAAAACTAATTGGCTAATTGTAAATGTTTAATTAAAATAATTGGAAATGTTTTAAATATTTTGATTAATTCAAAGATTATATAATTGAATTTTCTGATGAATTTAAATGGTTTAACGAGAAGTGAAGTTGGTAATTAAATGATAAGTTGTTGATTGGAAATAACTTTTTGTTAAATGTTTCAGAGGTTACTTGGAGTAGTGGTGTATGGTGTATATATTTGTGTATGTCAGTATATGAATTATGGACTGTAAGTATAAAATTTTATGATACAAGTCAAAGATAATAAAATGTACACAAATGTTTAACTTAATGGAACGAATTTTAACTTCAATAATGAAAATAGCTTGAGATAATGATTTAAAGGGTAATAATAACTGAGATATGATGAAAAATAAATATTAATAATGAATTTGAAAATTTTAAGTAATCTAATTGTAGAAAGTTATGAAGGATGATTAATGATTGATAATGGATGAAGATGTCACATTAGAATGTTGTATATAAAAAAAAAAAATTCTATTAGTTAGTTATTAAGTGGCTATTGAGGGGGTGGCCTGTGCTCTCTTAGATAGCGAAATGGGTTGGGGGTAATGGTGAGTGTTACCTCCATCGGAGGCCAAACTGGCGATAAATGTGCGGCACACCTTATCCGTGTAAATAAAAAATTTTACACACAATACTAAATAACGTGTCGCACATAATGAGATTGATGTGAAACAGGCAGTGAAATGAAAGTTTAGATTTCCTTGACATTTCGGGCGGTTACTGTCTTACCACCACTAACCGTGGTTTTGGCTAGCGGCCAGCTATGGCCATACCAAGTCCCTTGACCATAGCTGACTTGAAATTGGTATATATTTGAAATTCAATGGGGGGACAATTAGAGGAAATCTCCCGGAAACTATGGAACAGCGGCTGCCACTCTGCCCGCTTGGGGGTAGCAAGACCGGTGGCAGATCCGTTTTAAGGGTGCATGATTATAGAACAAGAACATGATGATGTTCACCAATTTAAACTTAACAGCGGAAGCAGAGACACGGAGAGGTAAAAAACCTGCTCCAAAATATACAGTCTCTGTGGAAGCGAATGGGCGCCACAGTCCACCATAATCTGAAATAGTGTGTGTGGCTGGGAGGTGACGCAAAGGAGTCACGAATTTAAAATTTTATGACATAAAAGTTTTTTTTTTTTCTCAAAGTTTGATCAAATAAAACTGCTTGTGCTCTGTTCAGGTAACTAGCTGCTTAGATATTTAAAAATAAGGTGTTCATGCTATAATTTTAAGTGTATTATTTTATTGTTGTCTGTTAGATAAGCATTGATAAGAATATGTAATTTTATTATGTGTGTATTTTTTTTAAGCCAATAAGTAAATCGTCTGGCAGGCTAACATAAATAACCAGAATCAGAGAAATGGGAAACAATGAGGTGAGAAGGGAGAATAAATAAAAATAAATGTGTATATTCCATGTAATTTGTTCAATTTTAAGATGTATTTTCATTGTGTTAGGAGGATCAGCTGATCAGCAATAACGTCACTGGTATATTGGTTTGTAAATGTTACAAGTAATTAATGTTTAATGTACTACAGATATTTTGAAGTAAAGATAAAAAGAATATGAGAAATAAAATAACTATAATTTATGCAAATTAATAAAAGATAATTCGTGGGTGATAAATATGTTGTGGGACACGTAGACCTGTCCAAATTGAATTAAAAGTTGAATGTGAAATGATAGAGATGAATATGATGTAATGTTGTTTTTGAGTTAATGTAATGTAACAGAGTTGGTGAAGTATTAATGTTGACACAGTGGTAATGGAGACTTTATGTAGATTTTGAGTGACATATTGTTGTTTTTATAGTTAATGAGGTTATTTTGTGTATTTGTAGTAATGTAATGAGATTGAGAATTTTGGGGATGGCAATTTTGTATTAGGGGGTAGTGTATTTGGGGAGTCCGCAACAAGGGTTGGGACGGGATAGGGATAGATTTTAGTGGGGAAGGGGCCGCCTTAGGTAGAATCCGGGCCGCCAAATAAGGGAATTGAGTTTTTTGGGGGCGGGGAAACACGTATCCTATATACAAAGGGTTAGAGAGTATTTTATAATGGGAGAAGGCGGCGAATTGTGTTAAATGATAAGTTGGGGTTTAGAGTGTCCTGATTAGTAGAGATTTTGGTAGAGATGGGTGTCATAGGAGTTGAAGTGATTGATGTTAGAGTCAGAGGGAGAAAGTTCACATATGTATACAGATCTAATACAGAAAAACGAGAATAAATAATTTATATCACCCACAGTAAAGTGTAGCGAGATTGTTAAATGAAGAGGAGGATTGTTAAGCAAGAAGGGAAAAAAAAAAAAAAAAAAAAAAATTTTATGATAAAGAATATACAGTTGTTTATTTTTTTTAACCAGTGACAGAATTTTGATGAAATTTGAAAATGATGTAAAGTCAAGAATTGTTTATTTTAAATAATTTAACTGTCAAATTGATGATTATATTAATATTTTGTTGGTTTTAAATATTTTGTTTTATTATGTTTTGTATTTCAAGGTGGAATATTACAGATGTTCAGTGTATTTTCAGAACTTATATATAACATATGTAGGTCAAGGATCTTGGACTTGACCTAGTTTCGATCAGCTGATGGGGTCATACACAGACTAAGCTTGTATAATAGGAAGTCAGTTTAATTTGTTTAGTTAATCTATTTAAACCAAATTTTAATAATTTCTACACATAGAGGGAAACATTTAAATAAATTTAGATTTTTTCTTGAATTTTAAAATTTTTGGAAATTTTAATTTTTGTTGGAAAAAAAAAACTTGATTTTTCGCCTCCCAGCGAATGAATATTTTTGATAATGAATTTTTTTTATGTGTGCATTAACCATGTTTCTTTTATTGTATTGCATTATATTGGTAGACTATAAGTGGTTCTCATGTTAGAGTAAGGATGTGTTTAGATTAGTAGAAATGTCTAGGTTGTCATGTGAAACAAAAATTTAGAAAACAAGGAAGAGAATTTTTTTGATAAAATATTATTTTTTTGTGAATTTCGGATTTTTTAAATTTTAATAAATTTGAAAAGAAATCTTTTATTTTTAATGTGTTATGGTAACATATAATGTTAGGGTGTGTGAGCCCAGTATCTGCTAAAGGCAGCCCAGCTTGCAAAAAGGGGATCCATATCGGCGGAGGAGCTGGGATAATTTTAACCAGGGATTGAGGATTTTTGGGGGTAGCATGTTAGAAGGCGAGGCGCGCTGTGGTGCGAGTCTGTTCGATTTCTCGGTGTTGGGATCTCTTACGGAGAAGTCCAGTGATCTCGTTCAGATGAGTCCGTGGTCGCTGAGCCAGGGGGGTCGTGTACCCATGAGATTAAGAACCAGGGGGTTATTGGCACCAGTTCCTCACCGGTCCTCTTCGGGGTTATCGATGAGATTTCTTCTGTCGTGAACAGCAGAATTCTCATCGTGGGGGTATTGTAGCGGGTCAATTTTTGGGTGTTTTTATTTTAACCGTTTGGGGCATGTATATATTTTTATTCATTTCATTTTCGGTCGGGAGCCTTATAAAATATTGCGAAATAACTGTATTATTGTGCAACGTATTTGTCAGTGTAACAGAACAGTGAAACAAAGCAATAAGACGCAGGTTGTTGTTGAGTAATGCGGCGAAGAATTTACCACCCCAATTTTTTGCAGAACTTTGCGTGTATATGATCACGCCCGTATGCAACATTGATGGGCGGCGCGCCTGAGGGACGCTTGGAAAACACAACCCACGCTATGAAACATGGCGATGTAGAAAAACGTTTGTCGCAGCCATCAACTCAATACCGGAAGTCGCATTAAACTCCGCCTACTGTTGGTGACATCAGCAGAGCCAAGTCCAATATTAAGCTCTGGTCACACACATATATCAGCTCCATTCCATATATAAAATGGTTACCCAACAGCATATGAGCAAGGAGCGACGAAAATAGTGGCCGTGAACAACAGCTTCCCGCCAAAGAAAGCAAGCGGTACCTGTTACGTTCTCGGTGACGGCGGTTATACTGTGTGCGTACCGGCCGGTACAGAGCTAAGTTAGGCTCAGTATAAAATTTCATGTTTCACCGATAAAAAAGTGAAATAACAGTTTAAATCTATGTAACCGCGGTTAATACCAGTCAGTGAAGAATATCCACGTTTAGTTACGGACATACCAGTGATGGCCAAACGTTAAATAGTGAGTGCGCATGAAGACCACGTTGCCGACTATAGAATTTCACAACATGTTTAAGGGTTTGGGGTAATAAAAATGTTCAGGGGAGGGTGTATAAATTGAAAGAATGAGTGAGTGGCAGGCTGGGCTATCTTAGAGTATGTAAGTAGTAGGAAATAAGGATAGTAAGTAAGATGTAATAGTTGCACAACCTATACACTTGTAATACCTTTAAAACCTGTAAAAACTATTTTTTGAGGAAAAGTATAAATTCAAATCTTTTGATTAATAAACAAAAAATAATTTCTCTTCCAAGATGCATTGTATAAGTTCTTCACACAACCTTGAAAATTACGCTTGTATCCCAAAGTACGTATGAGACCCTGGACCCAAGAACACGCAAAAAGGTAAGTGTAAGTTTTTTTTATTATTGTATGGTTTTCTATGTTAATTAAATGGTGATAAATTCGTAGCTTAACATTTGGCGCCCGAACAGGGACGAATTTAATAAAATGAAATTCCATACCTACAAATAAGATACAAGCGCAATTGAGAGGTTAAGTGAAAGACGTAAAGTTACGTAAAATAAGTAAAAAATATTTGTTCAGACAGATAAGAAATAAATTACATATTTAAAAATATAATAATGGAAAATACAGAGAACGGAGTCGATTTGTCCGACTCGACTGTGATAAGCGAAACAGCTGAATTTGACGAATCAGCTGTTATGAATAGTCTTGAAATACATTCAACACCGAATGTAGGTCAAGACGACAAAATTATGAATGTAACCAAAACGAATGAATCAAATAATACAGATGATTCGGGGATCCAAACGACCCCAAAATCAAATAGAGAAAATAAAAATAATGATAACGAAGTCAGTTTCACTGACGATAAAAAAGAAAGTCAGTTAACGCCAGTCCAAAGCAAAAAATCTGATACAGATGAGATGTTAACACGATTATACAACATGATAAATGCTAGACTTGATATTAGTGACAATAAAATGAATGACAAATTGGATAGGCAAAGTAGCGATTTTAAGGTAAAGTTTGAAGTTCAGAACAGAAAATTCGATGAACAAAAGAATAGTTTTGATGAGTTAAAAAACCAGAATAAGGAATTAAAAAACGAAATTCAAGAATTAAATAAATGTTTAGAAAGTACTAATGAGACAATAATGACTAGTTTGAATAAATTAGAACAGAGTGTGGAGCGAATGGGAGTACATGTGATGAATCCAGATAAGAATAATACAAATGAAACTTGTAATGACAAATACAAAAATGTAATGCCAGATAAAGAGTTAACAAATAATGTACGTAATACTGAGAATATTAATGTGTTTGAAGAGTTAGTATCAGAGACTGATACAGTAAAAATAAATAATGAGAGTATTAATGAAAGTGTAGAATGTAGTGATTATGAGATGTTAAGGTGTGTCAGTGAGTTAGAGAGAGAGAGGAGAAATAATGTTGTAGTAGAGTGGGGACAGAGGGCAAATTTTCCCTTTAGTTATGATGATTTAATGTATTCACAAGTGCTGTTTTTGAAGGGCAAGAGTCCCGTGTTAGTAGAAGATTTGAGTTGTTTATTTTATTCGTATAAGTTTATACCCTCTGTCTGGAGTAATATTGAAGATATGAGATGGTGTTATGATGAGAGAGATTTAAATAGAGAATTGTGTGTTGAGAGAGAGATAGAAGTATATAATTTAAAGAGAGATTATGGTGAGTTGAAAGAAATATTAGAAGAGTATTTAAATAAGAATGATTTGATTTTTAATACAAAAGTAACTGACCCGATATTGAAGAAATTTACTAACGGAGACTTAACAGATATACTTAATGTTGACTTGTTGCAAGATTATTTTGGTAAGACGGATGACTTTGATTTTTGGGTTTATGACACACAAAGTATCAGTATGTGTGTTAACGAAATCGAAAAGTGTTATGTAGAACCAAGGTTAATTTGGAACGATGGAGGCTAAACTATAAACAATCAATGGACAATTTTATATATATTGTTTTATGGTTTTGTGACCTCACAACCTTTGAACATTGAAGTGTGATATGACTAAATAAATAAGGATGCAGATTTGTAAATAAATGTTTAATAAGTTTATTTGTGTGTATTGTAGAATGTTAAGTAAACAATATGTGTGTAGATGATTGTTGTAATACTAATATTAATATTTGCAATTTAAACAAATAACAGAATTAATTTTGAAAACTAATTGGCTAATTGTAAATGTTTAATTAAAATAATTGGAAATGTTTTAAATATTTTGATTAATTCAAAGATTATATAATTGAATTTTCTGATGAATTTAAATGGTTTAACGAGAAGTGAAGTTGGTAATTAAATGATAAGTTGTTGATTGGAAATAACTTTTTGTTAAATGTTTCAGAGGTTACTTGGAGTAGTGGTGTATGGTGTATATATTTGTGTATGTCAGTATATGAATTATGGACTGTAAGTATAAAATTTTATGATACAAGTCAAAGATAATAAAATGTACACAAATGTTTAACTTAATGGAACGAATTTTAACTTCAATAATGAAAATAGCTTGAGATAATGATTTAAAGGGTAATAATAACTGAGATATGATGAAAAATAAATATTAATAATGAATTTGAAAATTTTAAGTAATCTAATTGTAGAAAGTTATGAAGGATGATTAATGATTGATAATGGATGAAGATGTCACATTAGAATGTTGTATATAAAAAAAAAAAATTCTATTAGTTAGTTATTAAGTGGCTATTGAGGGGGTGGCCTGTGCTCTCTTAGATAGCGAAATGGGTTGGGGGTAATGGTGAGTGTTACCTCCATCGGAGGCCAAACTGGCGATAAATGTGCGGCACACCTTATCCGTGTAAATAAAAAATTTTACACACAATACTAAATAACGTGTCGCACATAATGAGATTGATGTGAAACAGGCAGTGAAATGAAAGTTTAGATTTCCTTGACATTTCGGGCGGTTACTGTCTTACCACCACTAACCGTGGTTTTGGCTAGCGGCCAGCTATGGCCATACCAAGTCCCTTGACCATAGCTGACTTGAAATTGGTATATATTTGAAATTCAATGGGGGGACAATTAGAGGAAATCTCCCGGAAACTATGGAACAGCGGCTGCCACTCTGCCCGCTTGGGGGTAGCAAGACCGGTGGCAGATCCGTTTTAAGGGTGCATGATTATAGAACAAGAACATGATGATGTTCACCAATTTAAACTTAACAGCGGAAGCAGAGACACGGAGAGGTAAAAAACCTGCTCCAAAATATACAGTCTCTGTGGAAGCGAATGGGCGCCACAGTCCACCATAATCTGAAATAGTGTGTGTGGCTGGGAGGTGACGCAAAGGAGTCACGAATTTAAAATTTTATGACATAAAAGTTTTTTTTTTTTCTCAAAGTTTGATCAAATAAAACTGCTTGTGCTCTGTTCAGGTAACTAGCTGCTTAGATATTTAAAAATAAGGTGTTCATGCTATAATTTTAAGTGTATTATTTTATTGTTGTCTGTTAGATAAGCATTGATAAGAATATGTAATTTTATTATGTGTGTATTTTTTTTAAGCCAATAAGTAAATCGTCTGGCAGGCTAACATAAATAACCAGAATCAGAGAAATGGGAAACAATGAGGTGAGAAGGGAGAATAAATAAAAATAAATGTGTATATTCCATGTAATTTGTTCAATTTTAAGATGTATTTTCATTGTGTTAGGAGGATCAGCTGATCAGCAATAACGTCACTGGTATATTGGTTTGTAAATGTTACAAGTAATTAATGTTTAATGTACTACAGATATTTTGAAGTAAAGATAAAAAGAATATGAGAAATAAAATAACTATAATTTATGCAAATTAATAAAAGATAATTCGTGGGTGATAAATATGTTGTGGGACACGTAGACCTGTCCAAATTGAATTAAAAGTTGAATGTGAAATGATAGAGATGAATATGATGTAATGTTGTTTTTGAGTTAATGTAATGTAACAGAGTTGGTGAAGTATTAATGTTGACACAGTGGTAATGGAGACTTTATGTAGATTTTGAGTGACATATTGTTGTTTTTATAGTTAATGAGGTTATTTTGTGTATTTGTAGTAATGTAATGAGATTGAGAATTTTGGGGATGGCAATTTTGTATTAGGGGGTAGTGTATTTGGGGAGTCCGCAACAAGGGTTGGGACGGGATAGGGATAGATTTTAGTGGGGAAGGGGCCGCCTTAGGTAGAATCCGGGCCGCCAAATAAGGGAATTGAGTTTTTTGGGGGCGGGGAAACACGTATCCTATATACAAAGGGTTAGAGAGTATTTTATAATGGGAGAAGGCGGCGAATTGTGTTAAATGATAAGTTGGGGTTTAGAGTGTCCTGATTAGTAGAGATTTTGGTAGAGATGGGTGTCATAGGAGTTGAAGTGATTGATGTTAGAGTCAGAGGGAGAAAGTTCACATATGTATACAGATCTAATACAGAAAAACGAGAATAAATAATTTATATCACCCACAGTAAAGTGTAGCGAGATTGTTAAATGAAGAGGAGGATTGTTAAGCAAGAAGGGAAAAAAAAAAAAAAAAAAAAAAATTTTATGATAAAGAATATACAGTTGTTTATTTTTTTTAACCAGTGACAGAATTTTGATGAAATTTGAAAATGATGTAAAGTCAAGAATTGTTTATTTTAAATAATTTAACTGTCAAATTGATGATTATATTAATATTTTGTTGGTTTTAAATATTTTGTTTTATTATGTTTTGTATTTCAAGGTGGAATATTACAGATGTTCAGTGTATTTTCAGAACTTATATATAACATATGTAGGTCAAGGATCTTGGACTTGACCTAGTTTCGATCAGCTGATGGGGTCATACACAGACTAAGCTTGTATAATAGGAAGTCAGTTTAATTTGTTTAGTTAATCTATTTAAACCAAATTTTAATAATTTCTACACATAGAGGGAAACATTTAAATAAATTTAGATTTTTTCTTGAATTTTAAAATTTTTGGAAATTTTAATTTTTGTTGGAAAAAAAAAACTTGATTTTTCGCCTCCCAGCGAATGAATATTTTTGATAATGAATTTTTTTTATGTGTGCATTAACCATGTTTCTTTTATTGTATTGCATTATATTGGTAGACTATAAGTGGTTCTCATGTTAGAGTAAGGATGTGTTTAGATTAGTAGAAATGTCTAGGTTGTCATGTGAAACAAAAATTTAGAAAACAAGGAAGAGAATTTTTTTGATAAAATATTATTTTTTTGTGAATTTCGGATTTTTTAAATTTTAATAAATTTGAAAAGAAATCTTTTATTTTTAATGTGTTATGGTAACATATAATGTTAGGGTGTGTGAGCCCAGTATCTGCTAAAGGCAGCCCAGCTTGCAAAAAGGGGATCCATATCGGCGGAGGAGCTGGGATAATTTTAGCCAGGGATTGAGGATTTTTGGGGGTAGCATGTTAGAAGGCGAGGCGCGCTGTGGTGCGAGTCTGTTCGATTTCTCGGTGTTGGGATCTCTTACGGAGAAGTCCAGTGATCTCGTTCAGATGAGTCCGTGGTCGCTGAGCCAGGGGGGTCGTGTACCCATGAGATTAAGAACCAGGGGGTTATTGGCACCAGTTCCTCACCGGTCCTCTTCGGGGTTATCGATGAGATTTCTTCTGTCGTGAACAGCAGAATTCTCATCGTGGGGGTATTGTAGCGGGTCAATTTTTGGGTGTTTTTATTTTAACCGTTTGGGGCATGTATATATTTTTATTCATTTCATTTTCGGTCGGGAGCCTTATAAAATATTGCGAAATAACTGTATTATTGTGCAACGTATTTGTCAGTGTAACAGAACAGTGAAACAAAGCAATAAGACGCAGGTTGTTGTTGAGTAATGCGGCGAAGAATTTACCACCCCAATTTTTTGCAGAACTTTGCGTGTATATGATCACGCCCGTATGCAACATTGATGGGCGGCGCGCCTGAGGGACGCTTGGAAAACACAACCCACGCTATGAAACATGGCGATGTAGAAAAACGTTTGTCGCAGCCATCAACTCAATACCGGAAGTCGCATTAAACTCCGCCTACTGTTGGTGACATCAGCAGAGCCAAGTCCAATATTAAGCTCTGGTCACACACATATATCAGCTCCATTCCATATATAAAATGGTTACCCAACAGCATATGAGCAAGGAGCGACGAAAATAGTGGCCGTGAACAACAGCTTCCCGCCAAAGAAAGCAAGCGGTACCTGTTACGTTCTCGGTGACGGCGGTTATACTGTGTGCGTACCGGCCGGTACAGAGCTAAGTTAGGCTCAGTATAAAATTTCATGTTTCACCGATAAAAAAGTGAAATAACAGTTTAAATCTATGTAACCGCGGTTAATACCAGTCAGTGAAGAATATCCACGTTTAGTTACGGACATACCAGTGATGGCCAAACGTTAAATAGTGAGTGCGCATGAAGACCACGTTGCCGACTATAGAATTTCACAACATGTTTAAGGGTTTGGGGTAATAAAAATGTTCAGGGGAGGGTGTATAAATTGAAAGAATGAGTGAGTGGCAGGCTGGGCTATCTTAGAGTATGTAAGTAGTAGGAAATAAGGATAGTAAGTAAGATGTAATAGTTGCACAACCTATACACTTGTAATACCTTTAAAACCTGTAAAAACTATTTTTTGAGGAAAAGTATAAATTCAAATCTTTTGATTAATAAACAAAAAATAATTTCTCTTCCAAGATGCATTGTATAAGTTCTTCACACAACCTTGAAAATTACGCTTGTATCCCAAAGTACGTATGAGACCCTGGACCCAAGAACACGCAAAAAGGTAAGTGTAAGTTTTTTTTATTATTGTATGGTTTTCTATGTTAATTAAATGGTGATAAATTCGTAGCTTAACATCTTACACAAATCAGATCCAATAAGTATTCATCAAGAACTCGATAATATCACTGCACTGACTTTTGAGATTTATATTTTCAATGAGTGACAATCATTAATAATAATTTAAATGTATTTATTAAAGATGTGTTCAAATTAAGTTAGTTATTCATGTTGCTGTCATACGATAATATTTTATGCATTTACTTATAATTGGTGTCAATCCAATAGGTATATATGTTCACTTGTCTCAGGGTAATACTATAAATAATTATACAATACACAGATATATGATTACAATTATTTGTTTAATAAGGTCACTTGCAAATTTATATAAAATTGAACATTAATAATATTAATAAATGGATTTATACTTTGTTTAGTGAGTTCTTTCAGAGCATTGAATTCAGTTACTTTTAGTTAACAATTTTAATTATGACAGTTTATATGTTACTTGGTTGTTGAATTCCAAATTAATGTCGGTAGTGGTGTCCCTGATGTCTTCCTGGTGGGTAGTGTTGTGATGGGTCTCTGACGTTGGATCCCGTGATGAGCTCCTGGTGACGCTGACACTGCACTCACTTTCACTTTTGTGGAATGAGTTGGTTTACAATATTAATATGATAACCGCACAAGTCACATGCACATATAAAATTTAATACAATTTTATTTATAAATACTTCTTTTATCATATGCAACGCAATATGATTTCTTAATAACGATACTTTTATATCAGAATGATTGAGTCGTATCACTTGGATATTATTGTTAGCTGTACTTGATTTTGTAATTGACGTAACTGATTTAAACTTGGAAAAACTGTAAACTCGAGAAGTTGAGAGATTGACTTGAATGTAATAACAATCTAGCTGATGTGACCAAAACTTACAACTGATTGAATGACTAAATAAAACTGATAGAACTAATTCACAAAAAACTGACGTGAAGAGTGCTAAAATTGCTGAAAATGATTTGACTGACTGACGTTCGTCTTCGCGTTTGGGTTTTTATAAGAAAATCTTTCTTCCCTTTCCAACGCTCGACTGTACAATTTCTTCATTGGTAAGAATATACCGCGATGTTTAAAACATTGGATATTCCCCAATAGCAAACTCTAAATTTTCCCTTCAACTACTGATGCTACTCCTAATTGGTTTGAATGTGCGGGCTGAGTTAAACTGACTTTTTTTGAAGAGGAGACGCTTAGTTTTGTTCTCTGTCTAAATTTCTCGCTTGCACATCTTCCGGTAGGTATTGTTATAGCAAGTACGTTCACCTTATTTTAATGGCTTTCGTACGTGTTTTTATAAAATTTTCTAATAATACGATTTTTATGGCTTTGCTTGCCAAAACTACCTGCTAGTACGTTTTATATAACTTTGTAGTAGACAGCAGGCGCCAGTCTTGGGTGAGTACATGCCACTTTTATCTGGTACTTTTCCACTACATTTCACATATTACCATACATTTCTTATTAATTAAAGACAATTACAAAGTTTTAATATTGAATTATTATGCGAAATTATAACATATTATAAATTTTGTTATAACCTTCTAAAGTAGATGTAGGTTTTTGCCCAAGTTAACATCTTGTTAATTACATTATTACTTGTCCATTACAAACACTTATGATTACTTATATGGCATTGTCTAGCACAATTTTTATACACAAAATTGACTCCTTTTACCTACCAAGTAGATGCAGGTTTAACCTACCTACCTAACAAGCAGGTTTTGTGTAACATTAATCTCTTACTAACTACATTATTATCTTGTCCATAACGAACAATAGTTATTTCTTCTTTCATAATCTACTAGTAAGCTTATCTGTTACACTTTCTATTACTAAATTATTTACATCACATTCTTCTTTACATCTTTAGCATTCTTTTATCATACAATAGTAGTCCTTCTTTCCTACCACACATTATAACATTTTTATACAAAAATAAAACTTTTATCGCCCATTTATATCATAATAATCTCTATATGAATTGTCTATGTGCCTATCAGTCACAATCAGATATAACTACTTAATCTAGTTTTCTCTTAAATTTTATTTAGCTTATGTTATCATTTTTCCAGTTACTGGTTACCCAGCTAGGCTCTGCATTATAGGCTTTTACCTATCCTGTACATTATTTCTTATGCAGTCTACTGGAATCATTATTAAGTTCAATATAGACATGTTTGATATTTTAGTTTTCGAAATTCTACCTTACAATGGTCTTAAATTTACTCGTTAATACCTATCTCTCATGACATAGGTTTATTAATTTATTATTGTTGTTTATTTCAGTATATTTATATGACAATCTTTATGTTGAGGGAAACGTCACGTTACTTAATCCCCCCCCTTTAAATCTGGTTATTTCAGTAATATTCCTTTTTAAAGTTACTGAAATAAACGGCTCAAAAAAAAATGTCTTCAATCCTCATACTTACTTCTTACTTCTTAATACGAGCATCCGAGGCTGGCTGCTTTAATGGCTTGATGTCTCCTGTAAGTGTCTGCTGTTAGCGGCCACCAACAACTCTCGGATAGTATTTTATCCAGAGTTTTTTCTCCGGCCATTTTGCGTTTAAGATTTTCCCTCTCTGGTAGCGTTGCCGGGCAATCCAAGAGAATGTGATTTAGGGTTTCGTCCTGCTCCTTGCACATTCCACAAAGAGGACTGTCTTTTAGGTGAAACCTATGCAGGTACCTGTTCATGACGATGTGACCCATTCGTGCTCTTGCAGCAAATGATGCCACAGATCGAGGCATCCCTTTATGGATTTTTGGGTGGTTTGGGGAGCTTTGGATGGCGAAGTACTAGCGTCCGGTGCTACAATTCTCCCATCTCCGTTTCCAGGAGTCAATGAAGAACTTCCTGGCTGCTTCTTTACACTGTGTCAGAGAATAACACTGCACCTGTACAGGGCCCATGCAGCAAGCTTTACTGGCAAGAGTATCTGCTACTTCATTTCCATGAATCCCGCAGTGACTTGGAATCCATTGAAAAACAACATTCTTACCTTTTAAACTATTTAGTTGTTGCAGGATTTCCGATGTTCGAAAGTAATAATCTGTGGTGTTCTGCGCTTGTAAGGCCTGTATAGAAGACATGGAGTCCGTGAGAATGCAGATGTCACGCGCATCGATGGCTTTGCAAAACTCCAGTGCAGCATTCAGGGCCAATAATTCAGCGTCATACTTGAGGATGTGTCGCAGGGCAATGAAAAAGAGTCACCTGTTTCTGGGCAATAATAAGCAGCTCCTCCTTTATTGTTGACTTTGTCAACAGAACCGTCAGTGTATATTTTGGCGAATCCATGATATTTTTCCTGAATCAATTTGATTGACACGTCCCTTAGAAGTGCTGGCAAGTCTTGTCCTTTGGTCAGTGAACCAGGAATTTTTGTACATGCCTTTAGTTGGTCACGTAGCCAGGGCGGGATATCAAAAACAGCCGGGATCAACTCAGGGTGAATGAATTCTAAAACTCCGCCTGGCCTATTTCAGTGGTTGAATAGAGATTGCCGGATGTTAACCTCGTTAAAGCATTTTACTGGCTGGATAGCTTGCAATTGGAAGTGCTTCCTCCACTTTCTGGTTTGGATGTATAGATCCAGTGGCTCGATCGCCAGTTCGATTTCCATTGCTTGAACACTTGTTGTTTTTGGGCAGCCCAAACAAATTCTAAGCGCAACATTCTGGAACGTTTGCAATTTCTTGATGTATGTTTCAGCCGCTCCTCCTCACACTTCACACGAATATAGGATTTTGGATCTTACAAAAGACTGATAAAATTGTCTTAAAATGTACGTGTCTGCACCCCATTCTCTACTAACAATCACTTTTAGAGCATTCAGTCTGCTGATACACTTTTCAATAGTGTAGCTTACCTGATCCCTCCATAGGAGTTTGGGATCCAGCTTTATTCCTAAAAGTATAGGGTTCGCGTTATAGGGGAGGGCATTTTTATTGAGTTTCAGCAACGGCTTATAATGTTTGTGGGTGTAGCGCCTAGAGAAAAAACACACTTCTGTTTTTGCCGTGGAGATGACTAAACCCCATTTTTTGGACCATTGGTAAATTTTATCGAGAGATTCTTGAACTCTATTTGTGGCAATTTCTGGTTCCTTATGCATTGACCAGATCGTAATATCATCTGCAAAAATCACCACAGACACGTTTGTTGGGATCACATTTACCAAGTCTTGAAGAACAATATTAAAAAGTGTTGGGCTGATGACGGAACCTTGCGGTATTCCATTAAGAGTAGTTCCTTCGGTGGAGAGGGTTTCATTTATTTTGGTTTTGATAGTCCTGTCTCTGAGGAAATGGACAATGTATTGTAAAATATTGCCTTTCAACCCAATTTTCATGCATTGTGCGATGATCGATATCCTTGAAACTCGGTCGAATGCGGCTACGAAGTCAATCAACACTGCTGTTGTACATTCATTGTTTGAGAACCCTGAATAGATACTTTCGGAGAAATATAGAAGGGCATCGCACGTACTTCTTTTTGGCCTGAACCCAAATTGGTGCGGGCTGAGAATAGCGCGTTTTTCAAGCCTCCACGTTAGACGATTGTTGACCAACCTCTCCAGAAGTTTGCCAAGGGATGATGTCAGGGCTATGGGTCTGTAAGACAAAGCCAGTTCCGCAGGTTTCCTGGTTTTTAACAGAGGAATTATAATGGCCTGTTTCCATTTCTGCGGTATTTCCCCAGACACACAGATATGGTTTAGACAGAACAGTAGTTCATGCAACAGGTCTTCCGAGCAATTTGAATCATTAAATTGTGCACATTGTCCCCGCCGGGAGTAGATGGTTTGAGTTGATCTATTGCAGCTCTCATTCACTTCAGAGCTTGTAAACGGTGGGTCGCAGTCATCCTTTTGTGATATTGCTGCATCCAACTCCACCGAGAATCTGTGCTTCCGAGGTTTAAGATGGGAAGGCCAAATCTCTTCGTCACCTGATTTTCCCATGTACATCTTGTTAAAAACTTCATCAATTTCCCTCTCGCTGGTGACCGTGAGACCAGTGGCTGTTTGAATTTGAAAAATTTTTTGGTCCGCTTTACCTTGGATTGCCCTGAATCACTTCCATACGGCCGAACATGGAGTGTTTGAGTTTATCCCATTAACAAAGTTACGCCAAGATGTCCTTTTTGCTGCTTTCACCGCTCTTTTACATTTAGCAGAGGCTTTGTTGTACTCACTCCTGAACGCGGGTGTCTGGAATTTCTTCCACTGCTTCCTAGCCCTTTGTCTTGCCTTTCTTAATGCCAATATTTCCTTTGTCCACCAAATATTAGAAGGCTTTTGCCGTCTGTTTGGTTTTGAAGTTGGGATGCACTTTGAGGCGGCGGTTATTATACTATTTTCGATTTCATCAATACTGTTTGCGTTACAGTTGCTCGTGTGGAGCTTAAAGAGAGTCCAGTTTGCTTCTTTCACTTTGAACTTAGTGGTGATGGCGTTTCGTGCTTGATCATTCTTTCCCGAATCGACGCTGAAAAAAAATAGGAAAATGGTCGCTAGTGAGGTCACTTTCTATACACCAATCTTTGATTATATCGATCATATCTGGTGAGATGAGGGTCAGGTCCAGTGTGCTGAGAGATCCCGAACTGGGTGATTGATACGTCGGCTCTTTGTTCTGGTTTAGGAGTATAAGATTAGAGGAGAGAATCCAGTTGTACACCAGTGGGCCGTTTCTATTCTCGGCTCCCTCATTCCATGCCGCATGTTTGGCATTGAAATCCCCCATAATGAGTAGGTACTTGGTGGAGCAATCCAATTTTAATAGCTCGTCCAGCGTTACGTTTTGATTAAAAATGTAAACGTTTATTAACTTTACCACGACATCCTGACTTAATGTTATATCACAGGTTAGTACTTCCATATTAGTTGTGATAATTTGCTTATGATTGCTCACCACCACCGATCTGTGAATAATGGAGGCTACACCCCCTCCTCTTTTGTTTGGTCGAGAGAAATTGAAAATTCTAAAATCCTTAAAGCGAGGGTGTTGCTTTTCATCCAGAGGTAAACAGGCTTCTTGTACACAGATAACTTTAACTTGAGTATCGTCGATGACTTGCCTCAACTTTGTTCATTAGAGAACGCGCATTCCAATGCATAAATGTCAATCGTTTTTCTATGATCGGAGTGATTACTTGTTTGGTCCTCCTTTTCCGATCTTCGTAAGTAGTTCCTATAGAGACGTGTCGCTTGTTTACAACATTACGTTTTATACTTTGTGTGTGCGTGTACAGTTCTTCTGCACTTTTCCTGTTGCGGCACCACAACTCTATCCTTTTAAGTTTTCCTATTCCTCGATGTCTCATAATAATGTTCTTGTCAATGCTATAAAATTTTCGCACATTTTTAATGTGTTCGTCATCAGTATTCCAAATGTTTACTTTTAATCTATCAGGATGATTGCGCTTCCTACGGGAAGGCTGTCTAAAATAGTTCTGAGAAGAACTGTTGGATGTGTCTGTTTGCATCACACAAATACAACGGAGGACTTCTAAAAGAAGTGACTGCTGATTTGGTTCACAACTGTGTTGCTATCCAGGGTCACCACGGGGAGGTATCAGCTTGACCCCAAACTGATTAGGTCAGGTTAGGTTAGGTTAGGTTCAATCCTCATAAAACTTATTCATTTCTGCTTGGTAAAAAATACCTTTCACCTTGTCTGTTCCTGGTGTAGTCAGTTCATAGGTATTACTTCTCTTGTCCTGTGTAATTATAAATGGTCCATTATATAATAATAATAACTTCTTGGCTATGCCTTCAACTGAACTAGGTAGTTGCCTATTTTTTTATCAACACTTTATCTCCTATATTGTATTTTATTACCTTCATCCTATTCTTTTCTTCTCTCCTTCAGCGTAGTTCCACCTTATGAAGGACTCTGTTATACAGTGCTGTGATAGCAAATTCTTCTTGCTCCATAGGTGGAAGCCAAACATCTATTGTACCATAGATGTTATTTCTCTTGGTGGTGGTCGGGTAAACATCATCTGGTAAGTACTGACTCCTATGGTGTCGTGATAAGCCAGGTTTAAGAATGTTTCTGCGGCTTCCACGTACTTACTCCAGTTACGGTGTTCCTCATGGCAATAAGTTCTCAAGATCCTCCCTACTTCTCTGAGGACCCTTTCCTCTGGGTTACTGCTGGAAACATCAGTGTCTATCACTGATGTTTTATATGTCTTGATTCCCTCAGTCAGTAATTCTGTTCTCCACCTCTTGCCTTTAAACTGTGTACCATGGTCTGTTACAATTGTTTCTGGTTTTCCCACCTCCTGTATGTATTTATTCATTATAATATTGAGAATTTTTTGGGTTGTGGCCTTACTTATTGGATATAATTTAGTGAACTTAGAAAAGTGATTGAAAATAATTACTGTATATCTGTATTGGCTTCTTCCTCTGCCCTGGGGAATGGCCCACATATGTTTATAAAGAGTTTCTCAAGGTTCCGGTTAGAAGTGATGGTAATCATGGCGTCTTCTTTTCGCTCATTGTTCACCTTGACCATCTGACAGATCCTGCAGATCCTCCCTGTCTGTCGTACCTTCTTGTTTGTACCTTTTATATACATATGTTCTTCTAATGCTCATACCACCGTGAGAGGTCCCATATGTCCGTATCTGATATGGTAGTCTAGAATTACTGGTGACTCTGCTGCTTTTGGGATATACAATTTCCAATAATTGTCCTTTGATGTGGGACGAGTGAATATAAAGTTGTTGTGAATACAATAATAAGGGATTATAGTGGGGTCAAATTGTTCTAATCGTTTCTTTATCGATGTTAGTTTGGGATCTGTGGTTTGCTGTTCCTTCACCTGGTTCAAAATAAGACAAAAGAATGTTAAATATTACTTTACTTCATTGTATATAAAGGGAATCTTTAATTTTGTATTACAAAGGTCAACACAGAGATAATTTTTTTTTATAAACTATTAAAATCTCAGGAGATTGTCAAAAATAATAGCATCATTATTAATAGCATCCACTTCAAACATAGGCCTATCTCGGACTAGTTATTCTATGTGACACCTGTAGATCACAATACGTATACATAATACATCGTTTGATAAGTTCAGCCATTTTCGTTTTAGTGTAAATAAATTTAAATTTGTGGTTTTATGTGTACTGATTTTTGGTAAACCTTGACTCCATTATTTGTTCTTTATTTAATATTATCTACTTAACTGTTTTTGTTATTATAACTATCTCATGACAACAATTTTTCTCTTAAAATTTTTCAGAGCGCCAGTTATGAAATACACAACAATAATAAAATTATAATACTATCTTTGACTACAATAAAATATAAAATACTAATAATAATAGAACAATGTACTAATTCTTGTGTCACAGATTGGCAGCACTAATATTTATTATGCAGTGTTAAATATAATATTAATGAATAAAATTCTGTGTTTATACCCAACCTAACTGTATTGTGTAAACCACAAGCTGGGTCATATGAATTTGCTTGTTAATTGTGTTAAGTATAATTGTTGCACAGTAAATTTTTTAATAGAGGAGAGAGACATTGATGGCATAAAGTAACTAATTACAATACTGAAAAATCATAAGTCATCCATTTATTAACTATTATATTATAAAAATTAAATATCAAAAATTTGAAATGTGAATTCAGAATATTCCCTTTTAACCCTTTCCCTGCTGCGATCAAGTACACTCGATGTTCGCAAATCACGCCACTAATGCTGCGCTCGAATATATTCTATTCGGAATTTGCGCCCGTATTGCTGTTATCGAATTAAGTCAATTTCGCTGATTTGTGCTGCCATCTGTTGTCTACTATTTGTACTACGTTGTACGTCTGTTTCTGTATAGAAAAATAAACTAATATCGATATTATTCGTTGTTTCCGTTTTGCTTATACGTGCATTACCTCTTGTTCAGTGCATGCCTTTGTTTACGTTGTGTGCCTTGTTCTTTTTTTATTTTTGAACTACTTTATTTGTTATTTTTGTAAAGTATTAACTGTTTAATTTTTAGATTACATTTAATGTTTAGTGTTTGCGTGTTGTAGCATGACAGAAAATCCATCTTATTATATAAGACCACAAAAGAAGCAAAAATAGAATATAACATAGATTATTAAAAAACCAAACTGGAAAAAAAGAAAAAGTATTATTATAATTAATCAAGAATAAAAGTAAAATGAAATCCGAAATAAAAAAAAATTAAGTTCATTAAAACCAACTTAAGTGATAATCCAAATTATATAGTATATATACCCAGGTAGAATAGGAGCAGTTAAGAAAAAACCCTATATAAACCAAAACCACCGAATAAAAAAAATAATTAGTAAGCAAATAAAAACAAAACACCCAACAAAGTATAACAAAGAAATGTACAATACAGTAGAAAAAAAAAGAAACTATGTAAATTAAATATAAGTAGAAATATTAGATATATGATGGGAAGTGTACAAGGATAATTTAATTTGATTGTGAAAAAATGACAAACAATAATCCCATTTAAGTGATGTTCTTCATTCCCCAATGACTAGAGAAAAGGGCTAGAAATCAAATTTAGGAATATAGTGAATAGTGAGGGTAAATCCCTAAATTAAACCAAAAACAGCAAAAGACTGCATAATCATTGATTTTAATAAACTATTTAAATAAAAACAGATGTGTTTTGTTTATGTTAGCAGTTCATTGAACTCAAAGCATTGAATGCTTGAGATGAAGTTTATTTTTTTTAATATATCTTTATTATATTTTAATGATGTCAATTAATAATAAACACTGTTGTAATTAAGTAAGGGCAATTTAGTTAAGATTTTATTAGAATTGTATGTCAGAAAGGGTAATAGCAAGCTGAAATAATAGTAAACTTTGTAATTGAACTGACATAAAAAAATAGGCAAATGGTACCTCTAACCAACATTATAGTTAGTAAATAAGTTAATGAAATTAATTTAAATGAATGAAAATTGTTGAATGTAAATCACTAACCATGTGTAATAACTGTAACAACACTTAGTGAAAGTAATTAAGGAATGTATAAGATATTATTAGTAAAAATGCAAGTGTAATAACACTGGAGTCTAAAGAAACGCCTAAATTGAAGATAGTATTCAAATTAACTAACCAAATCATAAAATTACTGAGAATTAAAGAACCCAAACCATAATAATTTAATCAATGATCTTGTTCAATGATAATTAGAATCTAACATAAACAGTGGCGGCTCGTGAGTAAACCTTAGGGGAGGGCGCTCTCTTAAAAATTTACCACCATCTCTCTCTTAACCTTATACCACCCTGTATTTAACTTGAAAAGTACACTTAAAAAAGTATAAAGTTAGTTAATAAAAGTTATACAAGTATAAAAACTCACTTGGTTCGAAGTCGAAGACTGTCCATCGTGAAATCCACCCAAACACACACACAAACATAAGTAAACAAAAAATATATAAAATAGGTTTTTAACACTATATTGAGCACTATACATACTATATACTATAAGAATTAGTTTATCTATAAGTTTATCGTTTGAAAGAAAATCTAATCTTCTGTTTTTGTCTGAAATGAATTTTTCTATTAC
This sequence comes from Magicicada septendecula, assembly GCA_034769895.1. Taxonomy (NCBI): domain Eukaryota; kingdom Metazoa; phylum Arthropoda; class Insecta; order Hemiptera; family Cicadidae; genus Magicicada; species Magicicada septendecula. The sequence continues at coordinate 475,748,452 of CM068373.1, forward strand.
TAGTTCGTTAAAGTCTGGTATCTCGCGAATCATCAGCTGTTCAATAGACAACATAGCTAGAGCAGTTAATCTGTCTTCATTCATGGTGTTTCTTAAGTAGGATTTGATTAACTTCAGAGTTGAGAAACACCGCTCACTTTCCGAAGTAGTCATAGGAATAGTTAGAAGAATTTTCAATGCTTTTGTGATTTCTTTAAATGTACCGTCCAATCCAAATGAAGTTATAAAATTTAATGTTTTCAAGCAGCCAACCATATTTTCTTCTGTTATTTCTGACCTCGAGTAAAAAACTTCCAGCTCTGTCATAAATGAATTTTTATCAATCATTGGAAATGCACTGCAAAACTGGTTAATATCATCTACCGGAAGACCATTTTTTTTATGTTTATTGAGGTGTTCGTACTGAAATATCTTTGCTCCACACAGATGGTTTTTGAATACAAAGCGATCTTTTATTTGAAATACAATTGTATCACACACTTCCTTTGCCGATAAATTTAAATTCTTATCATTCAACCGTCGCCTTTTTCTAGGCGTAGGTCCTTCTGCGAGCATCTCAATTCTTTGCTCTTGTCTATCGATCACAGAGGGTAGCTTATTTCTAATTTCGATTATCGCCTTTTCGAAGTCGTCAATAGCAGCATGAATTCTCACTGCATCGGTTTGCAGAACTTGCAACTGATTAAATAATATATCAACATGAGGCATTATTTTGAGTAAAAATTTAGCCAAAACAAGAAAGTGCTATTTTCAAGCCAGTTAACAAACCCAGCAGCCAGTGTTACCGTTTCTGAGTTATATATTTTCGGAACGCCTGTCTGTACATTTTTGAAACATTCCAGAATATTGTCTTTGTAAGTGAAGACTGTTTGTATTATCCTCGATTGAAAATTCCATCTAGTTTTTGAGGGTCGGGGTATTTTTTTATTGCATACGTGCTCTAAAGCCACTCTTCTGTCTGGAGAATGGGAGAAAAAGGCGGCAATACCATTCAAATTGGCAAAAAAAATTCTCACACTCGTTATATTAGAAGCAGCTTGTTCGAGCAATTTATTTAATTGGTGGGCGTAACAATAAACATAATGGGCATTTTTATATTCTCTTTTATTTTAACATTTACACCTCCCTCATGTCCGCGCATAACAGCAGCTCCATCGTATGTCTGCGCAATCAGTTTATCTGAATTATTTTCTAAAATCGGATCAACCTGTTGCAAAATACATTGTGACAATCCATCTGCGTCTTGCTTTTCCGGGTTCGAAAAGCCCCAAAAGCGTTCGTGAATTCGACGGTTTAATTCATATCAAAAAACCAAGACTGTTTGCGTTTTCGCAGATACGTCGGTTGTATCGTCCGCCGTGAGAGATAAAAATGAGGTTTTCTTAATCTCTTTTATAATATGTTCTCGGCACACATCAAGCATGTACTGCAAAAGCTCATTTTGTACCGTCTTGGAGGTCCCTTTAAAAACATGGGCTTCTTCCATATGGCTATTGAAAGCAGCATCAATTTTTCTGGTATAATCTACCAACTCCAAAAATACACCTTTATTACTAGAGCCTTCCTTTTCATTATGACCACGAAGAGGAAGATTACAGTTACTACAAAATTTTAAAATGTCTTATCACTTTAGAAAGAATCTGTCGATTTTTCTCCACACTTTCATTATGTTTGCGAATATTTTCCGCTCAGACTAGCAGACAATATTTATGCTGTACTCAGACTAGCAGAAATGTTAGTTTTTCCTAGCAGCTGAAAGCTGATGAAGTTATTTTTATGCTTTTTAGAGTTTTCGTGCTTATTAATTTTCAAAATAAGATGCTTAAGGTCACTTACACCATCTCTTGTCCAACTGTCATCACCACCAAATAACAAACACACAAAACAAAATAAAGAGTTACTTTCTTCACACCCACATATCCACGGAGTTCTTTCAAACACTTTCCTATTAAAACGGCGTGTAAATTCTCCTTTTCCTTTGCACTTTTTTTGTGCCTGACTGAAGTTCAAATTGGGCACTGGTCTTGCATTATTTTTTATTTCAAGCTTTTCTTCTAATGATAAAGAACAAAAATTAAGTTTTTTAATATCGGAAACTTTCATTTTCAATCAAGTAATCGAAAACTCGAGCGGAAACCGGTAGCGTCGCACTCTCTACAGTTCAAATGCACTACTGACTGCACGTATCAGGGACTCTCAATAGCGGAGTCCACATTCCATTGCAAACAGCCGCTCAGCCAGCAGCAGTGACGTCAGGTTGCCATGGCAACCAACCTGTGCTGCGTACAGAAGTTGGGCTCTGCGACCAGCCGCCCACTATCACAGAACGCTGTTGAGTGGGACGGCCTACTAATTTTTAGTAGGCGCGCTTGTTGTTTCGCGTCGATGTGATTATGGTTTTACTAATTTCCTCAATAAAATGGGGAAATTATGTAATGGAAAAAATGTTATTCATTAATGTTTTTCACTATGTAACGAAAAAATATGAAAAAATTTGTGTGAATTTCAAACATTTTTTACTTCTTCTTTTGCTTTATTATGCAGGGAGGGCGGCGCCCCAGATCCCTCCTACACGAGCCACCACTGAACATAAATTGTCATCCATTTAATGTGGAAGGAAGTAAAGTAATTAGGGCCTACAACCAAATATACTGTAAATATGTCTTTTTGAGTTAAAAAATACTACAAAATATAACATGTGTAAATGATGCAGAATTAAATAAGGAATTTGATTATCTAATTAGCATTTAATAAGAATAAATAATAAGCAAAATGTAAATTATAAAATAATGTAAAATTCAATTCTTTTGTACAACATCAAATTTGAGGCCTAAGTGTCAGCTGATTTAAAAACAATGGAAATTTACTAATAAATCAGCCAGGACCTTTTGCATGATGAAGAAAAAGCGGGAGTCGATTGTTAAATGTCGAGATGAACACATCAGAACGAGCTCACACAAATTAAAAAAGATAGAAAACATAATTTGGACGAGAACTAAACCTATAAAAAAAGAGAAATTTAAAATATGAGTTACTAACACTGAAATCAAATAAAATCAATTCAACGATTATCTTTACGAAGATTGAAGGTAATCAAGATATTAGAACAGTCCAGGTACTAATAAGAAATTATTTAATGTGAATATCAGCACAACGTTATGGATGAGCTATTTGAATGAGGACACTTCTGAACACTTATCACCAAACTAAACAACGGATCATTAATACGGAATCATCATTCTAAGATGAAGAAACTGATCACTACTACTATGATGAGGAACACATAAAGAATCAACATTTATTTGAAGGAGAATCGACTTGGATCTTGGTGTAACTTCATAGCAAGGAAGCGGCCATCTTGTTTAATCTCAGACCGGCTCCAGTCAGCTGTGGTGATGTCAGCCTATACAGAACTGTTGATTTGAATAACATTTTTATAATAAACATTATTTCTATTTTCTCATTAAGAACTTGTTAATTGTAAGTATTGTACCTTTTCAGCATTACCCTTTCTCTGACTTTTAATAGCAGCTAAAAGAACCTATAATTCCATGTTAATAATTTATATAAAGAAAACCATTTGCCCTGAGATATGAGTTTTCGAGCTGTGGATTAGCAGTTCGATTCAAAGTCGATTAATCGCAATTAGATTAATAAATTCATTTAATATTCTAATTTTGAGTTTTATTTCTTGGTGAACATATATTTAGAAGAATTTCAGGTAACATTTGAAAACTGGACTCCAAGGAAGAAGAGAATAACATCGCAAAGGAGTACAATCACAGAATAGTTGAATACCACTAATCGATTATTACATTTCATAATCTATTTAACGCTGGAAACCAATTATTGTTATTATAACACAATAAATCAACTAAATTAGTAATTAAAAGAATTAAGGACTAATATAATAAATAAATAAATAATTAATAAATAATAATAAAAAAAATTTTTTTTCTTTAATTAAATTTAAACAAAATTTTTTTACAAATCCATATATTTATTTTTGTAACACCAATAAAAAGGAACGTTACAGTGTATAAATTCATTTGTGATTTTTGTTAGTATCTTTTCGTGTGTTTTGTTGCTATTTACTGCGTACGTGTAGTACTTTCAAGATTTTCTTGGCCTACACTTTTATAACTGTTTGAATATGTCTAGTCATGAATTCCTTTCTGAAAAAGAAATTTTAGATTATATTTATCAATCAGATGATGATGTACGTCTCAGTGATAGTTTTTCAGATGATGATTTTGGTGATGAGATTGAACCACGTGAGAGTGTAGGTGAAATAAGCAATTTGGCTTCTGAATTTTCATGGGTTGGTGGCGCTTTTCATTCGATAGTTCACAAATTTGATGAAAGTTCATCTGCTGCTGCTTGTATTGTATTTTGAGGTTTTCCTCTCTAATGATATTCTTGACATAGTTGCCAGTGAGACAAATGAATACCATAAAATGTCTGTTGAGGCAAACCCTCCATCACAATATTCAAGGCTCCATAAATGGTTTTAAACTTCAGTAAAGGAACTTTATATATTTATTGCTGTCACACTTACCATGCTACGCAACAAACTGTAACGGGACCGGGGCTTATTTCTTCTTAAATAAATGTAAAATTGTAATGGGGCAAAAGGAGGGGCTTTTTATTTTATTAAACTTGGGTTTTATTTTATTAAAATATTATTGAATTCGGTTTCATCTGTGTGGACAACCACGTGTTCAAATGAAGCGTAGTTAGAACAAAGGACTTGTGAGGTGATGCCAATGTAATGGAATGTCGTGTTGTTGACGGTGATACAATTCTTGGAACTTTGCGGCTGTGTGACACCAGCGCACAAGGGCGCTAACTCCAGCAGGTGCGCAGAAGACGCCAAGTTAGTAAAACAACATGGCTTGGAGATGAATTTTGTCCAGCACGTGGTCTCAACGTGACGGAAACGAGATCAAGTCCTGCCCACATTTGTGACGTCGACCAGTGAACACTAAATATCGTCAACGTCCAACACACGAAAATCCCATGTGTCGTGTGTGCAACTGATGAGACTTTAGCAACGAAGGCTGTGTGCAGCGACGGAATTTGTTCGGAGGCATGGCAGTGATGTCCGGCCTCATGTAGAGTCAGTCGAGACACTGTGGCGGCGTCGGACGGACGCTCTCTTCGACTCAGTGGTCCCAAGTAAATTATTTAAAAATGTAAGAAGTAATAAACCGGTAACAACCAGTAAACGTATATCAGAATGGAGTTAGTGCAGTGAAGTGAAGAAAATTAAAGCGTAAAACTAAAACTTTTAGACCTACATTCAGTGTTACACAACGATGGATAAGTAAACAAATAATCGTAACATTTTATAATTTCATGAAAGTTTAATAATAAAGAGCTCAAAATAATTGGGGTTTTAAAGAATGAATACGAGAGTGTAGCAAACTGGGTTAGCCTTAACGTTAGTAAAACTAAATATTGAAATAGAGATAAGATAGGAAATAAATGGTTTGTGTTATTCCTATTTACAAAAGACAATCAGATTTGAGTTAAAGATGATAGTCACTAAATATAGAGTAATAATTTTATTCAGACGAATAACAATTAATAGCAGAAATTAAAGGGTCTTGTTTTATATAACCATGTGTTAGTGTAGTTATTACGCCATAACCATTTCCTAGTAGTCTATGCTGACAACTCTTCTAACGTAATCGGGGGTTTTCTGAAATTTTAAAATACAGTCAGATAGCGGGATTTTTATAAGGGCAAGAGTGTTTTAAGTTTACATGTTTATCTAAAAATATGTTGGCGACCTGGGCTGTTTCTAAAAATAAGTGTCATGGGGAATATGACGGTAAGTAAAATTCTGGCAGCGGTGAGTATTATATAATGATTGTAGTATTTAATTAAAAGGGTAAAAGGCAAGTACCTTTACAAAATGTAATGGCCACTCAAGCTGAACAATATTTGAATCATAAACGCTGGACAGTTTTTTTTACACCTTGCCGTCACTGCGGTTCCAAGCCGAGCCGTATGTAGGTGTTGTTGTTGTTGCAAAAAAGCCATTAACAAGTCTGAGATTGTGAAAGCTATGAGTGAGAGGCACGTACGAAACATTCCAGGGCCGAAAGGGTGATGGAAACAAAGAATGCAATGCAGTACAATCCGCCCAGTATAAAATTACTCTGTGAGCCGGCCGGTCACAAATATAAGTTTCGAAACAAAAAATTACGGGCACTCGTAACAGCTAAATATGTAAAAGTATAACAGATACATTATTAATTGAAATGAAGTGAAAGTTGAGTTTTAATTAACAATTTCGATAAGAGTGGTGAATAAAAAAGTGAAAAGAAAATCCGAGATGAAGCCAATTACGTAAGGAGACTGGACTATGTGGACAAAATTCAGCTGAGCAACAAAATGGGGTTTGAACAAAATTTTAATAAGGGCTAAACCAAAATATTATCATTATAATGTCAATTTAAAAGAAAATGAGATCTCTAAGGGTATGGGATATTTGTGTGTGCGTGAGCGGGTGAAAAGTATGTTAACATAGAAGTGCTGGGTTGTGGGTTAATTAATTAATTAAATAATCTAATTATCAGATATATTTACGTTTATGAATAAAAGAAAGAATGTAATAATCATGTTAGAGTGATGGTTCAGGAAGGAACCGATAATGTTTGCTTTGGGTTTGAAGGGAGAATTCAATGTATGATTGTGATGAAGGTAATAAAATGTAATAGGTTTTTTTGGGAACAAATAATTTATTTACTAAATAATCCTATTCTGCCTTCCTGTTCGCTGGAAAAGAACCCTGGTAAGTACATATTTTTGTTTCTTGTAGCTGGTACGAATACAAGATGGCGCCCGAAAGGTTTAGAAAGTAAACAGTGAATAAAAATTAAAATAATTAAATTCATGATTATGAGTAAAAATAAAAAATAATATCACAATTGGCGCTTCCGAACAGTGACTTTATATAAATTATTTATATAAATACAAGCCTACTGGGAGGAGCAGAATGGTTATTTGAAGTAAATAATGTATAAATAAGGTACGTAAGTAAGAAGGTTATGTTATGATTATGTGTAGTATGGGTAAATACGATATCTTTTTGATAATAAGTATATGTTATATATAGTAATATTTTGAAAAGAAATGTATGTAAAAGATTTTTTTTAAATGGCAGATAATAACGAAAATGTCAGCGTAACTGACCAAACGTTTAAGAGTGAAATGGGAGTTTGTTCAACACCAATAAGTCAGATCGAGTCGAGTGCGACTGAATCTGTAGAGTTAGATAGAGCACCAGTAACACCCATCTCAACTCATCATGAAAACAAAAAACACGATAATAGTGACATAATGAATGTGATGAAATTCCTTATGAAAGAGCAAAATAATAACTTAAATGCCAAATTTGATGAAGTGAAAGATGAAATTAGAAAACAAAATTTTAATTTTAGCAAACAAATTAATGAAATGAATGCACGTTTCGATAAAACGAAAGAGAAAATAGTAGCATTAGTTAATGAGAAGTTTGATAGACAAAAGAATAAATTAGACGAAAATTACGAGAGTAAAATGGGGGTAGAAAATAGTAGAGAATCAAATAAATCAGATGGAAATAAAAACGACAAGGTAAGTAGTGGGGAGAATTATGACAATACAAATAAAAATATGGTGTTAGAAAATAATTGTGTGGATATTGATAGTGATAATGAAATTTTAGAGAGAGTAGAATATAATGTTGGAATGTTAATGTGTGATGAATTAGAGAGAAAGTATAGAAAGAATTTACAGGTAAGGGGGTTGCAGGGGGTAAAATTTTCCCTTAATTTGTAGTAGGGGTGAAGAAATGGCTTCACGTGAGTATTTGGAAGACGATAGGTCTGCAAATCAAGTTCCCTGGATTTTTTGTGCACCTCATAGTGTGACAGTACGAAAACCTGATGTCAGATTTATGGTACACAAGGTATCGAATTATTGTATTTCAATGTATTTTGCATTCATTTGCATGGATGGTACAATTTTTCCTTGTTTTGCCAGCAACGATGCAGTTTCGACACAACAGAATCATTCCAAGGTCAACGGCGGACGTGCGGATAAGAACACTTAAAATGGTTACACAAACAAATACAGGCTTTAGATACGTCTGTTTCATTGGCCAACAATGCCAGACGTCATTAACAAAAGAATGACGTGCATAAAATACATAATAAACTAGGGCGTTTCTTTGACTAAAGACAAAGAATAATGACGTACGCACACACACACATACGTAAAAAGTGCGTAGTGCTTGATCCCAGTCTTCACAACTCCGCATCTGCGGTAACACATTACAAGTCGGTCGCTGGCAAATTATACCGGCCCAGTGATTTTAAACATTCAAAAATGTAATCTATATATATATATATATATATATATATATAAATCAGTGGAAAATGAAGTAATACAGTGTACAATAGTTTTTTCAAAGTCAGAATCTAGAGTCAGTGAAATAACAATCAAAAATGTAACCAAGCAACTTTTGTAAAAGCATCATGTGAGACATCGCCCAGAACTTCCAGTTTAGAATCAGGAAAGTGCAAAACTTTAATACAATCTTAAAGAGCTCTTTTTATATAACCATCAAATATATTCATACGTAAATGCATTAAACGTGTTCAGAATGAGTGAGTGTGAGAAAAGAAAGCGTGAATGATAACTGTCGACAGCCAAGCTGAGGCGTTGGTTTGCGTATGGCCTCTAAGCAAATATAATTAAAGTCATTTTTAATAGAAAGGCAGCTGCCCAATTAACAGAGAAAAGGGGTAATTTGATAAATAAAAAATATATAATATAGTTGTTGTAATAAGGGAATAAGAAATGTAAGTAACGGCCGCCATTTTGGTTTTGGTCGTTCAAGACGCCATTGTCGAGTAATAAAAATCCGGTGTAAAATGAAAAGGAAAATAAACCGAAATTGATTGTTAATGTTGAGAAATGTTAGTATCTTTATTTCAAAGCCCATTTCAGTCGACATTCACGCTGAGTCGAAACCCTGGACCCACAACAAACAATAAGATCGTAGCAACAGGTATCACGTATGTATGGTAAGTACCATAATTATGGTGTGGTTGACACACGTGAATAAAGTTAATAAATATAAGCACACAAAAGTGTATGTTAGCATGTTCTTTTTTACAAATATATTAATTGGTGTAAAATAACAAATGCCGCCCGAACTGGTGACTATATAAAAAAAAATATATCCTGTTGTATTTTATATAATAAGTCTGAATGGGGACGGAGTGGGCATTGAAATCAAAGATATGATTGTAGGTTAGGTGGTAACACAAATAGAAAGCAACAATTCATTAACATTTTTTTTATAATGGCGAATGATAGCGAAACAAGCATGACTGAGTCACAAATTATGCGAGAAGGTGATCAGTCAACGCCTGTAGTAAATAAAAAAACTGAATAAAATGAAATAGTAAAAATTATGCAGACGCTTTTTGAGATACAGAATAACATATTCGATGAGAAATTTAATGATTTGAAAAGTGACATTAATGAAATTAAAAAACAATTGTAATTTAGATAAGAGAATTAACGAAATAGAGACGCGTTTAGATGAAATGGAATTAGAAAATAAGAGAGGAATAGACAAATTAGAATTGAGCAAAGATGACAAGGTAAGTAGGGGAGAGAATTTAACAATATAAATAAAAGTATGATACTAGAAAATGATTATGTAAACAGGGGTAGGGATAAGGAAATTTTATGGGGAATAGAATATAATAATAATGAAATGATAGTGTGTTTTGAAGGTTTAAAGAGAGTGTGTAAAGAGAGTATAATTGTAAGGGAATTGCAGGGGGTAAATTTTTCCCTTAATGATGAAGTAGGGGGTGATGTACAGGTGTTGAGGAAGGACGAGAGTGCCTTCGATGTATATTTGGGAGACATATGGTCTACAAATAAAGTTGTCATTGGTTTTTTTAGTGCACTTCACAGATGGTGCAATACTTGTGAATTAGTGTCCCCTGCAAATGTAGAAAGAGAGAATGTAGTTTGGTGTGGTAGAGAGAGATGTTTTGGAATTGAGAGATATTGTGAGAGAAAGAAAGAGGTAGAGATTTTTAAGATAAGTAGAGATTATGAGGAATTTATGGAAAGGTTAGGAGTAGAGATGATATATAATAAATATAGTAAATACTTGCCTTGTAATGAAACTGAAAGAGTAGGAGATAATGAAAATAATGACTTTACAAATTACCTAATTATGACTGATTATACCGAAGGTGACAGAACCATACCCGATCATGAATTATATGAGTTTGAGGATAATGATAAAAAGTTGAATGGTATATGTATTTATGATGTTAGTATAAGAGTTAATATTAAGCAATGTATATAGTTTTAAGATTTGACTATTGTTCGACGATGGAGGTTAAATATTTTATTGTGTTTATGAACATTTAATTATGTGGACAGTGTTTTTTAAGATGGACTGCTTTAAACTGAATTTTGGTAAATGATAAGATGATAATTTGGATTGTATATTTTTTTTTGTATATTAATGTCAATGTATTTGTGTATTTTGCTGTTGTGTATTTTATGTATTTTTTTATGTAAACCATGTGTTGTAGAATTTTAAATATTCAAGAATAATTATGATGATGATTTTAAATGATATTATGAGATTTAGATTATAATGGATAGTAAATGATTACGCATATGATATATTTGGATATTGAGAGGTATTGTTGTTAGTAGGTAAGTGATGAATTTCTAGTGGTATATTAAGGTGAAATGTTGTAAAGAGGTTTGGGGATAGTGATAAATAAGGGCATTGGAGTTAGTTAAATAGAGTTATTGGGAGTTAGTGAAAATAAGAATGTTGAGATACAGATAATATATAAAGAGGTGTTAGATATTTTGGGGACACAGTGGTTAGTGATTATATGTAGAGAGGTGAGTAATGTGAATGGTAATTATATATGATGATGATGATATTTTGTAGTAAGGATCCGGTGTAGGGAGTGATCAGCGTGCAGCGTTGTGGCAGGTGGAGCAATTTTGGGTTAGAGTGTTTGCCGATATTTGGTGGAGGGCAAATGGTTAGGAATGGATATGGCCAGGTAGGGAACACACATCCTTGTACAATGATGAGCGGTGCCAGAGGATTTAAATGGGATTAGTGAAGGGGGTTATTATAGAGATATTGGTGTCATAATATATAAATATGGGTGTTAGTAGCATTGTTAGTAGAAAAAAGGGGTAGTAAGGTTAGATGGACAAATGCCAAAATAAGATATAGAGAATAATGAATAATAGAGAGTCACCCAAACGGATAAGGATTGAGGAAAGGTTAGAAAAAGAAAATTCATGGTAGGAAGGTAATGTAACTGGAAGGGTAATGATAAATGTGAAATTTTGTTTTGTATAGAATCTAATGGTAACAAATGTTAAATAATTAAAAGTGAATAGAGAATTGATGATAGTAATGTTATAAAGTTTTGGTACATGTTGTGTAAATATAAATTGTGTAATGTAAATGTAACAATGTTAGTGTTTGATGTACAATGTTTTATTATGTTTTTATTATGTTGATGGTAATAGTGTGTGTGGGTAGGAGGTCGTTACGGGGGTAGCGACGGTAAAAAAAAATTAATGTGCTAAAAATATAAAGATAACAGTGGTTTTGAACAAAGAAATTTGAGTTAGTTTGGTTGCAAAGAAAATAAGAATAAAGAAAACGTTGTAAAGAAAATAAGGAGTTTTGAAGTGGTTTGCCATGATATATAGATATTTTAATGTTATATGAAGTAAAATAGTAGAGTTAATGGTTGTTGCTTAGAAAAGTAAAATGTGTTTTCTGCTTAGGATAAGGTAAATGTTTCCATGTGGTAAAGAGAGTAAATATAATTGACTGGAGTCAGAAAGTTGTACTAAATACCGGGTTGTTAAAAGGAGAAGGAATTTTCTATCTTAACTCTTGTTATACAGTGTTTGAAAATTGTAGATTTAAGCAAACCAATGCCTCAAAACGCAAACCAATGCACTAAGGGGAGACATATCAGTGGCGGATATGGATATAGAGAAGGCCATTATTTTAAAATTTGTATTGCATGTTTCAGAGTTTGGTGGTGTTGTGACCATGGTCTGGCCGGTGTGTCAGAACAGGAGCGTAAAGTGCCTCAGGGCCGTCTCTACCCGGGGGTGCAAGGGGTGCAGAGCACCCAGGCACCGAGGCATCAGGGGCGCCTCGGCGCCGGAGGTGCTGAGAAATTATTTTACTCAGCTCAAATTTACCTACATTCATCATTGTACCTACCTATATACAGTACCTATAATTATAATTATTTTAAATCTAACAAACAGTAATTTTCGAACATTAAACGAACCGCATGCAAGCGATACTGAATCTAAAGTGAGTGCTTTAACGATCAATTTACTTTCCAAAACAAACCGCCGCGCCGCAACGGCCGGCCGGCACCGACAGTGGACAGTAGGTAGGCAGTCAGTCTTACTCTATGCGAGCCAAATTAAATGTAAAGTCCGCGCGAGAAAGCATATTATTCTACTGAACGCACGGTGGTGGTGATATTGACTGAACTTTCTTTGATTTGCCGCTCGACCTTTGTTGGCCGGCACCGCACCAAGTCTACGAACTATACGAACGTTGCAAATTCAGAGATTGAGATTATTCGACAAAATTATTGTATTTATTTGTGTTGTGAGACTTGTGAGTTGTGAATGTTGTGATACTTACGAAGTGGCTGGAATCTAAATCCGACTTGGACTCAGCTTATATGCTCAGCAAAACTTAGCCGGAAGGTGAGTAAAACCTACTTGTTGATTTATTGAGTGTTTTTTGTTTTGTTTTACTTTTTAGGTTAGGTATAAGGTAGTGTTTTTATCTATCTACGGTAGCCTTACAAGTGGGTAGGACCTACCTACCTGCTACTGTGACTGAACGGATTTTTTCTGGTTGTCACCATTCGATAGGTTGATTCAAGAGGAAGGTTTAAATTGATTATTATTTTGTGAATTTTTGTGTAAACTTATCGAATTATCCCGTGCGAAGCGGGGGCGGGTCCGCTAGTTACCACATAAATGGAGGTCAGTGCAAGAGTCTCACTCAGACCAATGTTTTTATTAAGTAACTAGCCGCCCTGCCCCGCTTTGCACGGGCTGAGTCGATAAGTTTACACAAAATAAAATAATCTTCGAAGAACATGGTAGTGTGATTGGCTCAGGAGGTAAAGTCGAGCCTGAAGACTACCGTGTTATTATACATTGAATTGTTCGTTTTTAACCTCCAAGAAAATTTCAATATTTTTAAAATCTTTTATTCTCATACTTATTCCAATATAAAAATATGGGAACATATGCTTATTATATTCCCAATCAGTAAAAAAAATTCATGGCTCTATAACAAATAGATTATTTGAAAAAAAAAAATAGTGAATTTTTAAGAGCTCTAATTTATTTCAGTTTTACTATTATGATTATTTTAAGACTAAATAAAATACCTGAGTTACCTGACCTACCTAAAGTATGAAGTTTATAAAAAACAAAATAATCATGTTTTTTTTTAGATGTCCAAAGGCGAAAGAAAGAAGAGAAAACTTTCCGGTGCACAGAACCGAAGGGAAAGACAGGAGAAAGAAGAAAATGTTAAGAAGGTTACTAGTTCTATAGAAAGATTTCTTCAACCCGGTAAGTGGTTTTGCACTCGTTTATCGAAAACTATAATGGCTGCTACGCACAGGCGCACAGCGCCCGGCTAGATACTTAGCACGTATTAATTTAAAAAAATTAGCCATTTCTATAATTTATTCCTTATTTTTGTTTAACAGGCTCATCTTCGGCTTCCGAAAATCTGGTGGTATTAGAAGAAAATCAAAATGAGACCGATTCCGCAGAGCCTTCTTCGCCGTCGCCAATAACTAGACCCGCAGAACGTGTCGATGAAACGGTTTCCGCAGAGCCTTCTGCGCCGTCGCCGATAACTAACTCCGCAGAACATGTCGATGATGTAGTATCCTCGGAAGAGATTATTTCCAAAGATGCGATCAATGACGTTGCTTTATGGCCTCAAGTAATAAGAGATAATCATAGAATAATTTTACTAGATCATGGACCAGTACAGATAGTTAATTTTGTGTATCCAACAAATAGTAACAATAGATCATTTTCAGATATATATTATAAAAAAAAGTTACCTAATAATGAAATCGTCAAAAGAGACTGGTTAGTTTATTCAAAATCAACTGATTCTGCTTATTGTTTCTCCTGCAAACTTTTTAATACGGATGTCAATGCTTTTAATGATAAAATCGGTTACAAAGATTGGCAGCACTTGACTAGAAACATAGAACGGCATGAAAAAAGTAGCAGGGCTTTTAATGAGCGTTAAAAATTGTTTAAACTTAAGAACTGACATATCAAAAGGAAAGACTATAGACTCTGAAAACCAAATGATAATTGAACGCGAAAAAAAGAGATGGGTAGCTGTAATTGAAAGATTAATTCATCTTATTTATTTCCTAGCAAGGCAATGTATAGCACTATCAGGTACATCGGCAAAACTTTTTGATCCTAATAATGGCAATTTCTTGAAACTAATCGAATCTGTTTCTAATTTTGATGATATCTTAAATGAACATATTTCTCGGATCCAAAAATCTCAGAATCGCATGACTCATTATTTAGGTCATAACATTCAAAACGAAATTGTAACTTTAGTGGGAGAAAAAATAAAAAAGACAATAATTTTAGACCTAAAGCAATCAAAATACTATTCTATCATTTTGGATTGCACTACAGATGTGGCTCATGTAGAACAGATCACAATCGTTGTTAGATTTGTTTTTCTTAATGCCTCTACAAGGAAGGTTGAAGTTAGAGAACATTTTCTGGGTTTTGTTCCTATAACATATACTACTGGTGAGCAGTTAATGACATTTCTATTAGAATATTTGTCATCGTGTGATATCGATTTACAGGATATGTGCGGTCAAGGATATGATAATGGTGCCAATATGAGAGGGAAAAACATAGGGCTCCAGAAAAGAATACTGAATATAAACCCACGCGCATTCTTTATCCCTTGTGCGGCACATAGTCTGAATTTAGTTGTAAACGATGCCGCTAAATGTTCTCTTGAAATATCGAATTTTTTCTCCATTGTTCAAGATATTGTAGCGTGACAGAAAATCCACTGCATTTTAAGTCATATGAAATCATAAAGTTTAATTACACCAACAAATGTTATAATAATATTGAGTGACATTTAAATAAATCAGAGGAATGAACCACAATAAAATAAAAATCCTCACTACATTATATATAAAAACCACTGTTTTAAAAACCAAAGAAAGTATCGAAGCAACTCATCAACTCATAGTATAATATCAGTAAGTTACCCAGGAAGCTCAGAGCAGTAAACCAGTTATATAAGACCATATCAAAGAAAAAAGAGACTCAATTAAAGGGTGGTGAATACCAAAATACCCCAAAAACAAGAAGAGGGAAGAATAAAGTTTGTGAACAGGAAGAAAACAATACCCTGAAACCTGTATAGAAGAATAAAGTCAGTTCAGTGAATAAATTAAATACTCCAAACTAAACCTCAGTCGTGATAACACCAAGTACCTTGGTTTAGCCAAGAACGGAAGGAAGACCAGAAGAGTGAAGACTAGACGAGGGACAAGAATGAAGACTAGAAGAGGGACAAGAATGAATACCAGAAGGAAGATACGAAGAAGGACAAGAAAGAAGACAGGAGGAGAGGAAGAAATAGTATGAAAGAAACACCGTTATAAAACCTATTATTATATAAACTACTATCAATCCCAAACCCACAAAAACTATGCAAAAGAAAGTATAACATACCCAAAATCTTATAAAATGTAATTATTGAGAAAACTAAAGTGTTGTATAGCGTTATAAGAAGTGCACCGGCTAAAGCTATCGTGTAATAAAGAAAATAAACTAGTCTTAACGATCCATGATTACTAAAGGTCTGGTCTGAGATAATAAGACTCAAAATATCAGAACCAACAGTGAAAGTGAATTTGTGTAAGTGTTGTTTTTTAAAAAAATGCAATAAACTTAAAGTTGGTGATACTATAACTTAGTAGTATGCTATATCACTACTTTAAAATCTAATAATAAACAGCATAATAAAATAATAAAATGGAAGGTTTCCAGTATTTTATTATTTTAATGTAAATCTTTATTTACAAGACATTTGTAAAAAATGATAATAAATAGAGTATGGGAGTTAATGTTTACTGATGTAGGGGATCACAATAATAATGGTTTAAACCAGAAAGGACTGGTACTAATATAGTATGAATAAGTGTAACATGTTTAAATAGACTGTTATTTCACAGTCCTAAAATCAATGTGTTAAATAAATGTATTTTTAAGGTTTATTAGAAAATAAGATTTATGTTGTGTTTTAAAAAGAATTATGTTTGATAAATAATAACCTACATACCAGTAATAATGTTCTAATAGGTATGCTATGTTAGCTCAAAAATGGTTAAAAAATATATGTTCAAGCGATATCTGCAATATGTTAAATTGTGCAGATTGCTAAAAAATGTTCATAATTAATTATTTTAATAACTGTAGTGTTAATTAACTACTACACAACACAATAAGTTATAAATCATGTTATTTTCATATAAGTGTAATTATGTAAAGTCAGAGGAGGAATTAAGTTTAAATTATTTGAGAAAGAAAGAAATATAAAATTCTAAAATCTAGGCCATTTGGTGAAATCAGAGAACCAATATAAAATAGTATAATTCACTTATAAATCCTGTAAACTACCAAGATTTATATAAGATAACACAATTAACCACTACTAGGAATGATCCTATGAATTAAAATGATAATAAGGAAATATACCTTAACATTTTGTAAATTGTCAAAATATATAAATTAATTAATTTTAAAGAGCAATGTCAAATTTACAGATTAACACAAAAAACCAGTTCAAAGGTGTAATTTATATGTATTTAAGGAAAGGAAGAGGAATATGACTAATTAAAATTTATTATAATAGTATTAATAATATTTAAAATGGAGGGAATTTTGTATAAAGACGGAAATCCAATTTTGAGCCTCTATTTCCATAAAGTAAAGAAATTTGTTAATTTCCACAAAATATCTACAGATATGGACTATAATACATCAATTTAAAGGGAATGAGATGATTAAACCAATAATAAGGTTAATAATTCATAAAAGTGAGGAATAAAATAGATAAATTCCATACATAATGTAATATTTTATCATATGTATGGGAAGTCGAAAAATGTTAACAATACTTTTTCAAGGATTAACTGGGCCAGATTTATGACCAAGTTAATTAGTCTTTTGTTGAATATCAAGCTGGACAGTTGTGTGAAGAACGTTTCTTAAAATCGAATTGAAAATGATACTAGTGTTTAGTCATTGAAATCAGTGAAACGAGAGTTAGGCGGTTTAAACACTTTTTAAAGCTAAAGCTGTTAATACATTCACGACAATAGTGAAAACAAACACTTAACTACATAATACGAGTGATAGAAACAAGTAAAACACTATATTTCAACTGATTTATTCTGCAAATCCTAACCAATAACTTGAGAACTTAACCGCAGAAGTTGAACACATAGAAAATAAACTAACTAACACAAGTTTACACAGAACACTTCACCAGAATACACCAAATAGATTAACAGACATACTACACCAGTGCGGGGACATTTTAGACCTTGATGAAGGTAATTTTATAGTAATTTTCTGACACGACGCATATGCAGTAACCAAGACCAACTCGAGTAGCGGCCATCTTGAAAACGAAGTCGGCTAACCATATCGCAGTGACGTCAGTCTTCATTGGTTTGACAAAACATTTATATTCAAATATTATATACTGAAATTATTTAAATACTATTGAATAGTAATTATGGTATTTATTTTTAATTGTTAATGTTATACTTTCTCGTCACCTTTCTCTGACTATTAATCCATAATTGCTCAAAGAACCTGTCTTTTAATATAATATAACATAAAATTTTGTTCTGTATGACACAATCGATAATTCCTGAGACAGAGTCGATAATTGCTCTCCATCGATAAAATATCGATTATTTATTTAAAATTGTCAATAAATCTTTATATTTCCATTATTTTGTATCTGTACTTATTTCACAGGGTAATTTAAGGGTATTTATAAGGCTGAAGGAATTAAGTGAGAAGAATATATTCTATTTTGAACAAGATATTGGACCAGTCAGAAAAGTCACCAATCGATTATTACCTGGAGTTAATCTATTTAACTCCAGACTTGGTGCAAATCTTCAAGAAGTGCTCGACGGTCAATAAATACCTACCTGTTATTAAAATTTTACCAGAACCTTTTAAAAAACAGATTTATCTCTTATACATACCTCTATAAACATAAACAAAATTATTTTATTATTTGAAAATTCTATAATTAGTGAATTTTCCGTATACATTTTATTCTTTTGTAACGACCGGCATACAGGGTCGTCTTACAATATGTATTTTTTGCTGCATCAACCGCACGTTGGCAATTACTCATAAACGAAATGCCTTCTTTAACTTTAAAGCCCTTATCCACTACCCGATGGGAGAGCAGAGTTGATGCGCTAAGAGCCCTTCGATTTAATTTAGGAAAAGTATATGACACGTTATACAAAATTTACTGTGATAACACCAGAGATTCCGATACAAGAAACACAGCAAATTCCTTAATACCAAAATTAATGTCTTTCAAATTTATATGCTCAATAGTAATTTGGTACGACATTCTCAGTAAAATAAATATCGTTAGCAAAGCGTTGCAGAAATCGGACGTTATTCTCTCAGTTGCAGCAACAATGCTTAATAAAGTGAAAGATGAACTGACAGAAATACGATCAGAGTCCGCGTTTAGAGAAATGGTCACTACCGCCAAAACGGTGGCCAAAGAGGTCAATGCTGCTACAGTATTTCCAGAAACGACCCGTCCCCGTGCTAGGAGAAGAATGTTTGACTACGAGGCTGTAGATGAACCAATAACTGACCCAGAAACTCATTTTAAAGTACATTTTTATTATTACCTATTAGACACAGCAATTAATCAATTTAGCGAACGCTTCAAGCTTTTAAACGATAGTAATACAGATTTTTCTTTTCTGCAAAATTTACAGAATTGGAGTGATTTTGATGCTCAACAAAAAAAGACACTCTGTAACAATTTACAAAATAAATTGAGCAATGGTTTAAATTCCGATATCAATAAAGACGATCTCTTCGACGAAATCAATATTTTACCACTTTTCGTCAGCAATTGCACAACCCCACTAGTTATATTGGATTATTTATTAGCAAATAATCTGATTTCCCTCTTTCCGAATTTAAGCACTGCAATAAGAATTTACTTAACATTACCAGTGACAGTAGCACAAGGTGAACGATCTTTTTCCAAGCTAAAATTAATCAAAAATTATTTGAGGTCAACGCTATCGCAAAATAATTTAACAAATTTAGCCATAATAAGTATTGAACATGACATCAAGATTGAAACCCGGGAGATAGTGAATGATTTTGCTGCTCGTAAAGCAAGAAAAATTAATCTAGTATAGTAATTTAATAATAAGGTTAGGTACCTTTCGAGGATCAGAAAATGTCTGTAAATAAACTTTCTTAATTTGTTACTTAAAATTCTTTATCATAGTTATATCCTGTTACTTTGTTGTTGATTGTTGTGTAAGTTAGCAAAATAGTAAGAAGTGAATATTTTATAATAAATAAATGGTAATAATAGCATTAAAATTGCATATTTTTACTGTGTAACAACCCTCCCTTCCTCCTTCTGCTGTCCTCCTTATAACTGCTACACACTGCCCGGCTGCACAGCCGCCGGCAGTCAGCAGCACTTTGATAACCGCCTGCAAGCCGCCGGGCGCTGTGTGTAGCAGCCATTACCAAACCTACACCACTGATGGGGGGGTGCTGAAATGGTTAGGGGGCGCCTGAGCTGGGTTCGCACCCCGGCGCCAGATAAGCTAGAGACGGCTCTGAAGTGCCTCATGGCCTTATGGTGTTCGGATCTCTCCTGAGAAGTCCAGTAAGGTCAGAGGGTGCGAACATCATCATTGGACCAAGGGTAAGTGATTGTATTTCTTTTATGTTAACACTACAGGGGGTTGTGGCACCATATCTGGGCTGATCCTTTTAGAACATGTGAATGGGTCAGTGAAAGTTTTTATGTTTCGACATAAAACCTTTCATTGAGGGGGTTTTGTGACAGTACGAAAACCTGATGTCAGATTTATGGTACACAAGGTATCGAATTATTGTATTTCAATGTATTTTATTTTGCATTCATTTGCATGGATGGTACAATTTTCCCTTGTTTTGCCGGCAACGACGCAGTTTCGACACAACAGAATCATTCCAAGGTCAACGGCGGACGTGCGGATAAGAACACTTAAAATGGTTACACAAACAAATACAGACTTTAGATACGTCTGTTTCACTGGCCAACAATGCCAGACGTCATTAACAAAAGAATGACCTGCATAAAATACGTAATAAACTAGGGCGTTTCTTTGACTAAAGACAAAGAATAATGACGTACGCACACACACACATACGTAAAAAGTGCGTAGTGCTTGATCCCAGTCTTCACAACTCCGCATCTGCGGTAACACATTACAAAAAGGTCGCCGGCAAATTATACCGGCCCAGTGATTTTAAACATTCAAAAATGTAATCTATATATATATATATATATATATATATATATATATATATATATATAAATCAGTGGAAAATGAAGTAATACAGTGTACAATAGTTTTTTCAAAGTCAGAATCTAGAGTCAGTGAAATAACAATCAAAAATGTAACCAAGCAACTTTTGTAAAAGCATCATGTGAGACATCGCCCAGAACTTCCAGTTTACAATCAGGAAAGTGCAAAACCTTAATACAATCTTAAAGAGCTCTTTTTATATAACCATCAAATATATTCATACATAAATGCATTAAACGTGTTCAGAATGAGTGAGTGTGAGAAAGGAAAGCGTGAATGATAACTGTCGACAGCCAAGCTGAGGCGTTGGTTTGCATATGGCCTCTAAGCAAATATAATTAAAGTCATTTTTAATAGAAAGGCAGCTGCCCAATTAACAGAGAAAAGGGGTAATTTGATAAATAAAAAATATATAATATAGTTGTTGTAATAAGGGAATAAGAAATGTACGTAACGGCCACCATTTTGGTTTTGGTAGTTCAAGACGCCATTGTCGAGTAATAAAAATCCGGTGTAAAATGAAAAGGAAAATAAACCGAAATTGATTGTTAATGTTGAGAAATGTTAGTATCTTTATAATAATTTGTTATTCATAATAATAATTTGTTATTCGCTTCGTTAATGGGACTTTTACAAGGAAAGCTAATGCTGGTGTTCAGTTCACTGTAAACAGCTATCCAGGGGCAGGACGAGGACCAACCAGCTCACCCCCCTCCAAACCAACCAAAACTATTCCTCCAGCTACACAATGAAGGAAAAATGATCACCCTTCAATGGGTTCCATCCCACTGTGGAGTCCCCGGAAATGAAATAGCAGATGGGATCGCGAGGGAAGCGTGCACAATGTATCCAACTAACCTAAAGAAGTTCTCCCTGCTGCAGTGCAGAAGCTCGGGTGACCGACACTTCAGGAGCTCTTGGGTGGACAGTTGGAAATCAGCAACCACAGGTCGCAGCTTATACCAAATACAACCTGTGCCAGCCAAGGAAGACATCTACAAGGGAATAGCGCGTCCGATAGCTGCTTTTGCTGCGAGGGCACGTACCGGCCATATCGTTACCCAAGAATATCTCTTTAGGTTCAATCTCACGGATACGCTACAATGCTTATTGTGTGAAGACGGAGAGGAGAACCTTGAACATATACTTATAAAATGTCATTACCCGATTGCCGCAAGGGATATCTTAAGGATGCAAGTGTCGGGATGGCAAGAAATCATGAGCAATAAGAAGTACTGGGCTATCGCTTCTATGATCTACCATGGACATCGGGCTATCGGCTACAGTTGAAGCTGGACGCCTGTAGGAAGAAGTAAGAAGAAGTATAATAATAATTCATTGATAAATGTTAAAGAATGTAAAACAAATCAATACCAGTTCTAAGTTATTTATGGGTGGTTACGTTCCACTGATCTTGCTTAAAAATTTGTTTTTTTGGTAAGAAAATAAAAGAAATGAGAATATGCAGTTTATGCAACCGGGCAGCCATGTTGACCTCGTGATGGCACATTTATTATTATTTGGGGTACGAAATTGATATTTACCTTTTATGCTTGGTACTTGTGTGCCGTTCTGACTATTTTGCCAATTTGACTTTGGCCTTTCACATACTTAGAATTCTTGGGGGTGTTTCAACTCTGGTCTTTGTGACTTATTATTTGGTTTTGGGTTTGTCAATTGAGAAGTTTTAGGGGGGGCCGGGTACTTGATCTGATTAAGGTGGTTTGAGGGTGTTACAATGCCAATATAAAGCTGTTAACCGGGTGGACATGGTGTGTGGTATTTATATGTAGATGTGTATATATATTTTTTTCTTATGTGTATCTATGTTAATTATATGTGGTGTGTCATACCTTTATTTGATTGTTAGATTGCTTATACGTTGTTATACATATATATATATATATCATGTTTATGGTTTATGTGGCTTACTGGGAGGATCGATACTATGCGCCGTTCTTACATTACTTAGAAATAACTGTATGCTGCTCAGTGATATCAAGATCAATTAATTGGCGATGCCTATGTTTAGTGTTGAATTATAACAACAATTTGAGCTATTCTTATGAAGTGAAAGCACTTGTAATCCTAATTTAATTGTATGAAGATGCAAATATGTGCATATGTATAATATTGAACTCTATTCATGAATTTGATCTATTCTATGGATTGTGTAAGATTAACTTAATCATTCGAAGGTGCATATATCATATACTGGGGGAAATTGATTGTACAAAAAAAACATAACTCTAATAAATCTTGTTATTGTTGTCTTAGAGCAGAGTTTCATTTGCAAGTCCCGTCATACTGGACCCAGCGCATTTTTGGCTTCTCTAAGCTCTTGCCTAGTTCTAAATAACTAATGGCCTCTCTTTCAAAAAAAAAAAAAAAAAAAAAAAAAAGGATGTATATTTAAAAAAAAAAAAAAATTTTTTGAAAGAGGGGTTACAAATGGTAGCAGAGCGTGGTTCATTCTAGGGTTGAACCCTTGGGTCCTTTGGTGTGATGGGGCTTGCAAACTCGGAAATAGTTTGGAAAAAACATCAACTTCAGAAATATTTGAAAATGAAAATAGATAGATGCAATGGCAGGGTTGATATCTTATGTATGTATATATGTATTATGTATGAATTATTGCTAGGTGAATTGAATTGTAAACCTGGTGCCGCCATGTGGCATGTGTTGTAGTTGGGTTTTGTTGTTGTTGCAACTGGGCCTTACCGGAGATCGCGTGGGAATGGGGTCCCTTATTTATGGTATGGAAGTAATAGCGCGTGCGGTTAGCGGGATGCGGTATGGTCCGACTGGAAGTCGGTACCGTCTGACTGAAATTGTGATAATGTCTTGGTTGAAATGTCATATGTTGTGGTAGGTGTTCGGTGGTGTGGATTGTATGTTGGTGTTAGTGTCTGATGTCGTTTCTTCTTTTGAGTCTGGCGGCTGACAGAGAGTTGGTTCTGGAGCGGGTCAGGTTTTCGCAGCGCTAGGGAACCCGGGGGTCCACTTGATGGAAGAGAGAGTACTCAAGTGTTTCCTTTTGTAAGTCATGTTTTTGTTAGGTGTTTCGTGGGAATTTATGTTTGTTGTGGTGTGTTTTGAATTGTGCAATTCTGGCGGGGGTATGCTACCAGAAATTGCCCCACCCTCTTTCAGGAGTTCTCCAGAAACTTTCAGTGTTAGATGGAATAGATGAGGAGTAGTTGCTGGTTTTCTTGGATCTGGTCCTGCAGTTGGCAGATTTCCCGGGGGTGACCGATGGGGAGGTCTTGTCCCTTATATACCCGTATTTCCGGGGTTCATTGGCAGGGTTGGTCACCAACACTCTGCGTCGGGGCGGCAGTGTCCATGCTTTCCATGGGGAAGTGTTGGATTTCTTCATACCCCATCGACGACGTGCCCAGCTTAAGTTTGAGTTATTCTATCGCCTACAGGCCAACGGAGAGGCGTTGGGGGATTTCGTGCACAATGTAAGGAAAGCTGCACATATATTAAGGTTGGGGTTGCCCGAGACGGAAGTCATACAGGTAATACGAGAAGGTCTGAATCCCCAAGAGAGATCCCGGCTGGTTTTCGTGGAGCCTCCACGTTGTTTTGCAGACCTGGACCGGTGGTGTGCGCATGCCAGGAGGGTCCAGGAGAATGATGAGTCCCGGGGAAGAGCTGCTAAAGATGTCCAATACTCCAATGGTTCATTAAGAGGAGCGAAAAAGGACAAACAGGGCGGTTGGAGGAGAACACCGGAGACGGTCAGAAAAACTGAATATTCCGGAAGTAATGGAGGCTACAAGGGGTGGCAAGTGGGAAGACGGTAACAACAGCTACCGAACGGAAAACAAAGAAATATGAAATTAACAGGGGAAGAAAAAGTTATATTAGGGAACAAACATCGGCAGGTAGGGATCCTGTAGCAAGTTCTTCCTATTTGGAGAGAAAGGAAACTTTAAAAGTTCCAGATGAAGCGCAAGTGCCTAATAGAGTAGTGGATGAAGAAGGTGAAGCAGAAGTAGAAGAGCGGAATTACTGCGTGGGATGTATACAAGACGACAAGAAAACGTCTGTTGATACTGAATTACCGGCCTCAAAGAGGACGTCATGGTTGAATCCAGAGGCCGCAGAATTTGTTCCGGTATCTCCATCTCGGTTCGTGAGGTATCCAGAGCCTGTAACATCATCATCGCCTATGCCGGGATATGAGAAGTCACTTGGTGTAGCTTTACCATCGCCAGTAGAAATTAATTTAGTCATTGCACATGAACCTGGACAGCTGGAGCCCAGGGTGGAAAAGGTTGAGGACGTTGTAGTTGCTGAGAGTGGTGAAGGAGTGGAATTGACAGAAGAGGCAGAAGAGCGGTCTGCGGATGCTGCACAGGGAAGTATAGTTATAGGTGTTAGGGAGACTGAAGAGTCGGAGGTTGCGGATGGACACAGGGATGTCCAGGCTGCAAGTGTTTCTGAGGTTGTGGATGGACAAGGGGATGTCCATGCCACAAGTGTGGTGGAAGGAGATGAGGTAGAAGTTGAGGAGAAATTTGGTGGCAGCGTTGTGGAGTGTGCGAGTGAGAATGATGTAGTGTGTGAAGATGTGCAGACGCCTTCTGTAAGTACTGTTGAGGATTCCGAAGAACGAAAAGAAGTTTCAGGTGGACCAGGTGAGCAACTAGAGGAGGACGAGGACGTGCAGTGTTATGATGGTGGTAGTGGACGTGATGGCGATGATGTTGATGATGAACATGTTGAGGAAAATGAGATTGGAGAAGAGGTTAGTGAAGAAGTTTGTGAAGCGGCTGGTGACAAGTGTGATGAAGAAATTGGTGAGGAGCTGAGGGAACATGTGGTGGAAGATGGATCAGAGGAGCAACTGGAAGATGGTGAGGAGCTGCAGGGTCATGAGGTTGATTTGGATTATGGGGACAAAAAAGGGGAAATTGTAGAAGAAGAGGAGTTAGATGATGAGGATAATCCAAAGCGGAGTGAAAGGAGCGATGTAAGTTGCCTTGATTCTGATTCAGAGGAAACCAGCCAGCACTGCTCAACACGAGATAATTTCTCAGAGAGTGGTGTCCGAAAGGAACGGGTACCTAAAGTCCATCACAGAAAGATGAGAAGAAGCGGTTAACGGGTAGCGGGTAGATGTTCCCCCACAGTCCCAGTGGTGTTCGTCTACTTCAGGGTTGCGCCCCTGCCTTCGCGAGCCTTGGCTTTCTCCATTCGTCCTTATTTCCGGAGGGAGCCATGTCCTTACCTTTAGTCCCAGCCCCTGACCTTTCAATCATCCTTGCCCTCTCCGTCTTCCCGAGTTCCTAACCTTCCCCTTTAAAAACAAACAAACAAACAAACAAAAAATTTAAAAAAAAAAACAGAAAAGGAAAAATAAAAAAAAAAAAAGGAGTTAGAGAGAGGAGTGAAGCCTGCCGAGTGGATGGGGCGGTTGTGCACTTCGTCTACTCTGTAGGTTTTGGCACGCCCTTGGAGCGCACATGTAAAACTTATTTGTATATTGGGTGATTCTCATATTGACAGGTAGCATTGCTTTGAGTCCGGTCAAGAGTTGGGAGCATTGCATCATGGAGACCATCATTTCCCCTTTTCCCTTGCCCCGTGAAGTGACGGTATTGTTGAAAATGGGTTTCGTTATTGGGGAATCCCTCCCGTATGAATATAGGGAATGTGGCCCTGTTAAGGTGGCGTTGTGTTCAGGCTTGAGTGGACAAGCCTCAGGAGGTCAGAACTCAGGGAGCTCCTGAACTTTTCTTTCGTCTTTTCTTCTCTGTCCCTTCTTGCTGTCGGCTGGCCCTGATCAGGTCAGCGCGCAGCACCTGCACACTTACACATTAAACATCTTCTTTCATCTCTTTCGTTTTCCTTCTGAGCCTCTGTTCTCCTGAGAGCAAGTGCTGCTGGGCCGCCATGATCACAAAGTCCACTAGGTTGTTTTGGAAGGGGGCACACTGCAGGGTATCCTCCCTGAGTTTAATTGTGAGGCAACCAAGTTGCCCTTTTGGGGTGGGGGTGTGCCGTGTTTTGGAAAACTCGGCTGATTTTTTTATGTTAACGAGAACGGGCAGCGTCGAATTAATAATTTAAGTATTACCGGCGTCCGTCTTGTTATCATTCTGCCGTGCCGATCCACGCGCGCTCTGGGTCTGTAGCTTCGTAAGAATTTTCAGTGGTTGTAATAACCAGTTCACTCTCAGCGTTCAACGTAGTCGCTCGTCTGTATTCGCCTGGCAGCTCCGATTTGGAATTTTACCTACTATATATAACTATGCCTAGATAAACAACTACGCGACTTTCCAGTAACTGTGTTTAAGGAATATTACTTACTATTTAATAAAACTAAATTGTATTTTACTTAATATCAATGCTGATGCCGGGCGATATATTTGCATAAGGTCAGCACGTGGCGTGCATCAGGCTAATTTCTGTTTGTTCATGTTTCAAATGTTAACGCTGGCTAACAGAGTGTTTTACAGTTTTTTTGCCTGGTTATTTAATTCATTATATTAGAATGGGGCGTAAGTTAACTATTTTGTGATTTTGGTGAAACGAATGTTCCTCACGAACCTGTTAAAGTTTGCTAGCTCATGTCGAAAGTGATTAAGTGATTGACGAAAAGTTATGAATAACTATTTATTTGAAATAATTTATTATGTTGAATGAATATATTTGAATATATTATATTATTTAAAGGTGTTATATTTGTAATGATTTATTTAATTCAATAGGGTTTCAATGCATAAGTAAATTGTCTGGAGATTTTAAACTGGGCATGTCGTGAAGTGTGGGTTCAGCTGGGTGAATGGGGTATTGTGATTTATTGAACCTGTGAGTAATTACCCATATAATTGTGCAGGGTTCCCGAATTAGTCGTCAATCTGTCTCGCTCCAGCGGATGGCCGATCACCTGCCTTCCATGAAGTAAATCCAATCACCTTCCGTCTAGCTGTCAGGACGAATGGATGGACACACACGTCAAGATCCTCAAACCTTATGCTGTTAACCAGGTGACATTTATGCCTTTTTAAAAAAAAAAAAAAAAAGTTTGAGGCCGCTACACCTTACATTGAGACATTTTGGAAATGCTCCAGTTTAGTACTTTGTTGCGCACAAGTCCAACGGGACATTTGGGGTTACATATTATCTTTTCCTTTTTACTAATGCTTACGCCTCAGAGAATTTGTAAACTCAGCCAGGGTCATGCATCACCCGAATTGATGTTAGTTATTTTTACTGTAAATATGGGCGGCACTGACTGTCACTAGGTGATTTTGTAACGTATTGCCGCGTTACAAATCCAGGGAACCCATCTTAACTGACGTCTGCCAATTACATGGGCTGCCTACGTTGTAACGAACTGTATTAAAATCAAATTAATTGAACAAATTACTCACTATCAGTGTAAGGAAACAAGGGAAGGTATTTTACTGATTTATGCACTCATTTTCATGTGTAACAAGACGACTTCTCTTTATTTAACAACAGTTACTGACAGATCCCATGACATCATTATTTAAACTAAAATATTTAAATGCTTTTCATAAAACTTTGGGATCAAATTGATTATATATTCTTATACCTCGGATCCGAGTTTACTTTCTGTATATTTATAGTAAAGACTTCTAATTATTTTCAGTTCATTTTAGAAGCTTGCAAGACTTGTTTAACCATTTGAAGAATGGTACTATTACTTGGAACGATAATAAGTTACATTAACATTTAAAGCGTTACAACGTATGATAATTGAATTTTTACAGTAAACTCTTAGATTTTCTCATTATAATGTTTACATAAAATTAATCGTCTTTGAAAAGTCTCTTTTGAAAGTGAGTAGTGTAACAAATATGATTAACTCTCGATAGCAAGGCTATCGAGTCACCTTTACAACTGAACGTAGAAACCTCGTCCTGGGGTGTCCGTCTTGGGAATCCTTGTAGTCGGCGTCATCATCTGGCTCGAGTCTTCGGCAAGAATAGGTCGGATGTTCACAGAGGAGATTGAAGCTTCTTTGGTGTAAGTATATGTAGATTCTCGGATGTCCTAAGCAACGTCTTATGCATGGTATACGTGTCTTTATGAAGTTCCTGCAGATCACATCTTCAGGAGTGATGTTGTAAATGGAGTTACCTCTTGGAGGGAGTCGTCATCTTGCTTACCACTAGTTCTGTTTTTGTGTTACATTTTCTATCTTCTTCTTACCACATATTTATGTTATTGATACATGACACACGCTTTCCACTTTTATCAGTGGTAGTTAATATACTACATTTAAATAAAACAAACAAATTAAAAACATTTTGGTAGAGATTTCGCTCGTATGTCTGTACTGTGTGAAGGCAACATAGCGAGAGACTTTCTGCTCGCTTCAACTGGTACTTAACAAAAAGAGAGGGGCAACTACTCCGCGACAATATAGTCCCTATTTTTATTTTAGTTAACATTCTTATTACCAAAAACTATACCTTAATTATACATATATAATTTAAGTGAGTTATTTTAACGACTATTTGTGTCTTCAGATTTCTAATTATAAACATCATGATTTTTATATCTTCCTAAATTACAGACGACTCGGTAAACACGTCGAGTCCGGAATTAACAGGTCACCGCATGATGACAAGCAAAGGGTTAATTATGATAATAATAACTTTTTACAATTCGCCCTTTTTATTAGTGTTTCTTTGGATCTCTTAATTACTTCTCATTCTCATACTGAGTAAATACAGGGGTTTTAGGTATTATAGTGAGATTTAAAATTACTTAATCGCTCGCAAACTAAATTTTTTTTATTTACGATTACAGTTAGAATTTAAATCGTCACATACTCCACCGCTTATATTTCACATTACGGTTGTTTTTGGTGAGTCTAACGCACAATTGGGGACTTGGAGTATGTATGGTGTCAGTGTGTGAAGTTATTTATTATTAGTATTATTTATTATTACTACACGGTGTGTTCTCTCTAATTCTATTTAAATGATCTTGTTCATTTAAATGTTCTCCTTCGTGAAATTCCCTTTTTTTCATTTCTTAACACGCTAACTTATATTTTAAGTCTTAATACTAATTTCCAAACCTTAGATTGGAAAGATCCCTACTT
This sequence comes from Magicicada septendecula, assembly GCA_034769895.1. Taxonomy (NCBI): domain Eukaryota; kingdom Metazoa; phylum Arthropoda; class Insecta; order Hemiptera; family Cicadidae; genus Magicicada; species Magicicada septendecula. Next base: position 475,778,353 of record CM068373.1, read on the forward strand.
ATCCGTAACTCATTAATATCGTGGCCCGACTGACATCAGCTTACTCTAACTACACCAGTTAGCTTTCAGCACTCATTTAATGATCTCTGGCACCTTTCTGCCCCATCATTACACTTTTTAGTCGGCGCCGTTGTGACTTGTTACGTTACATGTATATAAGTCTCTCTTAATTATATACCATAAACTTATCTCTAATATAATCTAAAGAGGATCCCATACTCCACTTTAGATCATAGCTAATCCTAACATCTTATGTTACTTGAGAGAAGCGGAACTTCACGAAGATAATTCTTTATTATCTCTTTAACAATTCTTAAACAAACTATGCGGAAGGGGAGACACTTTACACAATTCATTGTAATACACAGGGGTGGTTTTCAATTGTTTAGGGACGCTACCGTTTCGTACAATAAGGGGGAAGGTGAGTGGCTGCTTACTACAATTCTCAACACGCTTTATTGTTTGCGTACAGGCCACGACTGGGGTGTTTACACTATGTAACTATACTTTTATTATTATTTTTCCTTTTTCTTTATTTACTGCTACACTTCACACTATTTAGTTAACTTAAGATTTATTCAGCCTTATTATTTAAGCAATTATTATTCACTTATTATTACTTTCTTTATTACTATTTACTTTTGGGGGATTTAAGAAACTTACTTAGAATTAAATTCCTATTTAATTACCATATTTACTTATTTGAGTCACTATATTTATTATTATAAATTTATTATTATTTAGTCACTATATTAATTAATTGCCGTCACGGTGAAAATACTTGCTCTACTATACTATACACATTAGTCACATATATAAAATAAATTCTTGAGTAAATAATTTGCATAATTCAGAAAAGAACAATTTCTCTTCTAAGGGAGAGACAGAAATTCCACACACATATTTTTCAAAGTTAAATAGCCGATCAGCTGTTTTCTGGAATGTAGGTCACCCTCTTTATTTAGTAAACAAAGGTAGGGTCAGTGTGTCCGTGAGAATGCAAGGGGGTTTTGACAATCACGTATTGTTCTCTACACAATGCCACCGTTTAACTTCCTTAACAGGTCATAACTGGGGGAGACAGCTGGCGCGCATAGGGTGAATCTTATTCAACAATGCACCTCTTCAATTTACACTAGTATTACGCTTTATAACAGTTTGACATTATTAATTCATGTACTTTTCCCAATTAAATCAATTATTTATTTTGGTAACAATTTCAAGTTACGAAATCCTTTCCACGTAATTAACCGGGTCTACTTTACACAGGAGCATTATTATTAACAAAGTTTTTCTTTACCTTGACAACAGACATACACTAACATATACTACGCAGATTGAATAATTATAATGCAGGATTATTCAAGAAACAACAGGTCTTGGATTGTCATAATACAAACCTGTTAAAGACTGATCAGTTGACCAAACATTACAATTCATGTATGCAAGTAGGTACATGCATATATCTTCCTACAATGATATTTCAATTTATACAGACTATCTTTTACGTATGTCAAACAAATTCATTTTTTTTTTTGAAAACTAAAGTTCCATTAATTACATCCTCTGAGTGCATAGATCAATAACTGAATGCCGTGAGTTATTTAATTTACTAATAAATTAAGTAAGCAGAGTGGCGCAATTTTGTATGCGTCACGATGCTTACAAAACTGTTATATAAATCAGCAGAGTGGCGCAATTTTGTAACGTATTGCCGAGTTACAAATCCAGGGAACCCATCTTAACTGACGTCTGCCAATTACATGGGCTGCCTACGTTGTAACGAACTGTATTAAAATCAAATTAATTGAACAAATTACTAACTATCAGTGTAAGGAAACAAGGGAAGGTATTTTACTGATTTATGCACTCATTTTCATGTGTAACAAGACGACTTCTCTTTATTTAACAACAGTTACTGACAGATCCCATGACATCATTATTTAAACTAAAATATTTAAATGCTTTTCATAAAACTTTGGGATCAAATTGATTATATATTCTTATACCTCGGATCCGAGTTTACTTTCTGTATATTTATAGTAAAGACTTCTAATTATTTTCAGTTCATTTTAGAAGCTTGCAAGACTTGTTTAACCATTTGAAGAATGGTACTATTACTTGGAACGATAATAAGTTACATTAACATTTAAAGCGTTACAACGTATGATAATTGAATTTTTACAGTAAACTCTTAGATTTTCTCATTATAATGTTTACATAAAATTAATCGTCTTTGAAAAGTCTCTTTTGGAAGTGAGTAGTGTAACAAATATGATTAACTCTCGATAGCAAGGCTATCGAGTCACCTTTACAACTGAACGTAGAAACCTCGTCCTGGGGTGTCCGTCTTGGGAATCCTTGTAGTCGGCGTCATCATCTGGCTCGAGTCTTCGGCAAGAATAGGTCGGATGTTCACAGAGGAGATTGAAGCTTCTTTGGTGTAAGTATATGTAGATTCTCGGATGTCCTAAGCAACGTCTTATGCATGGTATACGTGTCTGTATGACGTTTCTGCAGATCACATCTTCAGGAGTGATGTTGTAAATGGAGTTACCTCTTGGAGGGAGTCGTCATCTTGCTTACCACTAGTTCTGTTTTTGTGTTACATTTTCTATCTTCTTCTTACCACATATTTATGTTATTGATACATGACACACGCTTTCCACTTTTAACAGTGGTAGTTAATATACTACTTTTAAATAAAACAAACAAATTAAAAACATTTTGGTAGAGATTTCGCTAGTAGAGATTTCGGTAGTAGGGGGGTTATTTTTTGGGGAATCTACCTAATTTTGGAACAGGGCTATTTTCACCCAGATAAGGGTGGTAGTCCATTAGGGGTGTATAAATAAAAAATAGGAGGTAATACCGAATTTTATTTTAACGCCGAAGCAAGGATGGGGGTGGAATAAAAGAAAAAAATGTCCACCCCTTCCGCATCAGTCCTTGTGAAAGCAACTAGACGCTACAGTCTAGGGGGGGTAATAGTGTGTGTGGATGGGCGATGACACAGTTACAGGTCACGAGGGAGATGTGGTTTACGGCGAGGATGAGGCTGAAAAAGGCCAAGAAGCCTAGCGCAGAACACATTAAAATGTAACGGGTATCAGGGGTTAAGGGATTAAAAGGGGGGTAGTAAAAAGAAAAAAATTTATAGTAGCTAAGTATAAATGGATTTAATGTCATTTTGTATAATTAAGGTGTTATTTTGGATGGACAATATTGTATGGGGTATATTATTCAATTTAACTGGAATTTATGTGTACTACTGTAAACCTATATTGTTTTATTAATACTATATTTTTTTTGGGTCTATAATATAAAATGAGCCAGTACGTTGTCAATGAACCAGTATGGCTAAGAGGAAACAAATCAGTTGTGGGATATGGAGTGATGGAAGGCCGCTTGTCAATTTTTTAATCAAATGTTTTAAAAGTCAGGCGATACTGGGTCGGGTATCTGTTCGATTTTTCGGTGTTGGGATCTCGAACAGAGAAGTCCAATAAGATCAGATGGGTGCTGTCACAGTCGCCAGACTAGGGGGGTAAGAACCCATGATTTTAGTAGAGTGTTCAGGGGGGTTGCGGCGCCATGTCCTCACTGATCCTCTTAGGGTTTAGGCAATAAGAGTTTGAACGCTCCGGCCTTCAATCTCTTATTGGGGGGGGGGGTATTGTAACGGTACGAGATTGTAGGGCCAAGATAACATTTTAAAATTACATTCTCTATGCAGTCATTGTTCACCCTTGTAGAACCCCGAGTTAGTCAACCAGATAGGCTGTGTTTATTACAGAACAAAACGTCTGTTTTGTCTCCGTACTCAAGCAACGTAGACCGATTGTGAAATAACACCGAACTTCACATCAGCCGTGAATTACGAAAGAGAGTAATGTAACTGCACATTGCGCCAGGCGGCAAAATATTGCTAAATCCTATGCCTAAGTTATAGCGCTCTTTTAACAACACCAATGGTAGAGCAGACTCAAGATCACATGACCAGCTCTGTATGTTCAGCTTTAGCGAACTAACGCCAGTTCCGTTACAACTCACGGCTGAGCGGCCAGACAATCAGCAGACAGTTACCAGAACAAAAACGGTAGCCTCGGACGAGTTCTTGGTAGGCCGAAAAAATACAAAAGTAGGCCTACCAAGTAATATAAAATGACGTAAGGTAATAATAAACTTTGTTCGGAGTGGAGAGTGACTAGTGAAAACCGTTCCGGACAATATCGTGTACAACATTTGGATATTACGCAAATAGGTAACAAGTGTAAAGACAGTTTCATTTGGCCAAAACATTATAATTAATAAAGAGCTCATTAATTAAATAGGAAGTTTTAAAAAGAAATGTAAATTGAGTGAGTGTGTGTATGGGTTATTAAAAGTACTGGCTCAACTAGAAAGATGTAGTAGTAGTAGTAGTCTATACAAAATTATTGGACTAAAATTAGTAAACATTTTAAATATAAAGAAAACGTAATAATCAATGATAGAGTATTTAATTAAAATAATAAAAAGAGTAATTAAAAGGTTCATTCTTCTATAAACATGTGTTAGTGTAGTTATTTCGCCGTAAACCATTTCCTAGTTTTCTGTGTTGACAACTCGTCTAACGAAATTTGGGATCTTCTGGGTTTTAAGGGTGGTCAGATAGCGGGATTTTATAAGGGCAAGAGTGTAAAGTTTACATGTATATCTAATAAAAACATGTTGGCGACCTTGGCAGTTTAAAAGCAAGTTTTACGGGGACCATGACGGTAAGTGAAATTCTGGCTGCGGTAAGTATTATTTTATGGTGAGTGTATTATTTAATTAAAAAGTTAAAAGGCGAGTACCTTCACAGGGTCGCCATTTGTAATGGTACCGCCTTTTAACTTTTTAATTAAATATAATACACTCATCATATTATAATACTCACCGCTGCCAGAATTCTACTTACCGTCATGGTCCCCGAAAAACTTACCTTATTAAATTACCCAGGTCGCCAACATGTTTTTTAGTTTTACATGTAAACTTTGAACACTCTTGCCCTTATAAAAATTGTAACATAATCCCGCTATCTGACTGTAATAAATCTCAGAAAACCCCCGATTTCGTTAGACGAGTTGTCAACACAGAAAACTAGGAAATGGTTATGGCGTAATGACTTACTCTAACACATACTTTATATTAAATAAAATCTGAATTTATTTTAAGGTGAAATTTTATGAATTAATAAAATAAACATTTCTTAATCAACTAGCCTCTAACAAACTATTATGAACCAGTAGTAAATTTTTTCCCTTAGAGATCTCGTTTGAAATTTAATACATAACAAAGGAAATTACTAAAAATGGTGTTTGATTTTATTCAATTGATTATGTTCTTTAGTTGGCTACTCATCTGGTCAATGCAATCCACAATTTCCGCTACCACGTGTTACGCACTTTTTGTTTGTGGAACACTCCGAAAACTGATTTTATACTGTTTAACTTGGATTATTTTCTCAATCACAAAATTTAAGGCTGTTTCACCAATAACATCACTATTCCTTTCAATCGGTCGGCTTACATTGTTCGCAAGCACATTTTTTGGCAAACTGCGCATTAACACTTTACTTGATAGGCCGATTAGATTATTTTCCGCCTATCTTGCGCCCGAGGCCACTATTTAACTTACGACCGCTCTGGTTGAAGACTGCTATCTGCTACTGGCTGATGCAACAACTGGTGATAGACTGCATACTGTGATTCACAAAAAGCCTGCTTACTGGGCGGTTGCGCAATAAGTCTGGCAATTGTTTTGGCTAACAATGTGCATTGCTGTACTGGAGGCTCCTCACAGGTGAAGTCTGGCACTTTGAAAGTGATTGAATGGGTGATTTGTATTAATATAAAATTAAACTGGGGTAGCTCACAGGTGAAAGTTAACAATTTGAAAATTGAACTGAATTAATATAAAATAAAATTAAAACTGTGGTAGCCTACAATTCTGTACCGTTACAATACCCCCCCAATAAGAGGTTGAAAGCCGAAGCGTTCAAACTCTTATTGCCTAAACCCTAAGAGGATCAGTGAGGATATGGCGCCGCAACCCCCCTGAACACTCTACTAAAATTGTGAGTTCTTACCCCCTAGTCTGGCGACTGTGACAGCACCCATCCGATCTTACTGGACTTCTCTGTTCGAGATCCCAACACCGAAAAATCGAACAGATACACGCCCCAGTATCGCCTGACTTTGAAACATTCACTTAAAATTCAATAAACGGCCTTCCATCACTCCATATCCCACAACTGATTCGTTTCCTCTTAGCCGTACTGGTTCATGGACAACGTACTGGCTCATTTTATATTATGGACCTTAAAAAATAGTGTTAATAAAACAATATAGGTTTACAGTAGTACACATAAATTCCAGTTAAATTGAATAATATTCCCCATACAATGTTACCCTCCAAAATAATACATAGATTATACAAGGTATCCTTAACTACTATATATGTATATAGGACAAAAAATTCATGACATGTGTAAAGTCTATATGGACAGTAATATACACATCTTAAAGTTAAATTCATTATTACAAGTTCATTATTAAAAATCATCTTTTCTATTAATTTAATTACCAATTGTATTTAATTTCTCAAACTCTAAGTTGCAATAATTACCCCATTATTATTTTATTTGTTCAAAACAATTTCATTTGTTTTTCTTACATTTTACAAAAAGACCCTACAAATATTACCTACATTCCATCACACCAGATGTTTCTTTTTATTTCATAATAGGATTTTCTACTGGCAATTATTCAGCAGACTACAACAGTTGTTATTGTCATCTCAGCATGACTGTAGACTTTAGTCACAACACACCTGTTTACATAAACAGTTGTGTGCCAGACTTGTTTTCATAAACACTCTGTCTCAACATTCTGATTACATCATACTGCCACACATACTTCCTACAAATTTTTTGTTTCTATAAATCTTCTTGTTAACATACTTATCTCTTAACGTGTCAATTCAGATCCAAATATAATTTTAATTCACCTTTCAGTTATTATTACTTTTTTTTAATTACAGTTTCTATTTAATACCATTTTCTCAATTCATTTATATTATTGAATCAAAATCTTTCCACACCTGTAAACCTTTTATTCTGTCTAATTGGTATTATAAACTTTATACTTACAGTACATTATCCACCTATTGACATGAACACAAAATACACACCACACACACACACACACACACCAATATTTCCATGTAACCTCTGAAACATTTAACAACAATGTTATTTCATATCAAACAATTTAACATTTATTGATTAATATCAAATCTCATAAAACAATTTAAATCCATTAGAAAATTCAATTATACAACCTTTAAATTAATCAGAATATTTAAACATCTCAAATTATTTTAATTAAATTAATTATTGAAAATACAAGTTCAGTTGCTATCAAAACAATTACAATTCGCTAATTACTGTCTTCAAAATTAATTTTGTTATTTATTTAGATTGCAAACATTAATATTATTATTATCACAACAATTTCTACTGCATACACACATTGTTTACCTAACATTTTACAATACACACAATTAAGTTCACTATAAATTTATTTACAAATCTTCATCATTATTTGTTCAGTTATATCACACTTCATTGTCCAAGGTTGCGAGGTCTGAACCGTAAAACAAATACTTAAAATTGTCCAGTTATTGTTTTATTATTTAACCTCCATCGTCAAAGATTAATCTTTGTTTCAAATAACAGTTTTCAATTTCAGTTACACACATATGGCTATCTTGTGTGTAACAACCATAAAATTTCAGTTTATTCATTTTATCATAATATTCATATAACAAGTCAACATTATGTATTTCTGTCCAGTCTCCATTAGTAATTATATTCAATATCGGGTAATTTATTTTCTCATCATATTCATCAAAACAATTATCAAACTCTATTTTGTAAGGTAAATCAATTTGCTCCTCTCTCTCCATGCATAAATTCTGTATTAGTATTTCATAATCTCTATTCAACTTAAATATTTCTGTTTCTCTCTCTTTAATTCTCTCATCACAATATTTCTCCCAACATTTCACATTCTCATTCCATACAGGGGGCAACACAACATTATTACAACGTCTGGCTTTACCAGATACACAAAAATAATTTAAAGACCTTTTGTCTTTTACAAAAACTAAGGAGGAACCTTTGTCCTCCAACAATACTAGTGAAGCATTTTCTTCACCCACAACCACATCACGGGAAAATTCTACCCTCTGTACACTCTCTTCATTTAAACTGTCTTCACACTCTCTCTCATTCTCATTGGCATTTGCTAGCAACACTTCATTACTAAACTCTACTTCAACAAAATCTTCTCATCACTCTCAACATTAATCTCCTTGTTCTCAACTACCACGTTTTTACACATATCATTATAATTCTCATTTGTTTTACATTCAAAATTTTCGATTACCTTTTGTATTTGTTTATCAATTTTTTCTAACACTTGTTCTTTAATAGTGTTAAAACATTCATCCATCTCATTTAAACGTTTATTAATATTATCTCCTAACTTAACACTGTTGTTTCATATCACATAAACGCTTATCAAATTTTTGGTCAATATTATTTATATCACCCTTTAACTCATGGAATTTGCTATAAATTGTATTAAATTTAACATCAGAATCATTCTTCTGTTCATCAATTTTGGTATTGAAATTGCTACTTAATTCATTTAGTTTTACACTCTGTTCGCTAAAAAGCAATTGCATCATTTTTATCATATCATTATCCTCAGATTGTTTATTTTTATTCATTACAGGTGGGGTTACCTGAATCCCTGAGTCATCTACGTCAGCTGACTTACTTGATTCTCTATTTTGAACTGGGATTGGGGTCGAATGGACCTCTAACCCACTCATGACCGTTAATTCGGTCAAACTATTATTTTCCATTTTTATTTTATTATTAAACAAATATGCCTTGTTTTACTTTACCCCTCTGTCATCAGTCTACAATTTACAACCTCGCCCCACTCCCAAATAACCCATTCTGCAGCTTAATTAGGTCTGGCGAATATAATCACAAATTATACTCGCCGTCCCTGGTCGGGGCCAGTGAAACTCTATAAGTTACTTCAGACTCAAGATTTCAATATAAGTTTTTCAAGTAAATACACTCTTACCTTTGGTTGTATTTTCCCGGGTCTTACAGACGAAAATCCACTGCAGACAAGGTTATCTGGGTAGAAGTGCGAAATGATTACGCTAACTCATTTTCTACTGTCTAAAATACATACTTATTTTATTTGTCGAAAATCGCACCCTTCTTTTACTTTCAACAAATGACAGTATCTTTGTTAAATTTTGTTTTAAACTACTATGATAATTGACATTACTAAGTACATATAAGAAAATTGAAAATGAACCAGTATATAACCACACACCCACACTCTTTCTCTTTTTGTTAATATTTAAATAAACTCCCCTCTCTTAGAGATCTCTGTTTCTTATTAAGGTGTCTATAAAAGCAAATTTTATAATATAGTAATTAAAGTTTAAAAAGTGGTACTCATCCTAATAATGGTTTCACTCCAATGCACACCCATATTATTCGCATGTAATAACCGTGACACAAGTTCACTAGCTGACCGATTTCTGAGTTCTCTCGCACTCACGCCACTGTTGGTACTGATTTTACGGTTTTTTGTTTCATGGTTCTCACTGATTTACTGATCTCACGTTATAAAATATGATCAAGTCGGCCGACGTAACTTTTTGCACTTAGATGTTGTTGTAGGCTGGCCGCGCGGCCATAAGTTGCAATAGAACTGGGGTTAGTTCGGTTGCAGCTGAGCACACAAAGTTTTTGGTTTTTCTGGTCACGTGATCGTGAGATGGCGCTCCCATTGGTGCTGTTAAAAGAGCGCTATAACGTAGCCGTAAGATTTAGCAATACTTTGCCGCCTTATGCAATATGGAATTACATTACTTTCGTCCGCGATTCACGGCGCCATATCCTCACTGATCCTCTTAGGGTTTAGGCAATAAGAGTTTGAACGCTCCGGCCTTCAATCTCTTATTGGGGGGGTATTGTGACGGTACGAAATTGTAGGGCCAAGATAACATTTTAAAAATTATATTCTCCATGCAGTCATTGTTCACCCTTGTAGAACCCCGAGTTAGTCAACCAAATAGGCTGTGTTTATGACAGAACCAAACGTCTATGTTTTGTCTCCGCACTCAAGCAGCGTAGACCGATTGTGAAACAACACCCAACTTTGCATCAGCCGTGAATCACGGGAAAAATAACGCCAAGTTATGAATTGCGCCAGGCGGCAAAAACACTGTTAACCTTCCGCCTATGCTAAGGCGCTCTTTTAACAGCACCAATGGGAGCACATATTCACGATCACGTGACCAGCTCTGTATGCTCAGCTTTAGAGAATTAACGCCAGTTCCAGCCGTAACTTAGGGCCGCGCGGCCAGTCTACAAAAAATTAGTGCGAATAAAATTAAGTCGGCCGACTTTATCATATTGTATAATGTGGAACCAATAAAACAGTAAAAACTTTTGAACACAAACAGTAAACGTATTAAACGAGTACCGGAGTGCGTGAGATCGAAGCAAGTATTCAACAACAGTTCGCGCAACCAACCCTAGGAGTACGCTGCGTATGGGTAACTAGAACATTTAATATGCATATTAGAACCAATGCCAAATAACTGGTGATTGTTCGTTATAAAAGGAAAATATAAAACACCAATACTTTGTACGATAGAGTTCTCTCAGGGGCGGAGTTTATTCAAAGGTCAATGTAACAGAATGAGTGTGTGTGTGCTAATATAGAGGTTATACACTGGTTCATTTTCAATGTTTCATTTATTTAACAAGATTACTTATAATAGTTTGTGTTTTAGACAGTATCAAATGTGTTTACATAAGATGTAGATTTTAACTTTGTTGATATAAGATGTTTTGCCAAAAAATGTAAGGAAATTTTAATTTGTCTTGATTTTTTTTATTGGAAAAGAATAACAATACAAAACTGAAATAAGTACATATTAAAAATTTTAATTCTCTTCAAAAAATGAGTTGCGTAAGTTTTTGCGATAACCTATAATCATACTTGCATTTTTAACGTTCGTGTTGCGGACTCTGGCAGAAGGTGGAAGGCGAAACAGGTAGGTGGAAAATAAAATAAACTTTTGTGTATTGGTATGTGAATAGAAAACACATTTGGCGCCCGAACAGGGACGGCGAGTATAATTTGTGATTATATTCGCCAGACCTAATTAAGCTGCAGAATGGGTTATTTGGGAGTGGGGCGAGGTTGTAAATTGTAGACTGATGACAGAGTAATAAAAATAACAAAAAACACTGACGGAGACTTTACAAATAATACTGATGTGGACCTGGTATATGATTATTATGGTAAAATGAATAAACTGAAATGTGACGGTTACTACACACAAGATAACCGTATGTGGAATGCAAATAAAATTGAAAATTGTTATTTGAAACCCAGACTAAATTTTGACGATGGAGGTTGAGCCTTAAATTCACAAATGGACACTTTTAAATATATTGTTTTATGATAATGACCTAGCTGATTTTTGACATTAAAGTGTGATATAACTGAATAATTAATGATGAAGAATTGTAAATATATGTTGTATACAATTAATTGTGTATATTGTAAAATGTTAGGTATATGTGTATATAATTGAAATTGTTGTGATAATAATATTAATATTTTGCAGCCTAAATAAATAACAAAAATAATTGAGAAGAAGATAATGAATGAGTTGTAGTTATTGCAATGGGTGAAAGTAATAAAAAATGTTGTTTTCAATAATTGATTTAATTACAATAGTTTGAAATGTTTAAATATTTTGATTGACTTAAAGGTTATCTGGTTGAATTTTTCCAATGGATTTAAATTGTTTTATGAGACTTGATATTAATAAATAAATGTTAAATTGTTTGATATGAAATAACATTGTTGTTAAATGTTTCAGAGGTTACACGGAGATATTGGTGTGTGTGTGGTGTGTATTTTGTATTCATGTCAATAGGTGGATAATGTATTGTAAGTATAAAGTTCATTATACCAGTCAGATAGAATAAAATGCTTACAGGTGTGAAAAGAGTGTAACAATAATAAATGAATTGTGATAATACTATTAAAGTAATTGTGGTGAATTAAAATATATCTGATCTGAATTGGAATAAAAAATTTAAGAGACAAATATGTTATCTAAAAGATTTACAAAAAATTGAAAAGTGCAGTACAGGTGTCAGTATATGATGTAACCAGAAGGTTTAGACTATGTGAGTGTTGAGACCGAGAGTGTTTATGAAAACAAGTCTGGCACACAAGTGTTTATATAAACGGGTAGGTTGTGTGACCAATGTTTACAGCCAGATGTGTTGAAGCTGATAACTGTTGTAGCTTGATGAATCAGTATCTTGAGCAAAACCTTATTGTGAAATAAAAGAATTGAAGTTAAATTTTTTCAGACAAAATAATGTTGAGGTAATTCCTGTGACGTGGAGTTTGAGAAATTAAATAAAATTAAATCCACTCGGCAATTGAATCAATTGAAAATTTTAATAATAAATTTAAATTTATTCTTATTCAAACTTCAAATGCAATTGTAAAACAAATGAAATATGTACTTTACTTAAATGGGAAATTGAAGGAAATTTTGTGTAAATGCTGTCAAAAATGTTTGGGAAAATTAGAGGTGTATATTACTATCCAAGTAACTTGTATCAATGTCAATCTATGTTTTATGTTTAACTGTAGATTCTCCACCTAAGTGCGGTCATGGCCTCACCGGACCATGACCGTGAAAGTAGTTAATTGTGGCAAATCATAAATTTTACTTGATATAACCGGCTTGTGGTTTGTTTTATTTTGTCAACCCGGTGGTTTGTTAGACTTAGTAGGGGGGTTATTTTTTGGGGAATCTACCAAATTTTGGAACAGGGCTATTTTCACCCAGATAGGGGTGGTAGTCCAGTAGGGGCGTATAAATAAAAAATAGTAGGTAATACCGATTTTTATTGTAACGCCGAAGCAAGGATGGGGGTGGAATAAAAGAAAAAAATGTCCACCCCTTCCGCATCAGTCCTTGTGAAAGCAACTAGACGCTACAGTCTAGGGGGTGTGGATGGGAGGTGACCCAGTTACCGGTCACGAGGGAGATGTGATTACGGCTAGATTGAGGTCTGCGAGGGCCAAGAAGTCTAGTGCTGAACACAGTAGAAGGTAACGTGTATCAGGGGTTAAGGGATTAAAAGGGGGTAGTAGAAAAAAAAATTGTTTATTCTATATAAATATGAGTAGGCAAGTAAGGATATAATTTGTATTTCAGGTACGATTACTGTGAGTTAATGTAACCTTGTATAATTAATGTGTCATTTTGGGATGGGCAATATTGTACGGGGAATATTATTCAATTTAACTGGAGTTTATGTGTACCACTGTAAACCAATATTGTTTTATTAATACTATTTTTAGGGTTTATAATATACAATGAGCCAGTACGTTGTCAATGAACCAGTACGGCTAAGAGGAAACAAATCAGTTGTGGGATATGGAGGGATGGAAAGCCGTTTGTCGATTTTTTAATTGAATGTTTTAAAGTCAGGCGATACTGGGTCGGGTATCTGTTCGATTTTTCGGTGTTGGGATCTCGAACAGAGAAGTCCAGTAAGATCGGATGGGTGCTGTCGCAGTCGCCAAACTAGGGGGGTAAGAACCCACAATTTTAGTAGAGTGTTCAGGGGGGTTGCGGTGCCATATCCTCACTGATACTCTTAGTGTTTAGGCAATAAGAGTTTGAACGCAATAAAATAACCAGTCAACAGTCACAGTGGCGACCCTGCCAGGATGTTCGTATATAAAAATTTATAGGAACTAGACCTGTTTTAAAGCACAGAAAATAGGAATTGGTAACGGCGTATTTGTAGAAATAATCGTATATATATTTACGTTATAAAGAGGTTATGTTTTGATAGGGTTATTGTGTTTACTTGTCCTGTTGACAATGATTGTGTTAGGTGTTTTGATTTTATAGGATAATAGTGGTTTTTTATATACAAAGAGTATGTTATAAATAAATTTTTGAACATGGCCGAGGCACGTGAAAATAAAGTGAGTGGATGGGGAGAATTCGGGAATAGTACGGAATTCATGCGCGAGTTTGAAAGGGTTTTGAAAGGAATGACGGAGGACGATTGGCGTAAATTAAATACTCAGCTTAGACAAATGGAAGAACAAAAAACGGGACTATACGCTTTCCTGAATAAAAATAGTGATGATACAGGTAAACAAAGTAACGAGGTAAGTGAAGGGGTTAGTGAGAGTAAAATAGTAGAAAATGGTAGTCACGAGATCAAAAATGATAACGGTGACACAATTGAAAATGTAGCAATAGAGAGTGACAATAATGTTTTTAATGATAGGGAAGAAATAATTAACCAGGTGAGTGATAACGATAATTAATAAATAAATTAATAAATAGCAGTGACAAAATAGGGGAAGAAGTAGTGTTGAATAGTGAAGATAATTATGATGGTTACAATTCTGAGGTAAGTGGTGATGTTGTTATAATTAATTCTAATGATGAAATAATGGTGAATAATAATAATGATATAGTTGAGAGTGCAGTGTTGGATAGTGATGAGATAGAGATAAGGAGTGAGAGAGAGAAAGTAATTGATTGTAAAGGCGTAGTAATTGACATTGATGAATTAGATAATGAGTGTAAAGAGAGTTATATTGTGGGTATGAAACAGAGGGTAAATTTTTTACGAGGTGTTCTGGGGGGTGAAGAAAGATCTTCACGCATATATTGGGTAGACAAGGGTTCTACGAATAATTATTTTTTGAAGTTTTTTGTTGTTAGGAAATGTTTAATTAAGGTAGTACCCTCTGCATGGAATGAGAGAGAAAGGGCGATGTGGTATTGTGATGAGAGAAATTTGGATGGAGAACTGTGGGTTGACAAAGAGATAGAAATATATAATTTAAAAAGAGATTATGGTGAATGGAAAGTAAGGTTAGAAGTGCGTTTAAATAACAATAAGATAATTTATGATGACAAAATAACTGACATGATGTTGAGAGAAATTACCGAGGGAGACTGGACAAAATTAATTGATCGTGACAAGTTTTATGACCTAATGATTGGTATAACAGAGGACTTAGAAATAATGGTGTGTTATTATAGTAATAATAATGACAAATTGAGTATAAGTAAGAAAGAGAAATGTTACAAAAAGGTACGACTATTACATGACGATGGAGGTTAGATTACGAAATCGCGGAAGGAACAGTTTAAGTATGTTAATATATGGTAATGACCCAGCTGATTTTGACATTGAAGTGTGATATAACTGAATAATTAATGATGACGATTTGTAAATACATGTTTAGTGAAAGTAATTGTATGTATTATAAAATGTTAGATAAACAATGTATGTATGTAGTAGAAATTGTTGTGATGATAATAATAATATTAATATTTTGCAGCTTACATAAATAACAAAAATAATTTGGAAGAAGATAATGAATGAGTTGTAGTTATTGCAATGGGTGAAAGTAATTAAAAATGTTGTTTTCAATAATTGATCTAATTAAAATAATTTGAAACGTTTAAATATTTTGCTTGACTTAAATGTTATATGGTTGAAATTTTCTAATAATTTAAATTGTTTTACCAGACTTGATATTAATAAATAAATGTTAAATTGTTTGTATGAAATAACATTGTTGTTAAATGTTTCAGAGGTTACGTGGAGATATTGGTGTGTATATTTTGTGCTTGTGCTAGTAGATTGTAAGTATAAAGTTCATAATACCAATTAGACAATATAAAATGCTTACAGGTGTGAAAAGAGTTTAATTCAATAATAAACATGAATTGAGATAATGGTATTAAATAGAAATTGTAATTAAAAAGTAATAATAACCGAAAGGTGAATATTTTGTTTGAATTGTAATAAATAGACTTTGACAAATATGTTAACATTAAAAGATTTATAGAAGTAAAAAATTTGTAGCAAGCAGATATGTCAGTATATGATGTAACCAGAATGTTTAGACTATGTGAGTGTTGAGACCGACAGTGTTTATGAAAACAAGTCTGGCACACAAGTGTTTATGTAAACAGGCAGGTTGTGTGACCAATGTTTACAGCCAGATGTGTTGAAGTTGATAACTGTTGCAGTTTGATGAATCAGTACCATTGAGCAGATTCTATTATGAAACAAAAGAAACATCTGATGTGATGGAGATAATATTTTAATCCTTTGTAAAATGTTAGTTAAATAAATAAAGTTGTCTCGAACAAATAAGATTGAAATAATGAGGTAATTACCATAATTTAGAGTCTTGAGATAATAAAATTAAATTAATCTGGTAATTAAATTAATAGAAACGATGATTTTTAACAATGAACTTAACTTTAATTTCATTTAAATTCAAATTGGAATTATAAAGTAAATGCTAATTGATGTAAATAATGGTTAAAATTATGTATGGGAAATCTTGTATGGGTATCATAAAAATGTTCGGATGAGATAGTGCCTGGAAAATAAGAGGTGTATATTATTGTTCATATAAATTTCATTAATGTCAATCTATATTTTATGTTTAACTGTAGATTCCCCACATAAGTGCGGTCATGGCCTCACCGGACCATGACCGTGAAAGTAGTTAATTGTGGCAAATCATAAATTTTACTTGATATAACCGGCTTGTGGTTTGTTTTATTTTGTTAACCCGGTGGTTTGTTAGATTTAGTAGGGGGGTTATTTTGGGGGGAATCTACCTAATTTTGGAACAGGGCTATTTTCACCCAGATAGGGGTGGTAGTCCATTAGGGGTGTATAAATAAAAAATAGGAGGTAATACCGAATTTTATTGTAACGACGAAGCAAGGATGGGGGTGGAATAAAAGAAAAAAATGTCCACCCCTTCCGCATCAGTCCTTGTGAAAGCAACTAGACGCTACAGTCTAGGGGGGGTAATAGTGTGTGTGGATGGGCGGTGACACAGTTACAGGTCACGAGGGAGATGTGGTTTACGGCGAGGATGAGGCTGAAAAAGGCCAAGAAGCCTAGCGCAGAACACATTAAAATGTAACGGGTATCAGGGGTTAAGGGATTAAAAGGGGGGTAGTAAAAAAAAAAAAAAAAAAATTTTATAGTAGCTAAGTATAAATGTATTTAATGTCATTTTGTATAATTAAGGTGTTATTTTGGATGGGCAATATTGTATGGGGAATATTATTCAATTTAACTGGAATTTATGTGTACTACTGTAAACCTATATTGTTTTATTAATACTATATTTTTTTTGGGTCTATAATATAAAATGAGCCAGTACGTTGTCAATGAACCAGTATGGCTAAGAGGAAACAAATCAGTTGTGGGATATGGAGTGATGGAAGGCCGCTTGTCAATTTTTTAATCAAATGTTTTAAAAGTCAGGCGATACTGGGTCGGGTATCTGTTCGATTTTTCGGTGTTGGGATCTCGAACAGAGAAGTCCAGTAAGATCAGATGGGTGCTGTCACAGTCGCCAAACTAGGGGGGTAAGAACCCATGATTTTAGTAGAGTGTTCAGGGGGGTTGTGGCGCCATGTCCTCACTGATCCTCTTAGGGTTTAGGCAATAAGAGTTTGAACGCTCCGGCCTTCAATCTCTTATTGGGGGGGGGGTATTGTAACGGTACGAGATTGTAGGGCCAAGATAACATTTTAAAATTACATTCTCTATGCAGTCATTGTTCACCCTTGTAGAACCCCGAGTTAGTCAACCAGATAGGCTGTGTTTATTACAGAACAAAACGTCTGTTTTGTCTCCGTACTCAAGCAACGTAGACCGATTGTGAAATAACACCGAACTTCACATCAGCCGTGAATTACGAAAGAGAGTAATGTAACTGCACATTGCGCCAGGCGGCAAAATATTGCTAAATCCTATGCCTAAGTTATAGCGCTCTTTTAACAACACCAATGGTAGAGCAGACTCAAGATCACATGACCAGCTCTGTATGTTCAGCTTTAGCGAACTAACGCCAGTTCCGTTACAACTCACGGCTGAGCGGCCAGACAATCAGCAGACAGTTACCAGAACAAAAACGGTAGCCTCGGACGAGTTCTTGGTAGGCCGAAAAAATACAAAAGTAGGCCTACCAAGTAATATAAAATGACGTAAGGTAATAATAAACTGTGTTCGGAGTGGAGAGTGACTAGTGAAAACCGTTCTGGACAATATCGTGTACAACATTTGGATATTACGCAAATAGGTAACAAGTGTAAAGACAGTTTCATTTGGCCAAAACATTATAATTAATAAAGAGCTCATTAATTAAATAGGAAGTTTTAAAAAGAAATGTAAATTGAGTGAGTGTGTGTATGGGTTATT
Organism: Magicicada septendecula; assembly: GCA_034769895.1. Classification (NCBI taxonomy): domain Eukaryota; kingdom Metazoa; phylum Arthropoda; class Insecta; order Hemiptera; family Cicadidae; genus Magicicada; species Magicicada septendecula. The sequence goes on from CM068373.1 coordinate 475,796,801, forward strand.
AAAAGTACTGGCTCAACTAGAAAGATGTAGTAGTAGTAGTAGTAGTCTATACAAAATTATTGGACTAAAATTAGTAAACATTTTAAATATTTACTAGACAGGTGAAGTCTGGCACTTTGAAAGTGATTGAATGGGTGATTTGTATTAATATAAAATTAAACTGGGGTAGCTCACAGGTGAAAGTTAACAATTTGAAAATTGAACTGAATTAATATAAAATAAAATTAAAACTGTGGTAGCCTACAATTCTGTACCGTTACAGTATGCGTCACGATGCTTACAAAACTTTTATATAAATCAGCAGAGGGGCGCAATTTTGTAACGTATTGCCGCGTTACAAATCCAGGGAACCCATCTTAACTGACCTCTGCCAATTACATGGGCTGCCTACGTTGTAACGAACTGTATTAAAATCAAATTAATTGAACAAATTACTCACTATCAGTGTAAGGAAACAAGGGAAGGTATTTTACTGATTTATGCACTCATTTTCATGTGTAACAAGACGACTTCTCTTTATTTAACGACAGTTACTGACAGATCCCATGACATCATTATTTAAACTAAAATATTTAAATGCTTTTCATAAAACTTTGGGATCAAATTGATTATATATTCTTATACCTCGGATCCGAGTTTACTTTCTGTATATTTATAGTAAAGACTTCTAATTATTTTCAGTTCATTTTAGAAGCTTGCAAGACTTTTTTAACCATTTGAAGAATGGTACTATTACTTGGAACGATAATAAGTTACATTAACATTTAAAGCGTTACAACGTATGATAATTGAATTTTTACAGTAAACTCTTAGATTTTCTCATTATAATGTTTACATAAAATTAATCGTCTTTGAAAAGTCTCTTTTGGAAGTGAGTAGTGTAACAAATATGATTAACTCTCGATAGCAAGGCTATCGAGTCACCTTTACAACTGAACGTAGAAACCTCGTCCTGGGGTGTCCGTCTTGGGAATCCTTGTAGTCGGCATCATCATCTGGCTCGAGTCTTCGGCAAGAATAGGTCGGATGTTCACAGAGGAGATTGAAGCTTCTTTGGTGTAAGTATATGTAGATTCTCGGATGTCCTAAGCAACGTCTTATGCATGGTATACGTGTCTTTATGAAGTTTCTGCAGATCACATCTTCAGGAGTGATGTTGTAAATGGAGTTACCTCTTGGAGGGAGTCGTCATCTTGCTTACCACTAGTTCTGTTTTTGTGTTACATTTTCTATCTTCTTCTTACCACATATTTATGTTATTGATACATGACACACGCTTTCCACTTTTAGCAGTGGTAGTTAATATACTACATTTAAATAAAACAAACAAATTAAAAACATTTTGGTAGAGATTTCGCTCGTACGTCTGTACTGTGTGAAGGCAACATAGCGAGAGACTTTCTGCTCGCTTCAACTGGTACTTAACAAAAAGAGAGGGGCAACTACTCCGCGACAATATAGTCCCTATTTTTATTTTAGTTAACATTCTTATTACCAAAAACTATACCTTAATTATACATATATAATTTAAGTGAGTTATTTTAACGACTATTTGTGTCTTCAGATTTCTAATTATAAACATCATGATTTTTATATCTTCCTAAATTACAGACGACTCGGTAAACACGTCGAGCCCAGAATTAACAGGTCACCGCATGATGACAAGCAAAGGGTTAATTATGATAATAATAACTTTTTACAATTCGCCCTTTTTATTAGTGTTTCTTTGGATCTCTTAATTACTTCTCATTCTCATACTGAGTAAATACAGGGGTTTTAGGTATTATAGTGAGATTTAAAATTACTTAATCGCTCGCAAACTTAATTTTTTTTATTTACGATTACAGTTAGAATTTAAATCGTCACAATATTAGCGTTAAGTATGCATGCACGGGTGCCTCGGTACCTTGTTGGGGAATTTTTGTGGTTATATACATTTTCATTTAATTGGGTATTTGATTTGGTTTAGTTTAAGGGTTTGGGGGAGGTGCTTTAACCTGTGGACGACATCTGTTGGTGCCTTTATCCACAGGTCCATAACATGTCATAGTTTGTTGGATCTAGTCCGGGCGCATGACCGTGCCTGAGGTCAAGTGGGTTCTTTATGAACACCTCAAGTATGTTTTATCAAATTAAATCCCTAGATTCTGCTTTATGAAATTCATACCTACTGTTTAAATAATTTTGTAACCACTAAACTTTTGCCATACCCAGCACAAGAATTGTTAAGTTTTCCTTTTTTTTGTAATTCATAATAATAATTCATTGATAAATGTTAAAGAATGTAAAACAAATCAATACCAGTTCTAAGTTATTTATGGGTGGTTACGTTCCACTGATCTTGCTTAAAAATTTGTTTTTTTGGTAAGAAAATAAAAGAAATGAGAATATGCAGTTTATGCAACCGGGCAGCCATGTTGACCTCGTGATGGCACATTTATTATTATTTGGGGTACGAAATTGATATTTACCTTTTATGCTTGGTACTTGTGTGCCGTTCTGACTATTTTGCCAATTTGACTTTGGCCTTTCACATACTTAGAATTCTTGGGGGTGTTTCAACTCTGGTCTTTGTGACTTATTATTTGGTTTTGGGTTTGTCAATTGAGAAGTTTTAGGGGGGGCCGGGTACTTGATCTGATTAAGGTGGTTTGAGGGTGTTACGATGACAATATATATGCTGTTAACCGGGTGGACATGGTGTGTGGTATTTATATGTAGATGTGTATATATATTTTTTTCTTATGTGTATCTATGTTAATTATATGTGGTGTGTCATGCCTTTATTTGATTGTTAGATTGCTTATACGTTGTTATACATATATATATATTACTATAATATTTATGACTAAATTTACCTCAAGATATGCTTTTTTCCTTTAGGAACATGTTTCGGGAGATCTTGTTCTCCCATCTTCAGCCTTCGCCATCTTGTTTCTGGTGAAGTATTTGTGTGTTGGCTTCTGGATGTTATTGAGGTAGTTTGTTGGTCTTTGGTCTTTTAAAGTTGCATTATTGTGTGTGGTTGTGGTATCTGTTTTTGTATTTTGTGTATTTTTCATGTTGAGTGCTTTGAATATTGTGTCATGTTTTGTGTTGATTTGTATTTGTTCTGGTATTAATTTGTTTTGTGTTTTATGATTGTAAATCTGTAAATTTTCCCAAATGTTTATTATGGTGCCTTTGTGTGGTATATGTTTTATTAGCGTTACATTGGTTATGTCTAGGAATTCATGTCCTGTGTTTATTGCATGTGTGGCTAAATTGGATTTATATATATATATATTTTTTTTTTAAATAAAATAAAATATACAATAAAAACTGAACAATTAAGAATTAATCAAACTGAACAACACATAAATAATAACAACAACAAAAAATGGGCCACATTCACATATATAAATAATAAAATGACAAAACTAACAAAACTATTTAAAAACACAGATATAAAAATAGCATACAAAACTAATAAAAATAAATTACAAAATCTAAATAGCTCACACAACAAAGATAATACAACAACCAACGGTATATACAAAATTGAATGCCAAGATTGCAATAAATGTTATATAGGACAAACAAAAAAACAGCTGAAAAAACGGTATTTTGAACACCTAAATGCATACAAAAAAACAAATATATATAAATCCAATTTAGCCACACATGCAATAAACACAGGACATGAATTCCCAGACATAACCAATGTAACACTAATAAAACATATACCACACAAAGGCACCATAAAGAACATTTGGGAAAACTTACAGATTTACAAACATAAAACACAAAACAAATTAATACCAGAACAAATACAAATCAACACAAAACATGACACAATATTCAAAGCACTCAACATCGAAAATACACAAAATACAAAAACAGATACCACAACCACACACAATAATGCAACTTTAAAAGACCAAAGACCAACAAACTACCTCAATAACATCCAGAAGCCAACATACAAATACTTCACCAGAAACAAGATGGCGAAGGCTGAAGATGGGAGAACAAGATCTCCCGAAACATGTTCCTAAAGGAAAAAAGTATATCTTGAGGTAAATTTAGTCATAAATATTATAGTATTATATACATCAAGAAACGGACTGTAGCAGAAAGTGATTGAAATATATATATATATCATGTTTATGGTTTATGTGGCTTACTGGGAGGATCGATACTATGCGCCGTTCTTACATTACTTAGAAATAACTTTATGCTGCTCAGTGATATCAAGATCAATTAATTGGCGATGCCTATGTTTAGTGTTGAATTATAACAACAATTTGAGCTATACTTATGAAGTGAAAGCACTTGTAATCCTAATTTAATTGTATGAAGATGCAAATATGTGCATATGTATAATATTGAACTCTATTCATGAATTTGATCTATTCTATGGATTGTGTAAGATTAACTTAATCACTCGAAGGCGCATATATCATATACTGGGGGAAATTGATTGTACAAAAAAAACATAACTCTAATAAATCTTGTTATTGTTGTCTTAGAGCAGAGTTTCATTTGCAAGTCCCGTCATACTGGACCCAGCGCATTTTTGGCTTCTCTAAGCTCTTGCCTAGTTCCAAATAACTAATGGCCTCTCTTTCAAAAAAAAAAAAAAAAAAAAAAATTTTGAAAGAGGGGTTACAAATGGTAGCAGAGCGTGGTTCATTCTAGGGTTGAACCCTTGGGTCCTTTGGTGTGATGGGGCTTGCAAACTCGGAAATAGTTTGGAAAAAACATCAACTTCAGAAATATTTGAAAATGAAAATAGATAGATGCAATGGCAGGGTTGATATCGTATGTATGTATGTATGTATTATGTATGAATTATTGCTATGTGAATTGAATTGTAAACCTGGTGCCGCCACGTGGCATGTGTTGTAGTTGGGTTTTGTTGTTGTTGCAACTGGACCTTACGGGAGATCGCATGGGAATGGGGTCCCTTATTTATGGTATGGAAGTAATAGCGCGTGCGGTTAGCGGGATGCGGTATGGCCCGACTGGAAGTCGGTACCGTCCGACTGAAATTGTGATAATGTCTTGGTTGAAATGCCATATGTTGTGGTAGGTGTTCGGTGGTGTGGATTGTATGTTGGTGTTAGTGTCTGATGTCGTTTCTTCTTTTGAGTCTGGCGGCTGACAGAGAGTTGGTTCTGGAGCGGGTCAGGTTTTCGCAGCGCTAGGGAACCCGGGGGTCCACTTGATGGAAGAGAGAGTACTCAAGTGTTTCCTTTTGTAAGTCATGTTTTTGTTAGGTGTTTCGTGGGAATTTATGTTTGTTGTGGTGTGTTTTGAATTGTGCAATTCTGGCGGGGGTATGCTACCAGAAATTGCCCCACCCTCTTTCAGGAGTTCTCCAGAAACTTTCAGTGTTAGATGGAATAGATGAGGAGTAGTTGCTGGTTTTCTTGGATCTGGTCCTGCAGTTGGCAGATTTCCCGGGGGTGACCGATGGGGAGGTCTTGTCCCTTATATACCCGTATTTCCGGGGTTCATTGGCAGGGTTGGTCACCAACACTCTGCGTCGGGGCGGCAGTGTCCATGCTTTCCATGGGGAAGTGTTGGATTTCTTCATACCCCATCGACGACGTGCCCAGCTTAAGTTTGAGTTATTCTATCGCCTACAGGCCAACGGAGAGGCGTTGGGGGATTTCGTGCACAATGTAAGGAAAGCTGCACATATATTAAGGTTGGGGTTGCCCGAGACGGAAGTCATACAGGTAATACGAGAAGGTCTGAATCCCCAAGAGAGATCCCGGCTGGTTTTCGTGGAGCCTCCACGTTGTTTTGCAGACCTGGACCGGTGGTGTGCGCATGCCAGGAGGGTCCAGGAGAATGATGAGTCCCGGGGAAGAGCTGCTAAAGATGTCCAATACTCCAATGGTTCATTAAGAGGAGCGAAAAAGGACAAACAGGGCGGTTGGAGGAGAACACCGGAGACGGTCAGAAAAACTGAATATTCCGGAAGTAATGGAGGCTACAAGGGGTGGCAAGTGGGAAGACGGTAACAACAGCTACCGAACGGAAAACAAAGAAATATGAAATTAACAGGGGAAGAAAAAGTTATATTAGGGAACAAACATCGGCAGGTAGGGATCCTGTAGCAAGTTCTTCCTATTTGGAGAGAAAGGAAACTTTAAAAGTTCCAGATGAAGCGCAAGTGCCTAATAGAGTAGTGGATGAAGAAGGTGAAGCAGAAGTAGAAGAGCGGAATTACTGCGTGGGATGTATACAAGACGACAAGAAAACGTCTGTTGATACTGAATTACCGGCCTCAAAGAGGACGTCATGGTTGAATCCAGAGGCCGCAGAATTTGTTCCGGTATCTCCATCTCGGTTCGTGAGGTATCCAGAGCCTGTAACATCATCATCGCCTATGCCGGGATATGAGAAGTCACTTGGTGTAGCTTTACCATCGCCAGTAGAAATTAATTTAGTCATTGCACATGAACCTGGACAGCTGGAGCCCAGGGTGGAAAAGGTTGAGGACGTTGTAGTTGCTGAGAGTGGTGAAGGAGTGGAATTGACAGAAGAGGCAGAAGAGCGGTCTGCGGATGCTGCACAGGGAAGTATAGTTATAGGTGTTAGGGAGACTGAAGAGTCGGAGGTTGCGGATGGACACAGGGATGTCCAGGCTGCAAGTGTTTCTGAGGTTGTGGATGGACAAGGGGATGTCCATGCCACAAGTGTGGTGGAAGGAGATGAGGTAGAAGTTGAGGAGAAATTTGGTGGCAGCGTTGTGGAGTGTGCGAGTGAGAATGATGTAGTGTGTGAAGATGTGCAGACGCCTTCTGTAAGTACTGTTGAGGATTCCGAAGAACGAAAAGAAGTTTCAGGTGGACCAGGTGAGCAACTAGAGGAGGACGAGGACGTGCAGTGTTATGATGGTGGTAGTGGACGTGATGGCGATGATGTTGATGATGAACATGTTGAGGAAAATGAGATTGGAGAAGAGGTTAGTGAAGAAGTTTGTGAAGCGGCTGGTGACAAGTGTGATGAAGAAATTGGTGAGGAGCTGAGGGAACATGTGGTGGAAGATGGATCAGAGGAGCAACTGGAAGATGGTGAGGAGCTGCAGGGTCATGAGGTTGATTTGGATTATGGGGACAAAAAAGGGGAAATTGTAGAAGAAGAGGAGTTAGATGATGAGGATAATCCAAAGCGGAGTGAAAGGAGCGATGTAAGTTGCCTTGATTCTGATTCAGAGGAAACCAGCCAGCACTGCTCAACACGAGATAATTTCTCAGAGAGTGGTGTCCGAAAGGAACGGGTACCTAAAGTCCATCACAGAAAGATGAGAAGAAGCGGTTAACGGGTAGCGGGTAGATGTTCCCCCACAGTCCCAGTGGTGTTCGTCTACTTCAGGGTTACGCCCCTGCCTTCGCGAGCCTTGGCTTTCTCCATTCGTCCTTATTTCCGGAGGGAGCCATGTCCATACCTTTAGTCCCAGCCCCTGACCTTTCAATCATCCTTGCCCTCTCCGTCTTCCCGAGTTCCTAACCTTCCCCTTTAAAAAAAAAAAAAAAAAAAAAAAAAGGAGTTGGAGAGAGGAGTGAAGCCTGCTGAGTGGATGGGGGCGGTTGTGCACTTCGTCTACTCTGTAGGTTTTGGCATGCCCTTGGAGCGCACATGTAAAACTTATTTGTATATTGGGTGATTCTCATATTGACAGGTAGCATTGCTTTGAGTCCGGTCAAAAGTTGGGAGCATTGCATCATGGAGACCATCATTTCCCCTTTTCCCTTGCCCCGTGAAGTGATGGTATTGTTGAAAATGGGTTTCGTTATTGGGGAATCCCTCCCGTATGAATATAGGGCATGTGGCCCTGTTAAGGTGGCGTTGTGTTCAGGCTTGAGTGGACAAGCCTCAGGAGGTCAGAACTCAGGGAGCTCCCGAACTTTTCTTTCGTCTTTTCTTCTCTGTCCCTTCTTGCTGTCGGCTGGCCCTGATCAGGTCAGCGCGCAGCACCTGCACACTTACACATTACACGTCTTCTTTCATCTCTTTCGTTTTCCTTCTGAGCCTCTGCTCTCCTGAGAGCAAGTGCTGCTGGGCCGCCATGATCACAAAGTCCACTAGGTTGTTTTGGAAGGGGGCACACTGCAGGGTACCCTCCCTGAGTTTAATTGTGAGGCAACGAAGTTGCCCTTTTGGGGTAAGGGTGTGCCGTGTTTTGGAAAACTCGGCTTTTTTTTTATGTTAACTAGAACGTGCAGCGTCGAATTAATAATTTATGTATTACCGGCATCCGTCTTGTTATCTTTCTGCCGTGCCGATCCACGCTCGCTCTGGGTCTGTAGCTTCGTAAGAATTTTCAGTGGTTGTAATAACCAGTTCGCTCTCAGCGTTCAACGTAGTCGCTCATCTGTATTCGCCTGGCAGCTCCGATTTGGAATTTTACCTACTATATATAACTATGCCTAGATAAACAACTACGCGACTTTCCGGTAACTGTGTTTAAGGAATATTACTTACTATTTAATAAAACTAAATTGTATTTTACTTAATATCAACGCTGATGCCGGGCGATATATTTGCATAAGGTCAGCACGTGGCGTGCATCAGGCTAATTTCTGTTTGTTCATGTTTCAAATGTTAACGCTGGCTAACAGATAGTGTTTTACAGTTTTTGTGCCTGTTTATTTAATTCATTATATTAGAATGGGGCGTAAGTTAACTATTTTGTGATTTTGGTGAAACGAATGTTCCTCACGAACCTGTTAAAGTTTGCTAGCTCATGTCGAAAGTGATTAAGTGATTGACGAAAAGTTATGAATAACTATTTATTTGAAATAATTTATTATGTTGAATGAATATATTTGAATATATTATATTATTTAAAGGTTTTATATTTGTAATGATTTATTTAATTCAATAGGGTTTCAATGCATAAGTAAATTGTCTGGAGATTTTAAACTGGGCATGTCGTGAAGTGTGGGTTCAGCTGGGTGAATGGGGTATTGTGATTTATTGAACCTGTGAGTAATTACCCATATAATTGTGCAGGGTTCCCGAATTAGTCGTCAATCTGTCTCGCTCCAGCGGATGGCCGATCACCTGCCTTCCATGAAGTAAATCCAATCACTTTCCGTCTAGCTGTCAGGACGAATGGACGGACACACACGACAAGATCCTCAAACCTTATGCTGTTAACCAGGTGACATTTATGCCTTAAAAAAAAAAAGAAAAAAGTGGCCGCTACACCTTACATTGAGACATTTTGGAAATGCTCCAGTTTAGAACTTTGTTGTGCACAAGTCCAACGGGACATTTGGGGTTACATATTATCTTTTCCTTTTTACTAATGCTTACGCCTCAGAGAATTTGTAAACTCAGCCAGGGTCATGCATCACCCGAATTGATGTTAGTTATTTTTACTGTAAATATGGGCAGCACTGACTGTCACTAGGTGATATTAGCATTAAGTATGCATGCACGGGTGTCTCGGTACCTTGTTGGGGAATTTTCGTGGTTATATACATTTTCATTTAATTGGGTATTTGATTTGGTTTAATTTAAGGGTTTGGGGGAGGTGCTTAACCTGTGGACGACACCTGTTGGTGCCTTTATCCACAGGTCCATAACATGTCATAGTTTGTTGGATCTAGTCCGGGCACATGACCGTGCCTGAGGTCAAGTGGGTTCTTTATGAACACCTCAAGTATGTTTTATCAAATTAAATCCCTAGATTCTGCTTTATGAAATTCATTCCTACTGTTTAAATAATTTTGTAACCACTAAACGTTTGCCATAGCTAGCACAAGAATTGTTAAGTTTTCCTTTTTTTTGTAATTCATAATAATAATTTGTTATTCTCTTCGTTCATGGGACTTTCACAAGGAAAGCTAATGCTGGTGTTCAGTTCACTGTAAACAGCTATCCAGGGGCAGGACGAGGACCAACCAGCTCACCCCCTCCATACCAACCAAAACTATTCCTCCAGCTACACAATGAAGGAAAAATGATCACCCTTCAATGGGTTCCATCCCACTGTGGAGTCCCCGGAAATGAAATAGCAGATGGGATCGCGAGGGAAGCGTGCACAATGTATCCAACTAACCTAAAGAAGTTCTCCCTGCTGCAGTGCAGAGAAGTTTTTTCCCCTTTAAAAACAAACAAACAAACAAATTAAAAAAAAAAATATATATATATATCATGTTTATGGTTTATGTGGCTTACTGGGAGGGTCGATACTATGCGCCGTTCTTACATTACTTAGAAATAACTTTATGCTGCTCAGTGATATCAAGATCAATTAATTGGCGATGCCTATGTTTAGTGTTGAATTATAACAACAATTAGAGCTATTCTTATGAAGTGAAAGCACTTGTAATCCTAATTTAATTGTATGAAGATGCAAATATGTGCAAATGTATAATATTGACCTCTATTCATGAATTTGATCTATTCTATGGATTGTGTAAGATTAACTTAATCATTCGAAGGCGCATATATCATATACTGGTTCAAATTGATTGTACAAAAAAAACATAACTCTAATAAATCTTGTTATTGTTGTCTTAGAGCAGAGTTTCATTTGCAAGTCCCGTCATACTGGACCCAGCGCATATTTGCCTTCTCTAGGCTCTTGCCTAGTTCTAAGTAACTAGTGGCCTCTCTTTCAAAAAAGAAAGGATGTATATTTTTTTTATTAAAAAAAAAAAAAATTGAAAGAGGGGTTACAGAACTTCCTGTAGAAATTACATAGACCAAGAGAACTTTGTAATTGCTTTATGTTCTTTGGCTCTGGGAACGTCAGGATGGATTCTACTTTGTCTGGATTAGCCCGTATTCCTGTAGGTGTTATGATGAATCCTAGAAAGTGTATTTCAGTCTGTAAAAATTTTGATTTATCCCAATTCACAGTGAAACCTCCCTGGTATAATTTCTCCAACACATACTCTAAATGTTCTACATGCTCCTCAAATGTTCTGGAAGCTATCAGTATGTCATCCACATATATAGTCAAAAAATCTAAATTATGAGGCTGCAAAATTTCATCAAGGCACTTAATAAAACTAGCTACACTGGTGTTCAATCCAAACAGCATGTGAGTAAACTGATAATTTTTTCCGGTAAATAAAAATGCAGTATACTTGCGACTATTTTGGGCTAGCGGTACCTGCCAGTAACCTGCCGTCAAGTCTAACGACGTCATATATTTCACCCCACTAAACTTCTGAAAAATTTTTCCAGTCGCCTCAGGGGACTCTCTATCAGGAATAATAATTTGGTTTTATTTTTCTCGCGTCTAGACACAATCTAACTCTCCCGTCTTTCTTTATGACTATCACTAGAGGGTTGGAATAGGTTGATACCGACCTCTCTATAATACTGCCCTCTAACATTCTATCCAATTCTAACTGCACTGCCCCCCTTTTTGAATATGGTACCGGATAGCTACCTTGTACATATGGTGCATGCTCCCTCACCTTTAGTTCACACTCATAACATTTGCCCTTCCTGGTTCCCCGGCAAACGCTCCCCTATAATCCTCGACTACCCGCCACAACGCCTTACGTTGAGAACTCCCCTTTGCACCACCCTCACCACAAAATTTAACCGCTCTATCCGCCCATATTCTCTCCTCACTCTCATCACTCACTCTCTCTCTCTCTACACATATTCATACTAAATTCCACATCCCTATCTATGACCCTATTTGGTATAACCCTTATACCCGAAATCTTTACTGTATCTAAAACCCGTTCAAAATTAACTGTTATTTGTTTACCTTCATTGTTCAATTCTAACATTCTCTTTCTAAAATTGATTACCGCATTATTCCTGATCAGAAAATCATTACCCAATATTACTTCTAAGTTTAAGCCCCTTACAACCAAGAATGTATTTACATAACTTTCCCCATTTATTACTATATTCAGCTGGACTTGTGTTGTAACCCGTTTACTTCTAACACCCGTAATGCCTACAATTGTTACCCCTGCAACTGGCAGTGATGGAATATTTTTGTTAGTCTCTCTTAACTTATTTAGTACGTGTTCTGCTATTACTGATACTTCACTACCTGTGTCTATAAGTGTCAGGACTGGCTTACCTTCTATTTCCAGTTTTACCTCCGTCAACCATGCTTCTGGTCTCATTGTTTCCGCCTCCTCTTCTTCCATCAATTCAGTAGCCATGTCCGTGTGGATTGTATGATTCCTGTATTTACTTCCATGGACCCCGCAGTTATCTATCGACAATGGCCTGGCCTCCTCATCCATTGTCCTTCTTAGTTTTCCGTCCTCTTAACCGTATTTCTAGGCGTGTACGCTCTTCCCGTGTGCTGATTTCCTCCTTCGTTTCTTGTATTCTCGGCTCGTCCTTCGCTGTGTCTCTGCTGCGTGTTGTTGAATCTCTGCTCCATCCTCGGCTGATGACCGGGCCTCGCCTTCCTACATCTATAACAAAAATTACGGTCAGCATAATTTTCTCCGGGACACCCATCACATTTCCACCTCGGATATTGTCTGTTTGGTTCTCGACCATTTTGTGTAGTTCCCCCGTTCTGTCCTCCTCTCGGTGCATAATTTCCTCCATTGTGCACATTAGGTTGTTGTTGTGGACGTCTGCTGTCTTCCTGGTCCCTAATATTCTGAAACACATCTAACACTCTTTCTAACTCATTTATGTCACTTACCTCTCTCGTCATCAACGTGATCTGTACTTCTCTTGGTAAATGTTTGCTGACATGGTGTACAAACGACTGGAATGGCAACGGTGGTTCTAAGTATTTGGCTTCATTAAACAGTCTCATCGTATATACTGTAATATTACGGTTGTTCCTCCCGAAATTCCCTGTTCCCATTATCTGGCTGCGCAGTATCTCCTGCTCCTCCTCTGACCAGTATTTATTACGAAAGGCTGTTTCAAAATTTTCATATCTCTCCCATTCATTTCTATGTGTCTCCGCCCATATCTCAGAATTACCCTTAAAGCTTTTAACATTTTTATAAGTTTAACCTCCCAACTACTACCATTAAATTTGTTAAATTCACGTACTCGATTTAAAAATTGCATAGGATGCACTCTACGGTTTTCACTACAAAAGGTTTCGAGTTCAATTTCATTATTGACATCTCTTGTAATTAATATACGTTCAGTAACATTGCTTAATTTTTGGTTTATTACTAAACTTAACTCATCTCTCACACTACTAATGCTCTGTTCAATCGAATATAATTTTTTATCATTACAACATTCAGATTGCATGCTATTTTTTGTTATTACATTAATTGATTCATTTAACGCCTGTATTTCTGTTTTACAGGTATTTTCAATTTCATTGATCTTAAGGTCTGTATTACTTTTATGTTCATCGATATTCTGATTCATTTTTTCAATTGTTACTACTATACTATTAAGCTTACATTCAGTTTCCATATTACATTTATTTATTTTAAATTCTATTTCATTATTATATTCATTCATTGAACTTATTAACTTCTCATTATTCTCATTTATTTGTTTATTAACTCTTTCTGATATCTGATCATCTATCTCACTAAATTTAACATCTATCTTCTTTATTGAATTATCTAGCTTGGCATCTAGTTGGTTAACTTTATTGGTAAATTCTTCATTAGTATTTTCACAACGTCTATTAATCTCATTAATATCATTTTTTAATTCATTATTCTGCTTTTTCAACTCATTGAAATTACTTTCGCATTTTATTTTCTGTTCGTTAATTTCACAACTCAATTTATTGAATTTACTATTTTGTTCGTCAAAACGACTATTTATAATATCAAATTTAATATTTTGTTCATTGAATTTTTTATTCTGAACATCAAATTTATTATTCAAACTGCACAGCGTGCTACATATATATTTCATCATATTATTTTCAGGTTGATTACTTTCCTTAATTGATTTTGGGGTTGTCTGAATCCCCAAATCATCTGTACTATCTGTTTCATTTGTACCACTTATATTCATATTTTTTCGTCTTGACCTACATTCGGAGTTGAATGTACTTCAAGGCTACTCATAACAGCTGATTTATTAAATTCAGCCATTTCACTTACCGTACTTTCATTATTTTCTGACATTTTTGAATTGTAAATTTATCACATTTATTTTATTATACTGTATTTTAACACTTCTTATTTTACATACCTTAGGTATTCATTAGGTCTTAGTTACATATAACCTAATTTTTCGTTTTTTTTTTCGTATTCCCAACTCACGCTAGGTGCGGTTTATTAAAATTTATTTTTATAAACTTGTCACAGTTCGTGGTGCCATTCAGATACTACTACTTAATAGCCAAAATTATATATATAATACAACTCTTACCTTGTTCGGGTCCCCAGGTCCTTCGCACGAATTCGTGAAGAATAAGCGTGACTTAGGTTAACACTCTTCAATAAATTATACTCTCAATTTTGGCATTATAGTTATATTTATTTCGCAATTCTTTGACATTAAATTTTACTTTCTTTTCATTTATTTATATTCCCAAAAACTATTATGGACATTTACATAATTTCTTTCCAAAAGCAAATCAAACAAATATATTACTTTATTTATTCTAATTTATAGTAATTATTCTTTGCCATTCTTGCGATGTTTTTTTTTCTCTCTACCGGAGTTATACTCCAAACAATAGAAACAAGGTATGTATACATATTATTAAAATTATTTCTTACAAAAAAAGAAAATATAATGTTCTTAAATTATTACCTTAAATTCTAACTTCGAGGCGACCCAGCAATGCCCACTCACAACATTCATACAAGTTTAAAAACACCATATTACTTTATTTAATAGATCTCATTTCATTTATTAATTTTTTGGCCCCATTACTGTTATATAAAAATACGTTTACTTGGGTAACGGCGTCTCCTCCGATCTCGTAACATGGCCCGCACCTAGTCCTCGTTCACGTGTCCAAAAAAAAAAAAAAAAAAACTATGGGTTCATCTTCTTAAATTTGACTCACTTATAACAGTTCTGATTTAGTTAGTGCACTTTTGAATAATACTCCGGTTTTTTACCGGCTAGGTCAGCCGACCTTGAAAAGAAAACTTTTAGCAAAATTTAAATAGACTGCATGCGGTCTGTTGGTAAGAAGCACTGGGCAGAAGTTTTCTCGCGGTTCCCTCTCCACAGTTTTACAATACAGGAACTCACGGCCTGCTGGTGCGAAGTCATAGTCACTGTTCATGGTATCACATACAATCCCCGTGTGTTGGACGTTGATGAAATTTGGTATTCACTAGTTGATGTCATTGGAAAGGCGTGTCCTTATCTTATATCCGCCTTGCCCCAAGCACATGGTTGAACAAAATTTGCCCAAGCCATTTTTGTGCGACTTGAGTTTAGCGTGGGTTCTGCGCTCCGCCGATTTTAGTGCGTCTGGGCACATTACATGGTACTCCAGTTCTAAGAATTAAAGAGTTGTGTGCAACACGCACATTCCAATGCAATTAGTTCACCTCACTGTTGCTTCGTTGGAACAAAGCTTTTGTTTAACACGTGGCGGGCCACACAGATGAAAATGAATTTAAAAATATTTTAATAAACTAAAAACCCCTCCCTTTTAGTCCCGTTACATATTGAGAGTTTTGAAGGGGAGTTGAGAGATAATAATGAAGCAGTGTGGAAGATAAGGGAGGATAAATTTTGTAGTGGAGGGTCCGGTGTAAGGAGTGATCAACGTGCATCGTTGTGGCAGGTGATTGAGCAGTTTCGAGGAGTGTTTGCCGATATTCCGGGAAGGGCAAAAGGTTATGAATGTGTACTGCAGGTACGGGAACACACACCTTTCATGCAGCGAAGTTATCCAGTGCCTTATTCCAAAAGACGAGCGGTGCAAGAGAAGTTAGACAGAATGATGGAGGGAGGCATAATAGAAAGGTGAGTAAGGTTAGATATATAAATGCCTATTCAATTGAATCATTGTGAATAACGGAGAATCGCCCAAACTAATAGGGATGAAAAGGTGAAATAAAAGAAAATTCATAGTTTGTAATAATAACTGAGAGGTAATGTAAAATGAAGGTTAATATTAAATTTGAAATTGTGAAGAATTAAATGGTAGTAAATGATAAATAAATAGTAAATAGTAAATGATTAAATAGTAAATAATTGATGGCTAATTAATAAAACTTCAATTGAAATTAAAATGTAATTTTTATAATTTTATACGCAAATTTAAAGATTTTGATCAAAGTTAAATGTGATTTGGTTATTTTAATGTAATAATCGCAATGTTAATTATGAGTGTATTATTATGTATTATGTTTATTATGTATTAGCATAGGAATTTAAACATGAATTGTATGTATGTATAACATGTTTTAAATGCGATTCCCTACATTTCGGGCGATCTCGGCCGTACCAACCCAGATCGTGGTTTTGGATGACAATCAGCTGTGGGCAGAAATTGTAAAACTGGCCACAGTTGGTTGCCTTTGAAATTGGTCAAACGTAGAAATTAAATGGGGTTTAATAAGGGAGTCTAAGATTATTTTTGAACACAGGCTATTTTCACCCAAATAGGGGTGGTAGACCTTAGGGGCATATATTAAGAAAATGAGTAGGGGTACTTACCCTGAAGTTTTTGTAACGCTGAAGCAAGGATGGGAGTGAGAGAAAAGAAAAAAGTGCTCACTCCTTCCGCCTCAGTCCTTGTGGAGGCAACTGGATGCAACAGTCCAGGGGGGCGAAATAGTGTGTGTGGAGGAAAAAGGAGATGATTATTATTAACAGCACCGGATAAATAGAATTTCTGTTAATAATAATATTTTTATAAAATGTTAAATGATTGTGAATTGTTTTAGTTACAAAAGAGAAAATGTTTAAGATTTATAGAAGAAGGGAGATATAGATGAATGGTATTTGATTAAATTTTGATAATGTGTTTAAGAGAATCCTAACAATGGATATTTTAGATGAAATTTGAGTAATGGAAGATATTTGTACTATTGTAAGGGGAAAAGTCTATTTCAATTCTGATGGGAATCAGGGCAATAATTTTTATTTTTGGAAAAGAGTTAACAAGATAAGGGTATGCAGAATGATGTAAAGGAATTTTATAAATGTAACATGTTAGTTTAAGGGTTCATATTTACATGTGTTAAGAATTAAGAAAAACCAGCGCTTCTTAACGCAAACCAGCACATAGCTAAGGGGAAACAGATCAGTTAGGGATATGGTATTATACAAGGCCACTATTTGATATTTTTAATTTGATGTTTCAGTGTCCGGTGATGCAGTGGCGGCGGTCCTGAGCTGGCCAGAGCATCAGACCAGGAGTGTCAAGCTTCTGTCTGGCCTTGCGGTGTTGGGATCTCGAGAGAGAAGTCCAGTAGGGTCATTCAGGTGCGGTCACAGCCACTGGACCAAGGGTAAGTGATTGTATTTTTTTTATATAAACACTACAGGGGGTTGTGGCGACATATCCGACTGATCCCTTTAGGAAGTATGAGAGTGTCAATGAGAGTTTTTATGCTTCGGCATAACACCTCTCATTGAGGGGGTTTTGTAATGGGACAAACTATTGGGGCTTATTTCTTCTTAAATAAATGTAAAATGTAATGGCCACTCAAGCTGAACAATATTTGAATCATAAACGCTGGACAGTTTTTTTTACACCTTGCCGTCACTGCGGTTCCAAGCCGAGCCGTATGTAGGTGTTTTGTTGCAAAAAAGCCATTAACAAGTCTGAGATTGTGAAAGCTATGAGTGAGAGGCACGTACGAAACATTCCAGGGCTGAAAGGGTGATGGAAACAAAGAATGCAATGCAGTACATTCCGCCCAGTATAAAATTACTCCGTGAGCCGGCCGGTCACAAATATAAGTTTCAAAACAAAAAATTACGGGCACCCGTAACAGCTAAATATGTAAAAGTATAACAGATACATTATTAATTGAAATCAAGTGAAAGTTGAGTTTTAATTAACAATTTCGATAAGAGTGGTGAATAAAAAAGTGAAAAGAAAATCCGAGATGAAGCCAATTGCGTAAGGAGACTGGACTATGTGGACAAAATTCAGCTGAGCAACAAAATGGGGTTTGAACAAAATTTTAATAAGGGCTAAACCAAAATATTATCATTATAATGTCAATTTAAAGGAAAATGAGATCTCTAAGGGTATGGGATATTTTTGTGTGCGTGAGCGGGTGAAAAGTATGTTAACATAGAAGTGCTGGGTTGTGGGTTAATTAATTAATTAAATAATCTAATTATCAGATATATTTACGTTTATGAATAAAAGAAAGAATGTAATAATCATGTTAGAGTGATGGTTCAGGAAGGAACCGATAATGTTTGCTTTGGGTTTGAAGGGAGAATTCAATGTATGATTGTGATGAAGGTAATAAAAGGTAATAGGTTTTTTTGGGAACAAATAATTTATTTACTAAATAATCCTATTCTGCCTTCCTTGAGAAGAAATGAACTAGAAGCAAAACATACTTCTGACAACAAAATTATGGCAATAAAATGGTACGACAAGAGAGATGTGTACACTCTTACAACCATGCACACACTCAATTTCCAGCCAACTGGTAAACGAGATTATAGGACAGGTAGGGAAGTTCTGAAACCAAGTGCAGCGTTGGAATATAATAAAAACACATGGGAGGAGTAGCTAAAGCTGACATGCTTCTTAGTTCAGTTGGGTCAGTGAGAAAAACTGTAAAATGGTACAAAAAACTATTTTTTCATATTCTGGACATGGCAATTTTAAATTCTCATTCCCTGTACCAAACTAATAGTGGGAAAATAGTTTCACTGGCAGATTTCCAGCTCAAATTGATTACTCAAATCCTAGAAAAATATTACGTTGACAGAACCAATAATAAAAGACATGCAGCACTGAGCTGCGATTCACCACTAAGACTGGCTGAAAGACATTTTCTATCATACGTACCCCCCACAGAAAAAAAAACAAATCCTACCAGGCACTGTCATGTTTGCAGTAATACGAAAAGAGGATTGAAAAAAAGAAAAGAGTTTAGATATATGTGCTAAATGTAATGCTCTGTGTGTTGTGCCATGTTTTTAAGAATATCATTCTTTGAAAAATTATTAAATTTACAATATATACAACATTTATAAACATAATATAATTACTTAATAATAATATATATATACATTTTAAATTTAGAAGTATGAATTAGTGTATATGTTGTGAAATGTAAATACAGTGAAATGAAACGTTAAGTTTATTAGTTTGTGTTAATAAATTAGGAATTTAAGTGACAAAAGTGATAAATGTTAGACGTAGAATACTGTGGATTCACTGTGTGAAGTTAATTAATTAATACATTTTTTATAATAATAATATATTTATATTTTATCTCCCACTTACCTTTAAATTTTCTTTCAGCCGGAGTTACATCACACGAACGTTGAACTGCAAGTTTGGTTCAAGGCCATTTCAGTAACAAACGCAATTAGTTTGCATCACATACTTCGAACTTCATTTTATTTTTTATTTCAAACTATTCAAATTTCTTACTTCTTTTCTCAAAATAAAATATCTCCTACTTATATTTATTACCAAACATTTCTCTCAATACGATATACTTAATCTACTAATATTGCTACTGAAGGCGAACCCAGTTTGCTCATTCACTCACATCGTTCCCAACCCCAGTGTATACAAAAAGATAATGATGATAATTTATTCAATTTGGTAACATTACGTATGAAGCGTCCTCTTCCTCGACCACATGGCGCGTCTCTCAAGGTCTTTCATTTTCTTGACGTTGATAAGTTTATAATATTGCTTTAATAACTTTCGATATTCACTGTTCAGCACTGATTACACTGTTATACATATTTTTGTAGAATCACATAGATGTTTTGTCGGCCGACTAAAAAAAAAATAAAGATTTGCCCGGGCAGAAAACTGATAGGTGCCACGCGTGGCCTATATTGCTAGTCAACTGGGAAGAGAGTTATCAACGTGCCTCCCTCCAAACCCTCGGACAGAGCGGAAATTTCAATGCCTTATGATCGAATCGTCCGTCACTGTTCATTCCACACATGGGTTTCTCGTGTATTTGATGCCGACGATATTGGTGTTCACTGGTCGACGTCACTAAAGAGGCGGGGCTTTGTCAAGACTTCCTCCGTCACAAAAGCACATGTTATAAAGAATTCACCATCAGGCCATGTTGTTTTTACGAACTTGGCGTCGGTCTGCGCTCCTGCTGGAGTTAGCGCGTTTGTGCGCAGATGTCACACAGCTTTAAAATTCCAGGAAGTGTATTATCATCAACAGCACAACATTCCTTTGTATTGTTTCATCACCCAGCTACAGCATACCGTTTCTTTGTTTGAACAAAACTTCTACTCAAACACGAGTCTGACCACACATACGAAGTGAATTGTGAAATTTAATAAAAGGATACCCAAAGTTAATAAAATAAAACTCCCCTACCTTTTGTCCCGTTACAACTGTGTATGAACAAGGATTAATTATTGGTAAGTACAAATGCTTAAAAATCAGTTCAATATAGTTTAGAAAGTTTAGTTACGGAACAGATGTGAACACAAAATTTGGCTAGAACTGGGGTGCAGGGTAGATCACTTATGTCAGTAGCAGCGAAAGTGTTAAGAAGATACACTGACATCCTATTATGCCTCTTATATGTAACACACAACAATAATAATCTATAACATCAAAACATAAGACATAAAAAACAATTGTAAAACAATTGTCAAGGGTACTATAGAATAGTGTAATTTATGTATGTGTAGTGAATATCCCCTAATCTGTTTTAGTTATAGGTAATATATTACTTTGCTATATGTTGACTGCTGTAGGTATAAACAATTTATGTACCAATCTAACATCCAATTGTTGATTACTGTGTGTTTAATTAATTAAAATATCATTACATTTAGTAATTTAAATTGTAATACTGTATAAATTAAGTTCTTTTATACTATAATTTGCTCGTTTTCTTAAAGATAATTTGAAGATGTAAACAAACTATCATAAGTCTTCACATATAAAATGATACATACATATGCAAGCACACACTCACATACACCAACACATTCACCCAAATATTTAATTGTTTCGTTATGTTTGATATTTCTATTGTATTTCATACACAGGTCCTAAAGATGACAATAAATATTGTCGAAACGTCGACGCAAATTAGCTAAAATTTGTATTATTGACCGATCCTCACTAACCATCCACTAAAATATTTACTGTGTTTAATATTTTACAATTTCTAACATCATTTGTGTTACTGCAAAGTATTAATTTGTAATTGCATAGTAAGTAATAAGTAGTCATTGTGTTATTCTGATCCTACATAAATATTTACGAATGCACTTCCATTTGTGCGTCAGGTCTACACTCTACATAAGTAGAAATGAATGTTTTGTGTCAAAAAGCTCACTTTTGCCTGTTGTACAACGAATAGTGTTTTCCAATGTAAAAACGTATAATTTAAATGTCTGTAACATTTCTCTCCTCTCTCTCTCTCTCTCTCTCTCTCTCTCTCTCTCTCTCTCTCTCTCTCTCTCTCTCTCTCTCTCTCTCTCTGTCTCTCTCCCTCTCTTTCACAAACACACATACACATGCGTACACACACACACACACACAAACACATTCAGAGCATCTTCAAAAATCTGCGGACAAACAGTTGTTTTAGCTTCTACTAAAAATTCAAGCTTTGTACCAATAGTTTACATATTTTGTTCAAAAAATTCTTACTATGCATATTTTTTATCTTTTAGACACAATGATTGCGTATTTTCTACTTCAAAAAATTGAAATGTTAAGCAAAATTCCAATTTAATTTCTTAAAGTACTTTAAAAATTTAATGAAAAAATTTGTGTTAGTGGTTGAAATCACAATCAGAATGATCACAGTTGCAAACCACTATATAAAAATTATCCCGATTAGCGCTTTCAAGCCTCATCGGAATTCTGATCTGACGATGGGCTGTGAGGCTTGAAAGCGCTAATCGGGATAATTTTTATATAGTGGTGTGCAACTGTGATCATTCTGACTGTACTTTAAAAATTTGTTTACAAATTTCTTTTCCTTACTTACCAATAGTTTAACCTTTGAAAACTTAAAATTATTTTAAAATATTACAAGTCTCGTATTTAATCATTAAAATATTTTAAACATTTAATATAAACAACTTCGGTGAAATTTTGGTTTACACATCATCCCTTCTTATTCAACTCCTGCGTCTCCTTGAGACGTATTGCTGACTTCTTAAATGTTAACGTCATCACCATTATCTCTACAACACGGCTTAAACAAGGTGCTGCCTGTTACGGCTTTACAGATCCTCCAGCCGTCTCCTCCTGTGTCTACCCACACAACGTTGTCCTATATTTTTGTATATATTTGTAATTTTTGGCCAATTTTAAGTTCTTTTCAAAGTTGTTTGTAATCTTTTAATTTTTTGTTCAAGCTAAAATGTGTAACTCTTCTTTTATGGGCTCATTATTTATATGGTCAAGTTTAAAACAACTTTTAACTCCTCTTAAGAACGCCATTTCCACAGCCTGTATATCACTGTCTTGTTTTTTGGTTGTTGTCCATAATTAATAGCTATAGGACAGTACAGAAACTGCCATCGTTTTGTACAACATGCCATAATTTTGGCTGCCATTATGTCAAAATATGTATTTACTTACAGTGAAATTATAAAATTATCCATCTCAGTCGAGTCTTCTAATCCTAAACAGTTTTGTTGTTGATATTACTAAAGGTCTTTTAGCTTTTTCTGTTATAGTCTACATTCTTTCCTACTGAGCTGAAACGTCTGGCTAAAAATTATAGCATAATACTAAAAAAAAAGTAAATTTTGACCATGACAAAAACCAAATAAAGAGACGTTTCTGTTTTACTGTACCAGCACAACGATAAGACCTACGAAGCCGATAGTCAGAAGGCAACACACAAGCATATATTTGACAGTAAGCAATGGATGAACTGCCCTTAAGTGCCAAAATGTTTTCATAAAGAGACGTTTCTGTTTTACTGTAGGTACCAGTACAACGATAACACCTATGAAGCCGATAGTCAGAAGGCAACACACAAGCATATATTTGACAGTAAGCAATGGATGAACTGCCCTTAAGTGCCAAAATGTTTTCATTAAATTTTCACAATATTAGCTAATAGGGTACACTTTACACAGAATAAGATAAAACCAATTGAATGCAGAATTTTATAGTTCTATACAGATTTATCCTTTGAATAGGGTCTTATACAAGTACTACACATTGTCAGATGGTATTATACAATGAGTGTACGTTTTACTGACATTTCATTAAATAAGCTTTGAGTATTGAAAATCGAGATTTAACAAAAACCGAAAAATTAAAATTTCCATTAATCATCTGGCTTATCACACGAGTCATACAAGATTGTCAGCAGTAAATACACATATATTTCAATTATAATTTTTTGCGTAACAATAATACGATGTTATTCGAATTTCTGACGTATGCCTGTCTGAGAAAGGGTATAGCTCTCTCTGGTGAAAAAAAATAATTAAGAATGCGATCATTGAATATTTTTGCCATGTAATTTGAAGTAATATTCAAGATTTTTGCGCTTAAATTGCATACGGCAGGCGAGGTGACAGTAAAATTTATAACAGGCAAACGGGCATTGTGGCACACACAAGTAACATTCTGTACACGGCTGAATTTGTGTATAAACATAACGCAATTACGCCGGTCACTATTGTCAAGCGTGTTATTAAGTGTTTCATGAATTGAGAAAATTACTGAAGCGTGTCAGTGTCATTTTAGAGATAAGCTGTCGGGTATTTGTGAGGAAGTATGTTGTGTAATATTAACTTATTAAGATTCATATAAAGGGTAGTGATGGGAACGTCTCACAAGGAACGCTGGAAGCGTATTCCTTTGTGCATAACATAAACTAGACTAAATTTATGCTGCAGTACATGCCCTTAACTAGTCGACGCTGACCCGACGTACAGTAACTATAATTAATGTTAACATAGTCATCACAGTTGCTAATAACAACAGGTTGTTTTATTCTTACTATTTATGTTTTGGATAATGTTCACTAAAATGAACACATTTTTACATGCGACTTATTTGATGAAAATTAAGAAATCATCGTATAAACACCATTTCTAAATCTGTATTTCTTCACAATTGTTTATATAACTAATAATTGCGTTAAGGATAGCGTACTGTCAACTACACAATTACCAAGGTTAATCTGGGTGAAGACGATAACCCGTCCATGATAACAATTTTCTTCATACAGGAAACAAAGAGTTCATTTTTATTGTAACTACTTTTCTGTGCTTTTCAAAATTGCTAACTACGATTCGTAATTTATTTGTGAACCGTTATAATTTGAGCTAGGAGTTTGGATTTATTTTGCGCAATTTTTCTTTTTCGCATAACTAATCAGTTTTAATTATCTTGTTGATTCATCCTCTTCGTTCACTTTATTAAATTTATTAATATATATAAACTTTCACGTATGAACTTACTATTCGTTGTCACTTCCCCAAACGTTTCGAGGTGATGTTCCTCTTCCTCAGTGGGAGTAATACTGAATGTCGATTACAGAATAACCGTTACGGACTATAGGTGTGTGTGGTGGGGGTTGATGGTGGGAAGGGATTGGCGCTGAGGTTCAAATTGTGTTTGGATCAGTGTATCGAATACAGTAGAGTCTCGGTAATTCGAGTTAATTGGGGCTGAGGCAACCTCGAATTTGGAAAAACTCGGATTATACGGATGAAGAAAAAAACAAAGAGTAATGTATAAACAAACGTTTATTGCTTACGGATAAGAAAACACAAACAATGTAGTACATACCTGAACTAGTTTAAACTTAAAAGATAAAAGGCACACAAATTTATTTTTTAAAGAAATTGTCCAGAGTCTTTTGTTTTAAAATAGAGCCTCGTTTTTTGGCAGCAATGTCACGCCATCTTCTAAGCAGCATCGTGTCGGTCGGTGTAGCTTCTGCTTGCTGTTCGACATAACGCAATGCAGTGTCTAGCGCTGCCAACCCCTCGGCGTGAGTCATCACGAGTACAGTCTCTGCAGTCATGTCTTCATCACTATTTTCTTCTGCCGCTTCATTCAGCATTTCAACGATTGAATCATCGGTCACTTCAAACTGTTCATCACTATTCAACCATTCTGAAACATCATTTTCATTTGACTGTTCACAACCAGGAAGTTTTTTTATCAGTCGTGCTAAGACTAAGTCATGTTCATCTGTGGTGTTACAACTGTTATTTTCTTCTTTTAAAATCTTGTTCCAAGACTTCTTTAGTGTTTCTGTCTTTATGTCATCCCATGATTCCGCCACCCAGTAAACTACGTCTTTCATTGTAGTATTCTTTAGAAATTCCACTATGGTTCCCTCGCCTTCTGTAGTTTGTAGGAGCCTCTGCAGCAGACGACGACGATATTTCTTTTTCAAGCACTCAAAAACGCCTTGGTCCATCGGCTGTATTAAACTCGTCACGTTTGGGGGTAAGAACAATGCTCTAATTTCGCCACATTTCAGTTCTTCTTCGCCAGGGTGTGATCCAGCATTGTCAAGGGTTAATATTGCTTTGGGAGGCAAGTTCTTTTCCTTTAGGTACTTTTTGGTCTCAGGAACAAAACTTTCAAAAAACCACTTCTTAAAAATATTTTTATCCATCCAAGCAGATTTCTGGTTAATGTATGTAACAGGAAGCGCAGACGGAGTGATGTTTTTTAAAGCTCTAGGCTTTGCAGACTTGCCTATTAACATTAGCTTCAGTTTATGTTCTCCACTTGCATTCGATGCAGCAAGAACTGTCACCCTTTCTTTAGATTTTTTGTGGCCTGGCGCAGCATTTTCTTCCCTTGAAGCTAAAGTTTTAGTAGGCAACATTTTAAAATTTAGTCCTGTCTCATCACAGTTGTACAACTGATCGAGAGTAAGTTTTTCTTCTTCTATAATTTTTTTAAATCTCTCACAGAACTGTGTGACAGCCTCAGAATCCGCAGATAGCTTTTCACCACACATTTCAAGCTGCCTTACGCCGTATCGTTTTTTCCATCTATCCAACCATCCTGAACTTGCTGTAAAATCATCCTCGCCTTCCTTAAACTGGTTCCTGAAAAACATTGCTTTTTCTTGCAACATTGGGCCTGAAATAGGACTTCCTTTTTGCCTCTGTTGACTAAACCAAGTAAACAAAGCTGCACTCGTTTTTTCATAATCAGATTTCTTCATCGATTTGCGTTCACAGGTTAAAATCCCCATACACTTTTTAGAAGAATAGTTTTCAATCTTGTCTCTGTTCCTACGCCAGTCACCAACAGTCACTTCGCCGACTCCATAATCAGCAGCAAGTTTTTTTAGCGTTTCACCTTTGTCTAATCTTTTTAAGGCTTCCAATTTAACACTTAGCGGCACAAACTTCTTCTTAGGCCTACTCTTGTAACTCATTATATACAGTATAAATAACAATTTACTGTAGTGAAAAACTAAACGTTGAATATACTGTACAGTAAAATAACTAAAACAACAAGCAAACACTAGTAACGAAGCTTAGTAGTAACGCACAGGTACAACACTTGTATCAGCTGAGGCGGTCAGTCCGCTACTGATTTATTTACGTATTTATTTTTAGCGTTTCATGCTGTAGACACGTGGTCTGGCATGAGTCACGATATGGCGGGAATGTTGTTTACATTTATTGACTGTATTTATTATTTTTTTCCAGCTCGAATTACACGGAACCTCGAAATACCGGGGCTCGAATTACCGAGACTCTACTGTAGTGTATGTGATTTATAATGTAATTGTTCATTTAATATGTTGTTTGGTTGTAGTGTGTGATATCTGTATATTTCAAATTGTTCAGCTGTGTTTAGTTTTCTACTTTTAGGTAAGTAGTGTAATATTTCGATGTTGTGTTCTATGTTTGTGTAACTGTGGTTTTCGTTATGTATATGTGTGGCAAATGTGGAATGTATATAGTTTGTGGTGAGGGCTTTTATATGTTCTGAAAATCTGGAAGAAAAAGATCTTCCTGTCTGGCCGATGTAGAATTGGTGACAATCATTACAATTTAATTTATAAACCCCTGTTTTGCTGTATGTGTCAGTGTCTTTGTTAGTATTATTTATGTGTTTTTAATGGTGTTGTTGGTTCTGTAGGCTACTTTATAATTGTGTTTCCTAAATGTGTTTGCAATTTTGTGTGTATTGGAAGTGTAGTATGTAAGTGTTATGTATTTGCTGGGTTGTGTGCTGTTGGTCTGATGTGTTTTACTTTTTGTGTTTAGGATTCGTTTGTGTAGTTTATTTATTAATTCGGGGTTGTATCCATTTTTAATTGCTATATATTGATTGTGTTTAATTCATCTTGGTAGTCATGTGTGTTTAGGGGTATTGAAGTGAGCCTATGGAGCATGTAGTTGAAGGCTGCATGTTTGTGTTGATTTGGGTGGTTGGATAAGTTGTGTATGACCATGTCTGATGTGGTGGGTTTCCTGTATATTTTGTATGTGTGTGTGTTGTTTGTTTTGGTGATTGTGAGGTCTAAGAAGTTTATGCTATTATTTAGTTCTATTTCAAGTGTGAATTTTAATTTATGGTGTATAGTGTTAATGTATTTGTAGAAATTTTCTATTTGTCTTTTGTTGCCGTTGTAGAGGAGTAAAATGTCATCAACATACCTGTGCCAATATATTTAAAAGAAGTTTGGTAAGAGAATATTAGGCATAGGATGTGCACCATATACAGAACTTCAAAAAAAAAGACTAATTTCATTTTTTGCCTTCCAGGTACTTCTGCTATGACTCAAATAGTCTTTTCTGTACTGAAAAATGTGAGGTTCTGAGAAAGTACAAGTGAGTAAACTAGGTGAAAATTAGTTCCTTAAAATTAGTTCTGAACTTGAATGTAGTGACTTACATACAAAAAATACAATAAAGGAAGATAAAACTCTTTGATGAAAATGCCCTTTTTGCAAAAATATGACTGGTGCAAGAAAAGTAGGTACTAAGGTTGATTGTTAAGTAAACTTTATTTAAATTTAAAATATGTCTCTATAAAGCTTTTAGTTATTTGCTTTTATTATAATGAACAATGGGTTATATTAATAATACTATTAACCAAGAGTAATAAAAATTATAATACAATTTTACACTGTAGAGTTTGTAATTTTAAGTACCTAAGGATGAAAATTTGTCCGCAAAAAATATCACTCCCCTGCTAGGAATCTAACCCAGTATGCTGGCGTCCTTACTTTGTTCTCAGAAATGTGGCCAACCCAGTAAAATGGTTAGTTTTACAGGTTTTTGATTATTCATTCACAACTGGTGTTTTTTAATAATGGCTTTTAGAAGAGAGTACATAATTATAATAAACAGAATGAATGTGTAAACTTATTGACCATGAATGTAAGTGTTACATAGATTAGGCCTACCGTACCATAAAACTTGGGCATTAGGTTTTGCTGGCCAATATCGTGATTTGTAAGAAATTAAAAATTCCACTACTGATAAAATTAGTTAGAACTCTGTGATTTTCAAAATCCGTCAAAAATCAATGGAAACTCGATTATAACTAAACTTATTTAATTACACATTTGGTTGTATTCTGTGACTAAATAAATCTTGTTTGCATTATAAGTTATAAGCCATTTCGCTCAACTTTGATTTCATGCGTTTGCTAAACATTTTGAGTCTCGGAGAAATGGGACTATACCTTCCGTTTGTGTACACCTTGTTGTTATTAGTCCAGTCGCCAGAGATTTTGACTTGAGAAAAAATTGGGGCAAAGCAATATTTGGTGCACGTGTTAAATAAACGTTAATAATTAATATAAAAAAAATCTTTGCATGTTTACCTTTCTAGGGTTTTCTGAAAATGGTCTGGAAAAATCGTAAAGACAGATTTTCCAAAGCACTCTGTAAATATGTACAGTTGGAAGAAATAAAAAGGTGTATATTGAAGAGCAAACAATTTCCTTCAGAAAGTCTCCTTACATATTTTTACGTTAATGGAACTGTTTTCCTGAAAATTGGTAATGATGAGCGCTGCGTTTTAAAAAGAGCGTTTGCCCCCGATCCTGCGTAATTCGCTAAATTAGCCAGGTGCGTCTATTCAAAAATATCATAACTTTCTTTAATCTAAGCGTAGCCAGTTAAATAAAGGCTAGTTTTGAAGGGGAACAGTATAGCTTTCAGAATTTGTTGATTTTTACATAAATATTTTATTTGAACATAAAGAATATAGTGTATAAATATTTACTGTAGATACAAAAAGAAGTGAAACCACAAAATTACAAGTACTATACAATAAAATTTAAAAAAAATAGTAGTTCTTTACTAATTTACCTTTAAAAGAGATAAACTTTTTATTTTATAATAATGAAAACTACTTTTGAAATTGTTATTTAAAAAAAAAAACCTTTTGAAAAGTGAGTATTTCGACGTATTTTAAATTTACTCTAAAATTCAGAGTTTATTTGCCTTTATTAATCTTAAAAATAGAGATATCGAAATACAAAAAATTGTATTTGAAAGCTGCAAGTGTTCTGCATCAAAAACTACACTCATGAAAATTAAAATCATTTTCAAAATTAAAAAAAATAAATAAAAATTGTATATACTAAAAAAAGGTGCCTCCTTTGCATTACATACATGTATCTTTTAAGTGGGCTTGAAATTAACGTTATAGCTACTACAATGCTAAATCTATCTATTCTTGTTATTTCTCTTACCTGATTATACCTATACTCTAAAAACAAGACCCTAGAAAACAGGTAAAATTTTTAAACGGCGCGGCGTTCTATTCCCCTCGAGTGTGCAACTGTAAATGTAGCTGTGCGCGCAACACCCATTGTTGTGGTATGCGATACAAACATCTGCTATACAAGAACGGAGCAGTAACGCAGTTGATATTTCTTCAAAGGTTATAATCAAAACATTACAAATATTTTTGTTTTTATCATATAAAACAGGTAAAAAAAATTGCAGTTTAAAGTTTTTATTTACACTTTTTATACATGCTAATATTTATTTATTTGTGAACACGTGTAGTGGAGTCAAAATAAAAATCAAATGTGAATTGTTATGGGAGTCATTTTTTGTATGCTAAATTGGTTAATGGGATCAAGTTGAGCTAATAGTTAAGTTTTGTGTAAAATCAACCCGTTTATTTTTTTATTAACAATTTAAGTTGCAAAATAGCGTTTTTATAAATATCTTTGGACCTAACAAGCCGATTTTAATGTGAATTTTTTTCAGTATTCTATAATAAATGAATAACATTTTTAGCCTTAATACGGAAGTTGATATTATTATTATTGTTAATGTGCTATCAATAAATAAAGTGGCGATGGCGTTTATAAACAAATTGCTGTTGTTTTAACACAAATTATTGAAAGTTGATTAAACTTGAGGGAAAGGTAACCTTTGTGGAGTACTATAAACCCCACAAATTTCATATTGAAATGTTGAATATAACCTCAAAAAAATCGCAATTCACAAAAAAATTTTGAGTGCTCATAAAGTATGGCAAGATTGTGGCACAAAGGTGTATGACGGCTTAAATTAAAGCTTATTAAAAATACTTTCGGATGGTTAATTAACAAAATTTGTTGGCCTTTCTGACACCATTTTTTGACCATTTAAAAAAATTAAACGTAAAGAACGCATTTTTTCTAAAAAAAAATTATTTCTACTGATCAATTTTTACATTAAAAGTTTATAAAAGGCACATATTTAAAAAAACAAATTTGGTAAAAACTGTGGATTTAAAATTGAAAATAAAAAAATTTTCAAAAGAGATATTTTGACTTCACTAGTGGTGAAGTTTTAAAGAATACTTTTACTGAACATAAGTGCTACATAAGGTTTTTTTGATTTTTAGGTATTAAATATGGACCAGTGTGATACTGAAATATGTTTTATTTGTAATGCTGATCTTTGTATTGAAGATACAGAAAAAGTGACTCGAGGACTACCGAATTTAATAAGAGTTAGCTCTGAGAGAAACGATGGAAAATATGAAATGTTAAAAAAAGTTGATTCAATTTTAGTACACAGGAAATGTCGAGAAAAATATACGTTAAAAAGGAATGATGTTTTGTGTTATAAGGATTTAAGCACTTTGTCGAAAAAAAGTAAATATAGCCCAGTCAAGAGTAAAGTCAGAAAGAGTAAAGAATTGTTTGATTTCAAAAAACTTTGTATAATTTGTGGATTAGATGCCGATAAAAGTAATACGAGATTAAGTATTAATTAACGCAAAAATATTTCCATAATTCAAAGTCCTACTTTTAAAGAAAAATTATCAGAAATGATTGCAGAACATAATGACGAATTAGGAAAAGCAATTCTACGACGGATTTCTTGTGATGATTTGGTAGCTGTACAAGCGAGATATCACCGCAGTTGTCACAAAAAAGTTTTAAGCAGTTACACTCATGACACAAGTGATGCTAAAGGTCGACCCAAGGATGTAAAAATCTCACGTCAAATGGAATTGATTTTTGATTATTTAAGTGACAGTGATGATACCCAGTTTACGCTCACAGAATTAATTTCATTATTAGGTAAATATATTGCTTAATTATAAATTATAATTATACTATTTTTTAAATTAAATTTTCATGTTTATTTTATTTAATATCTAATTTTCTTAAACAAGACATGATGCTTGTCATCCAAATACCATTATTGCTAAATTAAAAGAAAATTATGGCGATTGTATAAGAATTATATCCAGAAAAGGTGGCTCAACCCTCATATGTCTTGTAGATCGTGAATACAATGTCATGCGTCAAGCATGGATAGCCTCAAAAAAAGATGAAAATGAAGAAAAAAGAAAAATCTTAAAATCTGCAGCAGCAATTATTCGAAACGATGTTAATCTGAAGAAAAGTAATACAGAATTTTATCCTCCAAGTGATAATATATTCCAAAATATTAATGAGAATATCCCAGAATCCCTTCAGTTTCTGATAGAAGAAATAATTTTAAAAAATAAAAAAGGTGATATTAGTTCATATGAAACAAAATGCACAGCAATTACTCATTCAATTATGAGTTGCATAAGACCTAGAACCTTTCTATCACCATTGCAAGTTGGTCTGTCTGTAATGTTGCATAGGAAATTTGCTTCAAAAGGAATTATAGATATATTGTCGCATCTGGGAGTGTGTTCATCATACAAAGAAGCAGCACTTTATGAGAATAGTGTATTGCTTAGTCCATGTTCTCCATTTAGATCTGGCTGTTTTGCACAATTGGCATTTGACAATTCAGATATTAATATCAATACTATAGACGGGAAAAATACTTTTCATAGTATGGGAGGTATTATGATTGTAAGTCCAAGAGATTGTTATTATAACAAAGTTCCCTTAAAACGATTGACTGTTAAGCCTACTGCAAAAGAAATCAGCAAAATTGACAAAATACCATTCCAAATTTTTGAAAATATTAATACACGTGCACTCCAAAACATTGTTTTTGAAAAAGTAGATAATCCGAGTTTTAATAATATAGATTTTTCTAATGCTGACTTGCTTTGGATTTATGGAGTGACCAAACCAGGCATTACTGGCTGGAATGCCTTTATGTCCAAGCTTTTGGAAAATATGACTTATACATTATCTAGAATTGTTTGCTTGCCTTTTGTACACTCTCCTCCAACTGACAAAATACAATATACACCGTTTTAAAATACGCTGTAAAACTAGTGAAAAACTTAAATCTATTTAATTGTTTTGTTACTTTCGATCAACCTTTGTATCAGAAAGCGTTTGAAATGGTCCAATCCTCACCTGATGATGATATACATAATGTAATTGTTCGACTTGGAGGATTTCATCTGCTTATGTCTTTTCTTGGTTCAATCGGTTATGTGATGGCAGGAAGCGGTTTAAAAGCAGCATTAAGCTGTTGCTATGCGCCAGGAACTGTAGATAAGATGTTAGATGGCCATGCTTATGCTAGAGCAGTACGAGGCCACACATTAATTTGGATAGTTTTGTGTAAAAAGATTATTGAGGAAATGAATCTTTCAGAAGTTGAATATTCAAATATGAAATCTTTACTACAAGAATTTTTAGATGACAATCTTACTTACAAAGAAGTACAAGATCATAATTTTTTAAACATCTTAAATGGTAAATTTCTAGAAAAAATGATTGAAATTGAGGAACGCGGTAAAACTGCAAAATTATGGATACAATACATACGAATGATCTCTATTGCAAAAGCATTTGCGCGCTCTGAAAAAATGGGTTTACTAAAAATTCAATTACAAGTTATTCAGCAAATGTTGCCATATTTTTATGCAACTGGACATTTTAATTATACGAAATCAGCCTTATTATATGTACAATATATGAATCAATTTATAAAAGAATCTGAAAAACTTTTCACCTCAATTCAAAACCAAGATGTAATTCCAGAAACTACTGCTTTAAAAATTAAAGAACTTCAAAATTTTATAAATAACGGATTTTGTACTGTAAGACGAACTGAGAAATTCTGGTCAGGAACTCATACTGATATGACAATCGAACAGGACTTAATGAGAGTCATGAAAGTTGATGGTGGTATGATTGGACGGGGAGTAACTACCAGTACTGCAAATAAATGGATTTTAGCGATGCCATATACACATGATATCTGCGAAGAATTAGAAAAATTTTGTGGTATAACATTTTCTACTTCCGATCAGCATGTAGATGCTAGAGATTCTCGAATAAAACGAGATACTGAAGATATTCTCAAAATAAACTCCTGGTTTGTTTGTCACGAGCCATTTCCTTATCAAGATTCAATAATGTCTATATCTACTGGAGTTACTGGCGGTAATAATATTAACTGTCATAATGCTTTTGAGGTTGGAAAAGCAGGATTAGAAGAAATTGCTGGTACAAACTTCCATAAAGTTTCGTTTAAACGAAAAAATAGAGTACTGTCATTAAAAAGTGTTAATAGTAGTCTGAAAATTCAAGAGGAAATTGTCCCTATAGATCCAATGTTTATATTTCAACTCATTTGTGTAGCAAGAAAAAGTGACGACGAATTAAAAGATTACATGCGTTATGAACTTGCACCGTACCCAACATCTATGTTTTACGAAGGTGTATTTCGGAAAACAGATAAGTCTAAACTATATGATATGTTTGAAGTAGACCGCACTGAGATTAACCTTGAAGATTGCATTTACGTCATTGATGGTGGTATGTTACTGCATAGAGTAGTATGGTCAAAAAATGACAAGTTCAAATGTATTTTTCAAAGATACGTAAATTATGTCAAGAGACACTTTGGATCAAAAGTTACTGTAGCTTTTGATGGCTATACAAACAATTCTAACAGCATCAAAGCTATGGAGCGTTATCGCCGTACCAATCAAAATTCCTCTCCAGATATTTTATTCCATGAAGATATGTGTGTCACAGTGACCCAAGAACAATTTCTTTCAAATAAAAATAATAAAACTCTATTTATTGAAATTCTAACGAGATATTTGGAAGAAGAAAGCATAAACGTTAAACAAGCTGACGATGATGCAGACTTATTAATTGTGAAAACAGCCTTAGAATTATATGATAAACCTCCAGTTATTGTTGCAGAGGACGTAGATATTTTGGTGCTCATTACTGCGCTTACACCTAGTAATAAGAAAATTTATCTCTTAAAACCCACGAGAGGAACCATGAGTGCTAGTCTATTTTCTTCTGATAACAGCTTTAGAAAGCATAAATTTTGCAAAGAGAGTATACTATTTTTGCATGCTCTAACCGGCTGTGACACAACATCATGCTTTTATGGTAAAGGTAAAAAATCGGTTTTTAATTCGATAGAAAAAAATCAATAAACTCAGATTTAAAAGAAGCGATCGAAGCATTTAAACTGGAAAATCAACCTCAAGCATCTATATATAACAATGGTCTATTAATTCTCCTGTATATGTATAATGCACCAAAAAAAATTACATGTGTTGATAAATACAGACATACAAGTTTTACTAAAGCGATTTCAAAAAAGAAAAAAAGCTTAAAACCTGTAAAGTTAGAAAGTCTGCCACCTACTTCTGATGCTGCCAAGCAGCACTTTTACAGAGTATATTTACAAGTCCAGCAATGGCTCGGCAATGATCTAATACCAAAAGACTGGGGTTGGAATGTTGGAGAAATTTTAATGCCTATAAAAATGATACAGCCAGCTGCCCCAAAATCTTTATTAAAAATGATCTTTTGTAATTGCAAAACTGGCTGCAAAAAAGGGTCGTGTACATGCAGAAGCGCTGGTCATTTATGTTCATCGGTTTGTGGTACATGCTCAACTGAAACTTGCAAAAACTTTCCAATTGTTGACGAGATTGATTTTGATGATAATGACTTTGATGATAGTGAGGAAAAAATCCTCGAAGAAGAAGAAGAAGAAGAAGAAGAAGAAATCACTAACTAAATTCTCAACATAAATAATTTTTAAAATTCCAAATTTAAAAAAATATATATAGGCATATTCTTTGTATTCGTTTTACCTTTTATTAAAAAGAGAGCTTTTCTTTGAAATATTTTATTTATTACTGGAGGATTTGCCTGGGTTTGCTTGGGAGAAAGTGGTGTCATATTCTTACTTGCTAGGAAATTCACTTTAATTTGATACCATTTATGCTGTTTTTTTCACATCCACCAAGCAGGGGGGAATATTTATAGTAATCCAAATTAATATGCACGTCAAATTGTTACTTACATTGAAATTCCCTTTAATTTGATACCCCACGTGCGGTATTTTCATATTTTCCATTTTTGACATCACCCCTTCTCCAATTCCACCAATTTATTGAGCCCCGGAGACCAAAATTTTTAATAGTGCGTATATGCATGTCACATACGGTATTTCATATTTTCCATTTTTGACACCCCTCCATTACAACCCATTTATTGAGCCCCAGGGCCCAAACATTTTCAATAGTTCGTATATGCATGTAAAATTGTTACTTGCATTGAAATTCCCTTTAATTTGATACTCCACAGTATTTTCATAGTTTTCATTTTTGACACCCCCCCCCCGGGCCCAAAACACCTATCTTATGTTGGTTCTCCCGTTGCGTAAAAAATTTGTGCCAGGTTTGGTGGAAATCGGTCCAGTGGTTTTTCATATTTTCCATTTTTTACCTCCTCCAAAACCACCCATTTATTAAGCCCCAGGGCCCAAGAATTTTCAATAGTGCTTATATGCATGAAAAAGTGTTACTTGCATTGAAATTCCCTTTAATTTGATACCCTACATGCGGTATTTTCATATTTTCCATTTTTGACATCCCCCAGGGCCCAAAACACCTATCTTATGTTGGTTCTCCCGTTGCATAAAATATTTGTGTTAAGTTTTGTTGAAATCGGTCCAGTGGTTTAGTAGGAGGTGTGGAATATAAATACACACAATGACTTTTATGTATATTAAGATACACATATTTAATAATATTATTCAACAGAGGAAGATTTGTTAAAATCGACCATTCCGTCTATCGATTTAATACTCCTAACGATGAAATAATAACAAAATCGTTATTTTGATTTTATTACTATTAAAGTTTGAACTATTTTAAACAAAAAGAATGAAGACTTTATCATGATCCAATGGTTTATTTAGTAGTAAGGAAAGAAATTCACTGAATGTAAACGTTTTTATCTATTTTACCGCGCGCTGCCCTTAAATAAGGGTTTTTTTTTTTAAAAAGCCTGACCTTATAAACATACAAAGATGATTTTAAACCGATATTTAGACCTTTTTCAATAACTATATCAAATATCACTTTGCCTCAATTTTTTAAGAAATTTTACCGTTATTTTTACTCTGGCGACTGGACTATATATGCAGTGAGATGTAATAATTTTATACTGTAACGCAGAAGCAATTAGACGACTGTTTAGCTAGATCTGACTGTAGACATTGTTCGGTTATTTATTCATATAATTACATGTCAGATTATGCTGAAAGACTTTTAGTTTCTATGTTGGAAGATATGTTGTTTGTAAGTTAGTTTCGTATTATGTGATTTGTATGGCACTGAATTTGAAAAACGTGATAATGTGGGAATAGCATAGTTTGTATTTACATATTCGTCAATTAATTATTATTGTTACCGTACTTTCGAAAAGTTTATTACCTGCAGCGGTGTATTGAATAGTTTATGTTAGTGAAACTAAATTATAGAAGCCGTAGTATACTTACGAAAGACAGGTAATTTACTTATTTAAAGACAACTGGACGTTAGGTTAAGGTGGAAACAGCGAGTAGAAGAGAGAAGAATCTTCTATTCGCTATGGTGGAAGTTACGATAATAGTCATTGATGGGTATGAAGTATAATTACAGATAATTTCATTTGTAATATAATGCACTCATTATCAAAAATTAATTTCAATTTGGATGTGGTTCTTCGTTGTGTGTGGACTTTTTTCACACGCTAGAAGAATATTACTCGATTGTACGTTAAAATACCTTCCGGTACAGTAAAAAGTTACCAAGGTTTCCTGTTTACTTTTTATTTCTGTTTTAATGTCTGAGTTAATAATTCCAACTTTCATATAAGCATATATAAATGTAAGATTTTTTTCAGGCCTGCATATGCTGTAAACACAACACAATGTCTAGACTAAGCTTGGAGGTTGGTAGCTCTAAAGGTACCACTAATTTAATGTATGTGGATTTAACCAGTATAAGAGTGCGTTATAAATGTACTGAAAGTAATGGCATAGTCAAATATTGTTATACAACGTACAGGACAAGTTCAAGACTAAATGTAACATTATTATAGCTTGCATAACGCACACATGGGCAAACATAACCTCACCTTGCCTGCATAACTGACTACTACCATAAAGTGACTAATAACTATAAATATGAAATAATGAAACATACAGATATTCAACAGAATACGGAAAATTGCTGTTAGTGGCATTTATGGAAAGTATCAGTAGATGAATATATTTTTAGCCATGTGAATATAAGTAAATATGAGATGATTTCTCAAAACTATGTTTTTGTGATAATTCATTTTGTTTTAATTGTCTCCACGTCACGTTACTAAATATTTAGAATTAATATTAGGCAATTACCTGTAGTAACTTCTGTCTTGTGACTTATTTGGTTTTTTTCTTAAAACGACGCGTTTCAAGAATAAATTCTCATCATCAGGTTTCAATACTATAAAAACATCAAAATCACCCAAAAGGGGTCGTCAACTAGTTAAAACACAAACACACCACACATAATTTAACACCAACACAGTCACGGCACAGTCCGATGTGCATCGTCTAGTTGCCAATGACCAACTGTTGCACTTTGTCTTATATGACCGTTATCATTGCCCGCTGACCAATCGATATCGATGGCCGTGTTGTACAGCAGATTCGATCGGAACGAAACTTTGTCATTAAATAGCTGGTCCGTTTGTAACTTAGAAGCCCTGTATATCTCATATTCCTCCACAGCGTTCATGTATGCACCCTTTTTACAATTATGAAGCAGTTTAAAGTTTGTGTGGAAGTCTGAGTACTTATGATTATACAGCATTAAATGCTGAGCGTAACTGATACCTCGAAATGCTGAGCGTAACTGAAGTGATATCTCGAAAACTAGATCCATTTACGCTCAGCATTTAATGCTGTATAATCATAAGTACTCTGACTTCCACACAAACTTTAAACTGCTTCATAATTGTAAAAAGGGTGCATACATGAATGCTGTGGAGGAATATGAGATATACAGGGCTTCTAAGTTACAAACGGGCCAGCTACTTAATGACAAAGTTTCGTTCCGATCGAATCTGCTGTACAACATGGCCATCGATATCGATGGGTCAGCGGGGGTCATATAAGGCAAAGTGCAACAGTAGGTCGTTGGCAACGAGACGAT
This sequence comes from Magicicada septendecula, assembly GCA_034769895.1. Taxonomy (NCBI): domain Eukaryota; kingdom Metazoa; phylum Arthropoda; class Insecta; order Hemiptera; family Cicadidae; genus Magicicada; species Magicicada septendecula. The sequence continues at coordinate 475,835,696 of CM068373.1, forward strand.
GCGCATCGGACTGTGCCGTGACTGTGTCGGTTTTAAATTATGTGTGGTGTTTGTGTGTTTTAACTAGTTGACGACCCCTTTTGGGTGAATTTGATGTTTTTATAGTATTGAAACCTGATGATGAGAATTTATTCTTGAAACGCGTCGTTTTAAGAAAAAACCAAATAAGTCACAAGACGGAAGTTAATACAGGTAATTGCCTAATATTAATTCTAAATATTTTGTGATAATGTTTTCACAACGATTCAATGCAGATTAAAAAATGAATTGTAGTAACTCAGGTTAACGACAATTTGAAATGGCAAATGAATTTATTACAGTTCTTACAAATGAAAACAAGAAAATTATGATGCTCACTATATTATTATTGAAACGATTTATTATATAATTTGTATTGAACTGAACTAAAGCAAATAAAACTTTTTGTAGACTTGCAAAACAAAATAAAACTTTCAGATTCTGAACACTTTTTGTTTAGACATTATTGTCAGTATATGTTTTATGTATGTAATAAATACCCATTTTTACTTAAGTCAATGTGTTTAATGTAAAGGGAGTGCAGTTCAGCTTGAACAGTAACAGTAACGGAGCCATGTTATGTTGTGCATGAAATAGCTTTGTGGCGGAAGCGGCATAAAGTAGTTTTATAGTTTCTTGTAAGAAATTTATTTTCAGAATGGATTGATATAATATTTCTGGTTTGGTCAGTACTGTATTGTGTTAATCCAATACATGACATTAGATATTATTAAAATACACAAAGTAAACAAAATCTATTACATAAATGTGCATGTTAACCAACTACTGAATATTATTATTTGGCCATGCACAGCCATTTATTATAATCAAACAGTTCAACATAAACATAATATGATTGCAAGGTGGATATCCCTATTGTCACTATGTTAAATTCTGATAATTGAGATGCATTTTTCAAAGAAATAACAAAATATAAAATATAATTTTGTTTTTAATCCTACAATATCTTTCATATAACATCAGTATTGACACTTGGGAATGCACAAGAAATTCAGATTTGGTGCTCTTTCACTTTGCCATTCACAGCTGATGTTAAGATGTCCTTCCCATACCAACAAATAAATCAGAATGATCACTGTTGCACACCACTATATAAAAATTATTCCGATAATTTTTATATAGTGGTGTGCAACAGTGATCATTCTGATTGTGATTTCAACCACTAACACAAATTTCTTCATTAAACGTCTGTTAAGATGTGCAATCGACTACAGGTAATGGACAACAACAATGAGGTAACATCGGAATAATTTTTATATAGTGGTGTGCAACAGTGATCATTCTGATTGTGATTTCAACCACCAACACAAATTTCTTCATTCAACAAATAAATGTTGCCAATTCTTATCAGCTTACACAAATGTTTCTTTTCAGTGTTATAACACATCACGTTTTGGATCTGTTAGCTGTTTTTGTATGTGGTTTGTTTTAGTAATGTGTTATTAGGCTGTCAGAAATTATATCAGTGACATGAATATCATTAATGTTACCCTTCATGTTAGCCTACTGGAAAACTCTTCAAAGTGGTTTCATCGGATCATGAATTCAATCAGTCCCAGTTCTCCTTTTTATATGCAGTTTACAAACTATGAAATATTGTTCCATTGTCCATTATGGTATTTCAAGTCATTAAAAATTATAATTTCTACACGATTTCTAATATTATTTGTCAAAGATTTTCTGTTTAAGACCAGATTAAATTTACTGCACCCTGAAAGCTATAAATAAGATGATTCGCGTCTTCAGACTAGATAAAGCAGAACAAATATTTGAATTCTTTAAATCTGTCAAACGCGTCAAACTTCAACAGTTTGTTAGTAGTATTGCAGTGTATTCCCACAGCTGTCAATTTGGAAGTTATGTGAAACAGAGTATACTGTATAACTTCTGCAAACATTTTGACTTTGAGGTTTCATAAAAATTTTAGCATTCAATTGATAAGCAATTGAATTGCTCCGCCCAACAACGTTGCAAGTGCCAAAAATACAATTTTTCAAAAAATGGTAAAAACTTTTTCATGTGTTGTATATATCTTTTGGCTAGTTTTTTAGCCGTAATGTATTGTAACAATTTCGAAAAGAGTATTTTACAGTCCCACACGATTGTTGTTCACTTTTTTAAGAAATATATAAAAAACTAACCTCCTTATAGAGCAACAACGTTGTAAGCTGTAACGGTACAAAATCAATTGGAGCGTATACAATCAAAAGGTTTATTTAACAAGAGTGTATTTTTGGTAACCGACTGTAGCTCCGTGTAAGGCACAGCATAGTACGGGAATGCAAACTATCAGCAAGGGTGCGGACTCCCGCGGAAGAGCACACGGCTCGGCCAACGGTCACACGATATAAAGCACGTACATACATTCCAGCGCCGAACCTGTGATGGGAACAAAGTAATACAGAATACGTTGACGGCGACGCGTAACACGTGGGCGGTTAGGCAACTAACAAACGCACACAGTCAGTCGTCGCAGAGCAGTTCAGTTCGCCACAACTACTAAAACAGTACAGCCATAAATGTAACGCAGCCTCGGAATTTCGGTAGACCGACGTGAATCGAGTAGCCAAGGTCTACCGAAATATATAAAAGTGACGGAGAAGAACAGAAGGAAGAAATAGTGTCAGTGGAATTTAAATAATATGTAAATGTGAAGCATTAGAACAGTGTCAGTGAAAGCTAGAGTGAAAGTGAACTGAAAGGCGGCGGAAACATTTTGGATAGCGTGGACAGTTAAGTACCGTGAATATATATATTGGCCAAAAGGGGGTATATTTAAATTAAAGAGCTCGTTAATAAAATGGGGAATTATCAGAAATTAATGTAAATCGAATGAGAGTGTGTGAGTGTGTGTTATAAAGGGTACTGGTTCATATAGAAAGATTTAGTAGTAGTCAATAAAAAGTTGTTGGAATAGAATTATTAAAAAATACAAATATAAGGAAAAATAATTAATGTTATAATAAATAAGGTTTGTTTTCAATATAACCATGTGTTAGTTGTAGTTATTTCGCCATGAACCATTTCCTGTTCTGTGCTGAAAAATTTGTCTAACGTTTCCGGGAATCTTCTGAATTGGGGGGAAGTCAGATTGCAAAATTATCCCGTTTTAATGAAAGTAGAGTATAAAGGTTTCCATATCTGTCCTGGAAAGATATTGGTGGCAACTCTGAACTTCTGATTGGAATTTATAAAAAGGTAAGTCAGCGAGAAACGTTCGCAGGTAAGGTTCTGGCAGTTTTTATTTTATTTATTTATTTCTAATTAATTTGTTTCTTAACAAAGCGCCTGTCGGTTACAACGTTGTTGCACATCGTACCTATTGATTATATTATTTGAAACTAGGAATAAAATTAATACAATTTTCTGAAGTACATATGTCTTTAATGAAACTCACACACACACACACACACACACACACACACACACACAACAATGTCAACTTAACAGAATAATTTTTTTGAGAAAATGAATATAAACATATTAACCTGGTCATTGCAAATAAAAACTTTCAAGATAGCTATTAAGACATTAAAGTATGTAAATAAGTATGTCCAAAACAATGTTTATTCACCTCGAAGGTTATTATAAAATTCAACAAATTCCTCAGGAATATATTGGCACATATCTTCCAAGTCAGTTTTCTTGGCCTGTTTAATTGGAAGGCGCTCGCCATACAAGTTGCAAAATTGCGCTACTTCAACTGGTGGAAGGTTTCTCTCACCCCTTCCCTGAGCTTTCTTAGCAATGCTATGTGTTTTCCACGGCTGGAGCACATTGTGTGAAGTTCTGCCGCGTAATGTTGTAGGGTCATCAGAAGCTATTTGATACCAGACCTGTTCAGTAATCTTATAGCTTCCTTTACGCAGAGAATTTTCAACAACACTCAAATCCTTGAAGTCGTCTGTTCCTATAACACACACTTCAAACCTGCTGGGACTGGCATTGGCAATTACCTCTACCCAGTGCATAGTGATGTACACTTTGGCCCCTTTTTTTGCTGTCTCGATGACAGCAAAATCGCGGTCACATGGGAGGAAGCTATGACCAGTAGTCATAAACTTTTGTTCTACTGACGAAAAGTACTTTCCCACCACTAGATGCTGCATTAGGGTAATCATCCGCCAGTTATTATTCTGACCAAGACATCGATCAGACCAGAAAATCAAAACACGTGCCTTACCTGGCTTCAGTGGTGTGAAGTGTATTTCTACGTACTTGAGAATGCACGATGACACCTCTGCTGCTCCTCGTTTACCTACAGTTTCGTCCCAGAAGAACATCATAGATTTGTTGTTAGCTTGATTGCTTATTGCAAGATTGTAGGAAGACAGCTGGGGTTGATAAAACACATTGTTATGTGTTAGATTGGGACAAAACAAAACTTGCTGTTGGTCAACACATACTACAACAGTATTTCAATTTTCTTTAGAGATTGAGGCGTCCCGTGCAAGTGACTTATAAGCTAGGTCTGCTCTCATATGGTGGATTTTACTTTCAGTTTCGACTGCTTTTAGCTCATTTTCACTCTTAGCTGACAACATCTGCACATACAATCTGTCACAGTATGCACACATATCTGATCTTGGGACCCTGAATCTAAGATTAAAGTCTTTGTTAAAAACATCTCTGTACAAATGCAGGGAGCAAACTACTCCAGGGTTTTTGGCCAAAAACAGTTTCCACATTTTTTTCTTACTCAAATCTGGATTGAGGCATTTCTTGCTACTAGTGTTTCTGGAATAATGATTTTCTTGTTGAGCAAAAGATGGTATATGACTTTTTACTAGCTATCTAGTTTCATGAGAAACTTTGTTTTTTCTGTTATCATGTATTCCACGCTCGTCTTTTAAAGGCTTCTTAAATTTAATTTTTTGTTGGAGAATCTGAAGGCGGCGAGGAGTGATTTGAAATATATTACATAAAGTTTTTTGGCAAATCCTAACATTGGATTCTGTCTGTGGAATGTAATACTCAACAGTGCAATGATGGGTAGAAAGCTCCTCATTTACCCTTCTGCGGTGTATATCGACCACCTTCATGCTAGTTTCTGCCAAAAATCTTGTTTGGTTATTATAGGTCAGATTGTGAAAATCCTGGAAGAGCTTTAGTTTTTCTTCATGAAGGATGTCCCCGCAATCAAAACTGCACCGACATACTCTACCCTGAAAGGAACAAAATTATGTCAAAAGTTGTCTCTTTAAGGGGTTTCTCTAGTGAAAAATTTCCAACAATTTTAAAATTTGAGACTTTTTTTTGGCAAACCATCTTCCTATGATTTATAGATCCTTTTATATAATCTTAACAAAAAATAAAAATTCAAAAAATTTTCGAATTTTTATGTCAATATTTTAAAAATTAAATTTTTTAAAATATCGATACCCATAAAAACTTGTTGCTAATAGATACATGGATGGCTATGCCCTAATTTTAACTACTTTATATTAGCTTCAAAATAAAATATGATTAACTTCATTTTATATTCATACATAAACAGGTAGTATTCTAATCCCTAAAGTAACACGGGTATTCTACACGGAACAAAGTTTTGTCAGCTAAAATCAGTTCCTTAAGAAATGAATAAAGCGGTGGAACGGAAATCTGTTTTAGCGACTGTGGAAAGCGTTTACGTGAGTGCGCATTTGCAAATATCGCAAGCCGCAAGTACGAGAGCTAGTACACACCATCCTACACACGCAAACTCGCTTCTTGGAATAGGCAATCGAAAATATGAGTGCGGAGCAACCGCAAGCTGACAAAACTTTTTCCATGTATCAGCTAGTGCAGTGGTTCCCAAACTTTTCAGTCCGCAGACCCCCTCTAAAAAATTAAAAATTTCATGGACCCTGTCTGTTATAAAATAAAACACCGTAAATATGATACAAACTCTTATATTTTAATTAAAATGTATTAAAATCAAAATTCTTTTAACTTGCAAAATTATAATATTAATGATATCAAACATAGTTTAATGTGAAGAATGAATCTGTTTTGAACGTAGCTTTGCAATATTAGGTTTAATGTCTAATAATTTCAATATGAAGTTACTCTCGACATCAAGTTTATTTCTTCACTTTGCAACCTCGGCTCTATCTTTCCAGCCACACGTGTAGAAATCCAGCTACTTAGATGTAAAACCAGATACATGGAAAAATGTTATGCTTAGATACAGTGCTTATATGCGAGATACAGTGCTTATACGTGGACTAATAAAACAGCACGATCAGTTCTACGTTGATGCGGCGCTCTAGTCAGTTCAGCTGGCAAACAGATCTGCTACGCGACACGATTTATAAAATCATGTTGGGAAGGCAGCTAGAGGATTATCTAACTCCCCTCACACAACACAAACACACAATTCGTTCAAGCAGAGGCGACTCTTCCCTTAAACCAGGCTAACAGTGCTGCCTGTGTGACTCAGTTTCTGTATGCGTGTGGGCGCGCGCTCGTTCGCGATAGGCCTGTTAATCTTCTAGCCGCCTTTCCTGCCTGGACAGACTGTAAGCTGGAAACACATTGCTATCATGTCACGTGAGCTCATGTGAATAATAGTTGCAAACTTAAATTTTATAAATTTACGTTTAAAATAAAGCAAACTGTAGCCTTCTAAGTCATCTGTTCCAAAAATATTCAAATATTTGTGGCAAAGGGACATAATATTTTAAACAACAAAAATCTTCAAAAAGTAAAAAAAAGTACATAGGATAAAAATTTGTCAATAAAATTTGCATAGAAATATTCAAGAAGCATCAACATAGCATACGTATCTTCAAGCTCCCCTTAAGTACTCCAAATCTTTTGCTAAACACAAGAACTTTAAGTAGCTGTAATCAAGTAGTGTTACTTTTTTCTCTTTGCAGCTGAAACGATGAAAGAAACGTGGGATAAACTGAGAAGATGTTTCTTAAATGCACTGAAAAGGCGTCGTCAGAAGAAAAGTGGCCAAGCTTGTAATAAAATTACAACATGGAAATACAAAAATCAAATGGCATTCCTTTTGCCATTCATAGGAACAAGAAAAATAATAGGGAATGTACAAGAGGTTACTGAGGACAGTTCTACATAGGGATCAGAAACTGAAATACATGAAGCTGAGTATAATCAAACACAGCCCAATGAAAGTGTGTTAGAAAAAACTAGTGTAGGCAGAAATGAAGACGTTTCTGATCATTTGGAAGTAATAAAAAATGAAAAGAAAACGAGATGGGCGAGACACGGATGTAAGTGAAATGTTAAACTTATTAAGAGGCAATGCAAATTTAAGAAAAGCTTGGCATGAAAAAAAATGTCAACAAATGGACGAAACAGACGTGTTCTTTCTACGCATGGCAAAGATGACCAAAACTTTACCACCACTGGAACAAGCTAAAATTAAATTACAGCTGAGCAACTCAGTACTGCAAGCCCAGATCGACATGAATCAGCGTTTATCAAAACAAGAACGGCCTCCTACTTACTCAGCATCAGAATCGCCATCAACTAGCTGTTATTCAACGTACTCACCTCAAATGACCAACGCAGTCGAATCACAGACTATAGTTACAGAAGAAAACAATCGTCGAATGTTAATCAACTTAGGTGGTTTTCAAATTATTAATGATATGTAAATGACAGTATGTTTCCTTTTTTAATTTAAAAAAATGTGTTTTTTTTTATAACCACCAATCAGTAATTTCATGTTGAAAGACAAACAAATTTTATGCTTTTAAAAATGCTAAATTTTTACAAGATGTGAAGTCTTTTTTTGTTTATTTCATGCTTACCTTAAACATATGGCTAATCTCTCTTGCGAGCTTATAGCGTTTCGGAGATGGGTGTTCTTTTTTTGTATATCATTTTTAATAAGATCATGTAAATAATCAAATTCTTCCTGATTCAATACATTTGAAACTTAGCTGGATCTTCTTGTATTTTCTGTACTAGATTCTGAAAGTCACCTTTTTCTTGTCTTTCTAAGTTTATATTGTGTATCCAGCTCCTTTTGTTAACTGATTTTTTGATTCAAGAATAGCACAAGCATTTTCCAAGTCTTCTTCAAAATCTGATGAACTGCAGCACTCCATGTTTCACAACTAAGTAGAATTTATTTGCCTTCACGACTGTTCACACGACTTCACGTGTGTTCACATGAGTTCACGCATGTTCTCATGAGTTCACGTGAAATGATGTAACATGAAGTGACGTGATGTAGGCCTAAGTGTATCTCTGCACTGCGATTTCATGGGTTAAGGCAAGTTCTGATCTCACGTGAGCTCACGTGACGTGATAGCAATGTGTTTCCAGCTTTAAAGACATTATTAAAGCCATTAGTTCAAGTTGCTTTTACAATTACAATTAGTTTGCACAAAAAAAATACTGGAATTTTCTAGTAATTGTTTTAAGCTTCGTATTGATTAAATTAGCAGCCATCCTCACTTTTCTTTTATAAAATTGCTAAACTGCTATAATTGTTATTATTTAGACAGAAAAAAGCGGCGTATACAAATTAAAATGTGGGGAATGTAATAAGATATATCTGGGCGAAACTGGAAGAAAATTTAAAATTCGAATGAATGAACATGCAAAAGGAGAAGGCGTTAGAACAACGAACTCACTATATGCAAGACATTTCAATGAATCAGGCCATAAATTTATAAATCCAAATGAAAATATGGAAATAATCAAAATAGAAAACAATCCGCAAAAAAGAAAACTAATAGAAGAACTAGAAATACTAAAAAGTTAAAAAAGAAGATAAGAATAAATTAATGAATATAAAAGTGGATTTTACAAATGAAGAAATATTTTATTATATATTAAACAATAAACAAAAATAAATTAAAATAATAAGAATAACACACTAAAAATGACGAAATGTAAAAGATTATAAGTCAGAAAGTAAAATATTGCATGAAGAAATTAACGGGAGATTCGTAAAACAATTTGACGGACGTTAGTAAAATGCCTAACGGAAAAATGTAGACAAAGTTCCCGTGAAGAGCGGTAGCAGCTAGAACCAATAGGAGGGGCGATGACATAAGGGGAGGGGCCTAAAGTATAAAAGCTTACAACGTACAGTTGACAGACGTTGTTTAAGACCTGAAGATGTCAGTGATGACGAAAAGCTTTGTCTAAATAATAACAATTATAGCAGTTTAGCAATTTTATAAAAGAAAAATTGTTTTAAGATTCTAAAATTAGATGTTAAACTACAAAAAATCGTAGGAAATTACGGTATATTCTATTTTTCCTAAAAAGCGTCTGCGGACCCCCTGAAACGTTGTTGCGGACCCCAGGATCCACGGACCCCACTTTGGGAACCACTGAGCTAGTGCATTGCAACAGGTGGCGGTTACAACGTTGTTGAGCTTACCTCAGTTGGGGGCAGTTTTCCTGGTACTGGCTTCTTCCGTGATGATACGTACGGATTTCCCGAGTCCCTCGAAACTTTTCTTATCTTATTCTTCCACGAAGACACACAAATCTTCCTTTTTCTTCCACTGTTTAAACGTTTTTCGTCGCCAGGTGACAGCATGACGCCTGACTGGGTAGGCACGTTAGGCGCTTACAATGTTGTTGCTATCGCGGAACTAAACACGCAGGAGGTTGTAGGCTTATTTCAGAGCAGCCAACCTAAACTGTCAAACTAAAAATACCCCACTCTATTCAGAATGTCGTTTGCAACGTTGTTTCAACAAAATCTGCGTTTTGGAAATGTTGGCATTTGAAACATTTTTGGGCGGAGCAATTCAATTGTTTCCTTTTCAAAATAATTCTAAATTTATGTCAAAAGTCTTATAATTTCTGGTAAATAGGAATTTAAAAACAAAATCTGTGTAAAAATTAGTAACATGGTATGACAAACTGATAAAAAAAATTGTGGACACATGTTTGTATGGCTTCAAAGAAAAGTGTACCTTTATGGGGAAAACATTTTCCAGGAATCATCAGTATAGTTAGCACTAGGTTGAATGCTCTTCTGTACGTTAGCTCATTCCAATTACATGTGCAGAAGTAATGTGACTTTTCCTCTACATAAGTGGTCTCGGTATCTCCTTTCAGCCAAGAACACTTTATTGTATTAAATGAAGTACCTTGCCCACACTAAGATAAGGCATCCTCATTGGTTAAACTAAGGTCTGACAATGGAAAAACATTATTTATTAATAAAGACATGCATTTAATCTAAAAGTGTCCTTAATCAGATGTAATTCTTGTGCTAACTTGTGGGTGATGTGGATTTAGTCTTCATTGACTGCCAACTTGTTTTCATTTGTTTCAGGTGTTAACAAAATAAATTTATCCATCATCTGAGAAATGGAAGAGATCAAATTTGAGGACAAGGTATAAAGTTTTAAAATAAAAATATATTTTTTGCTGTTTAATGTATGTATTAAATTGATACACATGTTATATACACATATCATATACACACATTCATTTCTTATATTAATAATAGTTTATTTGTCATCATATTGATTTGTAATTAATTGCTGTACAGGATATGATTTATACATGTATTCTTTTGTATAGGGTTCGCATTGACAATATGCATTTTCCATAAACTCCTAACTTTCAAGCAATTCTCTTCCTCCCTCATCCAATTTAGACTTGTAGTCTGTTTGTTAGTTGCAAAGTAGCTTTAAAACTTTTTTTGATCTGCCAGTCCTCTGTGTTTGTGTTGACCAATTATGTCAACATACTCATACTATTCTATCATCACTCATTCTCTTGTGTTGTCCACTCTGGTAGTCCTGTCCTCTGCAAGTCTTCCTGGTATTCTCCTGAACTCCGTACTTGTGACATCTCATTTTGCTGTTTTGACTTGCATTGACTCACTCCCAGTTTCTGCAGAATACATCAGTATTAGATGTATTATATGTCTTATGTTATACCTTGTATGTATTATTAGTATTATATGTCTAAAAGTCAATATTCAACATGTAATTGATGTACATATTCAACCTTTGTGTTTTGTCTCAAATGTTTGTTAGCCAGATATTAAGAGTCAGGCACACAACTGACTATTCTATGAGTGATCGTGACTTGCATTTGAATTTTTTATCTGACCACCCGCTCCTGTGCCAATTGGGGGGAGTCCAAAATTCACCATTTATTGCCCACTAATAATGTTGTAACCGTTAGCTATACAATTGCTGCCTTCAGATTTTATGTACACGACCTACCTGTTCGTGGGGAGTGAAGTTAACCCTTCTTACTAAGCCACTGCTCTCAAGATTAGTTATAAACAAGTCAGTCAAGGACACGGTAGGCATACTGGTTTTAACTGTATAATTAACAAACTATTAATGTATAAAGTGTGTTAATAAGTTTACACTACAGTAGACAGTAGATAATTAATTACATTTGACTTAATTAAATTATTATCTTACTTTAACATCATTAAAATTCATATCACCTCATCATAACTAATAATCTTTAATGCAACAATATATGATGGAAATCCAGTTGAAACATGGCTTTTTGTACATAAGATCATTTATCCTTTCATATACTCATATACCTTACAGGTATATACTAGGGCAATTTGAAAAGTTCATGGCCTAATAATAAAAGACTTACCAGTATCTTTTCGTTTTGGAATCATTTTTCATAGTTAAGCATGGGCTCCATGTAGTTGAACACATTTGGTTTAAAGCAGAATTATCACTGTTGCACATTTGGTTTAGTGATGCTCCAGTGCTTTTATCCCATTCAGAAGTTTGATTGTTCTAGGTCCTCTGATAACCGTTTACTGCCACTTTCAGTCATCTCCAGAAAAATCCCACCCTCCCCAGGGAATTTCTGAGTTTTGGGAATAATTAAAATTAAATAGAGCTAAATCAGGCGAGTGAGTGTGATGTTGCAACAGATTGTATTTCAGCTCAGCGATTTGTTGCCTTAAAAACAATGCTTGTCTGAGGTCTTACATTATCCTACTACAAAATTATCTGTTTATATACTAAACCTGGCACTTTTTTACAAGTATTTTTATTTATTTGGTCTAAAAGGTAGAATATCACTCATTATTTTTTGGCATATCCATGATAATCTCTTAACAACAATCTTTTAGCCACTCAGAAAATCAAGTCATACCTTTCCAACAGACAAAATTGACTTTCCTTTTTTTTTGTACATGACAGTAATTAACAATACTACAGACCAACATGTTGCTTTACAGCTGTTCATGAGGCAAATGTGGTGTCACCTGATGTGTCTGACATGTTTCTCAGACTCTTCGTATCTTCTTCTTCTTTGACTCTTCCTGAACCACCTTCTTTATCTGTGAAAGCTTACAGCGTCCCACAACCGAACAGTCAATCTGGGTTCTCTAGTCTCTGCCTTCCTCTGCAGTACATCCCACTCACTGGGCGCCCATCAGCAAACTTATTACTGGATCTCAACCAATAGTGACCCACCACACTGTCTCATCTTCACAAACCTCTCCATTCACCAATTGTTTCCAGAACCTGTTCATTTTTGTTTTCTAATTACTTTGCCCATCCAGTATATTTTTAATATTCTCCTACAGCAGCAGTTTTCAAATGCTGTGGTTGTGTCTTTCACTTTTCCCTATTGTCTAGGTTTCACATGCAGCTTCTATAATAGCATGCTGCAAACATATAATTTGAGGAATTTCTTCCTAATTTAGAATCCAGTATTTGACAGAAGCAAATTTGTTTCTCCATTTGGCCTGTGCTCTGATACTGATTCCTCTGTTATCTTTACCAGTTTCAATATTTACCTATTTTTGTTCCTGATTCTCCTCTTCCCCCTAATAATTTTTTATAATATTCAATACTGTTCTCAGTTTACCTTGTTTTCTGTGAGTAGAAACCATACCATCAGTAACTCTTAACATCAGTAACTCTTAACTCTTATACTGTCCATGAAATGTTATTATGGTCTTGAACATCTATATGGTTTCCTTTACATCCTCTTATAAAGCATTCTCGTATAATGGTAATGAATTTGTATAAAAGTAAATTTTAATTCATTGTTATTTGTAGGGTGTTTTAACGGCCAGTGTAAAGAAAGAAGCAGATCCAGAAGAGGCTGACACTGAACAAGTAATGTGCATAACCATTATGTAGCCCATAGCTAATGTGTTAGGTTGTTCTGTGTCATGTACCACTAGAGATTTGGATCTCATTCGTTTGTAGATATGTAATTAAAAATCAACAGAATACACAAACTGTATCATAATGTTGTATACATATAAGCTACATGAGATTAAATAAGTAAAACCGCACACTCGTGCGAGCGCGTCCACACACACACACCATGTAGGTACAGAGTATGTATATTTATTGCAAAAATTGATAGGTGATTCTATATATTTCATATTTAGTATTGATCACCTCTTTATATAGTACTCTATAAATCACTGAAAGACAAAGTAAATTTTATAATTGTTCAATTTGCAGGATGTATTCCCAGTTATAAATTCTGTCCTAAAAGGAGAACTGCATGTAAAAGAAGAAATCATCAAAGAAGAGAATTTACAGTTTGTTGATCTGGTATTATACATAGTTATAAATTTGTTTATAGTAACAAGCATTTATTGTTATAATGAACAGCATTGTTGTATCATGGTATATCCATGATAATCTCTTAACAACATTCTCTTAGCCACTCAGAAAATCAAGTCATACCTTTCCAACAGACAAAATTGACTTTCCTTTTTTTTTGTTTACATGACAGTAATTAACAATACTGCAGACCAACATTGCTTTACAGCTGTTCATGAGGCAAATGTGGTGTCACCTGATGTGTCTGACATGTTTCTCAGACTCTTCGTATCTTCTTCTTCTTTGACTCTTCCTGAACCACTTTCTTTATCTGTGAAAGCTTACAGCGTCCCACAACCGAACAGTCAATCTGGGTTCTCTAGTCTCTGCCTTCCTCTGCAGTACATCCCACTCACTGGGCGCCCATCAGCAAACTCATTACTGGATCTCAACCAATAGTGACCCACCACACTGTCTCATCTTCACAAACCTCTCCATTCACCAATTGTTTCCAGAACCTGTTCATTTTTGTTTTCTAACTACTTTGTCCATCCAGTATATTTTTAATATTCTCCTACAGCAGCAGTTTTCAAATGCTGTGGTTGTGTCTTTCACTTTTCCCTATTGTCTAGGTTTCACATGCAGCTTCTATAATAGCATGCTGCAAACATATAATTTGAGGAATTTCTTCCTAATTTAGAATCCAGTATTTGACAGAAGCAAATTTGTTTCTCCATTTGGCCTGTGCTCTGATACTGATTCCTCTCAGTTGTCTTTACCAGTTTCAATATTTACCTATTTTTGTTCCTGATTCTCCTCTTGCCCCTAATAATTTTTTATAATATTCAATACTGTTCCTCAATTTACCTTGTTTTCTGTGAGTAGAAACCATACCATCAGTAACTCTTGACATCATGTACTGTATCGTTTTATTGATAATTAATTGAATGTATTCTAAGGTTACTGTTTACTGTCTAAAGTTTCTTCGGGCGCCATCTTGTTTTTATGATTTACAAGAAACAGAACACAAAAAAATTGTACCTATCATTTTGGGGTTCTTTTCGGCGAACAGGAGATCAGAATTGGTTGTTCAAAATAAAGATAACTTTATATTGTTTCCCATAATTAAGTTTTATTAACACTTAGATATTCTCATCATTTAACTTTAAAAGATCATTGACAAACTACCTCTTTACCTCCCTCATCTATTATTCAATTCTCATTATTAAAAAACTCACATAAAATAAAATTGAAACATAGTATACACTTTTGAATTACCAAAAAAAAATCAAGAGATTAAATAGAAATAATTTTTATACACACAAACCAGCCTTCTTAATTTACATAATTTCACTCACTCATACACACACAGTTATTTTATAACCTGAGAGCTCTCATTTTATATTTTATTAAAAATTTATTTCCCCATTATTCACGTAATTTTGAAAAAAAAAACCCTTTTTAAAATTTTATGGATACATTGCTACTTAGCTGTTCAGTTGAGTTGACGGCGTCACACTTTTACGCACACATTGTTCAATTTTAATGGATAATTTCCGAAAAAAGAAAACTGTTCTTGTAATGAAGAGAAAAACTGTTAGTTATTTTTACATTGCTATTTTTTCGTCACATTTTATATGTTGTGGGCGCCCTCGATTTACGTTTCGGAACTTTTAGTTGTTACTCGCGCGAGTTGTTATTTCAGACTGGGAATAGGCCACCGGCACTATTTTGTGAAGCGGCCTTGGTTATATAACCAATTCTTATTGTATTCAGTTTGTATCACTACGCCAGCAGACTGTTTCTGTTATATAACTGCATTCCACAGCGGGGATCGTCTCTGATGTAACATGGTCTGATGTTCGTTACATAATTTGTTTATGCTGTTTGTATGTCCTTGAAGCTGCCCTTGGCACAGTCTTGACGGTTGTTTCACTCGTTTTATAAAATATTACTGAATAATGGTCAAGTATAATGTCACCAGCAGTGCTGCCACCGTCGCTATCATTTCTACCACTGAATTTACCTTTGTTTGCGTTTGTCCCTATTATTCTAAAAA
The DNA here is from genome assembly GCA_034769895.1 of Magicicada septendecula. NCBI lineage: Eukaryota > Metazoa > Arthropoda > Insecta > Hemiptera > Cicadidae > Magicicada > Magicicada septendecula. The sequence continues at coordinate 475,851,284 of CM068373.1, forward strand.
AAATGTTATTTATTTTATAAAAACAAATACAAACTGCTTTATTACCCCAAAAATAGGCCCGTTACAATACCCCCTCAATGAGATATTTTATGCCGAAGCATAAAAAATCTCATTGACAGATTCATACTTGCTAAAGGGATCAGCCAGGATATGTCGCCACAACCCCCTGTATGGTTTACAAAAAATATAATCCACTCACCCTTGGTCCGGTGACTGTGACCGCACCTGAATGACAATACTGGACTTCTCTCTCGAGATCCCAACACCGTAGAGTCAGACAGATACTTAACGCCCCTGCTCTGACTTGCTGGCCAGCTCAGGTCCGCCGCCACAGCATCACCAAACACTGAAACAACAAATCAAATATCAAATAGTGGCCTTATACAACACCATATCCCCAACTGATCTGTTTCCCCCTAGCTGTGCTGGTTTGCGCTAAGAAGCACTGGTTTTTTTTTTCACTTACTTCTAACATAGATCAGAATACCTAACAACAACATGATACCCATTTTAAAATTCCATAATCTCATTCTATCTACTTTCTCTTGTTAACTTTTATCCCAAAATTCAAAATTATTGCCCTGATTCCCATCAGAATTTAAATAAACATTTCCCTTTACCATATTATACATCTCTCTCATCCCCAAATTGCATTTAAAATATTTAAATTCATAAAATTCTCTTACACTAACAAACACAATATAACATAAGAAACATAGTACATTCATAATTCACATTATTATTATTATTATCTTAAAATAAACAATTTGTATTTAAAAATGTTACACACTTTACATCATTCAATTTGCATATAAAATCATAAAAATTGCATTTTAATCTCAATTTAACTTTTATTAATTCGTTTCTCAATTTTTTTTCCATCTTCGTTTTACACATCATTTCATTTATTATTCCCTTTCATTAATTTGGGTGATTCTCAGTTATTCATTATAATTCACTTTATCAACTTGGCATTTACCCATAATCTTACCCCCTTTTTTTTTACTCTAACGCTCCCTTACAAAATCTTTAACTAGTATGACACCTCTATCAAAAAATCTACTAACCCTTCTCTACCTCTAACTACTTACTACTTTAACTCAATTCGCCACCTTCTCTCTATATATAAAAAAAAAAAACTCTCTAACCCTTTGTACTTAGGATATGTGTTCCCCCCCAAAAAGCTCATTTCCCTTTTCTGGTTCCTGGATTCTACCTAAGGCAACCCCGTCTCCACTAAATCGATACCTATCCCGTCCCAACTTATCATTATGTTGCGGACTCCCACAGTACACTACCCCCTACTACAAAATTGCCATCCCCAAAATCTCAATCTCATTACCTTACTACAACTACAACAAAATAACAACATCAATTATAAACAACAATATATCACTCAAAACTCTACATAAATTCTCCATTACTACTGTGTCTCCACTTATACTTCTCAAAATTCTATAACATACAATAACTCAAAACAACATTACATTATTTTCATCTTTCATTCTCTTTAATACCTCAATATTTTCCAACTTAGACTAACTCAAACGTTTTACTCAAATAATTATTATCACCCAACTTCTATCTTTTGCAACCCATTGAAAATTTTAACTATCACAACTTTATTTTTTTTATTTTTATTTATTTTTTTTTTAACACATTGAAAACTTATTATTATATTTTTATAATCCTTATTCCCAACATACTACATGCAATTAACACAATAAGACATAATAAAACAATATAGGAAGTATCTAGTGCATTTATTTTGCAAATCAAAAACAAAATTATTGAGTAGCGAATCATCATTATTAAAGTACAACAAATTTCTAATTCGTTACCCCCCTGGATAACCTCCCTGCCACACACACTATGACCCCCCCTGGACTGTGGCGTCCACAAGGACTGAAGTTTTGGAGGAATTTGACATCTCCGTGTCCTTGCTTCTGCGTTACATTTTAAAGGTTCAGATATCAACATATCTTTGTCTATAGTTATGCGCCCTTAATGCGGGTCTACCACCTGGCATTGCTGTTCCTCCGCGAACAGAGTGGCAGCCACTGTTCCATAGTTCCGGGGGATTTCCCCTAGTTCGCCCCCCATTAATTTCTAATATAGACCAATTTCAAGTCAGCTATGGTCAAGGGACTTGGTATGACCATAGCTGACCGCTAGCCAAAACCACGATTAGTGCTGGTAAGGCAGTAATAGCCCGAAAAGTCGGGGACATCATCTCTTCCTTCAGGCATGTACACATCATCATTAATATGCACGACACGGCAATTTATCAAGTTACAATATAAAATTGTACAAAAGGGTGTGCCGTGCATTTTCGCCATGTTGGCCTCTGATGGAGGTAACACTCTCTGCTACCCCCAACACTTTCCGCTATCTACTGGGGCACATGCCACCCCAGCAACAGCAACTTAATAACTAATTAATTAGAATGATAACTAAACTTTCTACCGTTGCAGTTCCACACTCCACTGTTCTATCACTTCATTGAGCACCAATCTACCCCCCAAAATTATCCCCACATCTTGTATTGATAACAAGTTTTTATTTTATTACACATCTTTTCAACGTTCCCATGCTCACTGATACTAAAATTTGACAATTATATTTGGTCACTTAATTCTAACATTTATTTAAATTTAAAATTCTAAACATCCAAAATTGTTTTGGTTTTTTTTTTTTTCCAAAAATTCTAATTACATTGAAGGCTGACTCTATCTTAACTTTCAACACGTCTAGGAAGGTCGCAGTCGCCTGAAATGCCGGGTTCTGCCATGAGGGAAACCTGGGGATCGAATAGATCCACCTCGTGAATTTACTTCCCCCCTCTAAACTCAACTCTACTCATTTACTTCTCTCATTTCTCCATACCCGCCGTCTATCCAATCGCCAAATCTCCCTCCCAACAAAATTCGTCTTTTCGGACTACACAGAACTCTAACCAATGGCTAATTTTAATTTTGCCATTGATTCTGAAACTTTTAAATTTGTACGCACTGCCCTATATTTAGGTGCAGCCTTCATTATATACAACACTCTAAAGCAGTGCAGGCACGTGACAGGTACACCGAGACCGCTGCACCTGGAGTGTATTTAAAAAAAAAAATTAATTTGTGTCACGTACCTGTTGGGGTCCCCCTCCCCGTTCAAATATGTAGTTAAGTTTTCTACTTTATACCAATTTTGGTGGAGCCGGACCATCGTTGTTTTCACCGCCCGAAGGAAGATCCGCCAACCATGGCCCGCCTCAGAGTTCCGAATTCCATGGCCAGGACTGGTAAGATCGTGACCGCCCGCAAATGGGGAGGATCCCTTCTGTAAACATACAACAATATTTAAAAATCTTATTATAAACATAATTAAAGTGACCGATACAATTTTAAATTCGTCGCATTTTGAGTACCTACTATTTCCTGCGTCGCTGGGTTCCTCAGCACATACGCATTCTGCATTTTTATTTCTACAATTTCATAAGGTCCTTCATACAACAAGAAAAACTTCTTTATTTCTCTATCTTGAGCACTGGACAAATCATGCCTTTTTACTAACACTAACTGACCTACCTCGTACTTGGTCCATTTACCCTTGGCATCATGTTTCTGTTTTCTTCGCTCTCCTCTCGTGAGTAAGTTCTCGTTTGCCAATCTAATTTTCATGTTCCTGTCCAAAACCTGACCTTCTGGTGGGTATTCGAAAATTTGTTCCAATATCCTGGGCGGCCTTGTTCCCCTGATCAACTCATGCGGCATAAATCCCGTGGACTCATGGGTGGTACAATTCAGCCACTCCTCTACTTTCTTCACGTAGGATGGCCATTCTGTGTGTTTGGCGTGACAGTACACCCGAAATATCCTGCCAATCTCTCTCATCACCCGTTCTGCTTGGTTCGACTGAGGATGGTACACTGCCGTATGCTTGGGTATGATGCCTTCCCATCCAAGCGTCTGCCGCCACTTGCCGCTTATAAACTGTGGACCGTGGTCAGATAATATAATTTTCGGTTTTCCAACGTTAAGCATGTAGTCTTTTACTATTTTCTCACTGAGTATTTTACTCGTCGCTCTCTTAATGCTATATAACTTTACAAATTTTGAAAAAGTGTCTAGAACTACAAATACATATAACACACCACCTCTACCTCTGGGTAATGGTCCATACAAATCAACCGCAACTAGATCAAAAGGTTTCTCTACTTTTATGTAATTCATCTCTCCTTCTACTTTATAATTCACTACTTTCGATTTTTGACATAAATCACAGACTCTCAACACTCCTAACTCTCTTCTCCATATTCTTAAATATACATGACTCTTTCAAAACATTTGCACACTTTCTCGCACCAAAATGACCATACCTTATATGACAATCCCAAACAATTTTATCTATTAATCCCTCGGGTATAACTAACCTCCAATCACGCTCCCCACCATCTACTTTTTTAAACAGAATACCTTGATATACTTGAAATCGCTCATTATAATTCAGATCCCTGTACATCTGTTTTGTAAACTAACAATTACTTTACCCAGTTTACTTTCAGATCTTTGCATGTTTTTAATATCACTCAATTCCTCACCAAAAATTCTATCTTCTCTAGTTAGTCTAAAAATTTCTATTTCTTTAAGGTCCCTACCAGTTTTATTGTCTATAACATCTACTCTAGAAAGTGTATCTGGTACCTTATTATCTGACCCCTTTATGTACTCCCATGAAAAATTATATTCTTGTAAGGCTAATACCCACCTGGTTAATCTGCTATGTGTCAGCTTACATGAATTAAGGAATGACAATGCCTTGTGGTCCGTCCGGATTATCGTGGTATTACCTAGGATGTAGGTCCGGAATTTACCCACGGCGAACACAATACTTAGAAGTTCCTTTTCAGTTGTCGTATAATTTTTTTTTTCAGCCGACAACAACGATCTACTGGCGAAGGCGACCGTCAGATGTTCCTTGTCGCAACCCTCCTGGTAGAGCTCCGCCCCTAGCGCTACATTGCTGGCGTCGGTCTGCAAATAAAAAGTCTTATTAAAATCGGGATGATTCATCATGATCATGTGACTAAACTTTCTCTTAATTTCATTAAACGCATTTCGTTCCGTATCGCCCCATCTCCACTGTTTATTCTTCTGCAGTACAGCACTCAGTTTGGATGTTGTGTGTGCGTAGTTCTCCTGAAATTTCCTGTAAAAATTGCATAGGCCTAAAAAGCTTTGTAATTGCTTAATGTTTTTAGGTTCGGGGAATCGCATTATGGCTTCTACTTTGTCAGGGTTGGCTAATATCCCCTCCTGTGTAATAATAAATCCTAAGAAATGTATTTCTGTCTGCAGAAATTTAGACTTGTCCCAATCCACTGTTAAACCCCCTCTTTGCAGCTTATCTAATACATATTCTGTGTGTTCTAAATGTTCAGTAAATGTTCTAGAAGCTATCAAGATATCATCGACATATACAGTTAAAAAGTCTAAATCCTTAGGTTGTAAAATATTATCTAAACATTTAATAAAACTGTCAACACTGGTGTTTAATCCAAAAGGTAAGCGTTTTGTAACGTATCAAAATGTGGGTGTTTTTATTTTTTACAGTATGGGGTATTTATATTTTTTATTTATTCCATTTTGGGCGGGCTTTTCTAAAAATTATGGTGAAAGTTTTATGGTACGACAGATATTCATTCCATTATAACAGAACACGTGTTGAGAAACAGTGGTGTAACAAAGCGAGACGCAGTTGCTGTTGAGTAATTCGGCTAAAGAATCCGCACCTCCCCGAGTTTCTCAGAAATCTGTACAGGTGTGTCGACACACGAGCGCAACTACTCAAGCAGGCGCTCGAAGGGACGCACTCAACTAAAAAACCAAGATGGCTAGAGTGCAAAATTATTCATCGTCTCTTCACAGATCCTCAGGAAGTGCTGCTAAGGACTGCCCACTTTAATGATGTCAGCCAATGCCTAGCTGAGATCATATGCTGTATTAGCTCCAAAAAACTACATGTAGAGCATGGGACGCAGTTTCAGCGACGAAGATCAAAGCAGTGCTTTCCGTAGAAAGTATGAGATCATCTCAGCAGTACCTGTTACGTTATCGTCCCCAGTCTACTAACTGAACCCGCCAGCGCCGGAACAAGCGAAGTAGGCTTGTTACAAAAACTTACATTTAACAGTTAAAAAGTGGATTAAGCATTTGAATTTATGTGACCGCGGTCGATTTTAACAGAGACAGTGTAATTTATAACATTCGGGCAATATAAAATAAGAAATTTCACGAGAAGATGACTCTGCGCAAAGACCGCGTGTCCGCCGTGGGGGGGAAATTTATCATTGTTAAAATGTTAAGGGCATTATAAATTCTGCGTGTATGTGTGCGTGAGCAATGCTGGGCTGTTTGTGTGATAATTGTGTTTGTGCTTTATAAATGGTACCTAAGGTAAGACATAGTTCGTAAGTTCTATTATGCCAGAGTTGCACAACATGTACAACAAAGATCTATAAATTCAATATTTCTGATTAATAAAAAATATAATTTCTCTTCCATAAAATTGAGAGTTAAATTCTTTCAAGGCCTTAATTCGTTTGTGTACTGTCAGAGTTCGTCGAACGAAATGGGTTAGTCCACACTACGCGATCCGGCCAGATCAAAAATGCAAGGTAAGTGGGAGTTTTTAATTTGAATAAATAACAATTACCAAAAAGATAAAAGTTACAGTTTGAACTGGTAATTCTTACCGTTAAAAAGAAAATCTGTGTATTTCCTGCTCTCTGTTGCTAATGGTCCTGCCAGTATCCAGCGGTCAGGTCTAAGGACGTCATGTATTTGACTCCGCTGAACTTCTGTAAAATCTCATTTATGGGTTCCGGAGATTCCCTGTCAGGTATGATAATTTGATTAATTTTCCGAGCATCTAAACATAACCTTACCTTACCATCCTTTTTGATCACTACTACCAAAGGGTTTGAATAGGGTGATACTGAGCGTTCAATTATCCCTCCTTGCATCGTCCGGTCTAGTTCCTCCTGTACAGCCCTCCTCTTCGAAAACGGCACCGGGTAGCTCCTCTGCATGTATGGTGCGTGGTCCCAAACTTTCAGCTCGCAGATGTAGTCCTTCGCTTTCCCTGGTGATTCATCAAACACCTCTCTGAACCGCTCCACTACTGCCCACAGCTCCTCTCGCTGAGTATTTCCTACAACTGTATCTTCATTAAAAAATTTGTCGGCTCTATCTGCCCACACACTTTCATTACGCTCATGCATTTCTCCCTCCTCATTCTCTAGGCTATCACTCTCTATACATATATTTATTTTGGTCTCTATCTCTCTATCGTTTAGCTGCTTATGTAACATTTTTATTCCCGTGACTTTACTTTCATTTACTACTTTCTTAAACTCTATTCTGACTGGTTTATTCCCCTTTTCAAATTTTACTATTTGTTTATTGAAATCTATTACTGCTCCGTTTCTTTCCAAAAAATCATTTCCCAATATTACATCTAGACTCAACCCTTTAACTACCAGGAAAGTGTTTTCAAATTCAACTTCATTTATAAAAATATTTAATTGTACTTGTCTGGTTATTCTCTTACTTCTCACCCCAGTTACCCCCACTACTGTAACCCCGGCAACTGGTAATGACGGTATATTCTTGTTTAACTCTTTCAATTCACCCATAACATTTTCAGAAATTACTGATATCTCGCTACCGGTATCAATTAAAGTTTTATAATTCTTACCTTCAATGTTAATTGTCACCTCAGTCAATCCTGTTCTGCGTTCCATCACCCTGTTTTCCTCTTCTTCTAACAATTCTTTTGCCATGTCCACCTTGATAACGTTGTTTGCGTATTCGTTGATTACTTGGACCCGGTTCTCCGTTGACAATGGTTGGGCCCGCTTCTCCATTGTATTCCTTAGTTTTCCGTGGATGGACCTGCGACAGCTGGATGATTTCCTCCTCTACCTCTATTATAATAAGAATGTCTGAAAACACAGAGCAAAATAGTGTAATAAATTCAATTATGAGTGAAAGTGACCTTGAGTCGCAATCGCTGAATGAAAGTGATATGCGAACAGTGGAGCCGGGCGCTGTTACAGAAACAGCTGTCGGCGGTAATATAATCGTTCATTCAACCCCGATTGCGTATCAAACACAACTAAGCGAAACAGATGTTGACTCTGGGGTTCAGTTGACCCCAGTTTCAACTAAAAAAAATAAACAATCAGAGGAAACAGATATAATGAGTGTTATGCTCAGTCAATTCGAGAGAATGAATAGTAATTTTGAGACCAAATTCAATGTAATGAGTAGCGACATAAATAGTCGTTTTGATGATAATGATAAAATTTTAAATAAGATGAAAAGTGACTTTAATAATAAATTAGATGAACAGAGAATCAAATACGAACAGCAGAATATTCAAAACGAGATTAATTTTAAAGAAATTAAAGACCAGAATGTTCAATTGCAGCAGAATATAAATGTAAAATTTGATGAGTTGGTAAATAATATACAAGACAAGAATGTATGTCTTGAAAATGCCGATGAAATGACAAGAAATAGTTTGAATAAAGTAGAACAGAGTAAGAGTAATACAAATGAAAGTTGTAATGACAATGTTGTATTAGGTAAAGAATTAATAAATAATAATGTCATTGAAAATGTAATATCTGAGAGTACTGAGGAGTTTGTAGAATGTGATTATGAGATGTTAATGTGTGTTAATGAGGTAGAGAGAGAGTGGAAGGAGAGTTATATTATAGGTATGAAACAGAGGGTAAATTGTTTACGAGATAGAATGGGGGGTGAAGGAAGACCTTCACGTATATATTGTGTAGACAAGTGTGCTACAAATAATTGTTTTTTGAAGTTTTTTGTTTTTCCTGGAGAAGTCAGGAAAGGTTTAATTGAATTTGTACCCTCTGTCTGTAATAATGATGTTGAAAGTATGATTTGGTATTGTGATGAGAGAGAGTTAAACAGAGAAGTGTATGTGGAGAAAGTAACAGAATTATATAACTTAAATAGAAAGTATGATGAATGGAAGGAAAGTTTAGAAGTATATGTGAATGATAATGATTACAATGATTTAATAAAAATAATTAACCCGATAGTGAATGAATTTAATGACGGAGACTTGACAAAAATACCTAACGTAGACTGGTTTAACGAGTATTTGAATAAGTTGAATGAATTTGGTTTGTATGGTTACAACACACAAAACAGTCATTTGTGCGGTGATAAAATTGAACGATGTTATATAAAAACAAGACTTATTTGGGACGATGGGGGGTAAACTATTAAAACAATAAAAGACAGTATAAACATTGTGTTTAATGGTTTTTGACCTGGCAAATTTGGACAATGAAGTGTGGAAAAAACTGAACAGTTAATAACAAGAGTTTGTAAATAAAATGTAGTGAATTTATTCGTGTGCATGGTGGAATGTTAAGTAAATAATGTGTGTACGTATGATGATTGTTGTAATAGTAAGATAAATATTTTGCAATTTAAATAAATAAATAGAATGAATTGTGAAAACAGTAATTGATCAATTGGAATTGTTTCGATAACTAATATAATTTATAGTTTCAGTAATTAATCAAATTAAACCAATTTGATATGCTTAAATATTTTGATTGCTTATCTAAATGTTAATTAATTAAATTTTTGTAATGAATTTAATTTATTTTACGAGATGAATTATGTAATTAAATGAATTGTTGAATTTAAACTAATATTTTTGTGAAATGTTTCAGAAATGAGGTGAAAATAATGTAGTATGGTGATTATGTTTTGTATATATCATGTTAAATGGATTGTAAGTATGAAAATTTTATAATCACGTCTAACAAAAAGGTTTACAGGTAACTAAGATTTTAATTCAGTAATAAGATGTTTATTTGAAATAATTGTGTTCAATAAAATTGATAATTAAAATTTTAATAATAGATGAAGAATGATATATACTAATTATTAATAATAAATTTGAAATAGTGTGTGTGGCTGGGAGGTGACTCAAATGAGTCACGAATTTAAATTTTACAACATAAAATTTTTTTTTTGCTAAACTCAAATGTGATCAAATAAAAATGCTTGCGCTCTGTTCAAATAACTAGATGCTCATATTTTCAATACAAGTTGTTCATGCTATAATTTTAAGTGTATTATTTTATTGTGGTACGTTAGATATAGGTATTGATAAAATATGTGTTTTCATTATATGTTGTAATTTAACGGAAATCCTCTCCTTAAAAGCCACACTATTGGGCTAGCCAATTTGTAACGAAATAAATCCGGTGTGTTTAACTTTAGGTTTATATTGTAAATAAATCGATCGAATACAGTGTATACGTTAGCTTGTAATAAAATAAAAGTGTTGCTGTTGTTATTTAAAATTATGTCTGTGTTTAAAATATTAAAGGTCTTGTTTAAACAAAGTTCAGTTATGTGTGAAATATTCTTTTGAAATATATCAAAGTTTGAAATAGTTGTTTCTAATTGAAGGTTACTAACGTAGTAAAGTAATGTAAAATGTAACATTCGAGGTTACTCACAGTGTGTTTACAATGATGTAATTATACTTGTTTGAAAAGAATTCCCTTATATGAAACAAATAAAATAGTTGAGTTGATAATAATTAAATGCTAAATTTGCTTAAGTTGAAATGTAAAGTACAATAGCTGGTTGCTTGGTAATGATGATCGTCTGGTTGATACTGGCTGTAAAACTTCTCCTCCAGGTTGCTGATAGTCTAAGTACGTTACGTCTCGTAATGTCTGGACAATATGAATAACAAAATATACTTTCACGTACCTGGTCGTGTTTTCTAGAAGTTCACTAAGCTGTCAACTCAGTTTACAAACACCAACTCACTTTAGTAGCAAGGTTAGATTGCCTTGTTTGTTAGTTAGTGGGCGCCACACGGATTTATTCAGGGAAAATCCCGTGTAAAACCCACAAATAGAATTACTGAATGATTAAAAAATTTAAAATAATGGTGTATCACCTTTACGCAAACGCTATTCCAAAATATTAAAACACAACTGAAGGTTGTTTGAGTTTTCTTAATAAAATATTTAATTATCATATAGAAATAAATCAAATCGAGTGATGCTGTTAACAATGGGTTTTATTTACACCCTTATAGAGAATTCAAAAAACAAATATAATGAAAACATACAAAGTGGTACAATTATAAATCAGTTATTATATACCTTATACGGCTTGCTCAGAACATGAATTATAAATCTGGCTAAGTCCAAAGTCCAAATGTTATTTATTTTTAACATTAAAATTATGAAAATCTCAGATGTGAATTCTTTGAGACACGAAAAAGAAAGTTATGCCTACACAATATCTAATGATTTGCTGATAAAATATTGATTGATAATGTTTTGAGGTTACTTTCATTAAGTAAACAAATAAAAATTACCTGTTGATAGGTCTGCGTTCGTCAACGCTTGCTTTTTGATTTACAAAATTTATCATGTGAGAACACTTATAACTAACATACAGCTTGATTCATAATAACAAATTCATATAATAAATTGAGACATGGTGTAATCTTGAAATGTTTCTGTGTTTTGCGTCAGTACAGATCAGTGTAGAAAAATTGTACAGGTTATGGCGCTCGGATAAAAAATGAATAATGATTGCACTGTTACCTTTTGGTTTTAATTATTTAATTAAAACTCATTAACCACTTCGGTAATCGGATTATAAAGATTACCGGGTTTTGCACAACACACGCACCAGAACAGAATATTGCGATCCTCTTCTGACTTAATGGATCATGAATGATAATAATTATTTACTTTCTGTTCATTATTTCCCGCACTAAATTGAAATAATACTGCACATAATCACTGTTGTTTTCTGTAGATTAACTTGAAGTAGTTGTTTCTTGGTGTTGAACTATTTATTTCGATGTATTATGTAGATGACGCTAATAGTTATTAAAAATGTAGAGATAGCGAGCACACGTCTTGTGCTGTACGAAGTTGGTCAGTGTCTGTCTTAAATTGGTTGCTTCCTTCTTATATACCCCGCTCGTTGATCGGCGTTAGGTAAAAATGTTAATTACTAACTAATTTTGTGATTGGTCCTAGCAGGTGTGACGAGTATGACGTACTTCTATTTGGCCGTTAAAAACGGTTTCCAACCGCCAAACTGTGAAATGATTGACAGCTTGCCGTTGTTGTTGTTATTCGCATACAGATTTCTGATGCTTTTTTGGTAAATGATGCTAACATCTTTCCCGCACTTAATACAGTTGCGATTGGGTCGATATCATCATCAAATTAAAGATCATTTTTTCTTCTTTAATTTGATATCACTCGATATCAAGTTAACTTCACTTTGACCGACATTGTTATAAAATCAATGTTCGGGTACACCATTTTCACTGTCGTCTGCTTTTTCTGAATCGCCGATTTTCCACTTTGGTTAATATTGTTTGTGTTCACATATCATTTTATTACTCAAACGTTTATGTGGGAACACCATTAACTCTGTACTGACATTTTTACTGAACATTATGAGTACACCTAAACTTTATACATTGTAATGAACGATCCTAATTACTATGACATTTCGTTTTATGCTAACTCGTTCTATTCTACTATTTAACAATTGAATTATGATTAAATATATCATTTTAATAATGTTTTTTGTTATGTCAGAGCATAACAATTGTTTTGTGTATTCTAATTTACACTTACGTTACCTCCCAATAATCAATTCACTGACTAATGCTTGGTCTAGGCGTTGTTAAGACATATCGCTCATATTGGAATTTTGCCTTAACAACACTTATTGGTTCTCAATTCGGTAATTTGTTGAGGTACTTTACTTGTATAATATTCCCTCACACAGATGGTTTTTCTTTCTCATCAGTATTTTTGAGATTGAAATATATCTTTGTTCTCACTATGTAGCCATTGCTAATTTTAATTTTTGGCATTCATGATTTACTAGTCATGGTCAAATTTATTATCAGCAAAATGCTAATTCTGATTTCACAGTATTCAGATGCTTATTGATTCACCTTTTTATTCACATATAATATTCGGTTTACATTAACTACTGACTTGATTAACAGCTTAATGTAAATTTACTCTGTCCATCAGTTTGTGTTAGTCTTTGTCTAGTTGTAGTGTCAAACAGTATTTGGGTTTACTGCTTCATTTGGTACTTCTGCTTCATTCTTCTTTCTTGATTTCTCTCTTCTTGTTTATTCTTATATCTATATTCCCTATTTACATTGTTGTTTTGTCCTTATAAAATCTGATAACATACATTTAGGTTAGGTAACATTTTGTTATGTTACAATGTGTATATTTTAAACTAAGCCAATAATTAAACCGACTGGCAGGCAATTAACGTAATGGAAGTGAGGAGAGATAAATATATAATTCATGTAATCTGTTCAAGTATGAGATGGGTTTTCATTGTGTTAGTAGATCAGCTGATCAGCAATAACATGTTACTGGTAAGATGGTTTATAAATGTTACAAGTAATTAATGTTGAACGTAATGTTTTAATGTAGTACAGATGTTTTAAAGTAATGATAAAACAACTTGATAAATTGAGAAGTAAAGAAATAATTTGTGAAAGTTAATAAAAGGATAGTTTTTGGGGTGATGAGTATTTTATGGGGCATATAGATCTGTCCAAGTTGAAGTTAGAGTTGAAGTAAAGATCGAAATGTTGTTTTGAAGTAATGTATATTATAGGATTTTGAGAAGTATTGATGTTGACACAGTAGTAATGGAGAATTTATGTGGAGTTGAGTGATATATTTATGTTTATAATTAATGATGTTATTTTGTTGTATTTGTAGTAAGGTAATGAGATTGAGATTTTGGGGATGGCAATTTTGTAGTAGGGGATAGTGTAATGTGGGAGTTCGCAACAAAATGATATGTTGGGACGTGATAGGTACCGATTTAGTGAGGAGGGGCCGCCTTAGGTAGAATCCAGGGGCCAAATAACGGGAATTGATTTTTTGGGGGTAAACACGTATCCTATGTACAAAGGGTTAGAGAGTATGTTTTATATATATATATATATAGAGAGAGAAGGTGGCGAATTGAGTTTAATGATAGGTTGGGGTTAGAGTGTCTTGATTAGTAGATGTTTTGGTAGAGATGGGTGTCATGGGAGTTGAAGTTGTTAGTGGTTAGAGTCAAGGGGAGAAAGATGATATATGTATACAGATCAAGTAGTAAATAAAATGAGATAAATGTTTAAATCACCCACAGTGAATTAGAGTAAGATTGTTAAGAAAGAAAGAGATTAATAATAAAGATAAAAAACTTTTATTTTTTAAACCAGTGACAAAACTTTGAGAGACTTTGATAATGTAAAATTATGGTGTTTATTTTAAATAATTTAAATGTCAATTTGCCTATTGTTTATAATAATATTTTGTTAATTTTAAATATTTTATTTTATTATGTTTTGTGTTCCAAGTTAGATTGGTACAGATATTGAAAGTATTTTCAGAAAGTATACATAACATATGTAGGTCAAGGTTCTGGAACTTGACCTAGTTTTGATCAGCTGATGAGGTCATATACCCACTAAGCTTGTATAGTAGGAAGTCAATTTAATTTGTTTGTTTAATCAATTTAAACCAATATTTAAATAATTTCGATATAAAGGAAACATTTAAATAAAATTAAATATTTTTCTTGAATTTTAAAATTTTTGGGAAATTTTCTTTGAAAAAAAAAACTTGATTTTTCGCCTGCCAGCGAATGAATATTTTGAGTAATGATTATGTTATTATGTGTGTATTAACCATGTTTATTTTTATTGATTTATTTTGTATTGCATTGTATTGTTAGACTCTAAGTATTCATATGTTAGGGTAAGGATATGTTTAACTATAAGAGATGGTTAAATTCACTTATTTCAAGTAAAAAACAAAAAACAAGGAAGAGAATTTTTTTTGTCAAGTATAGTATTTTGAATTTTGAATTTTTTTTAATTTTTCGTAAATTTTAAAGAATTTGTCACAGGTAATATGTAATGTGAGTGTGTGTGAGCCCAGTATCTGCTAAAGGCAGCCCAGCTTGCATACAAGGGGAAACATATCGGTGGAGGATCTGGCATAATTTAAGCCAGGGATTGAGGATTTTTGGGGGTAGCATGTTAAAAGGCGAGGTGTGCTGTGGTACTTAGCTGTTCGATTTCTCGGTGTTGGGATCTCTTACGGAGAAGTCCAGTGATCTCGTTCAGATGAGTCCATAGTCGCCAAGCCAGGGGGGTAGTGTACCCATGAGTCGTAAGAACAAGAGGGGGTTGTTGGCACCAGTTCCTCACCGGTCCTCTTCGGGGTTTATCGATGAGATTTCTTCTGTTATGGACAGCAGAATTCTCATCGAGGGGGTATTGTAACGTATCAAAATGTGAGTGTTTTTATTTTTTACAGTATGGGGTATTTATATTTTTTATTTATTCCATTTTGGGCGGGCTTTTCTAAAAATTATGGTGAAAGTTTTATGGTACGACAGATATTCATTCCATTATAACAGAACACGTGTTGAGAAACAGTGGTGTAACAAAGCGAGACGCAGTTGCTGTTGAGTAATTCGGCTAAAGAATCCGCACCTCCCCGAGTTTCTCAGAAATCTGTACAGGTGTGTCAACGCACGAGCGCAACTACTCAAGCAGGCACTCGAAGGGACGCGCTCAACTAAAAAACCAAGATGGCTAGAGTACAAAATTATTCATCGTCTCTTCACAGATCCTCAGGAAGTGCTGCTAAGGACTGCCCACTTTAATGACGTCAGCCAATGCCTAGCTGAGATCATATGCTGTATTAGCTCCAAAAAACTACATGTAGAGCATGGGACGCAGTTTCAGCGACGAAGATCAAGGCAGTGCTTTCCGTAGAAAGTATGAGATCATCTCAGCAGTACCTGTTACGTTATCGTCCCCAGTCTACTAACTGAACCCGCCGGCGCCGGAACAAGCGAAGTAGGCTTGTTACAAAAACTTACATTTAACAGTTAAAAAGTGGATTAATCATTTGAAT
This sequence comes from Magicicada septendecula, assembly GCA_034769895.1. Classification (NCBI taxonomy): domain Eukaryota; kingdom Metazoa; phylum Arthropoda; class Insecta; order Hemiptera; family Cicadidae; genus Magicicada; species Magicicada septendecula. The sequence goes on from CM068373.1 coordinate 475,867,344, forward strand.
TTATGTGACCGCGGTCGATTTTAACAGAGACAGTGTAATTTATAACATTCGGGCAATATAAAATAAGAAATTTCACGAGAAGATGACTGTGCGCGAAGACCGCGTGTCCGCCGTAGGGGGGAAATTTATCATTGTTAAAATGTTAAGGGCATTATAAATTCTGCGTGTATGTGTGCGTGAGCAATGCTGGGCTGTTTGTGTGATAATTGTGTTTGTGCTTTATAAATGGTACCTAAGGTAAGACATAGTTCGTAAGTTCTATTATGCCAGAGTTGCACAACATGTACAACAAAGATCTATAAATTAAATATTTCTGATTAATAAAAAATATAATTTCTCTTCCATAAAATTGAGAGTTAAATTCTTTCAAGGCGTTAATTCGTTTGTGTACTGTCAGAGTTCGTCGAACGAAATGGGTTAGTCCACACTACGCGATCCGGCCAGATCAAAAATGCAAGGTAAGTGGGAGTTTTTAATTTGAATAAATAACAATTACCAAAAAGATAAAAGTTGCAGTTTGAACTGATAATTCTTACCGTTAAAAAGAAAAGCTGTGTATTTCCTGCTCTCTGTTGCTAATGGTACCTGCCAGTATCCAGTGGTCAGGTCTAAGGACGTCATGTATTTGACTCCGCTGAACTTCTGTAAAATCTCATTTATGGGTTCCGGAGATTCCCTGTCAGGTATGATAATTTGATTAATTTTCCGAGCATCTAAACATAACCTTACCTTACCATCCTTTTTGATCACTACTACCAAAGGGTTTGAATAGGGTGATACTGAGCGTTCAATTATCCCTCCTTGCATCATCCGGTCTAGTTCCTCCTGTACAGCCCTCCTCTTCGAAAACGGCACCGGGTAGCTCCTCTGCATGTATGGTGCGTGGTCCCGAACTATCAGCTCGCATATGTAGTCCTTCGCTTTCCCTGGTGATTCATCAAACACCTCTCTGAACCGCTCCACTACTGCCCACAGCTCCTCTCGCTGAGTATTTCCTACAACTGTATCTTCATTAAAAAATTTGTCGGCTCTATCTGCCCACACACTTTCATTACGCTCATGCATTTCTCCCTCCTCATTCTCTAGGCTATCACTCTCTATACATATATTTATTTTGGTCTCTATCTCTCTATCGTTTAACTGCTTATGTAACATTTTTATTCCCGTGACTTTACTTTCATTCACTACTTTCTTAAACTCTATTCTGACTGGTTTATTCCCCTTTTCAAATTTTACTATTTGTTTATTGAAATCTATTACTGCTCCGTTTCTTTCCAAAAAATCATTTCCCAATATTACATCTAGACTCAACCCTTTAACTACCAGGAAAGTGTTTTCAAATTCAACTTCATTTATAAAAATATTTAATTGTACTTGTCTGGTTATTCTCTTACTTCTCACCCCAGTTACCCCCACTACTGTAACCCCGGCAACTGGTAATGACGGTATATTCTTGTTTTTATCTTTCAATTCACCCATAACATTTTCAGAAATTACTGATATCTCGCTACCGGTATCAATTAAAGTTTTATAATTCTTACCTTCAATGTTAATTGTCACCTCAGTCAATCCTGTTCTGCGTTCCATCACCCTGTTTTCCTCTTCTTCTAACAATTCTTTTGCCATGTCCACCTTGCTAACGTTGTTTGCGTATTCGTTGATTACTTGGACCCGGTTCTCCGTTGACAATGGTTGGGCCCGCTTCTCCATTGTCTTCCTTAGTTTTCCGTGGATGGACCTGCGACAGCTGGATGATTTCCTCCTCTACCTCTATTATAATGTCCTCCTCCTCTTGGTGCTCCTCTATAAAATTCTCCTCCCCTCGACTGTTGATTTGGTGGTGGGTTCGTTCTCTCGTTCCTGGCGCACTCCCTGGTTCGATGACATCTAAAATAATTTGTTCGATTAGCATAGTTATCAGTTTCACAGGCTCTACACCTCCAACTCTCGCCCCTATTATCGAAACTTCCTCCCCACGCTCCTCTATGAAAATTCTGTGTACCCCTGTTCTGATGGTAATTATTATTATTATTATGGTGTGGTACTACTGGTGTGTTTGGACGTCGCCCTATGTCGCGTTCCCCTATATTCTGTAACACGTCTAACATGTTCTCTAACTCGTTTATATTTGTAATCTCTCTAGTCATTAACGTGATTTGCACCTCTCTGGGCAGGTGTTTGCTAACATGTCTTACAAATGACCGGAATGGCAACGGCGGTTCTAGATACTTGGCCTCGTTATATATAGTCATCACGTATATGGTTAGGTGGTTATTAATCCTACCAAAATTCCCAGTACCCATTATTTTGCTTCTTAAGATTTCTTGGTTTTCTTCTGACCAATATTTGTTTCGAAAAGCTACTTCAAAATCCTCGTAACTACCCCATTCGGTATGGTGTACTTCCACCCATATCTCAGCACTACCTTTAAAACATTTTATAATCTTCAGCAATTTAACCTCCCAACTACTACTATTAAATCGATTAAACTCCCTTACCCGGTTTAAAAATTGCATTGGGTGTACTCTACGATTGTCACAGTTAAACTGTTCTAATTCTATCTCATCTTTTGCTTCGCGAGTATATATCACTCGCTCCGCAACATTATTTAAATTTTGGCTTACGGCCACATGTAATCCATCTTTAATTTCTATGATATTCTGCTCTATCATGCTAAATTTGTTATCACATTTATTTGCATATTGAAGGTTATGCTTATTAATAACCCCCACACTCTCTTGTATAGATTGTTTACATGCACTTTCTACTTCCATTATTTTAAATTCTATATCATCATTACTTTCATTAATTTTAGTTACACATTTATTTTCTATTTCCACACATTGCTCTTCAATTTGAGTTCTAATTTGATCTGCCATCTGCTCACTTACATCACTGATTTTACTTTCGATATTTAGTGTAATTTCACAAATTTGTTTGTCAATTTTCTCATCTCTTTCGTTAAATTTAACGTCTATACTCTTAACTGCATTATCTAATTTGGTATCTAAATCATTATATTTACTGGCAAATTTTTCATTGGTATTCTCGAAACGCTCATTAATTTCTTTAATTTGGTTTTTTAACTCATCGAATTTAACATTTTGTCCATCTAATTTACTGTCAAATTTATCATTCATTTGATTGTATTTAACATTGGAATCAATTTGTTGTTCTTTATTTTGTTTTTTCAATTCATTTAAATCACTACTTATATTTTCGGACATTGTTTTTATCAGACTGAACATATCGTCCATCGACAACTCTCTAACTCGTGTTGTCGACGGGGTAGATTGAGCCGATACATTGTCAGTTAACATTGACTCAGTAAGAGTGCTTTCCAAATTTAATTCTTGATTCTCCATTTTTTAATAGTAAAATTATTACTTTAAATAAAAACACTAATATATAACCTCTACTTTTCACACAACCATGTATTCTACTTACATAACGCTTTACGTTACTTCCTATGCACCTTATTTATACTTCATTCATTTCAAAATTTATTTATATAATACCCTTTTTATTTTACTTAAATGCAATCACCTTATCTGCTACAAAACATCAACATCAATATTTTAACTTTATCAAAACATAACCAATATTTACGTCTTTTTTACGTATGCAAAAAAAAATTTATTTTTACCTCAAACAACCACTCTGCTCTCCCAAGTAGGCCTATATTTTATATAAATTTCTTTATATAAAATTGTCCCTGTTCACAAGCCAATTGTACTGTATCGTTTTATTGATAATTAATTGAATTTATTCTAAGGTTACTGTTTACTGTCTAAAGTTTCTTCGGGCGCCATCTTGTTTTTATGATTTACAAGAAACAGAACACAAAAAAATTGTACCTATCATTTTGGGGTTCTTTTCGGCGAACAGGAAATCAGAATTGGTTGTTCAAAATAAAGAAAACTTTATATTGTTTCCCATAATTAAGTTTTATTAACACTTAGATATTCTCATCATTTAACTTTAAAAGATCATTGACAAACTACCTCTTTACCTCCCTCATCTATTATTCAATTCTCATTATTAAAAAACTCACATAAAATAAAATTGAAACATAGTATACACTTTTAAATTACCAAAAAAAAATCAAGAGATTAAATAGAAATAATTTTTATACACACAAACCAGCCTTCTTAATTTACATAATTTCACTCACTCATACACACACAGTTATTTTATAACCTGAGAGCTCTCATTTTATATTTTATTAAAAATTTATTTCCCCATTATTCACGTAATTTTGAAAAAAAAAACCCTTGTTAAAATTTTATGGGTACATTGCTACTTAGCTGTTCAGTTGAGTTGACGGCGTCACACTTTTACGCGCACATTGTTCAATTTTAATGGATAATTTCCGAAAAAAGAAAACTGTTCTTGTAATGAAGAGAAAAACTGTTAGTTATTTTTACATTGCTATTTTTTCGTCACATTTTATATGTTGCGGGCGCCCGCGATTTACGTTTCGGAACTTTTAGTTGTTACTCGCGCGAGTTGTTATTTCAGACTGGGAATAGGCCACCGGCACTATTTTGTGAAGCGGCCTTGGTTATATAACCAATTCTTATTGTATTCAGTTTGTATCACTACGCCAGCAGACTGTTTCTGTTATATAACTGCATTCCACAGCGGGGATCGTCTCTGACGTAACATGGTCTGATGTTCGTTACATAATTTGTTTATGCTGTTTGTATGTCCTTGAAGCTGCCCTTGGCACAGTCTTGACGGTTGTTTCACTCGTTTTATAAAATATTACTGAATAATGGTCAAGTATAATGTCACCAGCAGTGCTGCCACCGTCGCTATCATTTCTACCACTGAATTTACCTTTGTTTGCGTTTGTCCCTATAATTCTAAAAAAAATGTTATTTATTTTATAAAAACAAATACAAACTGCTTTATTACCCCAAAAATAGGCCCGTTACAATCAGTAACTCTTAACTCTTATACTGTCCATGAAATGTTATTACGGTCTTGAACATCTTTATGGTTTCCTTTACAGCCTCTTATAAAGCATTCTCGTATAATGGTAATGAATTTGTATAAAAGTAAATTTTAATTCATTGTTGTTTGTAGGGTGTTTTAACGGTCAGTGTAAAGAAAGAAGCAGATCCAGAAGAGGCTGACACTGAACAGGTAATGTGCATAACCATTATTTAGCCCATAGCTAATGTGTTAGGTTGTTCTGTGTCATGTACCACTAGAGATTTGGATCTCATTCGTTTGTAGATATGTAATTAAAAATCAACAGAATACACAAACTGTATCATAATGTTGTATACATATAAGCTACATGAGATTAGGTAAGTAAAACCGCACACTCGTGCGAGCGCGTCCACGCACACACACCATGTAGGTACAGAGTATGTATATTTATTGCAAAAATTGATAGGTGATTCTATATATTTCATATTTAGTATTGATCACCTCTTTATATAGTACCGTATAAATCACTGAGAAGACAAAGTAAATTTTATAATTGTTCAATTTGCGGGATGTATTCCCAGTTATAAATTCTGTCCTAAAAGGAGAACTGCATGTAAAAGAAGAAATCATCAAAGAAGAGAATGAACAGTTTGTTGATCAGGTATTATACGTAGTTATAAATTTGTTTATAGTAACAAGCATTTATTGTTATAATGAACAGCATTGTTGTATCATGGTATATCCATGATAATCTCTTGACAACATTCTCTTAGCCACTCAGAAAATCAAGTCGTACCTTTCCAACAGACAAAATTGACTTTCCTTTTTTTTTGTTTACATGACAGTAATTAACAATACTGCAGACCAACATTGCTTTACAGCTGTTCATGAGGCAAATGTGGTGTCACCTGATGTGTCTGACATGTTTCTCAGACTCTTCGTATCTTCTTCTTTGACTCTTCCTGAACCACCTTCTTTATCTGTGAAAGCTTACAGCGTCCCACAACCGAACAGTCAATCTGGGTTCTTTAGTCTCTGCCTTCCTCTGCAGTACATCCCACTCACTGGGCGCCCATCAGCAAACTCATTACTGGATCTCAACCAATAGTGACCCACCACACTGTCTCATCTTCACAAACCTCTCCATTCACCAATTGTTTCCAGAACCTGTTCATTTTTGTTTTCTAATTACTTTGTCCATCCAGTATATTTTTAATATTCTCCTACAGCAGCAGTTTTCAAATGCTGTGGTTGTGTCTTTCACATTTCCCTATTGTCTAGGTTTCACATGCAGCTTCTATAATAGCATGCTGCAAACATATAATTTGAGGAATTTCTTCCTAATTTAGAATCCAGTATTTGACAGAAGCAAATTTGTTTCTCCATTTGGCCTGTGCTCTGATACTGATTCCTCTCAGTTGTCTTTACCAGTTTCAATATTTACCTATTTTTGTTCCTGATTCTCCTCTTCCCCCTAATAATTTTTTATAATATTCAATACTGTTCCTCAATTTACCTTGTTTTCTGTGAGTAGAAACCATACCATCAGTAACTCTTAACATCAGTAACTCTTAACTCTTATACTGTCCATGAAATGTTATTACGGTCTTGAACATCTTTATGGTTTCCTTTACAGCCTCTTATAAAGCATTCTCGTATAATGGTAATGAATTTGTATAAAAGTAAATTTTAATTCATTGTTATTTGTAGGGTGTTTTAACGGTCAGTGTAAAGAAAGAAGCAGATCCAGAAGAGGCTGACACTGAACAAGTAATGTGCATAACCATTATTTAGCCCATAGCTAATGTGTTAGGTTGTTCTGTGTCATGTACCACTAGAGATTTGGATCTCATTCGTTTGTAGATATGTAATTAAAAATCAGCAGAATACACAAACTGTATCATAATGTTGTATACTTTAACATGACAATTTTGCAAATTTAATTTAATTTAAATTTGTGGAACCCCTCGATCTTGGAGCACCAAATTTATGCAACGTTATATATATACATAAATAGGCATGAACAATCTATCGTTCAAGATTGACAAATTCTTTAAACAATATAACATTTTAATTGGGTGTCAGGTGTATCTGCAATAAGAACTCTATGTAACTTGAAACGGTAATTAAAATTTATTTGATACTATAAAAAAATATGTGCACATGGCACTGACTTCGATTTTAAAACATTAGTTATTATTTGTTATTATGCCGTAGGGCTTAAGATATATACATCCTTACTGACTAAATATTCTATGCTACTAATTATTATATAAAAGAAAAATCTCATTTTCAGACTACTCAGTCTATTAATATGTTTCAAAATCAATTTTTTTTAAATCTTTTTTTCTATATTGTAACGTACTCAAAATATTAATAGTTATTGTTTCTCAGTACTGTTTTCTCAAATACTAATTGTTTTTATTTAAATGCTTTGTAATCATTTTATATCATATTAATTTGAGCTCTTGTTACGTTAATCGTATTTCTAAAACATCTATGATTTTAACTCTACTATACAAGAAACATTGCTCTTATTTTTAAATAAAATATTAATGTCTTTAACTGTCTTTGTATGATTAAGATATGAATAAGTTGTCTATCACCTTATTGTCGTCAATCATACTCGATCATTTTTGTTCCATCGGTATCCGTCCTCGTCTCGCCTCCAGCGTTGGCTGTCTCTCTTCTCCTCTTGTCCAGCGCCGGCTGTCTCTCTCTGGAACTCTCCTCTTGTCCAGCGTCGTATCTCTCTATGGAACTCTCCTCTTGTCCAGCGTCGTATCGCTCTCTGGAACTCTCCTCTTGTCCAGCGTCGTATCGCTCTCTGGAACTCTCCTCTTGTCCAGCGTCGTATCGCTCTCTGGAACTCTCCTCTTGTCCAGCGTCGTATCGCTCTATGGAACTCTCCTCTTGTCTAGTGTCGAATCATTAATGGATCTTCTTGAGTAGTGCTGTTATTAATTAAAATGATTGTCTTTACAGCTTAGTTACGTATTTGTACGTAACTGGTAATTTTAAACTGTTTACAAAAAAAATTAAATATGCCGCGATGATGGGCACTACACCGTGGATGATTCAAGAAAGAGAACCACTGTAGCTTGCGTGTCCTATTTATACCCATGTCTTGGTCGACACCCTTCAGTGATACAAAATCGACATGTTAGAAACTGTCTTTGGCTTCAGTTCCCCCACTCTTTGTCAAATTCGCTATTTTTTATATTTCTGCGAATTGCAGAGTCCTGTAAGTATATAGTCTTATACTTATCTTATAACTAATTTTACAACACATGTTCACTGCAATTTTGGACATTGCAACTTAACCCTTTCGATTTGTACACAGTTATTTCACTATTGCACTTGTACGGTGTGTCACTTTCGCGTGGTTTTCGCACACAGTATTTAGTAAATTTATTTACATTTTATGGTGCTTTTGGATTTTAATTCTTAATTCTAATTTATGAGTAATTAAGGAAAAACTGTAATTGTGCAATTATTCATCTTGGGGTGGCAAACTCGCCTGCAGAGACCTGCGTTCACACACACTAGCAAAATACTGGTGTACACACTTTCAGTTACATTTGTGTGTGTGTGCACGTTGATTCAGGTCGAAACACCTGTTCATATTTTTGTCTGAGCCAAGCCTGCAATCCCTAACATGCTTATTTCTAATATATTATTAATTATTTACAGTTTATTAAGTAAATTTAAATTTTTATATTCTATGCTCAGTACATCACTAATTTGTACTGTCGCATTATTCCTCTGCTTGGTAACAAAACAAATTTAATAAATTTATTTATTATAATTTTGTTTTTTTTTATTTATTTATTATTATTTGCAAAAAAAAATGTAACAAATAATAAAGAATAATACTCGTCATTTCCCCCTTAATTGGAGTGTATACAAATGTCTTACCTCCCCTCTTCGTACACTCACTGCTCGCGACCTTGTAGTAGGGTGGCTTTACAAACAGCTGATTTAACTGGTTTCATTGACCTCTGTTTTCATGTGTAGAACTTCCTAAATGACGTTGCGTGGAATTTACCAATTTCTTTCTTCTGTATCTCATCATATACGATGAAATTGTTCTGTCCCACTTGCTGTCTTAATGTATACGGTCCTTAATTTTACATTATCTTAATTCATACATTCTTACCTTCGCTTCTAATCTTCCTTAGCTCTTTTCTTAACACGACATTACTTTATCTAATACATTACTTATACAATACATTAACATTCATTACCTTTTATTACATTTCTTTAACATTACCTTTCTGATCGCTACTACTTTCTTGAAATACACTTCCGTAACAGAATACTCTTTTAGCTTGTAGTGTGTCGCATGATCGGTTACAGAGGAACTGTCTTGGAAAACAACGATATTTTTCTCGAAGTCCTTAAGCCTAAGTAGTCTCTGCCCTTATGACTTTTCACTCTCGCTTTCTTCTGTGTCCTTGTATCTTCAATAAGTGTTTGCTTGATCAGCCGTTCTAATAATTATGGCAATTATTGCTCATCTTAATCATTTCTTCATATTTATAACATCAATAACATCTTTTACCATTACTTTCTTAAATATTTCTCTACAATAGCATTCCTTACCATCACTAATACATTTCTTAATTAACCCTTTCAAATAATATTCCTTATAACATTTCTTAATTATACTCTCTTATATTATTACACATATTATTTCTCATTATTAATAATTAATAGTTATTATTTTTCTCATTTAAAAATAATTATTTATTTTCATTTGCCTTGAGTTCTGAGTTGCAGTGTCGTTAGAACTGACACCCCTCATTATATAATTGGTTGTTGTACACAGGAAATTCATTGTGTTCCCCCTCGTGTAGACAACGTCCGCGTTCCATTGTATTATCCCCTCGTTACCTTTCCGTTGCATAGCTGCGACGTTTGTGTTTATCGTATAAGTCACCTGTTCATAGAGCAATGTTTTCATCTTGCCTGTCGGCCACTTAAAATCTACTCTCTTTCTCTTGTTACAAATGCTTCGTTCTTTCTCAATTCTCTCGTCCCTAGTTTGGTTGAGTGGACCGACGTTAACAGCTGTCGACGGTTTTTTCATTCGTCGTTTATGATAACCTCTGTAGTTTTCATACTTATAGTTATAATTATCGTGCGTATATCTAACATCATATTTACCACAATTTTGCGTAGTGTTTCGTCTAGATAACTTACTACGTTTCTTGTTATACCTACAGTGATATTTGTCTCCGTAAGTGTGGTGTCTTATGTGTTTCAAATGTGTCATCTTGTGTGACTTACCATTGTGTGTGTGCCTCACACTTGGAATATCGCTATTAATAAGGTATGTTTTATTAACCTTTATTTGCTTCTCCTCCTTAATGTTAATTACTTTTTTATAATTATCGTTAGTAATTACACATGTATTTTCAATTTGTATGAATTCTTCACATACTATCTTTTCACATATTAGCTCCGTTTGTTTATTAATTATTCCACAGACATTTTCTGCGATCATGTCAATACGTCTGTTTGTATTAACAATTTTTTCAGTTAACTGCGCATTACTGTCAATTATACTTTGTTTTATTTCAATATTATCACTTTTTAACTCTTCTAAACTCTCTGTAATTTTTATGGTGTCCTGTCTAAAATTTTCGGACTGTAGCTCTAATTTATTTTCTAAACTTTCTGTTTGTTTTGCTAATTTATATTCTAAACTTTCTGTTTGTTTCTTATTAGATTCTTTTAATTCGTCTATTCTAGCATTTAAATTTTCTGTCTGTTTATTTAAATTTTCTGTCTGTTTTGTGCTTAATTCATCGACCCAGGCACGCATCATCATCTGGAATGCTTCGACGTCTAAATTTCCTGGAGTCGCCATGTTGAAGTATTATTAAAATATTTATTTAATAGCAATTCTTTAAAAACTATTATTGATAACCGTTCCCTACTTATTTATTTATTTCTGTATTTTTATTAATAGTTATTACTAATACTCATTACAGTTACACCTGTTACATAGACAACAATATTATTTGTGGGCGCCAGCTGTGTGATTACACAACAATTTAACATTACATTCAGTTACTGTTTAATATAAATAATAATTACATATTATACATTTTTCATTTAACACACTCTTTATATTTTTTAGAGCAACCATTTAGCTACATAAAAAATTTTAATAGTTAAATGATGGGTATCGGGTCATACATTTATGATCTACAATTTATGTCACAAATTTTTGTACATAAATTTAGGCATGTCTTGCCCCACGTGCAGGGCGACATTCTATATAACGTTTTTTATTTTGTTAAAATTTAATTTCAAATACAAATACACTTCTATTTGTGTTTGAATAGCCCCACGTTCTTTGGGAGCCATTCTTTATAATGTGACAATTTTGCAAATTTAATTTAATTTAAATTTGTGGAACCCCACGATCTTGGAGCACCAAATTTATGCAACGTTATATATACATAAATAGGCATGAACGATCTAACGTTCAAGATTGACAAATTCTTTAAACAATATAACATTTTAATTGGGTGTCAGGTGTATCTGCAATAAGAACTCTATGTAACTTGAAACGGTAATTAAAATTTATTTGATACTATAAAAAAATATGTGCACATGGCACTGACTTCGATTTTAAAACATTAGTTATTATTTGTTATTATGCCGTAGGGCTTAAGATATATACATCCTTACTGACTAAATATTCTATGCTACTAATTATTATATAAAAGAAAAATCTCAATTTCAGACTACTCAGTCTATTAATATGTTTCAAAATCAATTTTTTTAAAATCTTTTTTTCTATATTGTAACGTACTCAAAATATTAATAGTTATTGTTTCTCAGTACTGTTTTCTCAAATACTAATTGTTTTTATTTAAATGCTTTGTAATCATTTTATATCATATTAATTTGAGCTCTTGTTATGTTAATCATATTTCTAAAACATCTATGATTTTAACTCTACTATACAAGAAACTGCTCTTATTTTTAAATAAAATATTAATGTCTTTAACTGTCTTTGTATGATTAAGATATGAATAAGTTGTCTATCACCTTATTGTCGTCAATCATACTCGATCATTTTTGTTCCATCGGTATCCGTCCTCGTCTCGCCTCCAGCGTCGGCTGTCTCTCTTCTCCTCTTGTCCAGCGCCGGCTGTCTCTCTCTGGAACTCTCCTCTTGTCCAGCGTCGTATCTCTCTATGGAACTCTCCTCTTGTCCAGCGTCGTATCGCTCTCTGGAACTCTCCTCTTGTCCAGCGTCGTATCGCTCTCTGGAACTCTCCTCTTGTCCAGCGTCGTATCGCTCTCTGGAACTCTCCTCTTGTCCAGCGTCGTATCGCTCTATGGAACTCTCCTCTTGTCTAGTGTCGAATCATTAATGGATCTTCTTGAGTAGTGCTGTTATTAATTAAAATGATTGTCTTTACAGCTTAGTTACGTATTTGTACGTAACTGGTAATTTTAAACTGTTTACAAAAAAAATTAAATATGCCGTGCTGATGGGCATAAGCTCCCACTACACCGTGGATGATTCAAGAAAGAGAACCACTGTAGCTTGCGTGTCCTATTTATACCCATGTCTTGGTCGACACCCTTCAGTGATACAAAATCGACATGTTAGAAACTGTCTTTGGCTTCAGTTCCCCCACTCTTTGTCAAATTCGCTATTTTTTATATTTCTGCGAATTGCAGAGTCCTGTAAGTATATAGTCTTATACTTATCTTATAACTAATTTTACAACACATGTTCACTGCAATTTTGGACATTGCAACTTAACCCTTTCGATTTGTACACAGTTATTTCACTATTGCACTTGTACGGTGTGTCACTTTCGCGTGGTTTTCGCACACAGTATTTAGTAAATTTATTTACATTTTATGGTGCTTTTGGATTTTAATTCTTAATTCTAATTTATGAGTAATTAAGGAAAAACTGTAATTGTGCAATTATTCATCTTGGGGTGGCAAACTCGCCTGCAGAGACCTGCGTTCACACACACTAGCAAAATACTGGTGTACACACTTTCAGTTACATTTGTGTGTGTGTGCACGTTGATTCAGGTCGAAACACCTGTTCATATTTTTGTCTGAGCCAAGCCTGCAATCCCTAACATGCTTATTTCTAATATATTATTAATTATTTACAGTTTATTAAGTAAATTTAAATTTTTATATTCTATGCTCAGTACATCACTAATTTGTACTGTCGCATTATTCCTCTGCTTGGTAACAAAACAAATTTAATAAATTTATTTATTATAATTTTGTTTTTTTTATTTATTTATTATTATTTGCAAAAAAAATGTAACAAATAATAAAGAATAATACTCGTCATTTCCCCCTTAATTGGAGTGTATACAAATGTCTTACCTCCCCTCTTCGTACGCTCACTGCTCGCGACCTTGTAGTAGGGTGGCTTTACAAACAGCTGATTTAACTGGTTTCATTGACCTCTGTTTTCATGTGTAGAACTTCCTAAATGACGTTGCGTGGAATTTACCAATTTCTTTCTTCTGTATCTCATCATATACGATGAAATTGTTCTGTCCCACTTGCTGTCTTAATGTATACGGTCCTTAATTTTACATTATCTTAATTCATACATTCTTACCTTCGCTTCTAATCTTCCTTAGCTCTTTTCTTAACACGACATTACTTTATCTAATACATTACTTATACAATACATTAACATTCATTACCTTTTATTACATTTCTTTAACATTACCTTTCTGATCGCTACTACTTTCTTGAAATACACTTCCGTAACAGAATACTCTTTTAGCTTGTAGTGTGTCGCATGATCGGTTACAGAGGAACTGTCTTGGAAAACAACGATATTTTTCTCGAAGTCCTTAATCCTAAGTAGTCTCTGCCCTTATGACTTTTCACTCTCGCTTTCTTCTGTGTCCTTGTATCTTCAATAAGTGTTTGCTTGATCAGCCGTTCTAATAATTATGGCAATTATTGCTCATCTTAATCATTTCTTCATATTTATAACATCAATAACATCTTTTACCATTACTTTCTTAAATATTTCTCTACAATAGCATTCCTTACCATCACTAATACATTTCTTAATTAACCCTTTCAAATAATATTCCTTATAACATTTCTTAATTATACTCTCTTATATTATTACACATATTATTTCTCATTATTAATAATTAATAGTTATTATTTTTCTCATTTAAAAATAATTATTTATTTTCATTTGCCATGAGTTCTGAGTTGCAGTGTCGTTAGAACTGACACCCCTCATTATATAATTGGTTGTTGTACACAGGAAATTCATTGTGTTCCCCCTCGTGTAGACAACGTCCGCGTTCCATTGTATTATCCCCTTGTTACCTTTCCGTTGCATAGCTGCGACGTTTGTGTTTATCGTATAAGTCACCTGTTCATAGAGCAATGTTTTCATCTTGCCTGTCGGCCACTTAAAATCTACTCTCTTTCTCTTGTTACAAATGCTTCGTTCTTTCTCAATTCTCTCGTCCCTAGTTTGGTTGAGTGGACCGACGTTAACAGCTGTCGACGGTTTTTTCATTCGTCGTTTATGATAACCTCTGTAGTTTTCATACTTATAGTTATAATTATCGTGCGTATATCTAACATCATATTTACCACAATTTTGCGTAGTGTTTCGTCTAGATAACTTACTACGTTTCTTGTTATACCTACAGTGATATTTGTCTCCGTAAGTGTGGTGTCTTATGTGTTTCAAATGTGTCATCTTGTGTGACTTACCATTGTGTGTGTGCCTCACACTTGGAATATCGCTATTAATAAGGTATGTTTTATTAACCTTTATTTGCTTCTCCTCCTTAATGTTAATTACTTTTTTATAATTATCGTTAGTAATTACACATGTATTTTCAATTTGTATGAATTCTTCACATACTATCTTTTCACATATTAGCTCCGTTTGTTTATTAATTATTCCACAGACATTTTCTGCGATCATGTCAATACGTCTGTTTGTATTAACAATTTTTTCAGTTAACTGCGCATTACTGTCAATTATACTTTGTTTTATTTCAATATTATCACTTTTTAACTCTTCTAAACTCTCTGTAATTTTTATGGTGTCCTGTCTAAAATTTTCGGACTGTAGCTCTAATTTATTTTCTAAACTTTCTGTTTGTTTTGCTAATTTATATTCTAAACTTTCTGTTTGTTTCTTATTAGATTCTTTTAATTCGTCTATTCTAGCATTTAAATTTTCTGTCTGTTTATTTAAATTTTCTGTCTGTTTTGTGCTTAATTCATCGACCCAGGCACGCATCATCATCTGGAATGCTTCGACGTCTAAATTTCCTGGAGTCGCCATGTTGAAGTATTATTAAAATATTTATTTAATAGTAATTCTTTAAAAACTATTATTGATAACCGTTCCCTACTTATTTATTTATTTCTGTATTTTTATTAATAGTTATTACTAATACTCATTACAGTTACACCTGTTACATAGACAACAATATTATTTGTGGGCGCCAGCTGTGTGATTACACAACAATTTAACATTACATTCAGTTACTGTTTAATATAAATAATAATTACATATTATACATTTTTCATTTAACACTCTTTATATTTTTTAGAGCAACCATTTAGCTACATAAAAAATTTTAATAGTTAAATGATGGGTATCGGGTCATACATTTATGATCTACAATTTATGTCACAAATTTTTGTACATAAATTTAGGCATGTCTTGCCCCACGTGCAGGGCGACATTCTATATAACGTTTTTTATTTTGTTAAAATTTAATTTCAAATACAAATACACTTCTATTTGTGTTTGAATAGCCCCACGTTCTTTGGGAGCCATTCTTTATAATGTGACAATTTTGCAAATTTAATTTAATTTAAATTTGTGGAACCCCACGATCTTGGAGCACCAAATTTATGCAACGTTATATATACATAAATAGGCATGAACGATCTAACGTTCAAGATTGACAAATTCTTTAAACAATATAACATTTTAATTGGGTGTCAGGTGTATCTGCAATAAGAACTCTATGTAACTTGAAACGGTAATTAAAATTTATTTGATACTATAAAAAAATATGTGCACATGGCACTGACTTCGATTTTAAAACATTAGTTATTATTTGTTATTATGCCGTAGGGCTTAAGATATATACATCCTTACTGACTAAATATTCTATGCTACTAATTATTATATAAAAGAAAAATCTCATTTTCAGACTACTCAGTCTATTAATATGTTTCAAAATCAATTTTTTTAAAATCTTTTTGTCTATATTGTAACGTACTCAAAATATTAATAGTTATTGTTTCTCAGTACTGTTTTCTCAAATACTAATTGTTTTTATTTAAATGCTTTGTAATCATTTTATATCATATTAATTTGAGCTCTTGTTACGTTAATCGTATTTCTAAAACATCTATGATTTTAACTCTACTATACAAGAAACATTGCTCTTATTTTTAAATAAAATATTAATGTCTTTAACTGTCTTTGTATGATTAAGATATGAATAAGTTGTCTATCACCTTATTGTCGTCAATCATACTCGATCATTTTTGTTCCATCGGTATCCGTCCTCGTCTCACCTCCAGCGTTGGCTGTCTCTCTTCTCCTCTTGTCCAGCGCCGGCTGTCTCTCTCTGGAACTCTCCTCTTGTCCAGCGTCGTATCTCTCTATGGAACTCTCCTCTTGTCCAGCGTCGTATCGCTCTCTGGAACTCTCCTCTTGTCCAGCGTCGTATCGCTCTCTGGAACTCTCCTCTTGTCCAGCGTCGTATCGCTCTCTGGAACTCTCCTCTTGTCCAGCGTCGTATCGCTCTATGGAACTCTCCTCTTGTCTAGTGTCGAATCATTAATGGATCTTCTTGAGTAGTGCTGTTATTAATTAAAATGATTGTCTTTACAGCTTAGTTACGTATTTGTACGTAACTGGTAATTTTAAACTGTTTACAAAAAAAATTAAATATGCCGTGCTGATGGGCATAAGCTCCCACTACACCGTGGATGATTCAAGAAAGAGAACCACTGTAGCTTGCGTGTCCTATTTATACCCATGTCTTGGTCGACACCCTTCAGTGATACAAAATCGACATGTTAGAAACTGTCTTTGGCTTCAGTTCCCCCACTCTTTGTCAAATTCGCTATTTTTTATATTTCTGCGAATTGCAGAGTCCTGTAAGTATATAGTCTTATACTTATCTTATAACTAATTTTACAACACATGTTCACTGCAATTTTGGACATTGCAACTTAACCCTTTCGATTTGTACACAGTTATTTCACTATTGCACTTGTACGGTGTGTCACTTTCGCGTGGTTTTCGCACACAGTATTTAGTAAATTTATTTACATTTTATGGTGCTTTTGGATTTTAATTCTTAATTCTAATTTATGAGTAATTAAGGAAAAACTGTAATTGTGCAATTATTCATCTTGGGGTGGCAAACTCGCCTGCAGAGACCTGCGTTCACACACACTAGCAAAATACTGGTGTACACACTTTCAGTTACATTTGTGTGTGTGTGCACGTTGATTCAGGTCGAAACACCTGTTCATATTTTTGTCTGAGCCAAGCCTGCAATCCCTAACATGCTTATTTCTAATATATTATTAATTATTTACAGTTTATTAAGTAAATTTAAATTTTTATATTCTATGCTCAGTACATCACTAATTTGTACTGTCGCATTATTCCTCTGCTTGGTAACAAAACAAATTTAATAAATTTATTTATTATAATTTTGTTTTTTTTTATTTATTTATTATTATTTGCAAAAAAAATGTAACAAATAATAAAGAATAATACTCGTCATTTCCCCCTTAATTGGAGTGTATACAAATGTCTTACCTCCCCTCTTCGTACGCTCACTGCTCGCGACCTTGTAGTAGGGTGGCTTTACAAACAGCTGATTTAACTGGTTTCATTGACCTCTGTTTTCATGTGTAGAACTTCCTAAATGACGTTGCGTGGAATTTACCAATTTCTTTCTTCTGTATCTCATCATATACGATGAAATTGTTCTGTCCCACTTGCTGTCTTAATGTATACGGTCCTTAATTTTACATTATCTTAATTCATACATTCTTACCTTCGCTTCTAATCTTCCTTAGCTCTTTTCTTAACACGACATTACTTTATCTAATACATTACTTATACAATACATTAACATTCATTACCTTTTATTACATTTCTTTAACATTACCTTTCTGATCGCTACTACTTTCTTGAAATACACTTCCGTAACAGAATACTCTTTTAGCTTGTAGTGTGTCGCATGATCGGTTACAGAGGAACTGTCTTGGAAAACAACGATATTTTTCTCGAAGTCCTTAAGCCTAAGTAGTCTCTGCCCTTATGACTTTTCACTCTCGCTTTCTTCTGTGTCCTTGTATCTTCAATAAGTGTTTGCTTGATCA
Organism: Magicicada septendecula; assembly: GCA_034769895.1. Lineage (NCBI taxonomy): Eukaryota > Metazoa > Arthropoda > Insecta > Hemiptera > Cicadidae > Magicicada > Magicicada septendecula. The sequence goes on from CM068373.1 coordinate 475,885,713, forward strand.
GCCGTTCTAATAATTATGGCAATTATTGCTCATCTTAATCATTTCTTCATATTTATAACATCAATAACATCTTTTACCATTACTTTCTTAAATATTTCTCTACAATAGCATTCCTTACCATCACTAATACATTTCTTAATTAACCCTTTCAAATAATATTCCTTATAACATTTCTTAATTATACTCTCTTATATTATTACACATATTATTTCTCATTATTAATAATTAATAGTTATTATTTTTCTCATTTAAAAATAATTATTTATTTTCATTTGCCTTGAGTTCTGAGTTGCAGTGTCGTTAGAACTGACACCCCTCATTATATAATTGGTTGTTGTACACAGGAAATTCATTGTGTTCCCCCTCGTGTAGACAACGTCCGCGTTCCATTGTATTATCCCCTCGTTACCTTTCCGTTGCATAGCTGCGACGTTTGTGTTTATCGTATAAGTCACCTGTTCATAGAGCAATGTTTTCATCTTGCCTGTCGGCCACTTAAAATCTACTCTCTTTCTCTTGTTACAAATGCTTCGTTCTTTCTCAATTCTCTCGTCCCTAGTTTGGTTGAGTGGACCGACGTTAACAGCTGTCGACGGTTTTTTCATTCGTCGTTTATGATAACCTCTGTAGTTTTCATACTTATAGTTATAATTATCGTGCGTATATCTAACAACATATTTACCACAATTTTGCGTAGTGTTTCGTCTAGATAACTTACTACGTTTCTTGTTATACCTACAGTGATATTTGTCTCCGTAAGTGTGGTGTCTTATGTGTTTCAAATGTGTCATCTTGTGTGACTTACCATTGTGTGTGTGCCTCACACTTGGAATATCGCTATTAATAAGGTATGTTTTATTAACCTTTATTTGCTTCTCCTCCTTAATGTTAATTACTTTTTTATAATTATCGTTAGTAATTACACATGTATTTTCAATTTGTATGAATTCTTCACATACTATCTTTTCACATATTAGCTCCGTTTGTTTATTAATTATTCCACAGACATTTTCTGCGATCATGTCAATACGTCTGTTTGTATTAACAATTTTTTCAGTTAACTGCGCATTACTGTCAATTATACTTTGTTTTATTTCAATATTATCACTTTTTAACTCTTCTAAACTCTCTGTAATTTTTATGGTGTCCTGTCTAAAATTTTCGGACTGTAGCTCTAATTTATTTTCTAAACTTTCTGTTTGTTTTGCTAATTTATATTCTAAACTTTCTGTTTGTTTCTTATTAGATTCTTTTAATTCGTCTATTCTAGCATTTAAATTTTCTGTCTGTTTATTTAAATTTTCTGTCTGTTTTGTGCTTAATTCATCGACCCAGGCACGCATCATCATCTGGAATGCTTCGACGTCTAAATTTCCTGGAGTCGCCATGTTGAAGTATTATTAAAATATTTATTTAATAGCAATTCTTTAAAAACTATTATTGATAACCGTTCCCTACTTATTTATTTATTTCTGTATTTTTATTAATAGTTATTACTAATACTCATTACAGTTACACCTGTTACATAGACAACAATATTATTTGTGGGCGCCAGCTGTGTGATTACACAACAATTTAACATTACATTCAGTTACTGTTTAATATAAATAATAATTACATATTATACATTTTTCATTTAACACACTCTTTATATTTTTTAGAGCAACCATTTAGCTACATAAAAAATTTTAATAGTTAAATGATGGGTATCGGGTCATACATTTATGATCTACAATTTATGTCACAAATTTTTGTACATAAATTTAGGCATGTCTTGCCCCACGTGCAGGGCGACATTCTATATAACGTTTTTTATTTTGTTAAAATTTAATTTCAAATACAAATACACTTCTATTTGTGTTTGAATAGCCCCACGTTCTTTGGGAGCCATTCTTTATAACGTGACAATTTTGCAAATTTAATTTAATTTAAATTTGTGGAACCCCACGATCTTGGAGCACCAAATTTATGCAACGTTATATATACATAAATAGGCATGAACGATCTAACGTTCAAGATTGACAAATTCTTTAAACAATATAACATTTTAATTGGGTGTCAGGTGTATCTGCAATAAGAACTCTATGTAACTTGAAACGGTAATTAAAATTTATTTGATACTATAAAAAAATATGTGCACATGGCACTGACTTCGATTTTAAAACATTAGTTATTATTTGTTATTATGCCGTAGGGCTTAAGATATATACATCCTTACTGACTAAATATTCTATGCTACTAATTATTATATAAAAGAAAAATCTCAATTTCAGACTACTCAGTCTATTAATATGTTTCAAAATCAATTTTTTTAAAATCTTTTTGTCTATATTGTAACGTACTCAAAATATTAATAGTTATTGTTTCTCAGTACTGTTTTCTCAAATACTAATTGTTTTTATTTAAATGCTTTGTAATCATTTTATATCATATTAATTTGAGCTCTTGTTATGTTAATCATATTTCTAAAACATCTATGATTTTAACTCTACTATACAAGAAACATTGCTCTTATTTTTAAATAAAATATTAATGTCTTTAACAGTCTTTGTATGATTAAGATATGAATAAGTTGTCTATCACCTTATTGTCGTCAATCATACTCGATCATTTTTGTTCCATCGGTATCCGTCCTCGTCTCGCCTCCAGCGTCGGCTGTCTCTCTTCTCCTCTTGTCCAGCGCCGGCTGTCTCTCTCTGGAACTCTCCTCTTGTCCAGCGTCGTATCTCTCTATGGAACTCTCCTCTTGTCCAGCGTCGTATCGCTCTCTGGAACTCTCCTCTTGTCCAGCGTCGTATCGCTCTCTGGAACTCTCCTCTTGTCCAGCGTCGTATCGCTCTCTGGAACTCTCCTCTTGTCCAGCGTCGTATCGCTCTATGGAACTCTCCTCTTGTCTAGTGTCGAATCATTAATGGATCTTCTTGAGTAGTGCTGTTATTAATTAAAATGATTGTCTTTACAGCTTAGTTACGTATTTGTACGTAACTGGTAATTTTAAACTGTTTACAAAAAAAATTAAATATGCCGTGCTGATGGGCATAAGCTCCCACTACACCGTGGATGATTCAAGAAAGAGAACCACTGTAGCTTGCGTGTCCTATTTATACCCACGTCTTGGTCGACACCCTTCAGTGATACAAAATCGACATGTTAGAAACTGTCTTTGGCTTCAGTTCCCCCACTCTTTGTCAAATTCGCTATTTTTTATATTTCTGCGAATTGCAGAGTCCTGTAAGTATATAGTCTTATACTTATCTTATAACTAATTTTACAACACATGTTCACTGCAATTTTGGACATTGCAACTTAACCCTTTCGATTTGTACACAGTTATTTCACTATTGCACTTGTGCGGTGTGTCACTTTCGCGTGGTTTTCGCACACAGTATTTAGTAAATTTATTTACATTTTATGGTGCTTTTGGATTTTAATTCTTAATTCTAATTTATGAGTAATTAAGGAAAAACTGTAATTGTGCAATTATTCATCTTGGGGTGGCAAACTCGCCTGCAGAGACCTGCGTTCACACACACTAGCAAAATACTGGTGTACACTTTCAGTTACATTTGTGTGTGTGTGCACGTTGATTCAGGTCGAAACACCTGTTCATATTTTTGTCTGAGCCAAGCCTGCAATCCCTAACATGCTTATTTCTAATATATTATTAATTATTTACAGTTTATTAAGTAAATTTAAATTTTTATATTCTATGCTCAGTACATCACTAATTTGTACTGTCGCATTATTCCTCTGCTTGGTAACAAAACAAATTTAATAAATTTATTTATTATAATTTTGTTTTTTTTTATTTATTTATTATTATTTGCAAAAAAAATGTAACAAATAATAAAGAATAATACTCGTCATTTCCCCCTTAATTGGAGTGTATACAAATGTCTTACCTCCCCTCTTCGTACGCTCACTGCTCGCGACCTTGTAGTAGGGTGGCTTTACAAACAGCTGATTTAACTGGTTTCATTGACCTCTGTTTTCATGTGTAGAACTTCCTAAATGACGTTGCGTGGAATTTACCAATTTCTTTCTTCTGTATCTCATCATATACGATGAAATTGTTCTGTCCCACTTGCTGTCTTAATGTATACGGTCCTTAATTTTACATTATCTTAATTCATACATTCTTACCTTCGCTTCTAATCTTCCTTAGCTCTTTTCTTAACACGACATTACTTTATCTAATACATTACTTATACAATACATTAACATTCATTACCTTTTATTACATTTCTTTAACATTACCTTTCTGATCGCTACTACTTTCTTGAAATACACTTCCGTAACAGAATACTCTTTTAGCTTGTAGTGTGTCGCATGATCGGTTACAGAGGAACTGTCTTGGAAAACAACGATATTTTTCTCGAAGTCCTTAATCCTAAGTAGTCTCTGCCCTTATGACTTTTCACTCTCGCTTTCTTCTGTGTCCTTGTATCTTCAATAAGTGTTTGCTTGATCAGCCGTTCTAATAATTATGGCAATTATTGCTCATCTTAATCATTTCTTCATATTTATAACATCAATAACATCTTTTACCATTACTTTCTTAAATATTTCTCTACAATAGCATTCCTTACCATCACTAATACATTTCTTAATTAACCCTTTCAAATAATATTCCTTATAACATTTCTTAATTATACTCTATTATATTATTACACATATTATTTCTCATTATTAATAATTAATAGTTATTATTTTTCTCATTTAAAAATAATTATTTATTTTCATTTGCCATGAGTTCTGAGTTGCAGTGTCGTTAGAACTGACACCCCTCATTATATAATTGGTTGTTGTACACAGGAAATTCATTGTGTTCCCCCTCGTGTAGACAACGTCCGCGTTCCATTGTATTATCCCCTTGTTACCTTTCCGTTGCATAGCTGCGACGTTTGTGTTTATCGTATAAGTCACCTGTTCATAGAGCAATGTTTTCATCTTGCCTGTCGGCCACTTAAAATCTACTCTCTTTCTCTTGTTACAAATGCTTCGTTCTTTCTCAATTCTCTCGTCCCTAGTTTGGTTGAGTGGACCGACGTTAACAGCTGTCGACGGTTTTTTCATTCGTCGTTTATGATAACCTCTGTAGTTTTCATACTTATAGTTATAATTATCGTGCGTATATCTAACATCATATTTACCACAATTTTGCGTAGTGTTTCGTCTAGATAACTTACTACGTTTCTTGTTATACCTACAGTGATATTTGTCTCCGTAAGTGTGGTGTCTTATGTGTTTCAAATGTGTCATCTTGTGTGACTTACCATTGTGTGTGTGCCTCACACTTGGAATATCGCTATTAATAAGGTATGTTTTATTAACCTTTATTTGCTTCTCCTCCTTAATGTTAATTACTTTTTTATAATTATCGTTAGTAATTACACATGTATTTTCAATTTGTATGAATTCTTCACATACTATCTTTTCACATATTAGCTCCGTTTGTTTATTAATTATTCCACAGACATTTTCTGCGATCATGTCAATACGTCTGTTTGTATTAACAATTTTTTCAGTTAACTGCGCATTACTGTCAATTATACTTTGTTTTATTTCAATATTATCACTTTTTAACTCTTCTAAACTCTCTGTAATTTTTATGGTGTCCTGTCTAAAATTTTCGGACTGTAGCTCTAATTTATTTTCTAAACTTTCTGTTTGTTTTGCTAATTTATATTCTAAACTTTCTGTTTGTTTCTTATTAGATTCTTTTAATTCGTTTATTCTAGCATTTAAATTTTCTGTCTGTTTATTTAAATTTTCTGTCTGTTTTGTGCTTAATTCATCGACCCAGGCACGCATCATCATCTGGAATGCTTCGACGTCTAAATTTCCTGGAGTCGCCATGTTGAAGTATTATTAAAATATTTATTTAATAGTAATTCTTTAAAAACTATTATTGATAACCGTTCCCTACTTATTTATTTATTTCTGTATTTTTATTAATAGTTATTACTAATACTCATTACAGTTACACCTGTTACATAGACAACAATATTATTTGTGGGCGCCAGCTGTGTGATTACACAACAATTTAACATTACATTCAGTTACTGTTTAATATAAATAATAATTACATATTATACATTTTTCATTTAACACACTCTTTATATTTTTTAGAGCAACCATTTAGCTACATAAAAAATTTTAATAGTTAAATGATGGGTATCGGGTCATACATTTATGATCTACAATTTATGTCACAAATTTTTGTACATAAATTTAGGCATGTCTTGCCCCACGTGCAGGGCGACATTCTATATAACGTTTTTTATTTTGTTAAAATTTAATTTCAAATACAAATACACTTCTATTTGTGTTTGAATAGCCCCACGTTCTTTGGGAGCCATTCTTTATAACGTGACAATTTTGCAAATTTAATTTAATTTAAATTTGTGGAACCCCACGATCTTGGAGCACCAAATTTATGCAACGTTATATATACATAAATAGGCATGAACGATCTAACGTTCAAGATTGACAAATTCTTTAAACAATATAACATTTTAATTGGGTGTCAGGTGTATCTGCAATAAGAACTCTATGTAACTTGAAACGGTAATTAAAATTTATTTGATACTATAAAAAAATATGTGCACATGGCACTGACTTCGATTTTAAAACATTAGTTATTATTTGTTATTATGCCGTAGGGCTTAAGATATATACATCCTTACTGACTAAATATTCTATGCTACTAATTATTATATAAAAGAAAAATCTCAATTTCAGACTACTCAGTCTATTAATATGTTTCAAAATCAATTTTTTTAAAATCTTTTTTTCTATATTGTAACGTACTCAAAATATTAATAGTTATTGTTTCTCAGTACTGTTTTCTCAAATACTAATTGTTTTTATTTAAATGCTTTGTAATCATTTTATATCATATTAATTTGAGCTCTTGTTATGTTAATCATATTTCTAAAACATCTATGATTTTAACTCTACTATACAAGAAACATTGCTCTTATTTTTAAATAAAATATTAATGTCTTTAACAGTCTTTGTATGATTAAGATATGAATAAGTTGTCTATCACCTTATTGTCGTCAATCATACTCGATCATTTTTGTTCCATCGGTATCCGTCCTCGTCTCGCCTCCAGCGTCGGCTGTCTCTCTTCTCCTCTTGTCCAGCGCCGGCTGTCTCTCTCTGGAACTCTCCTCTTGTCCAGCGTCGTATCTCTCTATGGAACTCTCCTCTTGTCCAGCGTCGTATCGCTCTCTGGAACTCTCCTCTTGTCCAGCGTCGTATCGCTCTCTGGAACTCTCCTCTTGTCCAGCGTCGTATCGCTCTCTGGAACTCTCCTCTTGTCCAGCGTCGTATCGCTCTATGGAACTCTCCTCTTGTCTAGTGTCGAATCATTAATGGATCTTCTTGAGTAGTGCTGTTATTAATTAAAATGATTGTCTTTACAGCTTAGTTACGTATTTGTACGTAACTGGTAATTTTAAACTGTTTACAAAAAAAATTAAATATGCCGTGCTGATGGGCATAAGCTCCCACTACACCGTGGATGATTCAAGAAAGAGAACCACTGTAGCTTGCGTGTCCTATTTATACCCATGTCTTGGTCGACACCCTTCAGTGATACAAAATCGACATGTTAGAAACTGTCTTTGGCTTCAGTTCCCCCACTCTTTGTCAAATTCGCTATTTTTTATATTTCTGCGAATTGCAGAGTCCTGTAAGTATATAGTCTTATACTTATCTTATAACTAATTTTACAACACATGTTCACTGCAATTTTGGACATTGCAACTTAACCCTTTCGATTTGTACACAGTTATTTCACTATTGCACTTGTGCGGTGTGTCACTTTCGCGTGGTTTTCGCACACAGTATTTAGTAAATTTATTTACATTTTATGGTGCTTTTGGATTTTAATTCTTAATTCTAATTTATGAGTAATTAAGGAAAAACTGTAATTGTGCAATTATTCATCTTGGGGTGGCAAACTCGCCTGCAGAGACCTGCGTTCACACACACTAGCAAAATACTGGTGTACACACTTTCAGTTACATTTGTGTGTGTGTGCACGTTGATTCAGGTCGAAACACCTGTTCATATTTTTGTCTGAGCCAAGCCTGCAATCCCTAACATGCTTATTTCTAATATATTATTAATTATTTACAGTTTATTAAGTAAATTTAAATTTTTATATTCTATGCTCAGTACATCACTAATTTGTACTGTCGCATTATTCCTCTGCTTGGTAACAAAACAAATTTAATAAATTTATTTATTATAATTTTGTTTTTTTTATTTATTTATTATTATTTGCAAAAAAAATGTAACAAATAATAAAGAATAATACTCGTCATTTCCCCCTTAATTGGAGTGTATACAAATGTCTTACCTCCCCTCTTCGTACGCTCACTGCTCGCGACCTTGTAGTAGGGTGGCTTTACAAACAGCTGATTTAACTGGTTTCATTGACCTCTGTTTTCATGTGTAGAACTTCCTAAATGACGTTGCGTGGAATTTACCAATTTCTTTCTTCTGTATCTCATCATATACGATGAAATTGTTCTGTCCCACTTGCTGTCTTAATGTATACGGTCCTTAATTTTACATTATCTTAATTCATACATTCTTACCTTCACTTCTAATCTTCCTTAGCTCTTTTCTTAACACGACATTACTTTATCTAATACATTACTTATACAATACATTAACATTCATTACCTTTTATTACATTTCTTTAACATTACCTTTCTGATCGCTACTACTTTCTTGAAATACACTTCCGTAACAGAATACTCTTTTAGCTTGTAGTGTGTCGCATGATCGGTTACAGAGGAACTGTCTTGGAAAACAACGATATTTTTCTCGAAGTCCTTAATCCTAAGTAGTCTCTGCCCTTATGACTTTTCACTCTCGCTTTCTTCTGTGTCCTTGTATCTTCAATAAGTGTTTGCTTGATCAGCCGTTCTAATAATTATGGCAATTATTGCTCATCTTAATCATTTCTTCATATTTATAACATCAATAACATCTTTTACCATTACTTTCTTAAATATTTCTCTACAATAGCATTCCTTACCATCACTAATACATTTCTTAATTAACCCTTTCAAATAATATTCCTTATAACATTTCTTAATTATACTCTCTTATATTATTACACATATTATTTCTCATTATTAATAATTAATAGTTATTATTTTTCTCATTTAAAAATAATTATTTATTTTCATTTGCCATGAGTTCTGAGTTGCAGTGTCGTTAGAACTGACACCCCTCATTATATAATTGGTTGTTGTACACAGGAAATTCATTGTGTTCCCCCTCGTGTAGACAACGTCCGCGTTCCATTGTATTATCCCCTTGTTACCTTTCCGTTGCATAGCTGCGACGTTTGTGTTTATCGTATAAGTCACCTGTTCATAGAGCAATGTTTTCATCTTGCCTGTCGGCCACTTAAAATCTACTCTCTTTCTCTTGTTACAAATGCTTCGTTCTTTCTCAATTCTCTCGTCCCTAGTTTGGTTGAGTGGACCGACGTTAACAGCTGTCGACGGTTTTTTCATTCGTCGTTTATGATAACCTCTGTAGTTTTCATACTTATAGTTATAATTATCGTGCGTATATCTAACATCATATTTACCACAATTTTGCGTAGTGTTTCGTCTAGATAACTTACTACGTTTCTTGTTATACCTACAGTGATATTTGTCTCCGTAAGTGTGGTGTCTTATGTGTTTCAAATGTGTCATCTTGTGTGACTTACCATTGTGTGTGTGCCTCACACTTGGAATATCGCTATTAATAAGGTATGTTTTATTAACCTTTATTTGCTTCTCCTCCTTAATGTTAATTACTTTTTTATAATTATCGTTAGTAATTACACATGTATTTTCAATTTGTATGAATTCTTCACATACTATCTTTTCACATATTAGCTCCGTTTGTTTATTAATTATTCCACAGACATTTTCTGCGATCATGTCAATACGTCTGTTTGTATTAACAATTTTTTCAGTTAACTGCGCATTACTGTCAATTATACTTTGTTTTATTTCAATATTATCACTTTTTAACTCTTCTAAACTCTCTGTAATTTTTATGGTGTCCTGTCTAAAATTTTCGGACTGTAGCTCTAATTTATTTTCTAAACTTTCTGTTTGTTTTGCTAATTTATATTCTAAACTTTCTGTTTGTTTCTTATTAGATTCTTTTAATTCGTTTATTCTAGCATTTAAATTTTCTGTCTGTTTATTTAAATTTTCTGTCTGTTTTGTGCTTAATTCATCGACCCAGGCACGCATCATCATCTGGAATGCTTCGACGTCTAAATTTCCTGGAGTCGCCATGTTGAAGTATTATTAAAATATTTATTTAATAGTAATTCTTTAAAAACTATTATTGATAACCGTTCCCTACTTATTTATTTATTTCTGTATTTTTATTAATAGTTATTACTAATACTCATTACAGTTACACCTGTTACATAGACAACAATATTATTTGTGGGCGCCAGCTGTGTGATTACACAACAATTTAACATTACATTCAGTTACTGTTTAATATAAATAATAATTACATATTATACATTTTTCATTTAACACACTCTTTATATTTTTTAGAGCAACCATTTAGCTACATAAAAAATTTTAATAGTTAAATGATGGGTATCGGGTCATACATTTATGATCTACAATTTATGTCACAAATTTTTGTACATAAATTTAGACATGTCTTGCCCCACGTGCAGGGCGACATTCTATATAACGTTTTTTATTTTGTTAAAATTTAATTTCAAATACAAATACACTTCTATTTGTGTTTGAATAGCCCCACGTTCTTTGGGAGCCATTCTTTATAACGTGACAATTTTGCAAATTTAATTTAATTTAAATTTGTGGAACCCCACGATCTTGGAGCACCAAATTTATGCAATGTTATATATACATAAATAGGCATGAACGATCTAACGTTCAAGATTGACAAATTCTTTAAACAATATAACATTTTAATTGGGTGTCAGGTGTATCTGCAATAAGAACTCTATGTAACTTGAAACGGTAATTAAAATTTATTTGATACTATAAAAAAATATGTGCACATGGCACTGACTTCGATTTTAAAACATTAGTTATTATTTGTTATTATGCCGTAGGGCTTAAGATATATACATCCTTACTGACTAAATATTCTATGCTACTAATTATTATATAAAAGAAAAATCTCATTTTCAGACTACTCAGTCTATTAATATGTTTCAAAATCAATTTTTTTAAAATCTTTTTTTCTATATTGTAACGTACTCAAAATATTAATAGTTATTGTTTCTCAGTACTGTTTTCTCAAATACTAATTGTTTTTATTTAAATGCTTTGTAATCATTTTATATCATATTAATTTGAGCTCTTGTTACGTTAATCGTATTTCTAAAACATCTATGATTTTAACTCTACTATACAAGAAACATTGCTCTTATTTTTAAATAAAATATTAATGTCTTTAACTGTCTTTGTATGATTAAGATATGAATAAGTTGTCTATCACCTTATTGTCGTCAATCATACTCGATCATTTTTGTTCCATCGGTATCCGTCCTCGTCTCGCCTCCAGCGTCGGCTGTCTCTCTTCTCCTCTTGTCCAGCGCCGGCTGTCTCTCTCTGGAACTCTCCTCTTGTCCAGCGTCGTATCTCTCTATGGAACTCTCCTCTTGTCCAGCGTCGTATCGCTCTCTGGAACTCTCCTCTTGTCCAGCGTCGTATCGCTCTCTGGAACTCTCCTCTTGTCCAGCGTCGTATCGCTCTCTGGAACTCTCCTCTTGTCCAGCGTCGTATCGCTCTATGGAACTCTCCTCTTGTCTAGTGTCGAATCATTAATGGATCTTCTTGAGTAGTGCTGTTATTAATTAAAATGATTGTCTTTACAGCTTAGTTACGTATTTGTACGTAACTGGTAATTTTAAACTGTTTACAAAAAAAATTAAATATGCCGCGATGATGGGCACTACACCGTGGATGATTCAAGAAAGAGAACCACTGTAGCTTGCGTGTCCTATTTATACCCATGTCTTGGTCGACACCCTTCAGTGATACAAAATCGACATGTTAGAAACTGTCTTTGGCTTCAGTTCCCCCACTCTTTGTCAAATTCGCTGTTTTTTATATTTCTGCGAATTGCAGAGTCCTGTAAGTATATAGTCTTATACTTATCTTATAACTAATTTTACAACACATGTTCACTGCAATTTTGGACATTGCAACTTAACCCTTTCGATTTGTACACAGTTATTTCACTATTGGACTTGTACGGTGTGTCACTTTCGCGTGGTTTTCGCACACAGTATTTAGTAAATTTATTTACATTTTATGGTGCTTTTGGATTTTAATTCTTAATTCTAATTTATGAGTAATTAAGGAAAAACTGTAATTGTGCAATTATTCATCTTGGGGTGGCAAACTCGCCTGCAGAGACCTGCGTTCACACACACTAGCAAAATACTGGTGTACACACTTTCAGTTACATTTGTGTGTGTGTGCACGTTGATTCAGGTCGAAACACCTGTTCATATTTTTGTCTGAGCCAAGCCTGCAATCCCTAACATGCTTATTTCTAATATATTATTAATTATTTACAGTTTATTAAGTAAATTTAAATTTTTATATTCTATGCTCAGTACATCACTAATTTGTACTGTCGCATTATTCCTCTGCTTGGTAACAAAACAAATTTAATAAATTTATTTATTATAATTTTGTTTTTTTTTATTTATTTATTATTATTTGCAAAAAAAATGTAACAAATAATAAAGAATAATACTCGTCATTTCCCCCTTAATTGGAGTGTATACAAATGTCTTACCTCCCCTCTTCGTACGCTCACTGCTCGCGACCTTGTAGTAGGGTGGCTTTACAAACAGCTGATTTAACTGGTTTCATTGACCTCTGTTTTCATGTGTAGAACTTCCTAAATGACGTTGCGTGGAATTTACCAATTTCTTTCTTCTGTATCTCATCATATACGATGAAATTGTTCTGTCCCACTTGCTGTCTTAATGTATACGGTCCTTAATTTTACATTATCTTAATTCATACATTCTTACCTTCGCTTCTAATCTTCCTTAGCTCTTTTCTTAACACGACATTACTTTATCTAATACATTACTTATACAATACATTAACATTCATTACCTTTTATTACATTTCTTTAACATTACCTTTCTGATCGCTACTACTTTCTTGAAATACACTTCCGTAACAGAATACTCTTTTAGCTTGTAGTGTGTCGCATGATCGGTTACAGAGGAACTGTCTTGGAAAACAACGATATTTTTCTCGAAGTCCTTAATCCTAAGTAGTCTCTGCCCTTATGACTTTTCACTCTCGCTTTCTTCTGTGTCCTTGTATCTTCAATAAGTGTTTGCTTGATCAGCCGTTCTAATAATTATGGCAATTATTGCTCATCTTAATCATTTCTTCATATTTATAACATCAATAACATCTTTTACCATTACTTTCTTAAATATTTCTCTACAATAGCATTCCTTACCATCACTAATACATTTCTTAATTAACCCTTTCAAATAATATTCCTTATAACATTTCTTAATTATACTCTCTTATATTATTACACATATTATTTCTCATTATTAATAATTAATAGTTATTATTTTTCTCATTTAAAAATAATTATTTATTTTCATTTGCCTTGAGTTCTGAGTTGCAGTGTCGTTAGAACTGACACCCCTCATTATATAATTGGTTGTTGTACACAGGAAATTCATTGTGTTCCCCCTCGTGTAGACAACGTCCGCGTTCCATTGTATTATCCCCTCGTTACCTTTCCGTTGCATAGCTGCGACGTTTGTGTTTATCGTATAAGTCACCTGTTCATAGAGCAATGTTTTCATCTTGCCTGTCGGCCACTTAAAATCTACTCTCTTTCTCTTGTTACAAATGCTTCGTTCTTTCTCAATTCTCTCGTCCCTAGTTTGGTTGAGTGGACCGACGTTAACAGCTGTCGACGGTTTTTTCATTCGTCGTTTATGATAACCTCTGTAGTTTTCATACTTATAGTTATAATTATCGTTATTATAATTATCGTGCGTATATCTAACATATTTACCACAATTTTGCGTAGTGTTTCGTCTAGATAACTTACTACGTTTCTTGTTATACCTACAGTGATATTTGTCTCCGTAAGTGTGGTGTCTTATGTGTTTCAAATGTGTCATCTTGTGTGACTTACCATTGTGTGTGTGCCTCACACTTGGAATATCGCTATTAATAAGGTATGTTTTATTAACCTTTATTTGCTTCTCCTCCTTAATGTTAATTACTTTTTTATAATTATCGTTAGTAATTACACATGTATTTTCAATTTGTATGAATTCTTCACATACTATCTTTTCACATATTAGCTCCGTTTGTTTATTAATTATTCCACAGACATTTTCTGCGATCATGTCAATACGTCTGTTTGTATTAACAATTTTTTCAGTTAACTGCGCATTACTGTCAATTATACTTTGTTTTATTTCAATATTATCACTTTTTAACTCTTCTAAACTCTCTGTAATTTTTATGGTGTCCTGTCTAAAATTTTCGGACTGTAGCTCTAATTTATTTTCTAAACTTTCTGTTTGTTTTGCTAATTTATATTCTAAACTTTCTGTTTGTTTCTTATTAGATTCTTTTAATTCGTCTATTCTAGCATTTAAATTTTCTGTCTGTTTATTTAAATTTTCTGTCTGTTTTGTGCTTAATTCATCGACCCAGGCACGCATCATCATCTGGAATGCTTCGACGTCTAAATTTCCTGGAGTCGCCATGTTGAAGTATTATTAAAATATTTATTTAATAGTAATTCTTTAAAAACTTATTGATAACCGTTCCCTACTTATTTATTTATTTCTGTATTTTTATTAATAGTTATTACTAATACTCATTACAGTTACACCTGTTACATAGACAACAATATTATTTGTGGGCGCCAGCTGTGTGATTACACAACAATTTAACATTACATTCAGTTACTGTTTAATATAAATAATAATTACATATTATACATTTTTCATTTAACACACTCTTTATATTTTTTAGAGCAACCATTTAGCTACATAAAAAATTTTAATAGTTAAATGATGGGTATCGGGTCATACATTTATGATCTACAATTTATGTCACAAATTTTTGTACATAAATTTAGGCATGTCTTGCCCCACGTGCAGGGCGACATTCTATATAACGTTTTTTATTTTGTTAAAATTTAATTTCAAATACAAATACACTTCTATTTGTGTTTGAATAGCCCCACGTTCTTTGGGAGCCATTCTTTATAACGTGACAATTTTGCAAATTTAATTTAATTTAAATTTGTGGAACCCCACGATCTTGGAGCACCAAATTTATGCAACGTTATATATACATAAATAGGCATGAACGATCTAACGTTCAAGATTGACAAATTCTTTAAACAATATAACATTTTAATTGGGTGTCAGGTGTATCTGCAATAAGAACTCTATGTAACTTGAAACGGTAATTAAAATTTATTTGATACTATAAAAAAATATGTGCACATGGCACTGACTTCGATTTTAAAACATTAGTTATTATTTGTTATTATGCCGTAGGGCTTAAGATATATACATCCTTACTGACTAAATATTCTATGCTACTAATTATTATATAAAAGAAAAATCTCAATTTCAGACTACTCAGTCTATTAATATGTTTCAAAATCAATTTTTTTTAAATCTTTTTTTCTATATTGTAACGTACTCAAAATATTAATAGTTATTGTTTCTCAGTACTGTTTTCTCAAATACTAATTGTTTTTATTTAAATGCTTTGTAATAATTTTATATCATATTAATTTGAGCTCTTGTTATGTTAATCATATTTCTAAAACATCTATGATTTTAACTCTACTATACAAGAAACATTGCTCTTATTTTTAAATAAAATATTAATGTCTTTAACTGTCTTTGTATGATTAAGATATGAATAAGTTGTCTATCACCTTATTGTCGTCAATCATACTCGATCATTTTTGTTCCATCGGTATCCGTCCTCGTCTCGCCTCCAGCGTCGGCTGTCTCTCTTCTCCTCTTGTCCAGCGCCGGCTGTCTCTCTCTGGAACTCTCCTCTTGTCCAGCGTCGTATCTCTCTATGGAACTCTCCTCTTGTCCAGCGTCGTATCGCTCTCTGGAACTCTCCTCTTGTCCAGCGTCGTATCGCTCTCTGGAACTCTCCTCTTGTCCAGCGTCGTATCGCTCTCTGGAACTCTCCTCTTGTCCAGCGTCGTATCGCTCTATGGAACTCTCCTCTTGTCTAGTGTCGAATCATTAATGGATCTTCTTGAGTAGTGCTGTTATTAATTAAAATGATTGTCTTTACAGCTTAGTTACGTATTTGTACGTAACTGGTAATTTTAAACTGTTTACAAAAAAAATTAAATATGCCGTGCTGATGGGCATAAGCTCCCACTACACCGTGGATGATTCAAGAAAGAGAACCACTGTAGCTTGCGTGTCCTATTTATACCCATGTCTTGGTCGACACCCTTCAGTGATACAAAATCGACATGTTAGAAACTGTCTTTGGCTTCAGTTCCCCCACTCTTTGTCAAATTCGCTATTTTTTATATTTCTGCGAATTGCAGAGTCCTGTAAGTATATAGTCTTATACTTATCTTATAACTAATTTTACAACACATGTTCACTGCAATTTTGGACATTGCAACTTAACCCTTTCGATTTGTACACAGTTATTTCACTATTGCACTTGTACGGTGTGTCACTTTCGCGTGGTTTTCGCACACAGTATTTAGTAAATTTATTTACATTTTATGGTGCTTTTGGATTTTAATTCTTAATTCTAATTTATGAGTAATTAAGGAAAAACTGTAATTGTGCAATTATTCATCTTGGGGTGGCAAACTCGCCTGCAGAGACCTGCGTTCACACACACTAGCAAAATACTGGTGTACACACTTTCAGTTACATTTGTGTGTGTGTGCACGTTGATTCAGGTCGAAACACCTGTTCATATTTTTGTCTGAGCCAAGCCTGCAATCCCTAACATGCTTATTTCTAATATATTATTAATTATTTACAGTTTATTAAGTAAATTTAAATTTTTATATTCTATGCTCAGTACATCACTAATTTGTACTGTCGCATTATTCCTCTGCTTGGTAACAAAACAAATTTAATAAATTTATTTATTATAATTTTGTTTTTTTTATTTATTTATTATTATTTGCAAAAAAAATGTAACAAATAATAAAGAATAATACTCGTCATTTCCCCCTTAATTGGAGTGTATACAAATGTCTTACCTCCCCTCTTCGTACGCTCACTGCTCGCGACCTTGTAGTAGGGTGGCTTTACAAACAGCTGATTTAACTGGTTTCATTGACCTCTGTTTTCATGTGTAGAACTTCCTAAATGACGTTGCGTGGAATTTACCAATTTCTTTCTTCTGTATCTCATCATATACGATGAAATTGTTCTGTCCCACTTGCTGTCTTAATGTATACGGTCCTTAATTTTACATTATCTTAATTCATACATTCTTACCTTCGCTTCTAATCTTCCTTAGCTCTTTTCTTAACACGACATTACTTTATCTAATACATTACTTATACAATACATTAACATTCATTACCTTTTATTACATTTCTTTAACATTACCTTTCTGATCGCTACTACTTTCTTGAAATACACTTCCGTAACAGAATACTCTTTTAGCTTGTAGTGTGTCGCATGATCGGTTACAGAGGAACTGTCTTGGAAAACAACGATATTTTTCTCGAAGTCCTTAATCCTAAGTAGTCTCTGCCCTTATGACTTTTCACTCTCGCTTTCTTCTGTGTCCTTGTATCTTCAATAAGTGTTTGCTTGATCAGCCGTTCTAATAATTATGGCAATTATTGCTCATCTTAATCATTTCTTCATATTTATAACATCAATAACATCTTTTACCATTACTTTCTTAAATATTTCTCTACAATAGCATTCCTTACCATCACTAATACATTTCTTAATTAACCCTTTCAAATAATATTCCTTATAACATTTCTTAATTATACTCTCTTATATTATTACACATATTATTTCTCATTATTAATAATTAATAGTTATTATTTTTCTCATTTAAAAATAATTATTTATTTTCATTTGCCTTGAGTTCTGAGTTGCAGTGTCGTTAGAACTGACACCCCTCATTATATAATTGGTTGTTGTACACAGGAAATTCATTGTGTTCCCCCTCGTGTAGACAACGTCCGCGTTCCATTGTATTATCCCCTCGTTACCTTTCCGTTGCATAGCTGCGACGTTTGTGTTTATCGTATAAGTCACCTGTTCATAGAGCAATGTTTTCATCTTGCCTGTCGGCCACTTAAAATCTACTCTCTTTCTCTTGTTACAAATGCTTCGTTCTTTCTCAATTCTCTCGTCCCTAGTTTGGTTGAGTGGACCGACGTTAACAGCTGTCGACGGTTTTTTCATTCGTCGTTTATGATAACCTCTGTAGTTTTCATACTTATAGTTATAATTATCGTTATTATAATTATCGTGCGTATATCTAACATCATATTTACCACAATTTTTCGTAGTGTTTCGTCTAGATAACTTACTACGTTTCTTGTTATACCTACAGTGATATTTGTCTCCGTAAGTGTGGTGTCTTATGTGTTTCAAATGTGTCATCTTGTGTGACTTACCATTGTGTGTGTGCCTCACACTTGGAATATCGCTATTAATAAGGTATGTTTTATTAACCTTTATTTGCTTCTCCTCCTTAATGTTAATTACTTTTTTATAATTATCGTTAGTAATTACACATGTATTTTCAATTTGTATGAATTCTTCACATACTATCTTTTCACATATTAGCTCCGTTTGTTTATTAATTATTCCACAGACATTTTCTGCGATCATGTCAATACGTCTGTTTGTATTAACAATTTTTTCAGTTAACTGCGCATTACTGTCAATTATACTTTGTTTTATTTCAATATTATCACTTTTTAACTCTTCTAAACTCTCTGTAATTTTTATGGTGTCCTGTCTAAAATTTTCGGACTGTAGCTCTAATTTATTTTCTAAACTTTCTGTTTGTTTTGCTAATTTATATTCTAAACTTTCTGTTTGTTTCTTATTAGATTCTTTTAATTCGTCTATTCTAGCATTTAATTTTCTGTCTGTTTATTTAAATTTTCTGTCTGTTTTGTGCTTAATTCATCGACCCAGGCACGCATCATCATCTGGAATGCTTCGACGTCTAAATTTCCTGGAGTCGCCATGTTGAAGTATTATTAAAATATTTATTTAATAGTAATTCTTTAAAAACTTATTGATAACCGTTCCCTACTTATTTATTTATTTCTGTATTTTTATTAATAGTTATTACTAATACTCATTACAGTTACACCTGTTACATAGACAACAATATTATTTGTGGGCGCCAGCTGTGTGATTACACAACAATTTAACATTACATTCAGTTACTGTTTAATATAAATAATAATTACATATTATACATTTTTCATTTAACACACTCTTTATATTTTTTAGAGCAACCATTTAGCTACATAAAAAATTTTAATAGTTAAATGATGGGTATCGGGTCATACATTTATGATCTACAATTTATGTCACAAATTTTTGTACATAAATTTAGGCATGTCTTGCCCCACGTGCAGGGCGACATTCTATATAACGTTTTTTATTTTGTTAAAATTTAATTTCAAATACAAATACACTTCTATTTGTGTTTGAATAGCCCCACGTTCTTTGGGAGCCATTCTTTATAACGTGACAATTTTGCAAATTTAATTTAATTTAAATTTGTGGAACCCCACGATCTTGGAGCACCAAATTTATGCAACGTTATATATACATAAATAGGCATGAACGATCTAACGTTCAAGATTGACAAATTCTTTAAACAATATAACATTTTAATTGGGTGTCAGGTGTATCTGCAATAAGAACTCTATGTAACTTGAAACGGCAATTAAAATTTATTTGATACTATAAAAAAATTGTGCACATGGCACTGACTTCGATTTTAAAACATTAGTTATTATTTGTTATTATGCCGTAGGGCTTAAGATATATACATCCTTACTGACTAAATATTCTATGCTACTAATTATTATATAAAAGAAAAATCTCAATTTCAGACTACTCAGTCTATTAATATGTTTCAAAATCAATTTTTTTTAAATCTTTTTTTCTATATTGTAACGTACTCAAAATATTAATAGTTATTGTTTCTCAGTACTGTTTTCTCAAATACTAATTGTTTTTATTTAAATGCTTTGTAATCATTTTATATCATATTAATTTGAGCTCTTGTTATGTTAATCATATTTCTAAAACATCTATGATTTTAACTCTACTATACAAGAAACATTGCTCTTATTTTTAAATAAAATATTAATGTCTTTAACTGTCTTTGTATGATTAAGATATGAATAAGTTGTCTATCACCTTATTGTCGTCAATCATACTCGATCATTTTTGTTCCATCGGTATCCGTCCTCGTCTCGCCTCCAGCGTCGGCTGTCTCTCTTCTCCTCTTGTCCAGCACCGGCTGTCTCTCTCTGGAACTCTCCTCTTGTCCAGCGTCGTATCTCTCTATGGAACTCTCCTCTTGTCCAGCGTCGTATCGCTCTCTGGAACTCTCCTCTTGTCCAGCGTCGTATCGCTCTCTGGAACTCTCCTCTTGTCCAGCGTCGTATCGCTCTCTGGAACTCTCCTCTTGTCCAGCGTCGTATCGCTCTATGGAACTCTCCTCTTGTCTAGTGTCGAATCATTAATGGATCTTCTTGAGTAGTGCTGTTATTAATTAAAATGATTGTCTTTACAGCTTAGTTACGTATTTGTACGTAACTGGTAATTTTAAACTGTTTACAAAAAAAATTAAATATGCCGTGCTGATGGGCATAAGCTCCCACTACACCGTGGATGATTCAAGAAAGAGAACCACTGTAGCTTGCGTGTCCTATTTATACCCATGTCTTGGTCGACACCCTTCAGTGATACAAAATCGACATGTTAGAAACTGTCTTTGGCTTCAGTTCCCCCACTCTTTGTCAAATTCGCTATTTTTTATATTTCTGCGAATTGCAGAGTCCTGTAAGTATATAGTCTTATACTTATCTTATAACTAATTTTACAACACATGTTCACTGCAATTTTGGACATTGCAACTGAACCCTTTCGATTTGTACACAGTTATTTCACTATTGCACTTGTACGGTGTGTCACTTTCGCGTGGTTTTCGCACACAGTATTTAGTAAATTTATTTACATTTTATGGTGCTTTTGGATTTTAATTCTTAATTCTAATTTATGAGTAATTAAGGAAAAACTGTAATTGTGCAATTATTCATCTTGGGGTGGCAAACTCGCCTGCAGAGACCTGCGTTCACACACACTAGCAAAATACTGGTGTACACACTTTCAGTTACATTTGTGTGTGTGTGCACGTTGATTCAGGTCGAAACACCTGTTCATATTTTTGTCTGAGCCAAGCCTGCAATCCCTAACATGCTTATTTCTAATATATTATTAATTATTTACAGTTTATTAAGTAAATTTAAATTTTTATATTCCATGCTCAGTACATCACTAATTTGTACTGTCGCATTATTCCTCTGCTTGGTAACAAAACAAATTTAATAAATTTATTTATTATAATTTTGTTTTTTTTATTTATTTATTATTATTTGCAAAAAAAATGTAACAAATAATAAAGAATAATACTCGTCATTTCCCCCTTAATTGGAGTGTATACAAATGTCTTACCTCCCCTCTTCGTACGCTCACTGCTCGCGACCTTGTAGTAGGGTGGCTTTACAAACAGCTGATTTAACTGGTTTCATTGACCTCTGTTTTCATGTGTAGAACTTCCTAAATGACGTTGCGTGGAATTTACCAATTTCTTTCTTCTGTATCTCATCATATACGATGAAATTGTTCTGTCCCACTTGCTGTCTTAATGTATACGGTCCTTAATTTTACATTATCTTAATTCATACATTCTTACCTTCGCTTCTAATCTTCCTTAGCTCTTTTCTTAACACGACATTACTTTATCTAATACATTACTTATACAATACATTAACATTCATTACCTTTTATTACATTTCTTTAACATTACCTTTCTGATCGCTACTACTTTCTTGAAATACACTTCCGTAACAGAATACTCTTTTAGCTTGTAGTGTGTCGCATGATCGGTTACAGAGGAACTGTCTTGGAAAACAACGATATTTTTCTCGAAGTCCTTAATCCTAAGTAGTCTCTGCCCTTATGACTTTTCACTCTCGCTTTCTTCTGTGTCCTTGTATCTTCAATAAGTGTTTGCTTGATCAGCCGTTCTAATAATTATGGCAATTATTGCTCATCTTAATCATTTCTTCATATTTATAACATCAATAACATCTTTTACCATTACTTTCTTAAATATTTCTCTACAATAGCATTCCTTACCATCACTAATACATTTCTTAATTAACCCTTTCAAATAATATTCCTTATAACATTTCTTAATTATACTCTCTTATATTATTACACATATTATTTCTCATTATTAATAATTAATAGTTATTATTTTTCTCATTTAAAAATAATTATTTATTTTCATTTGCCTTGAGTTCTGAGTTGCAGTGTCGTTAGAACTGACACCCCTCATTATATAATTGGTTGTTGTACACAGGAAATTCATTGTGTTCCCCCTCGTGTAGACAACGTCCGCGTTCCATTTATTATCCCCTCGTTACCTTTCCGTTGCATAGCTGCGACGTTTGTGTTTATTGTATAAGTCACCTGTTCATAGAGCAATGTTTTCATCTTGCCTGTCGGCCACTTAAAATCTACTCTCTTTCTCTTGTTACAAATGCTTCGTTCTTTCTCAATTCTCTCGTCCCTAGTTTGGTTGAGTGGACCGACGTTAACAGCTGTCGACGGTTTTTTCATTCGTCGTTTATGATAACC
This sequence comes from Magicicada septendecula, assembly GCA_034769895.1. Lineage (NCBI taxonomy): Eukaryota > Metazoa > Arthropoda > Insecta > Hemiptera > Cicadidae > Magicicada > Magicicada septendecula. The sequence continues at coordinate 475,908,706 of CM068373.1, forward strand.
TCTGTAGTTTTCATACTTATAGTTATAATTATCGTTATTATAATTATCGTGCGTATATCTAACATCATATTTACCACAATTTTGCGTAGTGTTTCGTCTAGATAACTTACTACGTTTCTTGTTATACCTACAGTGATATTTGTCTCCGTAAGTGTGGTGTCTTATGTGTTTCAAATGTGTCATCTTGTGTGACTTACCATTGTGTGTGTGCCTCACACTTGGAATATCGCTATTAATAAGGTATGTTTTATTAACCTTTATTTGCTTCTCCTCCTTAATGTTAATTACTTTTTTATAATTATCGTTAGTAATTACACATGTATTTTCAATTTGTATGAATTCTTCACATACTATCTTTTCACATATTAGCTCCGTTTGTTTATTAATTATTCCACAGACATTTTCTGCGATCATGTCAATACGTCTGTTTGTATTAACAATTTTTTCAGTTAGCTGCGCATTACTGTCAATTATACTTTGTTTTATTTCAATATTATCACTTTTTAACTCTTCTAAACTCTCTGTAATTTTTATGGTGTCCTGTCTAAAATTTTCGGACTGTAGCTCTAATTTATTTTCTAAACTTTCTGTTTGTTTTGCTAATTTATATTCTAAACTTTCTGTTTGTTTCTTATTAGATTCTTTTAATTCGTCTATTCTAGCATTTAAATTTTCTGTCTGTTTATTTAAATTTTCTGTCTGTTTTGTGCTTAATTCATCGACCCAGGCACGCATCATCATCTGGAATGCTTCGACGTCTAAATTTCCTGGAGTCGCCATGTTGAAGTATTATTAAAATATTTATTTAATAGTAATTCTTTAAAAACTATTATTGATAACCGTTCCCTACTTATTTATTTATTTCTGTATTTTTATTAATAGTTATTACTAATACTCATTACAGTTACACCTGTTACATAGACAACAATATTATTTGTGGGCGCCAGCTGTGTGATTACACAACAATTTAACATTACATTCAGTTACTGTTTAATATAAATAATAATTACATATTATACATTTTTCATTTAACACTCTTTATATTTTTTAGAGCAACCATTTAGCTACATAAAAAATTTTAATAGTTAAATGATGGGTATCGGGTCATACATTTATGATCTACAATTTATGTCACAAATTTTTGTACATAAATTTAGGCATGTCTTGCCCCACGTGCAGGGCGACATTCTATATAACGTTTTTTATTTTGTTAAAATTTAATTTCAAATACAAATACACTTCTATTTGTGTTTGAATAGCCCCACGTTCTTTGGGAGCCATTCTTTATAATGTGACAATTTTGCAAATTTAATTTAATTTAAATTTGTGGAACCCCACGATCTTGGAGCACCAAATTTATGCAACGTTATATATACATAAATAGGCATGAACGATCTAACGTTCAAGATTGACAAATTCTTTAAACAATATAACATTTTAATTGGGTGTCAGGTGTATCTGCAATAAGAACTCTATGTAACTTGAAACGGTAATTAAAATTTATTTGATACTATAAAAAAATATGTGCACATGGCACTGACTTCGATTTTAAAACATTAGTTATTATTTGTTATTATGCCGTAGGGCTTAAGATATATACATCCTTACTGACTAAATATTCTATGCTACTAATTATTATATAAAAGAAAAATCTCATTTTCAGACTACTCAGTCTATTAATATGTTTCAAAATCAATTTTTTTAAAATCTTTTTGTCTATATTGTAACGTACTCAAAATATTAATAGTTATTGTTTCTCAGTACTGTTTTCTCAAATACTAATTGTTTTTATTTAAATGCTTTGTAATCATTTTATATCATATTAATTTGAGCTCTTGTTACGTTAATCGTATTTCTAAAACATCTATGATTTTAACTCTACTATACAAGAAACATTGCTCTTATTTTTAAATAAAATATTAATGTCTTTAACTGTCTTTGTATGATTAAGATATGAATAAGTTGTCTATCACCTTATTGTCGTCAATCATACTCGATCATTTTTGTTCCATCGGTATCCGTCCTCGTCTCACCTCCAGCGTTGGCTGTCTCTCTTCTCCTCTTGTCCAGCGCCGGCTGTCTCTCTCTGGAACTCTCCTCTTGTCCAGCGTCGTATCTCTCTATGGAACTCTCCTCTTGTCCAGCGTCGTATCGCTCTCTGGAACTCTCCTCTTGTCCAGCGTCGTATCGCTCTCTGGAACTCTCCTCTTGTCCAGCGTCGTATCGCTCTCTGGAACTCTCCTCTTGTCCAGCGTCGTATCGCTCTATGGAACTCTCCTCTTGTCTAGTGTCGAATCATTAATGGATCTTCTTGAGTAGTGCTGTTATTAATTAAAATGATTGTCTTTACAGCTTAGTTACGTATTTGTACGTAACTGGTAATTTTAAACTGTTTACAAAAAAAATTAAATATGCCGTGCTGATGGGCATAAGCTCCCACTACACCGTGGATGATTCAAGAAAGAGAACCACTGTAGCTTGCGTGTCCTATTTATACCCATGTCTTGGTCGACACCCTTCAGTGATACAAAATCGACATGTTAGAAACTGTCTTTGGCTTCAGTTCCCCCACTCTTTGTCAAATTCGCTATTTTTTATATTTCTGCGAATTGCAGAGTCCTGTAAGTATATAGTCTTATACTTATCTTATAACTAATTTTACAACACATGTTCACTGCAATTTTGGACATTGCAACTTAACCCTTTCGATTTGTACACAGTTATTTCACTATTGCACTTGTACGGTGTGTCACTTTCGCGTGGTTTTCGCACACAGTATTTAGTAAATTTATTTACATTTTATGGTGCTTTTGGATTTTAATTCTTAATTCTAATTTATGAGTAATTAAGGAAAAACTGTAATTGTGCAATTATTCATCTTGGGGTGGCAAACTCGCCTGCAGAGACCTGCGTTCACACACACTAGCAAAATACTGGTGTACACACTTTCAGTTACATTTGTGTGTGTGTGCACGTTGATTCAGGTCGAAACACCTGTTCATATTTTTGTCTGAGCCAAGCCTGCAATCCCTAACATGCTTATTTCTAATATATTATTAATTATTTACAGTTTATTAAGTAAATTTAAATTTTTATATTCTATGCTCAGTACATCACTAATTTGTACTGTCGCATTATTCCTCTGCTTGGTAACAAAACAAATTTAATAAATTTATTTATTATAATTTTGTTTTTTTTTATTTATTTATTATTATTTGCAAAAAAAATGTAACAAATAATAAAGAATAATACTCGTCATTTCCCCCTTAATTGGAGTGTATACAAATGTCTTACCTCCCCTCTTCGTACGCTCACTGCTCGCGACCTTGTAGTAGGGTGGCTTTACAAACAGCTGATTTAACTGGTTTCATTGACCTCTGTTTTCATGTGTAGAACTTCCTAAATGACGTTGCGTGGAATTTACCAATTTCTTTCTTCTGTATCTCATCATATACGATGAAATTGTTCTGTCCCACTTGCTGTCTTAATGTATACGGTCCTTAATTTTACATTATCTTAATTCATACATTCTTACCTTCGCTTCTAATCTTCCTTAGCTCTTTTCTTAACACGACATTACTTTATCTAATACATTACTTATACAATACATTAACATTCATTACCTTTTATTACATTTCTTTAACATTACCTTTCTGATCGCTACTACTTTCTTGAAATACACTTCCGTAACAGAATACTCTTTTAGCTTGTAGTGTGTCGCATGATCGGTTACAGAGGAACTGTCTTGGAAAACAACGATATTTTTCTCGAAGTCCTTAAGCCTAAGTAGTCTCTGCCCTTATGACTTTTCACTCTCGCTTTCTTCTGTGTCCTTGTATCTTCAATAAGTGTTTGCTTGATCAGCCGTTCTAATAATTATGGCAATTATTGCTCATCTTAATCATTTCTTCATATTTATAACATCAATAACATCTTTTACCATTACTTTCTTAAATATTTCTCTACAATAGCATTCCTTACCATCACTAATACATTTCTTAATTAACCCTTTCAAATAATATTCCTTATAACATTTCTTAATTATACTCTCTTATATTATTACACATATTATTTCTCATTATTAATAATTAATAGTTATTATTTTTCTCATTTAAAAATAATTATTTATTTTCATTTGCCTTGAGTTCTGAGTTGCAGTGTCGTTAGAACTGACACCCCTCATTATATAATTGGTTGTTGTACACAGGAAATTCATTGTGTTCCCCCTCGTGTAGACAACGTCCGCGTTCCATTGTATTATCCCCTCGTTACCTTTCCGTTGCATAGCTGCGACGTTTGTGTTTATCGTATAAGTCACCTGTTCATAGAGCAATGTTTTCATCTTGCCTGTCGGCCACTTAAAATCTACTCTCTTTCTCTTGTTACAAATGCTTCGTTCTTTCTCAATTCTCTCGTCCCTAGTTTGGTTGAGTGGACCGACGTTAACAGCTGTCGACGGTTTTTTCATTCGTCGTTTATGATAACCTCTGTAGTTTTCATACTTATAGTTATAATTATCGTGCGTATATCTAACAACATATTTACCACAATTTTGCGTAGTGTTTCGTCTAGATAACTTACTACGTTTCTTGTTATACCTACAGTGATATTTGTCTCCGTAAGTGTGGTGTCTTATGTGTTTCAAATGTGTCATCTTGTGTGACTTACCATTGTGTGTGTGCCTCACACTTGGAATATCGCTATTAATAAGGTATGTTTTATTAACCTTTATTTGCTTCTCCTCCTTAATGTTAATTACTTTTTTATAATTATCGTTAGTAATTACACATGTATTTTCAATTTGTATGAATTCTTCACATACTATCTTTTCACATATTAGCTCCGTTTGTTTATTAATTATTCCACAGACATTTTCTGCGATCATGTCAATACGTCTGTTTGTATTAACAATTTTTTCAGTTAACTGCGCATTACTGTCAATTATACTTTGTTTTATTTCAATATTATCACTTTTTAACTCTTCTAAACTCTCTGTAATTTTTATGGTGTCCTGTCTAAAATTTTCGGACTGTAGCTCTAATTTATTTTCTAAACTTTCTGTTTGTTTTGCTAATTTATATTCTAAACTTTCTGTTTGTTTCTTATTAGATTCTTTTAATTCGTCTATTCTAGCATTTAAATTTTCTGTCTGTTTATTTAAATTTTCTGTCTGTTTTGTGCTTAATTCATCGACCCAGGCACGCATCATCATCTGGAATGCTTCGACGTCTAAATTTCCTGGAGTCGCCATGTTGAAGTATTATTAAAATATTTATTTAATAGCAATTCTTTAAAAACTATTATTGATAACCGTTCCCTACTTATTTATTTATTTCTGTATTTTTATTAATAGTTATTACTAATACTCATTACAGTTACACCTGTTACATAGACAACAATATTATTTGTGGGCGCCAGCTGTGTGATTACACAACAATTTAACATTACATTCAGTTACTGTTTAATATAAATAATAATTACATATTATACATTTTTCATTTAACACACTCTTTATATTTTTTAGAGCAACCATTTAGCTACATAAAAAATTTTAATAGTTAAATGATGGGTATCGGGTCATACATTTATGATCTACAATTTATGTCACAAATTTTTGTACATAAATTTAGGCATGTCTTGCCCCACGTGCAGGGCGACATTCTATATAACGTTTTTTATTTTGTTAAAATTTAATTTCAAATACAAATACACTTCTATTTGTGTTTGAATAGCCCCACGTTCTTTGGGAGCCATTCTTTATAACGTGACAATTTTGCAAATTTAATTTAATTTAAATTTGTGGAACCCCACGATCTTGGAGCACCAAATTTATGCAACGTTATATATACATAAATAGGCATGAACGATCTAACGTTCAAGATTGACAAATTCTTTAAACAATATAACATTTTAATTGGGTGTCAGGTGTATCTGCAATAAGAACTCTATGTAACTTGAAACGGTAATTAAAATTTATTTGATACTATAAAAAAATATGTGCACATGGCACTGACTTCGATTTTAAAACATTAGTTATTATTTGTTATTATGCCGTAGGGCTTAAGATATATACATCCTTACTGACTAAATATTCTATGCTACTAATTATTATATAAAAGAAAAATCTCAATTTCAGACTACTCAGTCTATTAATATGTTTCAAAATCAATTTTTTTAAAATCTTTTTGTCTATATTGTAACGTACTCAAAATATTAATAGTTATTGTTTCTCAGTACTGTTTTCTCAAATACTAATTGTTTTTATTTAAATGCTTTGTAATCATTTTATATCATATTAATTTGAGCTCTTGTTATGTTAATCATATTTCTAAAACATCTATGATTTTAACTCTACTATACAAGAAACATTGCTCTTATTTTTAAATAAAATATTAATGTCTTTAACAGTCTTTGTATGATTAAGATATGAATAAGTTGTCTATCACCTTATTGTCGTCAATCATACTCGATCATTTTTGTTCCATCGGTATCCGTCCTCGTCTCGCCTCCAGCGTCGGCTGTCTCTCTTCTCCTCTTGTCCAGCGCCGGCTGTCTCTCTCTGGAACTCTCCTCTTGTCCAGCGTCGTATCTCTCTATGGAACTCTCCTCTTGTCCAGCGTCGTATCGCTCTCTGGAACTCTCCTCTTGTCCAGCGTCGTATCGCTCTCTGGAACTCTCCTCTTGTCCAGCGTCGTATCGCTCTCTGGAACTCTCCTCTTGTCCAGCGTCGTATCGCTCTATGGAACTCTCCTCTTGTCTAGTGTCGAATCATTAATGGATCTTCTTGAGTAGTGCTGTTATTAATTAAAATGATTGTCTTTACAGCTTAGTTACGTATTTGTACGTAACTGGTAATTTTAAACTGTTTACAAAAAAAATTAAATATGCCGTGCTGATGGGCATAAGCTCCCACTACACCGTGGATGATTCAAGAAAGAGAACCACTGTAGCTTGCGTGTCCTATTTATACCCACGTCTTGGTCGACACCCTTCAGTGATACAAAATCGACATGTTAGAAACTGTCTTTGGCTTCAGTTCCCCCACTCTTTGTCAAATTCGCTATTTTTTATATTTCTGCGAATTGCAGAGTCCTGTAAGTATATAGTCTTATACTTATCTTATAACTAATTTTACAACACATGTTCACTGCAATTTTGGACATTGCAACTTAACCCTTTCGATTTGTACACAGTTATTTCACTATTGCACTTGTGCGGTGTGTCACTTTCGCGTGGTTTTCGCACACAGTATTTAGTAAATTTATTTACATTTTATGGTGCTTTTGGATTTTAATTCTTAATTCTAATTTATGAGTAATTAAGGAAAAACTGTAATTGTGCAATTATTCATCTTGGGGTGGCAAACTCGCCTGCAGAGACCTGCGTTCACACACACTAGCAAAATACTGGTGTACACTTTCAGTTACATTTGTGTGTGTGTGCACGTTGATTCAGGTCGAAACACCTGTTCATATTTTTGTCTGAGCCAAGCCTGCAATCCCTAACATGCTTATTTCTAATATATTATTAATTATTTACAGTTTATTAAGTAAATTTAAATTTTTATATTCTATGCTCAGTACATCACTAATTTGTACTGTCGCATTATTCCTCTGCTTGGTAACAAAACAAATTTAATAAATTTATTTATTATAATTTTGTTTTTTTTTATTTATTTATTATTATTTGCAAAAAAAATGTAACAAATAATAAAGAATAATACTCGTCATTTCCCCCTTAATTGGAGTGTATACAAATGTCTTACCTCCCCTCTTCGTACGCTCACTGCTCGCGACCTTGTAGTAGGGTGGCTTTACAAACAGCTGATTTAACTGGTTTCATTGACCTCTGTTTTCATGTGTAGAACTTCCTAAATGACGTTGCGTGGAATTTACCAATTTCTTTCTTCTGTATCTCATCATATACGATGAAATTGTTCTGTCCCACTTGCTGTCTTAATGTATACGGTCCTTAATTTTACATTATCTTAATTCATACATTCTTACCTTCGCTTCTAATCTTCCTTAGCTCTTTTCTTAACACGACATTACTTTATCTAATACATTACTTATACAATACATTAACATTCATTACCTTTTATTACATTTCTTTAACATTACCTTTCTGATCGCTACTACTTTCTTGAAATACACTTCCGTAACAGAATACTCTTTTAGCTTGTAGTGTGTCGCATGATCGGTTACAGAGGAACTGTCTTGGAAAACAACGATATTTTTCTCGAAGTCCTTAATCCTAAGTAGTCTCTGCCCTTATGACTTTTCACTCTCGCTTTCTTCTGTGTCCTTGTATCTTCAATAAGTGTTTGCTTGATCAGCCGTTCTAATAATTATGGCAATTATTGCTCATCTTAATCATTTCTTCATATTTATAACATCAATAACATCTTTTACCATTACTTTCTTAAATATTTCTCTACAATAGCATTCCTTACCATCACTAATACATTTCTTAATTAACCCTTTCAAATAATATTCCTTATAACATTTCTTAATTATACTCTCTTATATTATTACACATATTATTTCTCATTATTAATAATTAATAGTTATTATTTTTCTCATTTAAAAATAATTATTTATTTTCATTTGCCATGAGTTCTGAGTTGCAGTGTCGTTAGAACTGACACCCCTCATTATATAATTGGTTGTTGTACACAGGAAATTCATTGTGTTCCCCCTCGTGTAGACAACGTCCGCGTTCCATTGTATTATCCCCTTGTTACCTTTCCGTTGCATAGCTGCGACGTTTGTGTTTATCGTATAAGTCACCTGTTCATAGAGCAATGTTTTCATCTTGCCTGTCGGCCACTTAAAATCTACTCTCTTTCTCTTGTTACAAATGCTTCGTTCTTTCTCAATTCTCTCGTCCCTAGTTTGGTTGAGTGGACCGACGTTAACAGCTGTCGACGGTTTTTTCATTCGTCGTTTATGATAACCTCTGTAGTTTTCATACTTATAGTTATAATTATCGTGCGTATATCTAACATCATATTTACCACAATTTTGCGTAGTGTTTCGTCTAGATAACTTACTACGTTTCTTGTTATACCTACAGTGATATTTGTCTCCGTAAGTGTGGTGTCTTATGTGTTTCAAATGTGTCATCTTGTGTGACTTACCATTGTGTGTGTGCCTCACACTTGGAATATCGCTATTAATAAGGTATGTTTTATTAACCTTTATTTGCTTCTCCTCCTTAATGTTAATTACTTTTTTATAATTATCGTTAGTAATTACACATGTATTTTCAATTTGTATGAATTCTTCACATACTATCTTTTCACATATTAGCTCCGTTTGTTTATTAATTATTCCACAGACATTTTCTGCGATCATGTCAATACGTCTGTTTGTATTAACAATTTTTTCAGTTAACTGCGCATTACTGTCAATTATACTTTGTTTTATTTCAATATTATCACTTTTTAACTCTTCTAAACTCTCTGTAATTTTTATGGTGTCCTGTCTAAAATTTTCGGACTGTAGCTCTAATTTATTTTCTAAACTTTCTGTTTGTTTTGCTAATTTATATTCTAAACTTTCTGTTTGTTTCTTATTAGATTCTTTTAATTCGTTTATTCTAGCATTTAAATTTTCTGTCTGTTTATTTAAATTTTCTGTCTGTTTTGTGCTTAATTCATCGACCCAGGCACGCATCATCATCTGGAATGCTTCGACGTCTAAATTTCCTGGAGTCGCCATGTTGAAGTATTATTAAAATATTTATTTAATAGTAATTCTTTAAAAACTATTATTGATAACCGTTCCCTACTTATTTATTTATTTCTGTATTTTTATTAATAGTTATTACTAATACTCATTACAGTTACACCTGTTACATAGACAACAATATTATTTGTGGGCGCCAGCTGTGTGATTACACAACAATTTAACATTACATTCAGTTACTGTTTAATATAAATAATAATTACATATTATACATTTTTCATTTAACACACTCTTTATATTTTTTAGAGCAACCATTTAGCTACATAAAAAATTTTAATAGTTAAATGATGGGTATCGGGTCATACATTTATGATCTACAATTTATGTCACAAATTTTTGTACATAAATTTAGGCATGTCTTGCCCCACGTGCAGGGCGACATTCTATATAACGTTTTTTATTTTGTTAAAATTTAATTTCAAATACAAATACACTTCTATTTGTGTTTGAATAGCCCCACGTTCTTTGGGAGCCATTCTTTATAACGTGACAATTTTGCAAATTTAATTTAATTTAAATTTGTGGAACCCCACGATCTTGGAGCACCAAATTTATGCAACGTTATATATACATAAATAGGCATGAACGATCTAACGTTCAAGATTGACAAATTCTTTAAACAATATAACATTTTAATTGGGTGTCAGGTGTATCTGCAATAAGAACTCTATGTAACTTGAAACGGTAATTAAAATTTATTTGATACTATAAAAAAATATGTGCACATGGCACTGACTTCGATTTTAAAACATTAGTTATTATTTGTTATTATGCCGTAGGGCTTAAGATATATACATCCTTACTGACTAAATATTCTATGCTACTAATTATTATATAAAAGAAAAATCTCAATTTCAGACTACTCAGTCTATTAATATGTTTCAAAATCAATTTTTTTAAAATCTTTTTTTCTATATTGTAACGTACTCAAAATATTAATAGTTATTGTTTCTCAGTACTGTTTTCTCAAATACTAATTGTTTTTATTTAAATGCTTTGTAATCATTTTATATCATATTAATTTGAGCTCTTGTTATGTTAATCATATTTCTAAAACATCTATGATTTTAACTCTACTATACAAGAAACATTGCTCTTATTTTTAAATAAAATATTAATGTCTTTAACAGTCTTTGTATGATTAAGATATGAATAAGTTGTCTATCACCTTATTGTCGTCAATCATACTCGATCATTTTTGTTCCATCGGTATCCGTCCTCGTCTCGCCTCCAGCGTCGGCTGTCTCTCTTCTCCTCTTGTCCAGCGCCGGCTGTCTCTCTCTGGAACTCTCCTCTTGTCCAGCGTCGTATCTCTCTATGGAACTCTCCTCTTGTCCAGCGTCGTATCGCTCTCTGGAACTCTCCTCTTGTCCAGCGTCGTATCGCTCTCTGGAACTCTCCTCTTGTCCAGCGTCGTATCGCTCTCTGGAACTCTCCTCTTGTCCAGCGTCGTATCGCTCTATGGAACTCTCCTCTTGTCTAGTGTCGAATCATTAATGGATCTTCTTGAGTAGTGCTGTTATTAATTAAAATGATTGTCTTTACAGCTTAGTTACGTATTTGTACGTAACTGGTAATTTTAAACTGTTTACAAAAAAAATTAAATATGCCGTGCTGATGGGCATAAGCTCCCACTACACCGTGGATGATTCAAGAAAGAGAACCACTGTAGCTTGCGTGTCCTATTTATACCCATGTCTTGGTCGACACCCTTCAGTGATACAAAATCGACATGTTAGAAACTGTCTTTGGCTTCAGTTCCCCCACTCTTTGTCAAATTCGCTATTTTTTATATTTCTGCGAATTGCAGAGTCCTGTAAGTATATAGTCTTATACTTATCTTATAACTAATTTTACAACACATGTTCACTGCAATTTTGGACATTGCAACTTAACCCTTTCGATTTGTACACAGTTATTTCACTATTGCACTTGTGCGGTGTGTCACTTTCGCGTGGTTTTCGCACACAGTATTTAGTAAATTTATTTACATTTTATGGTGCTTTTGGATTTTAATTCTTAATTCTAATTTATGAGTAATTAAGGAAAAACTGTAATTGTGCAATTATTCATCTTGGGGTGGCAAACTCGCCTGCAGAGACCTGCGTTCACACACACTAGCAAAATACTGGTGTACACACTTTCAGTTACATTTGTGTGTGTGTGCACGTTGATTCAGGTCGAAACACCTGTTCATATTTTTGTCTGAGCCAAGCCTGCAATCCCTAACATGCTTATTTCTAATATATTATTAATTATTTACAGTTTATTAAGTAAATTTAAATTTTTATATTCTATGCTCAGTACATCACTAATTTGTACTGTCGCATTATTCCTCTGCTTGGTAACAAAACAAATTTAATAAATTTATTTATTATAATTTTGTTTTTTTTATTTATTTATTATTATTTGCAAAAAAAATGTAACAAATAATAAAGAATAATACTCGTCATTTCCCCCTTAATTGGAGTGTATACAAATGTCTTACCTCCCCTCTTCGTACGCTCACTGCTCGCGACCTTGTAGTAGGGTGGCTTTACAAACAGCTGATTTAACTGGTTTCATTGACCTCTGTTTTCATGTGTAGAACTTCCTAAATGACGTTGCGTGGAATTTACCAATTTCTTTCTTCTGTATCTCATCATATACGATGAAATTGTTCTGTCCCACTTGCTGTCTTAATGTATACGGTCCTTAATTTTACATTATCTTAATTCATACATTCTTACCTTCGCTTCTAATCTTCCTTAGCTCTTTTCTTAACACGACATTACTTTATCTAATACAATACATTAACATTCATTACCTTTTATTACATTTCTTTAACATTACCTTTCTGATCGCTACTACTTTCTTGAAATACACTTCCGTAACAGAATACTCTTTTAGCTTGTAGTGTGTCGCATGATCGGTTACAGAGGAACTGTCTTGGAAAACAACGATATTTTTCTCGAAGTCCTTAATCCTAAGTAGTCTCTGCCCTTATGACTTTTCACTCTCGCTTTCTTCTGTGTCCTTGTATCTTCAATAAGTGTTTGCTTGATCAGCCGTTCTAATAATTATGGCAATTATTGCTCATCTTAATCATTTCTTCATATTTATAACATCAATAACATCTTTTACCATTACTTTCTTAAATATTTCTCTACAATAGCATTCCTTACCATCACTAATACATTTCTTAATTAACCCTTTCAAATAATATTCCTTATAACATTTCTTAATTATACTCTCTTATATTATTACACATATTATTTCTCATTATTAATAATTAATAGTTATTATTTTTCTCATTTAAAAATAATTATTTATTTTCATTTGCCATGAGTTCTGAGTTGCAGTGTCGTTAGAACTGACACCCCTCATTATATAATTGGTTGTTGTACACAGGAAATTCATTGTGTTCCCCCTCGTGTAGACAACGTCCGCGTTCCATTGTATTATCCCCTTGTTACCTTTCCGTTGCATAGCTGCGACGTTTGTGTTTATCGTATAAGTCACCTGTTCATAGAGCAATGTTTTCATCTTGCCTGTCGGCCACTTAAAATCTACTCTCTTTCTCTTGTTACAAATGCTTCGTTCTTTCTCAATTCTCTCGTCCCTAGTTTGGTTGAGTGGACCGACGTTAACAGCTGTCGACGGTTTTTTCATTCGTCGTTTATGATAACCTCTGTAGTTTTCATACTTATAGTTATAATTATCGTGCGTATATCTAACATCATATTTACCACAATTTTGCGTAGTGTTTCGTCTAGATAACTTACTACGTTTCTTGTTATACCTACAGTGATATTTGTCTCCGTAAGTGTGGTGTCTTATGTGTTTCAAATGTGTCATCTTGTGTGACTTACCATTGTGTGTGTGCCTCACACTTGGAATATCGCTATTAATAAGGTATGTTTTATTAACCTTTATTTGCTTCTCCTCCTTAATGTTAATTACTTTTTTATAATTATCGTTAGTAATTACACATGTATTTTCAATTTGTATGAATTCTTCACATACTATCTTTTCACATATTAGCTCCGTTTGTTTATTAATTATTCCACAGACATTTTCTGCGATCATGTCAATACGTCTGTTTGTATTAACAATTTTTTCAGTTAACTGCGCATTACTGTCAATTATACTTTGTTTTATTTCAATATTATCACTTTTTAACTCTTCTAAACTCTCTGTAATTTTTATGGTGTCCTGTCTAAAATTTTCGGACTGTAGCTCTAATTTATTTTCTAAACTTTCTGTTTGTTTTGCTAATTTATATTCTAAACTTTCTGTTTGTTTCTTATTAGATTCTTTTAATTCGTTTATTCTAGCATTTAAATTTTCTGTCTGTTTATTTAAATTTTCTGTCTGTTTTGTGCTTAATTCATCGACCCAGGCACGCATCATCATCTGGAATGCTTCGACGTCTAAATTTCCTGGAGTCGCCATGTTGAAGTATTATTAAAATATTTATTTAATAGTAATTCTTTAAAAACTATTATTGATAACCGTTCCCTACTTATTTATTTATTTCTGTATTTTTATTAATAGTTATTACTAATACTCATTACAGTTACACCTGTTACATAGACAACAATATTATTTGTGGGCGCCAGCTGTGTGATTACACAACAATTTAACATTACATTCAGTTACTGTTTAATATAAATAATAATTACATATTATACATTTTTCATTTAACACACTCTTTATATTTTTTAGAGCAACCATTTAGCTACATAAAAAATTTTAATAGTTAAATGATGGGTATCGGGTCATACATTTATGATCTACAATTTATGTCACAAATTTTTGTACATAAATTTAGACATGTCTTGCCCCACGTGCAGGGCGACATTCTATATAACGTTTTTTATTTTGTTAAAATTTAATTTCAAATACAAATACACTTCTATTTGTGTTTGAATAGCCCCACGTTCTTTGGGAGCCATTCTTTATAACGTGACAATTTTGCAAATTTAATTTAATTTAAATTTGTGGAACCCCACGATCTTGGAGCACCAAATTTATGCAACGTTATATATACATAAATAGGCATGAACGATCTAACGTTCAAGATTGACAAATTCTTTAAACAATATAACATTTTAATTGGGTGTCAGGTGTATCTGCAATAAGAACTCTATGTAACTTGAAACGGTAATTAAAATTTATTTGATACTATAAAAAAATATGTGCACATGGCACTGACTTCGATTTTAAAACATTAGTTATTATTTGTTATTATGCCGTAGGGCTTAAGATATATACATCCTTACTGACTAAATATTCTATGCTACTAATTATTATATAAAAGAAAAATCTCATTTTCAGACTACTCAGTCTATTAATATGTTTCAAAATCAATTTTTTTAAAATCTTTTTGTCTATATTGTAACGTACTCAAAATATTAATAGTTATTGTTTCTCAGTACTGTTTTCTCAAATACTAATTGTTTTTATTTAAATGCTTTGTAATCATTTTATATCATATTAATTTGAGCTCTTGTTACGTTAATCGTATTTCTAAAACATCTATGATTTTAACTCTACTATACAAGAAACATTGCTCTTATTTTTAAATAAAATATTAATGTCTTTAACTGTCTTTGTATGATTAAGATATGAATAAGTTGTCTATCACCTTATTGTCGTCAATCATACTCGATCATTTTTGTTCCATCGGTATCCGTCCTCGTCTCGCCTCCAGCGTCGGCTGTCTCTCTTCTCCTCTTGTCCAGCGCCGGCTGTCTCTCTCTGGAACTCTCCTCTTGTCCAGCGTCGTATCTCTCTATGGAACTCTCCTCTTGTCCAGCGTCGTATCGCTCTCTGGAACTCTCCTCTTGTCCAGCGTCGTATCGCTCTCTGGAACTCTCCTCTTGTCCAGCGTCGTATCGCTCTCTGGAACTCTCCTCTTGTCCAGCGTCGTATCGCTCTATGGAACTCTCCTCTTGTCTAGTGTCGAATCATTAATGGATCTTCTTGAGTAGTGCTGTTATTAATTAAAATGATTGTCTTTACAGCTTAGTTACGTATTTGTACGTAACTGGTAATTTTAAACTGTTTACAAAAAAAATTAAATATGCCGCGATGATGGGCACTACACCGTGGATGATTCAAGAAAGAGAACCACTGTAGCTTGCGTGTCCTATTTATACCCATGTCTTGGTCGACACCCTTCAGTGATACAAAATCGACATGTTAGAAACTGTCTTTGGCTTCAGTTCCCCCACTCTTTGTCAAATTCGCTGTTTTTTATATTTCTGCGAATTGCAGAGTCCTGTAAGTATATAGTCTTATACTTATCTTATAACTAATTTTACAACACATGTTCACTGCAATTTTGGACATTGCAACTTAACCCTTTCGATTTGTACACAGTTATTTCACTATTGGACTTGTACGGTGTGTCACTTTCGCGTGGTTTTCGCACACAGTATTTAGTAAATTTATTTACATTTTATGGTGCTTTTGGATTTTAATTCTTAATTCTAATTTATGAGTAATTAAGGAAAAACTGTAATTGTGCAATTATTCATCTTGGGGTGGCAAACTCGCCTGCAGAGACCTGCGTTCACACACACTAGCAAAATACTGGTGTACACACTTTCAGTTACATTTGTGTGTGTGTGCACGTTGATTCAGGTCGAAACACCTGTTCATATTTTTGTCTGAGCCAAGCCTGCAATCCCTAACATGCTTATTTCTAATATATTATTAATTATTTACAGTTTATTAAGTAAATTTAAATTTTTATATTCTATGCTCAGTACATCACTAATTTGTACTGTCGTATTATTCCTCTGCTTGGTAACAAAACAAATTTAATAAATTTATTTATTATAATTTTGTTTTTTTTTATTTATTTATTATTATTTGCAAAAAAAATGTAACAAATAATAAAGAATAATACTCGTCATTTCCCCCTTAATTGGAGTGTATACAAATGTCTTACCTCCCCTCTTCGTACGCTCACTGCTCGCGACCTTGTAGTAGGGTGGCTTTACAAACAGCTGATTTAACTGGTTTCATTGACCTCTGTTTTCATGTGTAGAACTTCCTAAATGACGTTGCGTGGAATTTACCAATTTCTTTCTTCTGTATCTCATCATATACGATGAAATTGTTCTGTCCCACTTGCTGTCTTAATGTATACGGTCCTTAATTTTACATTATCTTAATTCATACATTCTTACCTTCGCTTCTAATCTTCCTTAGCTCTTTTCTTAACACGACATTACTTTATCTAATACATTACTTATACAATACATTAACATTCATTACCTTTTATTACATTTCTTTAACATTACCTTTCTGATCGCTACTACTTTCTTGAAATACACTTCCGTAACAGAATACTCTTTTAGCTTGTAGTGTGTCGCATGATCGGTTACAGAGGAACTGTCTTGGAAAACAACGATATTTTTCTCGAAGTCCTTAATCCTAAGTAGTCTCTGCCCTTATGACTTTTCACTCTCGCTTTCTTCTGTGTCCTTGTATCTTCAATAAGTGTTTGCTTGATCAGCCGTTCTAATAATTATGGCAATTATTGCTCATCTTAATCATTTCTTCATATTTATAACATCAATAACATCTTTTACCATTACTTTCTTAAATATTTCTCTACAATAGCATTCCTTACCATCACTAATACATTTCTTAATTAACCCTTTCAAATAATATTCCTTATAACATTTCTTAATTATACTCTCTTATATTATTACACATATTATTTCTCATTATTAATAATTAATAGTTATTATTTTTCTCATTTAAAAATAATTATTTATTTTCATTTGCCTTGAGTTCTGAGTTGCAGTGTCGTTAGAACTGACACCCCTCATTATATAATTGGTTGTTGTACACAGGAAATTCATTGTGTTCCCCCTCGTGTAGACAACGTCCGCGTTCCATTGTATTATCCCCTCGTTACCTTTCCGTTGCATAGCTGCGACGTTTGTGTTTATCGTATAAGTCACCTGTTCATAGAGCAATGTTTTCATCTTGCCTGTCGGCCACTTAAAATCTACTCTCTTTCTCTTGTTACAAATGCTTCGTTCTTTCTCAATTCTCTCGTCCCTAGTTTGGTTGAGTGGACCGACGTTAACAGCTGTCGACGGTTTTTTCATTCGTCGTTTATGATAACCTCTGTAGTTTTCATACTTATAGTTATAATTATCGTTATTATAATTATCGTGCGTATATCTAACATCATATTTACCACAATTTTGCGTAGTGTTTCGTCTAGATAACTTACTACGTTTCTTGTTATACCTACAGTGATATTTGTCTCCGTAAGTGTGGTGTCTTATGTGTTTCAAATGTGTCATCTTGTGTGACTTACCATTGTGTGTGTGCCTCACACTTGGAATATCGCTATTAATAAGGTATGTTTTATTAACCTTTATTTGCTTCTCCTCCTTAATGTTAATTACTTTTTTATAATTATCGTTAGTAATTACACATGTATTTTCAATTTGTATGAATTCTTCACATACTATCTTTTCACATATTAGCTCCGTTTGTTTATTAATTATTCCACAGACATTTTCTGCGATCATGTCAATACGTCTGTTTGTATTAACAATTTTTTCAGTTAACTGCGCATTACTGTCAATTATACTTTGTTTTATTTCAATATTATCACTTTTTAACTCTTCTAAACTCTCTGTAATTTTTATGGTGTCCTGTCTAAAATTTTCGGACTGTAGCTCTAATTTATTTTCTAAACTTTCTGTTTGTTTTGCTAATTTATATTCTAAACTTTCTGTTTGTTTCTTATTAGATTCTTTTAATTCGTCTATTCTAGCATTTAAATTTTCTGTCTGTTTATTTAAATTTTCTGTCTGTTTTGTGCTTAATTCATCGACCCAGGCACGCATCATCATCTGGAATGCTTCGACGTCTAAATTTCCTGGAGTCGCCATGTTGAAGTATTATTAAAATATTTATTTAATAGTAATTCTTTAAAAACTTATTGATAACCGTTCCCTACTTATTTATTTATTTCTGTATTTTTATTAATAGTTATTACTAATACTCATTACAGTTACACCTGTTACATAGACAACAATATTATTTGTGGGCGCCAGCTGTGTGATTACACAACAATTTAACATTACATTCAGTTACTGTTTAATATAAATAATAATTACATATTATACATTTTTCATTTAACACACTCTTTATATTTTTTAGAGCAACCATTTAGCTACATAAAAAATTTTAATAGTTAAATGATGGGTATCGGGTCATACATTTATGATCTACAATTTATGTCACAAATTTTTGTACATAAATTTAGGCATGTCTTGCCCCACGTGCAGGGCGACATTCTATATAACGTTTTTTATTTTGTTAAAATTTAATTTCAAATACAAATACACTTCTATTTGTGTTTGAATAGCCCCACGTTCTTTGGGAGCCATTCTTTATAACGTGACAATTTTGCAAATTTAATTTAATTTAAATTTGTGGAACCCCACGATCTTGGAGCACCAAATTTATGCAACGTTATATATACATAAATAGGCATGAACGATCTAACGTTCAAGATTGACAAATTCTTTAAACAATATAACATTTTAATTGGGTGTCAGGTGTATCTGCAATAAGAACTCTATGTAACTTGAAACGGTAATTAAAATTTATTTGATACTATAAAAAAATATGTGCACATGGCACTGACTTCGATTTTAAAACATTAGTTATTATTTGTTATTATGCCGTAGGGCTTAAGATATATACATCCTTACTGACTAAATATTCTATGCTACTAATTATTATATAAAAGAAAAATCTCAATTTCAGACTACTCAGTCTATTAATATGTTTCAAAATCAATTTTTTTTAAATCTTTTTTTCTATATTGTAACGTACTCAAAATATTAATAGTTATTGTTTCTCAGTACTGTTTTCTCAAATACTAATTGTTTTTATTTAAATGCTTTGTAATCATTTTATATCATATTAATTTGAGCTCTTGTTATGTTAATCATATTTCTAAAACATCTATGATTTTAACTCTACTATACAAGAAACATTGCTCTTATTTTTAAATAAAATATTAATGTCTTTAACTGTCTTTGTATGATTAAGATATGAATAAGTTGTCTATCACCTTATTGTCGTCAATCATACTCGATCATTTTTGTTCCATCGGTATCCGTCCTCGTCTCGCCTCCAGCGTCGGCTGTCTCTCTTCTCCTCTTGTCCAGCGCCGGCTGTCTCTCTCTGGAACTCTCCTCTTGTCCAGCGTCGTATCTCTCTATGGAACTCTCCTCTTGTCCAGCGTCGTATCGCTCTCTGGAACTCTCCTCTTGTCCAGCGTCGTATCGCTCTCTGGAACTCTCCTCTTGTCCAGCGTCGTATCGCTCTCTGGAACTCTCCTCTTGTCCAGCGTCGTATCGCTCTATGGAACTCTCCTCTTGTCTAGTGTCGAATCATTAATGGATCTTCTTGAGTAGTGCTGTTATTAATTAAAATGATTGTCTTTACAGCTTAGTTACGTATTTGTACGTAACTGGTAATTTTAAACTGTTTACAAAAAAAATTAAATATGCCGTGCTGATGGGCATAAGCTCCCACTACACCGTGGATGATTCAAGAAAGAGAACCACTGTAGCTTGCGTGTCCTATTTATACCCATGTCTTGGTCGACACCCTTCAGTGATACAAAATCGACATGTTAGAAACTGTCTTTGGCTTCAGTTCCCCCACTCTTTGTCAAATTCGCTATTTTTTATATTTCTGCGAATTGCAGAGTCCTGTAAGTATATAGTCTTATACTTATCTTATAACTAATTTTACAACACATGTTCACTGCAATTTTGGACATTGCAACTTAACCCTTTCGATTTGTACACAGTTATTTCACTATTGCACTTGTACGGTGTGTCACTTTCGCGTGGTTTTCGCACACAGTATTTAGTAAATTTATTTACATTTTATGGTGCTTTTGGATTTTAATTCTTAATTCTAATTTATGAGTAATTAAGGAAAAACTGTAATTGTGCAATTATTCATCTTGGGGTGGCAAACTCGCCTGCAGAGACCTGCGTTCACACACACTAGCAAAATACTGGTGTACACACTTTCAGTTACATTTGTGTGTGTGTGCACGTTGATTCAGGTCGAAACACCTGTTCATATTTTTGTCTGAGCCAAGCCTGCAATCCCTAACATGCTTATTTCTAATATATTATTAATTATTTACAGTTTATTAAGTAAATTTAAATTTTTATATTCTATGCTCAGTACATCACTAATTTGTACTGTCGCATTATTCCTCTGCTTGGTAACAAAACAAATTTAATAAATTTATTTATTATAATTTTGTTTTTTTTATTTATTTATTATTATTTGCAAAAAAAATGTAACAAATAATAAAGAATAATACTCGTCATTTCCCCCTTAATTGGAGTGTATACAAATGTCTTACCTCCCCTCTTCGTACGCTCACTGCTCGCGACCTTGTAGTAGGGTGGCTTTACAAACAGCTGATTTAACTGGTTTCATTGACCTCTGTTTTCATGTGTAGAACTTCCTAAATGACGTTGCGTGGAATTTACCAATTTCTTTCTTCTGTATCTCATCATATACGATGAAATTGTTCTGTCCCACTTGCTGTCTTAATGTATACGGTCCTTAATTTTACATTATCTTAATTCATACATTCTTACCTTCGCTTCTAATCTTCCTTAGCTCTTTTCTTAACACGACATTACTTTATCTAATACATTACTTATACAATACATTAACATTCATTACCTTTTATTACATTTCTTTAACATTACCTTTCTGATCGCTACTACTTTCTTGAAATACACTTCCGTAACAGAATACTCTTTTAGCTTGTAGTGTGTCGCATGATCGGTTACAGAGGAACTGTCTTGGAAAACAACGATATTTTTCTCGAAGTCCTTAATCCTAAGTAGTCTCTGCCCTTATGACTTTTCACTCTCGCTTTCTTCTGTGTCCTTGTATCTTCAATAAGTGTTTGCTTGATCAGCCGTTCTAATAATTATGGCAATTATTGCTCATCTTAATCATTTCTTCATATTTATAACATCAATAACATCTTTTACCATTACTTTCTTAAATATTTCTCTACAATAGCATTCCTTACCATCACTAATACATTTCTTAATTAACCCTTTCAAATAATATTCCTTATAACATTTCTTAATTATACTCTCTTATATTATTACACATATTATTTCTCATTATTAATAATTAATAGTTATTATTTTTCTCATTTAAAAATAATTATTTATTTTCATTTGCCTTGAGTTCTGAGTTGCAGTGTCGTTAGAACTGACACCCCTCATTATATAATTGGTTGTTGTACACAGGAAATTCATTGTGTTCCCCCTCGTGTAGACAACGTCCGCGTTCCATTGTATTATCCCCTCGTTACCTTTCCGTTGCATAGCTGCGACGTTTGTGTTTATCGTATAAGTCACCTGTTCATAGAGCAATGTTTTCATCTTGCCTGTCGGCCACTTAAAATCTACTCTCTTTCTCTTGTTACAAATGCTTCGTTCTTTCTCAATTCTCTCGTCCCTAGTTTGGTTGAGTGGACCGACGTTAACAGCTGTCGACGGTTTTTTCATTCGTCGTTTATGATAACCTCTGTAGTTTTCATACTTATAGTTATAATTATCGTTATTATAATTATCGTGCGTATATCTAACATCAT
This sequence comes from Magicicada septendecula, assembly GCA_034769895.1. Classification (NCBI taxonomy): domain Eukaryota; kingdom Metazoa; phylum Arthropoda; class Insecta; order Hemiptera; family Cicadidae; genus Magicicada; species Magicicada septendecula. The sequence goes on from CM068373.1 coordinate 475,931,140, forward strand.
ATTTACCACAATTTTTCGTAGTGTTTCGTCTAGATAACTTACTACGTTTCTTGTTATACCTACAGTGATATTTGTCTCCGTAAGTGTGGTGTCTTATGTGTTTCAAATGTGTCATCTTGTGTGACTTACCATTGTGTGTGTGCCTCACACTTGGAATATCGCTATTAATAAGGTATGTTTTATTAACCTTTATTTGCTTCTCCTCCTTAATGTTAATTACTTTTTTATAATTATCGTTAGTAATTACACATGTATTTTCAATTTGTATGAATTCTTCACATACTATCTTTTCACATATTAGCTCCGTTTGTTTATTAATTATTCCACAGACATTTTCTGCGATCATGTCAATACGTCTGTTTGTATTAACAATTTTTTCAGTTAACTGCGCATTACTGTCAATTATACTTTGTTTTATTTCAATATTATCACTTTTTAACTCTTCTAAACTCTCTGTAATTTTTATGGTGTCCTGTCTAAAATTTTCGGACTGTAGCTCTAATTTATTTTCTAAACTTTCTGTTTGTTTTGCTAATTTATATTCTAAACTTTCTGTTTGTTTCTTATTAGATTCTTTTAATTCGTCTATTCTAGCATTTAATTTTCTGTCTGTTTATTTAAATTTTCTGTCTGTTTTGTGCTTAATTCATCGACCCAGGCACGCATCATCATCTGGAATGCTTCGACGTCTAAATTTCCTGGAGTCGCCATGTTGAAGTATTATTAAAATATTTATTTAATAGTAATTCTTTAAAAACTTATTGATAACCGTTCCCTACTTATTTATTTATTTCTGTATTTTTATTAATAGTTATTACTAATACTCATTACAGTTACACCTGTTACATAGACAACAATATTATTTGTGGGCGCCAGCTGTGTGATTACACAACAATTTAACATTACATTCAGTTACTGTTTAATATAAATAATAATTACATATTATACATTTTTCATTTAACACACTCTTTATATTTTTTAGAGCAACCATTTAGCTACATAAAAAATTTTAATAGTTAAATGATGGGTATCGGGTCATACATTTATGATCTACAATTTATGTCACAAATTTTTGTACATAAATTTAGGCATGTCTTGCCCCACGTGCAGGGCGACATTCTATATAACGTTTTTTATTTTGTTAAAATTTAATTTCAAATACAAATACACTTCTATTTGTGTTTGAATAGCCCCACGTTCTTTGGGAGCCATTCTTTATAACGTGACAATTTTGCAAATTTAATTTAATTTAAATTTGTGGAACCCCACGATCTTGGAGCACCAAATTTATGCAACGTTATATATACATAAATAGGCATGAACGATCTAACGTTCAAGATTGACAAATTCTTTAAACAATATAACATTTTAATTGGGTGTCAGGTGTATCTGCAATAAGAACTCTATGTAACTTGAAACGGCAATTAAAATTTATTTGATACTATAAAAAAATTGTGCACATGGCACTGACTTCGATTTTAAAACATTAGTTATTATTTGTTATTATGCCGTAGGGCTTAAGATATATACATCCTTACTGACTAAATATTCTATGCTACTAATTATTATATAAAAGAAAAATCTCAATTTCAGACTACTCAGTCTATTAATATGTTTCAAAATCAATTTTTTTTAAATCTTTTTTTCTATATTGTAACGTACTCAAAATATTAATAGTTATTGTTTCTCAGTACTGTTTTCTCAAATACTAATTGTTTTTATTTAAATGCTTTGTAATCATTTTATATCATATTAATTTGAGCTCTTGTTATGTTAATCATATTTCTAAAACATCTATGATTTTAACTCTACTATACAAGAAACATTGCTCTTATTTTTAAATAAAATATTAATGTCTTTAACTGTCTTTGTATGATTAAGATATGAATAAGTTGTCTATCACCTTATTGTCGTCAATCATACTCGATCATTTTTGTTCCATCGGTATCCGTCCTCGTCTCGCCTCCAGCGTCGGCTGTCTCTCTTCTCCTCTTGTCCAGCACCGGCTGTCTCTCTCTGGAACTCTCCTCTTGTCCAGCGTCGTATCTCTCTATGGAACTCTCCTCTTGTCCAGCGTCGTATCGCTCTCTGGAACTCTCCTCTTGTCCAGCGTCGTATCGCTCTCTGGAACTCTCCTCTTGTCCAGCGTCGTATCGCTCTCTGGAACTCTCCTCTTGTCCAGCGTCGTATCGCTCTATGGAACTCTCCTCTTGTCTAGTGTCGAATCATTAATGGATCTTCTTGAGTAGTGCTGTTATTAATTAAAATGATTGTCTTTACAGCTTAGTTACGTATTTGTACGTAACTGGTAATTTTAAACTGTTTACAAAAAAAATTAAATATGCCGTGCTGATGGGCATAAGCTCCCACTACACCGTGGATGATTCAAGAAAGAGAACCACTGTAGCTTGCGTGTCCTATTTATACCCATGTCTTGGTCGACACCCTTCAGTGATACAAAATCGACATGTTAGAAACTGTCTTTGGCTTCAGTTCCCCCACTCTTTGTCAAATTCGCTATTTTTTATATTTCTGCGAATTGCAGAGTCCTGTAAGTATATAGTCTTATACTTATCTTATAACTAATTTTACAACACATGTTCACTGCAATTTTGGACATTGCAACTGAACCCTTTCGATTTGTACACAGTTATTTCACTATTGCACTTGTACGGTGTGTCACTTTCGCGTGGTTTTCGCACACAGTATTTAGTAAATTTATTTACATTTTATGGTGCTTTTGGATTTTAATTCTTAATTCTAATTTATGAGTAATTAAGGAAAAACTGTAATTGTGCAATTATTCATCTTGGGGTGGCAAACTCGCCTGCAGAGACCTGCGTTCACACACACTAGCAAAATACTGGTGTACACACTTTCAGTTACATTTGTGTGTGTGTGCACGTTGATTCAGGTCGAAACACCTGTTCATATTTTTGTCTGAGCCAAGCCTGCAATCCCTAACATGCTTATTTCTAATATATTATTAATTATTTACAGTTTATTAAGTAAATTTAAATTTTTATATTCCATGCTCAGTACATCACTAATTTGTACTGTCGCATTATTCCTCTGCTTGGTAACAAAACAAATTTAATAAATTTATTTATTATAATTTTGTTTTTTTTATTTATTTATTATTATTTGCAAAAAAAATGTAACAAATAATAAAGAATAATACTCGTCATTTCCCCCTTAATTGGAGTGTATACAAATGTCTTACCTCCCCTCTTCGTACGCTCACTGCTCGCGACCTTGTAGTAGGGTGGCTTTACAAACAGCTGATTTAACTGGTTTCATTGACCTCTGTTTTCATGTGTAGAACTTCCTAAATGACGTTGCGTGGAATTTACCAATTTCTTTCTTCTGTATCTCATCATATACGATGAAATTGTTCTGTCCCACTTGCTGTCTTAATGTATACGGTCCTTAATTTTACATTATCTTAATTCATACATTCTTACCTTCGCTTCTAATCTTCCTTAGCTCTTTTCTTAACACGACATTACTTTATCTAATACATTACTTATACAATACATTAACATTCATTACCTTTTATTACATTTCTTTAACATTACCTTTCTGATCGCTACTACTTTCTTGAAATACACTTCCGTAACAGAATACTCTTTTAGCTTGTAGTGTGTCGCATGATCGGTTACAGAGGAACTGTCTTGGAAAACAACGATATTTTTCTCGAAGTCCTTAATCCTAAGTAGTCTCTGCCCTTATGACTTTTCACTCTCGCTTTCTTCTGTGTCCTTGTATCTTCAATAAGTGTTTGCTTGATCAGCCGTTCTAATAATTATGGCAATTATTGCTCATCTTAATCATTTCTTCATATTTATAACATCAATAACATCTTTTACCATTACTTTCTTAAATATTTCTCTACAATAGCATTCCTTACCATCACTAATACATTTCTTAATTAACCCTTTCAAATAATATTCCTTATAACATTTCTTAATTATACTCTCTTATATTATTACACATATTATTTCTCATTATTAATAATTAATAGTTATTATTTTTCTCATTTAAAAATAATTATTTATTTTCATTTGCCTTGAGTTCTGAGTTGCAGTGTCGTTAGAACTGACACCCCTCATTATATAATTGGTTGTTGTACACAGGAAATTCATTGTGTTCCCCCTCGTGTAGACAACGTCCGCGTTCCATTTATTATCCCCTCGTTACCTTTCCGTTGCATAGCTGCGACGTTTGTGTTTATTGTATAAGTCACCTGTTCATAGAGCAATGTTTTCATCTTGCCTGTCGGCCACTTAAAATCTACTCTCTTTCTCTTGTTACAAATGCTTCGTTCTTTCTCAATTCTCTCGTCCCTAGTTTGGTTGAGTGGACCGACGTTAACAGCTGTCGACGGTTTTTTCATTCGTCGTTTATGATAACCTCTGTAGTTTTCATACTTATAGTTATAATTATCGTTATTATAATTATCGTGCGTATATCTAACATCATATTTACCACAATTTTGCGTAGTGTTTCGTCTAGATAACTTACTACGTTTCTTGTTATACCTACAGTGATATTTGTCTCCGTAAGTGTGGTGTCTTATGTGTTTCAAATGTGTCATCTTGTGTGACTTACCATTGTGTGTGTGCCTCACACTTGGAATATCGCTATTAATAAGGTATGTTTTATTAACCTTTATTTGCTTCTCCTCCTTAATGTTAATTACTTTTTTATAATTATCGTTAGTAATTACACATGTATTTTCAATTTGTATGAATTCTTCACATACTATCTTTTCACATATTAGCTCCGTTTGTTTATTAATTATTCCACAGACATTTTCTGCGATCATGTCAATACGTCTGTTTGTATTAACAATTTTTTCAGTTAGCTGCGCATTACTGTCAATTATACTTTGTTTTATTTCAATATTATCACTTTTTAACTCTTCTAAACTCTCTGTAATTTTTATGGTGTCCTGTCTAAAATTTTCGGACTGTAGCTCTAATTTATTTTCTAAACTTTCTGTTTGTTTTGCTAATTTATATTCTAAACTTTCTGTTTGTTTCTTATTAGATTCTTTTAATTCGTCTATTCTAGCATTTAAATTTTCTGTCTGTTTATTTAAATTTTCTGTCTGTTTTGTGCTTAATTCATCGACCCAGGCACGCATCATCATCTGGAATGCTTCGACGTCTAAATTTCCTGGAGTCGCCATGTTGAAGTATTATTAAAATATTTATTTAATAGTAATTCTTTAAAAACTATTATTGATAACCGTTCCCTACTTATTTATTTATTTCTGTATTTTTATTAATAGTTATTACTAATACTCATTACAGTTACACCTGTTACATAGACAACAATATTATTTGTGGGCGCCAGCTGTGTGATTACACAACAATTTAACATTACATTCAGTTACTGTTTAATATAAATAATAATTACATATTATACATTTTTCATTTAACACACTCTTTATATTTTTTAGAGCAACCATTTAGCTACATAAAAAATTTTAATAGTTAAATGATGGGTATCGGGTCATACATTTATGATCTACAATTTATGTCACAAATTTTTGTACATAAATTTAGGCATGTCTTGCCCCACGTGCAGGGCGACATTCTATATAACGTTTTTTATTTTGTTAAAATTTAATTTCAAATACAAATACACTTCTATTTGTGTTTGAATAGCCCCACGTTCTTTGGGAGCCATTCTTTATAACGTGACAATTTTGCAAATTTAATTTAATTTAAATTTGTGGAACCCCACGATCTTGGAGCACCAAATTTATGCAACGTTATATATACATAAATAGGCATGAACGATCTAACGTTCAAGATTGACAAATTCTTTAAACAATATAACATTTTAATTGGGTGTCAGGTGTATCTGCAATAAGAACTCTATGTAACTTGAAACGGTAATTAAAATTTATTTGATACTATAAAAAAATATGTGCACATGGCACTGACTTCGATTTTAAAACATTAGTTATTATTTGTTATTATGCCGTAGGGCTTAAGATATATACATCCTTACTGACTAAATATTCTATGCTACTAATTATTATATAAAAGAAAAATCTCAATTTCAGACTACTCAGTCTATTAATATGTTTCAAAATCAATTTTTTTTAAATCTTTTTTTCTATATTGTAACGTACTCAAAATATTAATAGTTATTGTTTCTCAGTACTGTTTTCTCAAATACTAATTGTTTTTATTTAAATGCTTTGTAATCATTTTATATCATATTAATTTGAGCTCTTGTTATGTTAATCATATTTCTAAAACATCTATGATTTTAACTCTACTATACAAGAAACATTGCTCTTATTTTTAAATAAAATATTAATGTCTTTAACTGTCTTTGTATGATTAAGATATGAATAAGTTGTCTATCACCTTATTGTCGTCAATCATACTCGATCATTTTTGTTCCATCGGTATCCGTCCTCGTCTCGCCTCCAGCGTCGGCTGTCTCTCTTCTCCTCTTGTCCAGCACCGGCTGTCTCTCTCTGGAACTCTCCTCTTGTCCAGCGTCGTATCTCTCTATGGAACTCTCCTCTTGTCCAGCGTCGTATCGCTCTCTGGAACTCTCCTCTTGTCCAGCGTCGTATCGCTCTCTGGAACTCTCCTCTTGTCCAGCGTCGTATCGCTCTCTGGAACTCTCCTCTTGTCCAGCGTCGTATCGCTCTATGGAACTCTCCTCTTGTCTAGTGTCGAATCATTAATGGATCTTCTTGAGTAGTGCTGTTATTAATTAAAATGATTGTCTTTACAGCTTAGTTACGTATTTGTACGTAACTGGTAATTTTAAACTGTTTACAAAAAAAATTAAATATGCCGTGCTGATGGGCATAAGCTCCCACTACACCGTGGATGATTCAAGAAAGAGAACCACTGTAGCTTGCGTGTCCTATTTATACCCATGTCTTGGTCGACACCCTTCAGTGATACAAAATCGACATGTTAGAAACTGTCTTTGGCTTCAGTTCCCCCACTCTTTGTCAAATTCGCTATTTTTTATATTTCTGCGAATTGCAGAGTCCTGTAAGTATACTCTTATACTTATCTTATAACTAATTTTACAACACATGTTCACTGCAATTTTGGACATTGCAACTTAACCCTTTCAATTTGTACACAGTTATTTCACTATTGCACTTGTACGGTGTGTCACTTTCGCGTGGTTTTCGCACACAGTATTTAGTAAATTTATTTACATTTTATGGTGCTTTTGGATTTTAATTCTTAATTCTAGTTTATGAATAATTACAGAAAAACAGTAATTGTGCAATTATTCATCTTGGGGTGGCAAACTCGCCTGCAGAGACCTGCGTTCACACACACTAGCAAAATACTGGTGTACACACTTTCAGTTACATTTGTGTGTGTGTGCACGTTGATTCAGGTCGAAACACCTGTTCATATTTTTGTCTGAGCCAAGCCTGCGATCCCTAACATGCTTATTTCTAATATATTATTAATTATTTACAGTTTATTAAGTAAATTTAAATTTTTATATTCTATGCTCAGTACATAACTTAGTTGTACTCTCGCAATACATATAAGCTACATGAGATTAGGTAAGTAAAACCGCACACTCGTGCGAGCGCATCCACGCACACACACTTTGTAGGTACAGAGTATGTATATTTATTGCAAAAATTGATAGGTGATTCTACATATTTCATATTTAGTATTGATCACCTCTTTATATAGTACTCTATAAATCACTGAGAAGACAAAGTAAATTTTATAATTGTTCAATTTGCAGGATGTATTCCCAGTTATAAATTCTGTCCTAAAAGGAGAACTGCATGTAAAAGAAGAAATCATCAAAGAAGAGAATTTACAGTTTGTTGATCAGGTATTATACATAGTTATAAATTTGTTTATAGTAACAAGCATTTATTGTTATAATGAACAGCATTGTTGTATCATGGTATATCCATGATAATCTCTTAACAACATTCTCTTAGCCACTCAGAAAATCAAGTCATACCTTTCCAACAGACAAAATTGACTTTCCTTTTTTTTTGTTTACATGACAGTAATTAACAATACTGCAGACCAACATTGCTTTACAGCTGTTCATGAGGCAAATGTGGTGTCACCTGATGTGTCTGACATGTTTCTCATACTCTTCGTATCTTCTTCTTCTTTGACTCTTCCTGAACCACCTTCTTTATCTGTGAAAGCTTACAGTGTCCCACAACCGAACAGTCGTTCTGGGTTCTCTAGTCTCTGCCTTCCTCTGCAGTACATCCCATTCACTGGGCGCCCATCAGCAAACTCATTACTGGATCTCAACCAATAGTGACCCACCACACTGTCTCATCTTCACAAACCTCTCCATTCTCCAATTGTTTCCAGAACCTGTTCATTTTTGTTTTCTAATTACTTTGTCCATCCAGTATATTTTTAATATTCTCCTACAGCAGCAGTTTTCAAATGCTGTGGTTGTGTCTTTCACTTTTCTCTATTTTCTAGGTTTCACATGCAGCTTCTATAATAGCATGCTGCAAACATATAATTTGAGGAAGTTCTTCCTAATTTAGAATCCAGTATTCTTCGTATCTTCTTCTTCGTTGACTCTTCCTGAACCACTTTCTTCTTTATCTGTGAAAGCTTACAGCGTCCCACAACCGAACAGTCAACCTGGGTTCTCTAGTCTCTGCCTTCCTTTACAGTACTTTCCACTCACTGGGTGCCCATCAGCAAAGTCATTACTGAGTCTCAACCATAGTGACCCACCACACTGTCTCATCTTCACAAATCTCTCCATTCACCAATTGTTTCCAGAACCTGTTCATTTTTGTTTTCTAATTACTTTGTCCAGAAATTACTTTTTCCTATTTATTGCAAAAATTGATAGGTGATTCTATATATTTCATATTTAGTATTGATCACCTCTTTATATGGTACTATATAAATCACTGAGAAGACAAAGTAAATTTGATAATTGTTCAATTTGCAGGATGCGTTCCCAGTTATAAATTCAGTCCTAAAAGGAGAACTGCATGTAAAAGAAGAAATCATCAAAGAAGAGAATGAACAGTTTGGTGATCAGGTATTATACATAGTTATAAATTTGTTTATAGTAACAAGTATTTATTGTTATAATTAACAGCATTGTTGTTATTTGTAAACTTATCAGGTAAAACTGTTGGAGACCATTTGGTGTCCCATGGAAGTCATTTTTATGTGCACTTTCAGTCCATACGATTTAGCCATAACATGTACCAGTACCACGACGTGGCAGGAAATTTGAATTTTATGACGTCAGGGGTGTGAGTCGACGTGACCATAGTGGGGGTAGAATGTGACTGAAGTAGGGATATGACGTGGCCATGGTTTGAGTACCATGTGACAGGCACCATGTGGGGGTACCACAGCACTGGTGCGAAGTGTAGTGATTGGTCGGCCATGTTTAATATATGTCACGTCATCATATAGCAGATTCAGTTGTGATTGTGTAAAGTATCAAGCATTTTGTAAATATAATAACCAAAATATTACCTACCTTGCGATTATGCACTTACCTTAAATTCCAATAGAACATTACAGGGTCACCAACATGTTTTGAAGCTGTATTATATAAACTCTAACACTCTTTCCCTTAAATAAAAACCCTTGAATAATTTTGATAAACTACTTCCCTTAATTCAGAAGTTCGCAGATTCGTTTAGGCGAGTATTTTCAGCACAGAAAACTAGGATTTGGTAATGAGGCATAATGACTAAGCTAACACATGTTTATGCTACTAATCAATCTTATTTATTCTCATTTCAATGTTAATTTCTTTCTGTTTGTAACTCCAACAGTTCATCAAATTCTTTTCTTTATAGAACTCTCTTTTACATTATAAGTTAAACACTTAGTCAAACAAAAAATGTTGTTAACCAAATAAACGGTATACCTTTTCATTGACAAACCAGTACCTCATATGTACTCTCTCTCTCTCTCTCTCTCTCTCTCTCTCTCTCTCTCTCTCTCTCTCTCTCTCTCTCTCTCTCTCTCACTCTCACTCTCTCTCTCTAAACCCCCTTAATTTCGAGATCTCATATTTAATTATGTTTTAAATTTACAAAAAATGATTTAGTGACGTTAAATGTTGGCCAGTCTTTATCGTTACTTATCTTATAGTTGAAATCCAATAGGTTACGCCATTCTTCGTACTTCACTTTCTTCTTATTAAAGGCTCGAAAACTGTTCTACACCATTAAATAAAGTTTTAGATGCACTTTTCCGTTAAAAAGAGTTATTTATCACTGTTTTAAATTCATATTAGCAACTTTGGTAGATCTACACTTAATTTACCTGCGGGTTCAGTTCAACACAGCCGTACGGCTTTCTGATTTGAGACGACTGCGGCGAATCTGGGGCATGCAATCATATACTATACGGACTCATCATACATTGATCACATGGTCCCTCCGGAGCCCCACTTCATCTCTCGCCTACACACATGGAACACGGAACTGCGTTGTAATATTAAAAGCACGTGTTCTGCTCATGGTACCATCGTGACGTCAGACTCATTACGATCACATCTTACCTTATAAGGTTCGGTTTACTCGTCTTGATACAGCTATGCATACGTCATATCGCATACTTTTCCAGTGACTCAACAACGCTCCCAAGGCGCCTGTCACTAGCTGGTTCCGAATATTACATAGGCTGGTTTATTATTTGGAATTATTGAAATTGATTAATACAAGAGGATTATACCCATTTTGTCCCGTTACAATAACTCCCCCCAATGAGAGGTTTTATGCCAAAGCATAAAAACTCTCATTGCTTAAACCTAAAAGGATCAGCTCGGCTATGGCGTCACAACATTTTAATTCAAACTCCAAAAAAAAAAGATTCAATAATTCAATTGTGAATTCAATTTAACAAAAACCCCATCTTACTTTTCCATTTAAAGATTACATTTTCTATCTCAATTCCCTCATTACTACTGCTATCGTTATACAAAACAAAACATGATTAATACAAAACAGCAAATAATTCAATGCAACAGATACATAGATAATCAAAACAATCTACTCCAATACTTCATTATTATCAGTATCATAACGATAATTATCAACTTTCTCCTACTTCTTATTTATCTTAAAATTCCTCCCTCTACATCACTTTTTTTTATCCCCTTCTTAGTCCCTTTACCCCTGATACCCCACGTTACACAAGTGTCATTGACCTCAAGGACAAGCCTAATCTTGGTATTACACAAACTCGCATAAATGAAGTTTCTCCCTCGTAGCCTGTAACGTGGCCACCACCCATCCACACGCTCTATTTCCCCCAAGTTGGACTGTCGTGCCCAGTTGCTTCCACAAGGACTGAAGTGGCTGGGGTAAACATTTTTTTCTTTTATTTTACCCCGTCCTTGCTTCGGCGTTACATTAAGTTCGGTATTGCTGGTATCCAGGATACCAGTAATCCTACTAAAATAGTTATTTATAAACCCTTAAGACAGTCTACCACCTCATTCGGTGGATAGCCGCTGTTCCATAGTTTATGTTAATTCCCCTTGTTCCCTCTCAGTTAAGTTTCTAAGTACACCAATTTATAAAATAACAAACTATGGTCAGGGTACAATAAGTCTGCCCATAGCTTGTTACAGATAATCCAAATCCACGGTCAGGGTTCGGTGAAGCCGTGACCGCCCGAAAACGGAGAATCGCATTTATCATTAATATGTTTACATATAAAACCAAAAAAACTTATCACACTAGTTACATTTATATTACAACACACGGAATGTGTTATCTAACACCATTTAGTTTCTTTCGTCATGTTATCTTCACTATCTCTTTACCAAACATCACAAGTAGCGGGTACAAAATAATAATTTATTTGATTCACAATGACTACTCTATTTAAAATTTATACAAGTCACTTGTCTGTTATCTTTCATATGTTAATAATTATTATTGCAAAATATGTATTAATTTATACATACATCTATATATCTATTGCGACATTACAAGCATATGCTGTAATGTGCATGTATTAAATAAAATAAATATTTAGATTAATTTTAGTAATATGTAATAGAGAAGCAGGTGTGAAGTTGAAAGCTGAGTTAGACGCAGGAATGAACATGCATGATCACGCGATTATTGCTGAGAGAGTGTACAGTAGTAAATAGTGTGTGTGCATGGAACCTGTTCAAGCCTGAATGTCTGCAATCTCACCCCAAATAGATACTAAATTAAAGTTTTATTTAATTATAAGTAAACCGTAAATGTTAGAAAGATTGCAAAGACTTCTAAATATGCATAAAAATCAGACACGTGCAGTGCGAAAATGGTGTTATTATGACGCTCAGTACATATTCTATGCAGTTTTAAGAGCATAGTAATTACACTAATTATGCGATCATTATGATAATTACGTATAATATGTGTAATTAAATCAGACAATGTTAGATCATTTTGAAATCCGCATTAAACATTGCAATTGGCAAAAATGTGCGAATATGTGAAATTGGACGATAGTGGGGGAACTGACGCCACGGACAGTTTCTGACATGCAGAATCCTGAGCCGACAGGTGTGGTTTTTTGGTGAATATAAATACGGGCCCAGGAGAGCCAAATTTACTCTTCAATCAGTTTTCAGTTGCGGCGGTAAGCTCTGTCCGTCAGCGACGTGAATTTTAATTACTTTCAATCAGTCTTCAGACAGCAGGACGCTATGTCTAATATCGACGAGATCTTTTGTTTATAAACTGTAAAGTCTAATGGACAATACGTTAATTCAAGTAATCAAAAACAGTAACTATTAGTTTGGTTATTTTTAACTACAATTATCGGACGTCTACAACCAGTCTACAACCACAAACGTCAACACTCTAGACAAATGGCGAGAGCACATCAAGCAGAAGAATGATATGCAGAGCAGTAGAGACGGTTACTAGAACAACAGCAGCTGATACAGAGCAACATACCATTCCACTCTACAGCCAGCAGATGGGACCATCAAGGACGAATGACTGGAGGACGACAAGTGGACCCAGAAAACGCAAGAGGAAATCCAGTAGGAGAGGACCGACAGATCGCCGGAGGACATGGGTACAATCTGCAGAACTGAGGTGACCAATGACAAATTTATAATTATGAAAAAATAAAGACATTGAAAAGACATTTTTCAAATTTAAAAAGTAAAGAAAATTTATGTCATATGTAGATAGAGATAAAAGAATGTAATTTAACTTTAGTAAGAATTTTCTCTAATGATGACCAATTAATTTAAAGTTAATTTAAATCAGGGCTTGGATGACTAACAATTGATTTAATAATTTTAAATTTTTATTTAAAGTGTATAAAGTAAAGTAGTTGGAAATATAGAAGACTAACGATTCGATTAGTCCATTAAAAATTTTATAAAGCATTAAGATGTATGCCAAGCATAGAGTAATAATGTAAATAAGAACAAACTCATAAAACACACAGTCAGACTGAGCAGTCGAGAATTTATAGTGTAACAAAGAAATGTTTAACATAGATTTTTGCTAATGTAAGATATAAGACTTTTTTTATGATGAATGTACTGCAACAAAGAAACGTTGAAACAATTGATAATTAATATTTTATGGTGAAGTAAATGCTATTATTTTTTTTAAACACTTATAATTTCGTTTGAATAAATTAATGAAAACATGTTACAATTTATAAAAGGACTACTCTTATTATGATTACAACCCAAACTTCAATTATAAATACACGTTAGTAATGTTATATAAATTGTATGTACACACAAATTAAATTTGCAACTCAAATTAAGCAATTTGTGTGTCACATATTGGCGCTCCAAAGTGTGGGGCTATACAAATTAAATTAATTTAAATTTGTACACAAAATTTGTTGTGTTACATCTTGGCGTCCCAAGAACGTGGGGCCACATAAATTACATTATTTCAAATTTATGTTAATTTGTTGTGTTACACTATACTATTAAAATTTCTAAGATGGCACATACATAGGGGATAACTTTAATTGAACTGTTGTCAATTGCCAAAAAGGTGGGGATACAAATCAGTTGCAAAATTGGGGGGTCCCCATGGAGCGTACAAGTGCCATTGAAAAAAACTAAATCTGGGATATGTTTGTATGTAAATAAAATCTCTTTTGTAAATAAATTCTCTTTTATATATATATTTTTTAAATAAAATTTATCTGAAAATCATAGCCCTCAAGCTATAACATTTTTACTTAATACTGTTAACATAATGCAAATTTATTTTAAATCTTGAGCGGTGCAACCCAATACACCTATGACATTATCGTCCACTCAAGATTATTAGGGCTCCCCCTCCCCATTCTTCAAAATCAATAATTTCTACTTACACCAATTTTGTAGAGGAGGACCATCGTTGTCACACCCCATGTCTGAGGTTTGCTCCAACCATGGTCCTCCCCTAAAAAGCCAAAATCCACGATCAGGGCTAGTGAGGCCGTGAGCTCCCGAAAATGTGGGAGAGTCCCTTCTGAAAACATTTAAATATACCAATACATTTGTTATACATCTATTTTGTACAGTAAATTTTTAAATTTGTAGCATTGTGCGTACCCACTATTTCCCATTTAGCTAATTCTGCAACATGTATGCATTGTCCATCTTGACCTCTATTATTTCATACGGGCCTTCATATAATAAAAAGAATTTTTTAATCTCTCTTGTGCGTTCGACGGCATGTCTTACCAATGTAATGAGTCTAAATTTACATAAATATTATTTTCAAATTTTATAAAGTCTGAACATGTGAGGCCCCTTAAAGTGAGGCGATTGCTAGTGAGAGTTTCATGACCATATATGGTTATCAAGCATAATGAAAATCTATGTATAGCCAGTGATTAACTCCGCTAGTATGCTGTTGACGAAAGTCAGTTCGTTGCAAGTTAAAAAGGTGATACTAAACTCAGCGGAACGTTTCAATACCAAGGGCGAGGAGTTACCAGTTTAAAGACAAAACAAATGGAAATTTTTAACACTGAAAGTCAGTCGACGATCAATCGCGGGCACCCGCATAAACCGCAAATCATAAAATCTGAAAGTGTAACTAATATTGGAACGTAAATATAAATCAAGTAAACAATCAGTGATCAGTAAAAAGATTAGGAATAAATTGACAGTTCGGCCGTAAGATGTAAAAAGTGAAAACAACGTGTGATAATATATTCACATACAAATACAAATAAATAAAATTATTGTTATTCCACTTACCTTAAAAAATCTTCTCTCAGCCCAGGGTTACGTCACACGAACATTGGAATGCAAGAGTGATTTAAGGTTGTTTCAATAACTGACGCAACTTGCATTTTGTGAAGAGATTAAAAAATCTTTTAATATATAATTATTTCATTTTTGTATTGTTCTCTAATCATGACATATTCTTTCCCAAAAATCAAGACAAATTAAAAGTTCTTTAAATGTAAGTGAAACCTCTTATATTAACAAAGCTAAATATACCTCTTATATTTACAGAAAACCGCCCAGCCTGCTCGCGCACACATTCATTTCATTACAAAACCCCTTTTATTTATATATATATATACCCCATTTTATTCAAAAAATTAAGTATTCGGTGTCATACTGTTACGCAAGGTTCCTGCGGGTCACATGGCGTCTCCTCGAGCTAGCGACGTATCACTCACTCAGTTCTCTTTTGAAGTGTCCGAAAAGTTTACGTTGTTAAATTTTGTTAGATACTGCACTCACTTGCACATTTGTTTTAAATCCTGCCCTCACTTTCGATTGATATTGAAATGTTATTGTTGAGCCCTGTTTGACCGGCTGCCTGCGCAGGCTAGAGTCGGTGAGGAACTGCGGGAGCGTCTCTAAGTCCCCTCTCCTAGATTTCGGTCCGACAAGGCGGAAAGCAATGCCTTGTACTTTGTAGTCATAGTTACTGTTCAGCCAACACATGGGTTTTTCGTGTTTTAGACGTTGACGATATTTAGTGTTTACTGGTCGACGTCACAAAATAGGCGGGACTTCGTCAAGACTTCCGCCGTCACAAACACACATGTTATAAAGAATTCACCATCAGGCCATGTTGGTTTTGTGCTTCTTGGCGTCATCTGCGCACATGCTGGTGCTAGCGCGTGTTGCTCAACTCGACAATTCTGGGAATTTTAATGCGCGGTTGCACCTTGACACATTCCATCACCCAGCTACAGCGTACCGTTTCTTTGTTTGAACAAAACTTCTACTCAAACACGTGTCTGGCCACACAGATGAAAATGAATTTTAAAATATTCTAATAAAATACAAACCCAATTTAATAAAATAAAAAGCCCCCTTTTGCCCCGTTACAATACCCCCCCAATGAGAGATCTTCTGTCGAAACAGAAGAAATCTCATTGCTAAACCCCTAAGAGGATCGGTGAGGATATGGTGCCAACAAACCCCCATTAGTTCTTATATCATGGGTAAACTACCCCCCTGGCTCGGCGACCATGGCCGCACCTGAACGAGATTACTGGACTTCTCTGTACGAGATCCCAACACCATAAAATCGAACAGACACGCACCACAGCGCACCTAACCTCGCATGCCACCCCAAAATCCAAACCCCTGGCCTTATACCATGCCAGATCCTCAGCCGATATGTTCCCCCTTATCATGCACACTGGGCTGCCTCTAGCAGTTACTGGGCTCGTACACACACCTATAATTACTACGTCCTAGCAACAATTTTATTCTTACATTCAAAAGATTTATTTAAGTTGAAATCAAACTGCTCTATTGCCATTACTTTCTTCAAAATCAAAAAAAATAAAATCTTATCTGAATTGACTAATTCTCTTCACTACTATTCATAATCACAAAAACAAATAAATTGAACATCTAACTACACATGAACTCATTTATCCTAACATTTGATTATACATACATACTAAACAATATAATTCAATAAAAGCCTAGTGATACACATAAATGATAATACAATCAAAATTCAAAACATCAAGTAGATGGCAGGCACAGAAAATCAAATTTTTTTTTTCAAAAAAAAATTTAAATTTATTAAAATATACTTTTCTCAATATTAAGAAAATTTAAAATTATTTGAATCAATCAAGCAACAAAATTCGCATTACTTCATTGCCAAAACTGGTCTGGTTTATAACATCATCCATCAGCTGATCAAACTGGGTCAAGTCCACAACCGTGACCTACACAGGTTATACATAGGCTACATCATAAAATACATTAATCATCTTTAAAATTTTTTACCTTCAAACCTAATAAAACATAATAAAATAAGACATTTAAAATTACCATAGTATTATTACAATTAACAATAAAATTGACATTTAAATTACTCAAAATTACACATTTTACAACTTTACTTTATTCTCAAATTCTATTAAAATTGTCACTTGTTTCAATTAAAATTCTATATTTTTACTATGACTCTCTTTCTTTAATATTCTCAATCTCCATTAGCTTGGGTGATTCAATTACTCATAATAACTTGATTTACCACTTGGCATGTATACATTTATAATCTTCCCCTTCTGACTTTAATACCACTAACAGCTTTAACTAATACGACACCCATCTCTATCAAATACATCTATCAAACAATCTCTAAACCCAACTTACTACTCAACTCATTTCGCATCATTCTACTCGTATATAAAAAAAAATACTCTCTAACCCTTTGTACTCAGGATGTGTGTTTCCCTCCCAAAGCTCATTCCCTTATCTGGTCCCTGGATTCTACCTAAGGCAACCCTTTCTGGCGCTAAACGGTCCCTTCCCGTCCCAACCCTTTTGTTGCGGACTCCTACCACACCACCCCCTCTTACAAAATTCCCCTCAACTAATTACCATTCTCATTACATCACTTCAACTACAACAAAATATCTCCAATTACTTATTACATCAAAATATCAATCAATACTCTACATATTATCCTCATAGCTACTGTGTCACTATCAATACTTCTCAAATTCTACATTACATTTATTCATAACAATATTATTCTCTCTATTACCCCTTTAAACTTAACATGGACTGATCTACATGTCCCAACAAAATATTAATCACCCAAAATCTACCTTTTACTATCTTTTACAAATCATTTAAAATTCTCAACTATATCAAATTATTTTCATCATTTAAAATAAACTCTTTTACACATTGAAATCACTATTCAAACATTAATTACATTCCATTTTCCTCATATTCAAATATTTAACTAACTTAAAAAAATTGCAAATCGTTTATAAGTGATATTGTACAGCTGATCAGCTGACTTTCTCAGCAAGGTGAATGACCTTACTACAAACACATTTCAAAATTATACAAATTACACATTCTATCAACACTTACCTCTAACACAATAAAATAATACATTTATAAGACAGAATAAACACAGCATAATAAACATCTAAAACCCTATTTCTCATAGCAAGATACAACTATTTAAATTGTGTAAGAGTGAGTTATCATCTTTGAGTTATGAAATTTTAATTCGTTACTCCCCTGAGCAACCCCCCAGCCACACACACTATTGTTTTTTCTGTTGGACTGTGGCGCCCATTTGCTTCCACAAGGACGGCATAGGTGGAGGAATTTTACATCTCCGTGTCCTTCCTTCCGCGTTACATTTGAAAGATTTAGACATCAACATATCTTTTGTTACATAATTATGCGCCCTTAAAACGGGTCTACCACCTGGCCTTGCTGTCCCTACACGAACAGAGTGGCAGCCGCTGTCCCATAGTTTACGGGATTTCCCCTAGTGTCACCCCCCATCAATTTCTAATATAAACCAATTTCAAGCCAGCTATGGTCAAGGGTCTTAATTTATGGCCATAGCTGACCGCTAGCCAAAACCACGATTAGTGCTGGTAAGGCAGTAATCGCCCGAAAAGTCGGGGAAATCATCTCTACTTTCAGGCATGTTACAATCGTCATTAATCTGCACGGCACTGCAATCTATCAAGATACAATATACAATTGCACAAAAGGGGTTGTGCCGTGCATTTTACGCCATTTTGGCCTCCGATGGGGGTAACACTCTCTATTACCCCCAACACTTTCCGCTATCTACTGTGGCACATGCCACCACATCGATAGCACACTAATAACTAAACTAAAACTTTCTACAATAGCAGTCCCTACATTCCATTATTTTATCACTTTCTACACTCCCTATGTTTCTACACTCGCTAAGTATAGCACTTCTATTAACACCACTCTACCCCCCCAAAATTACCCACACATCTTGTATGACAACAAGTTCTAATTTATTTTACACACCTCAACACGTTCCAACTTTCACTGGTACTAAGAACGTTACAATTATTTGGTCACTTATTTATTAAAATTGATATAAAATTTAAAATTATAAACATTCCAAACTATTTTTTGGTATCTATTTACACTAGAGGCTGGCTTTATCCTTAACACTATCAGGGTTGGTAAGGCTGAGATCGCCCGAAAAGTCGGGGTTTTGCTATGAGGGAAACCTGGGGATCGCATAGATTCACTTTGTGAATTCACTTCCCCCTTTCTAAACCAAATCTACTTCCCCTTTTACTCAAACCTGCCGTCTATGCCACCCCCCAGCCTCCCTCGCCACAAAATTCGTCTTTTCAGACCACACTGAAACTACTGTCAATGGCTAAATTTAGTTTCGCCCTTGACACTGAAATTTTAATTTGTATGCACCGCCTTTATATATGTGCAGCCTCCATTATTTACAGACACTCTAAGGCAGTGCAGCTACGTGACAGGTACACCTGACCGCTGCACCATGAGTGTATATAATAAAATAATTTATGTCACATACCTTTAGGGGTCCCCCTCTCCGTTCAAATGTGGTGTAAATTTCAACTTTTGACCAATTTTGGTGGAGCCGGACCATCGTTGCGTTCACCACCCGAAGGAAGATCCTCCAACCATGGCCCGCCTCCAAGTTCCGAAAACCACGGCCAGGACTGGTAAGGTCGTGACCGCCCGAAAATGGGGGAGAGTCCCTTCTGAAAACATAAAACAACATTTTAATACTATCTATAGAACTCAAACATTTAAAGTGACCTATATAATTTTAAGTTCGTCGCATTTTGTGTACCCACTATTTCCTGCGTTTCTGGATTCCGTAACACATACGCATTTTGCATCTTTATTTCCACAATTTCATATGGCCCTTCATATAACAGGAAAAACTTCTTTATTTCTTTATCTTGTGCACTTGACAAATCATGCCTCTTTACCAACACTAATTGACCTACCTCATATTTGGTCCATTTACCTTTCGCATCATGTCTCTGCTTCCTCCGTTCTCCTTTTGTAAGTAAATTTTCATTTGCTAATCTGATCTTCATGTTTACATCTATAATTTGATTTTCTGGTGGGTATTCAAACAGTTGTTCCAATATTCTAGGTGGCCTTGTTCCTCTGATCAATTCATGCGGCATAAATCCGGTGGATTCATGGGTGGTACAATTCAGCCACTCCTCTACTCTCTTAACGTAGGATGGCCATTCTGTGTGCTTGGCGTGACAATACGCCCAAAATATCCTACCAATCTCTCTCATCACCAGTTCTGCCTGGTTTGACTGTGGATGGTAAACTGCCGTATGCTTGGGTATGATGCCTTTCCACCAAGCGTCTGTCGCCACTTGCCACTTATAAATTGTGGTCCATGGTCAGATAAAATTATTTTTGGTTTCCGTACATTAATCATGTAATCGCTTACTATTTTTTCACTGAGGACTTTGCTCGTCGCTCTCTTAATACTATACAATTTAACAAATTTTGAAAAAGTGTCTAAAACTACAAATACATACAAAACACCACCTCTACCTCTAGGCAATGGCCCATACAAATCAACTGCAACTAAATCAAATGGTCTCTCAACTTTTATATAATTCATCTCCCCTTCTACTCTATAGTTCACTACCTTCGATTTCTGACACAAATCACAAACTCTTAACACTCTTCTAACTCTCTTCTCCATATTCTTAAATATACATGATTCCTTTAAGACGTTAGCACACTTTCTTGCCCCAAAATGCCCATACCTTATATGGCAATCCCAAATAATTTTATCTACCAACCCTTCTGGTATAACTAGCCTCCAATCACGCTCCCCCCCTTCTACTTTTTAAAACAGAATCCCTTGATATACTTGAAAACGTGTACTATATTCAGCCCCATCTACCTCCGCTTCTAAACTAACAATTATTTTACCCAATTTACTTTCAGATCTTTGCATATTCTTTATGTCCCTTAACTCCTCACAAAAAATTCTATCTCCTCTAGTTAATCTAAAAATTTCTATCTCTTTAAGGTCCCTACCTGTTTTATTTTCTATAATATCTACCCTGGAAAGTGTGTCTGGTACTTTATTATCTGACCCTGTAGCGGGGCATTTTTGGGGCCTACCTGAGACAATGTAAAGAAGTTTATATTTTATTGATAATAAATAACATATTTTGTATTTTTTTTTATAAATAAATAATAATAACTTTATCCCTTGTTGAGTGATAGGGACAGAAATTATAGACTTGGGTAAATTTGTTATTTTGAAACGATCGCAACGTGGCTGCACTGCTGTTAACCTTAGGAATACAGACTTGTTTAATAATATTCATATAAACAGTTTTGATAACCGGCAACTGTACCAAACTCAGTTCAAGGACAATGACGAACACATTATGTAACGGTAAACAAATTATATAACCAGACATCAGGCGATGTGTTGCGTCAGCAAATTATATAACGATGTGTGTCACCAGTTTTGTCAACAAGCCAAAAACAGTCCACTGGCGAACGAATACAAAATGAAAGCCAATCAGAATTGGCGAACAACAGCCGCTTAACAAATTAGCGCAAGTAGTTCGCCCCAGTCTAAAGTGAATGCTCGCGCGAGCAACACCGGTGAAGTTTCGGAACATATAAGTGCGGGCCCGCAACATAAAAAATGTAAAAGTTTGTAAGATTTGATCATTTAAAACAATATTTTTGAAACCGAATAGATACAGTGAGAAAATAATAAGTAAATAATCATGTAACAGTTCAGCAATAAATCAGTGTGTATACGAGAAGACATTGTAGGAGGGTACCTTCAACGTAATAACAGGAAAGTAAATTAACAAATTTTATTATTTTCATACAGTACAAGAACAGAGGGGGAAAATTAATTTAAAATATGAGCTCTAATGGGAATATAACTTGTCTAATGTGAAAGTGTGTGAGTGTGTATGGGTGAGTTTGAATTACGTAATTACAAAGGCGCTGGTTTAAGTTAAGAAAAGTTAGTTGAGTATTATTTCTTTACAGTGTTCAACAGTTTAATTATCAATAATGTTTAAAAGTTGTAGTCAGAATAAAGCATGTACATGTAATGTTAAAATAGTAAAAGTATAAAAGATGGGAGGAGTAATTTTGTCATTGTCGTTAATATGCAACAGTAAAACTAAATTATGAATAAACACAAGTTTGTTTGAGTATAGTAGATCGAAGTAGTTATTTCAGACAACCATGTGGTTTCCAACACGTCTAACGAGATCCTGGACATGATGAGTTTAAGTTGGTACTCAACAATATGGCTGCTACTCCAGCCTAAAGTATAAAAAGTTTTACAAATTGTAACAATAAATTTAAATACAAAAGACGAGTACTTATTAATATAACAGTGGCGCCCTTACAGCTGGACCGTTTGCATAAATTAAATTATGCAAATGTGGACCTGTTGAAGAAATGATATGGTTGTTTGGAATGTGTATTTACGTATGTACGTAAATTAAACGTAAGAGGTTATGTTCAAGATGGGTGAGTAGAATATTTTTCAATAAGTATATGTTACATATAATAGGATTTTAATAAAGAAATATATATTAAAAAATTTTTAAGAAAAATGGCAGATAACAATGATATTAGTTTATCTGATAGTCAGATAGCAAATCAAATAAGTAGCGACTCCGGAATTCAAACAACTGACAGTAGTCTTGAGGAGTCAAAAATAATACAGACAGTTGAGATGCATTCAACCCCTATTTTAGGAAATCAAAATAAGAAACCTGATAATGATACTATGTTAGCAAGATTGTATGATATGATGTACAATAGTGTAGAAAAACAAGATAGTAATTTCAGAGAATTAAAAAACCAAATTAACGAAATAAGAAGTGATTCTGACGTTAAATTTAATATACAGAATGACAAATTTGATAGACAAAGTAGGGATATTAAAGAGTTGAAACATGAGATACAAGAAATGAATAAACATTTAGAAAGCACTAACGAAACAATAAGAAACGGTTTAAATAAGTTAGAACAGAAGTTCGAGACATTAGGTAACAATGTTTTAAGTAAGACAAAATGTAAAAATGACGAAAGAGTAGACAATTTTGAGAGTATAGTGGGGGTGAAGAATAATGATGAAAATATAAAGAATGAGAGTACTGATGAGTTGGTGGAAGGTAGTGATTATGAAATGTTAATGTGTGTCAGTGAATTAGAGAGAGAGAGAAAAAATAATGTTGTAGTAGAGTGGGGACAGAGGGCAAATTTTCCCTTTATTATTTATGATGTTTATGATGATTTATTGAGTCCACAAGTGTTGTGGTTGAAGGGCAAGAGTCCCGTATTGGTAGATGAATTGAGGTGTTTATTTTTGTGGAGTAATTGTGTACCCTCTGTCCGGAATAATTGTGAGAGTGTGATGTGGTGTTATGAAGAGAGAGAGGTAAATAGAGAATGGTATGTAACAGAATTGTATAATTTGAATAGAAAGTATGATGAATGGAAAGAAGGCTTAGAAATATATTTGAATAATAATGATTACAATGATTTGATAAAAATAATTAGACCGATAGTGACTGAATGTAATGACGGAGACGTAACAAAAATACCTAACGTAGACTGGTTTAATGAGTATTCTGGTAAAATGAGTGAATTTGGTTGTTCTGGTTATGACACACAAAGTAACCATTTGTTTGTAAATAAAAAGCAACAGTGTTATATAAAACCAAGGTTGATTTGGGACGATGGAGGATGAGCTAAAAGATCAGTGTTGGGACATTTTTAAATATTGTAAATTTTTGGTAATGACCTTGCTGATTTGGACACCTGAAGTGAGATACACTTGAACAGTTTTGACGCATATTTTGTAAATAATATTGAATTCATTTGTGTATTGTGAAATGTTAGAAAAGTAATGGGTATATGTTTTAGAAAATGTTGTATTAATAATAATAATATTATTAATATTTTAGCACTCTAATTAAATAATAAAATAATAATGAAGACAATAATTAATGATTTATAGAATGTTGATAATAATTGAAATATGTTTTAATAATCAAATGAATATTTAATTTTAATAATCAAATGAATTAAATAAGTTGAGATGTTTAGATATTGTGATTGAATGTTATGTGTTTGAATTTTATAATGAATTTAAATTGTGTGATGAGATTTTAATTTAATAATCATGAATAAATAAATGAATGTTAAATGGTTTATTTTGTGGAATTTTGTGGAACATAATGATTAAAAATATATATTAATAATAAATTTTAAGCAATTTTGAAAAGTTGATTGCAACACAGGATAAGTCAATAATGATGATAAATAAAAACAGTTAATGAAAAATTTTAAATAATAATGTTTATAAATTTTATATAAATTATTTAAAAGAGAATTGTTTGTTTGATGTATGCTAATAATCCAGGTGTATTGCTATTTGTGTATTAGGTTATGTAATGTATTATAATAGAGTGTGTGGCTGGGAGGTTATCCAAGGGGATAACGTATTAAAAATTTGATATATTTTAATTAATAATGATGATTTGCTACTCAATAATTTTGTTTGAATTTAAAAATTAGATGCACTAAATACTTCTTATATTGTGTTATTGTGTCTTATTGTGTTGTTTGCATTTAGAATGTTAGGAATAAGTATTATAAAAATATAATAATATGTTTTCAATGTGTTTATAGATTTAAAAATAAAATGAAAAATAGTTGTGATAGGTAAAATTTTCAATGGGTTGTAAAAGATAGAAATGGGTGATAGTAATTGTTTGAATAAAATGTTTGAGTCAATTCAAGTTGAATTTTGTGGGACATAGATTTGTCCAAATCGAAGTAAAAGTTAAAGTAATAGTGGAAGTGAAAATAATGCAATGTTGTTTTGAGTTAATGTAATGTTATAGAATTTTGAGAAATAAGTGGAGACACAGTAGTTATGGAGATTTTATGTAGAGTTTGGAGCGATATATTGTTTATTTGTTGAGATTGTAGTGAGGTTATGAGATTGAGATTTTTTGGGGATGGTAATTTTGTAGTAGTGGTAGTGTATTTGGGGAGTCCGCAACATAAGGGTTGGGACGGGATAGGGACCGATTGGCGCCGGAAAGGGTTACCTAGGGTGAGTCCAGGGACCAACATAAGGGAATGAGTTTTGGGAAGGAAACACGTATCCTATGTACAAAGGGTTAGAGAGTATTTTTTTTTATATAAGAGTAGAGGGTGGCGATTGGAGTTAAAGTAGTAAGTAGTTAGAGGTAGAGAAGGGTTAGTAAAATTTTGATAGAGGGGTGTCATACTAGTTAGAGATTTTGTAAGGGAACGTTAGAGTAATAAAAGGGGTAAGATTATGCGTAAATGCCAAGTGGATGAAGTAAATTATAATGAAATAATGAATAACGTAGAATCACCCAAAGTAATGAAATGGAATAATGATGGCCATAATTGAAAAAAAAAATAAATAAATAAAAAAATAAATAATTTTTGTAATTTTGAGAAACGAATTAATAAGAGTAAATCAAGTTTGAAAGTAATTTTTTGATTTTATATACTAATTTAATGATGTAAAGTGTGTAACATTTTAATTGTAAGTTGTTTATTTTAAAATGAATTATTAATGTACTGTGTTTTCTTATGTTAAGTTATGTTAGGTATTCCGATATATACATGTTAGTAATAAGTGAGTAAAAACAAAACCAGTGCTTCTTAGCGCAAACCAGCACCGCTAGGGGGAAACAGATCAGTTGGGGATATGGTGTTGTATAAGGCCACTATTTAATATTTTGATTTGTTGTTTCAGTGTTTGGTGATGCTGTGGCGGCGGACCTGAGCTGGCCTGCGCGTCAGGGCAGGGGCGTTGAGTATCTGTCTGACTCTACGGTGTTGGGATCTCGAGAGAGAAGTCCAGTATTGTCATGCAGATGCGGTCACAGTCACCGGACCAAGGGTGAGTTGATTATTAATATTTTTGTTTGTAAACCATACAGGGGGTTGTGGCGACATATCCTGGCTGATCCCTTTAGCAAGTATGAATGTGTCAATGAGATTTTTTATGCTTCGGCATAAAATATCTCATTGAGGGGGTATTGTAGCGGGGCATTTTTGGGGCCTACCTGAGACAATGTAAAGAAGTTTATATTTTATTGATAATAAATAACATATTTTGTATTTTTTTTTATAAATAAATAATAATAACTTTATCCCTTGTTGAGTGATAGGGACAGAAATTATAGACTTGGGTAAATTTGTTATTTTGAAACGATCGCAACGTGGCTGCACTGCTGTTAACCTTAGGAATACAGACTTGTTTAATAATATTCATATAAACAGTTTTGATAACCGGCAACTGTACCAAACTCAGTTCAAGGACAATGACGAACACATTATGTAACGGTAAACAAATTATATAACCAGACATCAGGCGATGTGTTGCGTCAGCAAATTATATAACGATGTGTGTCACCAGTTTTGTCAACAAGCCAAAAACAGTCCACTGGCGAACGAATACAAAATGAAAGCCAATCAGAATTGGCGAACAACAGCCGCTTAACAAATTAGCGCAAGTAGTTCGCCCCAGTCTAAAGTGAATGCTCGCGCGAGCAACACCGGTGAAGTTTCGGAACATATAAGTGCGGGCCCGCAACATAAAAAATGTAAAAGTTTGTAAGATTTGATCATTTAAAACAATATTTTTGAAACCGAATAGATACAGTGAGAAAATAATAAGTAAATAATCATGTAACAGTTCAGCAATAAATCAGTGTGTATACGAGAAGACATTGTAGGAGGGTACCTTCAACGTAATAACAGGAAAGTAAATTAACAAATTTTATTATTTTCATACAGTACAAGAACAGAGGGGGAAAATTAATTTAAAATATGAGCTCTAATGGGAATATAACTTGTCTAATGTGAAAGTGTGTGAGTGTGTATGGGTGAGTTTGAATTACGTAATTACAAAGGCGCTGGTTTAAGTTAAGAAAAGTTAGTTGAGTATTATTTCTTTACAGTGTTCAACAGTTTAATTATCAATAATGTTTAAAAGTTGTAGTCAGAATAAAGCATGTACATGTAATGTTAAAATAGTAAAAGTATAAAAGATGGGAGGAGTAATTTTGTCATTGTCGTTAATATGCAACAGTAAAACTAAATTATGAATAAACACAAGTTTGTTTGAGTATAGTAGATCGAAGTAGTTATTTCAGACAACCATGTGGTTTCCAACACGTCTAACGAGATCCTGGACATGATGAGTTTAAGTTGGTACTCAACAATATGGCTGCTACTCCAGCCTAAAGTATAAAAAGTTTTACAAATTGTAACAATAAATTTAAATACAAAAGACGAGTACTTATTAATATAACAACCCCTTTATGTACTCCCAGGAAAAGTTGTATTCTTGTAAAGCTAATACCCACCTGGTTAGACAACTGTGCGTTAATTTGTAAGAATTCAGAAAAGACAGTGCCTTGTGGTCCGTTCGGATTACCGTTCTATTTCCCAGGATGTATGTCCGGAACTTCCCCATGGCAAACACAATACTCAAAAGTTCTTTCTCGGTGGTTGTATAATTTTTCTCTGCAGACAGAAGCGACCTACTGGCGAAGGCGATGGTAAGATGTCCCTTATCGCAGCCCTCCTGGTAGAGCTCCACCCCTAAAGCTACATTGCTTGCATCTGTCTGTAAGTAAAAAGTTTTATTAAAATCAGGATGATTCATCATAATCATATGGCTAAATTTTCTCTTAATTTCGTTAAAGGCGTCGCGTTCCGTTTCTCCCCATTTCCACTGCTTGTTCTTCTGGAGTACTGCACTTAGTTTCGATGTTGTGTGTGCGTAATTTTCTTGGAACTTTCTGTAGAAATTGCATAAACCTAAAAAACTTTGCAATTGCTTAATGTTTTTTGGTTCTGTGAAGTGCATAATAGCTTCTACCTTGTCCGGGTTAGCTAATATTCCCTCTTGCATAATTATAAAACCTAAGAAATGTATTTCCGTTTGTAAGAACTTAGATTTATCCCAATTAACGGTCAGACCCCCCTTCTGCAACTCGTCTAACACATATTCTATATGCTCTAAATGTTCAGTGAATGTTCTGGATGCTATCAATATATCATCTACGTACACTGTTAAAAAATCTAAATCTTTAGGTTGTAATATCTTATCCAAACATTTAATAAAACTAGCAACACTGGTGTTTAACCCAAATGGTAGACGTTTGAACTGATAATTCTTACCATTGAAAAGAAAAGCAGTATATCTCCGACTCTCTGCTGCTAACGGCACCTGCCAATATCCTGCTGTTAAGTCTAATGACGTCATGTACTTAACGCCACTAAATTTCTGTAAAATTTCATTAATTGGTTCTGGTGACTCCCGGTCAGGTATTATAATTTGATTTATCTTTCTAGCATCTAGGCATAGTCTTACCTTTCCATCCTTCTTAATCACTACGACTAACGGGTTTGAGTATGGCGATATCGATCGTTCAGTGATGTCTCCCTTCATCATCCGGTCTAATTCCTCCTGCACGGCTCTTCTTTTTGAAAATGGTACTGGATAACTCCTCTGCATGTAGGGTGAGTGTTCCCGAACCTTCAGCTCACATATATAGTCCTTCGCTCTCCCTGGCGATTCATCAAACTCATCCCTGAAACGCTCCACAACTGTCCACAACTCCTCTCGCTGAGTATTTCCTATAACTACACCTTCATTAAAAAATTTGTTGGCTCTATTTAACCACACACTCTCATCACTCACATGCATCTCTCCCTCATTTTCTATACTCTCACTCTCTCGACACATATTTATTTTAGTTTCTATCTCTCCATCGCCTACCTGCTTGTGTATCATTTTTATTCCCGTAACTTTAGCTTCACCTACTACTTTCTTAAACTTTACCCCGACTGGTTTACTCCCATTTTTAAATTTTACTATTTGTTTACTAAAGTCTATTATTGCCCCATTTCTCTCCAAAAAATCATTTCCTAATATTACATCTAAACTCAACCCCTTAACCACTAGGAATGTGTTTTCAAATTCAATTTCGTTTATCGAGATATTTAATTGTACTTGTCTAGTTATTCTTTTACTTCTTACCCCAGTTACACCCACTACTGTGACTCCCGCAAATGGCAACGATGGTATATTTTTATTTATTTCTTTTAATTCTCCCATTACATTCTCAGAAATTACAGAGATCTCGCTACCTGTATCAATCAATGTTTTATAACTCTTACCTTCTATGGTGACTATCACCTCCGTCAATCTGGTTTTGTGCTCCATCACTTTGGTGTCCTCTTCTTCCAATAGCTCCTTCGCCATGTCCACTTTGATTATATTACTCTGGTATTCGTCTGTCACTTGGACCCGGTTCTCTGTTGACAATGGTTGGGCCCGATTCTCCATTGTCCTCCCTAGTTTACCATGGAGGGACCTGCTACGGCTTGGTTGTTTCCTCCTCTTCCTCGGTTGTAATTCCCACCTCCTCTCGGCGCTCCTCTACTGTATTCTGCTCCTCTCTGCTGCTGATTTGGCTGGTACGTCCACTCACTGCGTTGACATTCTCTCGGTTTGTGACATCTAAAACAAGTTGTTCTATTTAAATAGTTATCAACATTACAGTCGACGCATCTGCAACTCTCGCCTCGATTATCATTATTTCCCCCACGTGCCCCTCGGTGAAAGTTTGGTATCCCCCAGTGTTGATTATGATTACCATTCATATGTGTTACTGGTGTGTTTATTCGCCTACTCATATCACGTTCCCGTATATTTTGAAAAATATCCAATATTTCTCTAGTTCTGTAATCTCTAGAATCTCGCGGGTCATCAGCGTAATCTGTATTTCTCTGGGCAAATGCTTACTTATGTGATGGACGAATGATCGAAACGGTAACGGTGGCTCTAAATATTTGGCCTCATTGTATATTCGCATTACATACGTGGTTACGTTGCCCCCTTGGGTCCCAAAATTACCTGGTCCCATAATTTTACTCCACAATATTTCTTGTTCTTCCTCTGACCAATATTTCTCTCTAAAGGCCGTCTCAAAACTCTGATAATTTACCCACTCTACTTTATATACCTCCGCCCATACCGCTGAATTCTCTCTAAAACACTTCATTATTTTCAACAGTTGTACTTCCCAACTACTTCTACAAAACTGATTAAATTCTTTAACTCTATTTAAAAACTGCATAGGGTGTACCCCCCGTTTTCACAATTAAATAATTCCAAGTCAATGTCGCTATTCATATCTTTAGTAATCACTATTTGTTCAGTAACACTACTAAGTTTTTTATTTATGGCTACATTCAATTCATCTTTCACATTGACTATATTCTGCTCCATTAATACAAATTTATCATTATTTAGACATTCAAATTGTTTATTATTTTTATCTATAGTATTTACTGTATTTTGTATAGCTTGTATCTCTGTTTTGCAATTACTTTCAATTTCATTTATTTTGTCATTCGTACTAGTTTCATATGTTTCAACCTTATCAACTACACAATTAAACTTATACTCAGTAACAGCATTACATTCATTTATCTTACATTCAAAATTTTCAGTTACCTCCTGTATTTGTTTATCAATTTTTTCTACCATACTACTTTCTATTTCGTCAATTTTATTATTCATACTATTTAATGAGTGACTCAACTTTTCGTTTAATTCAAATTTCCATTCGTTAAAATTACTTTCGCATTTCATTTTTACCTCATTAATGTCAAATTTAAGTACATCAAATTTAGCGTCAAATTTACAGTTAAATTCACTTTTAATTTCATTCAATTTTATATCGTTATTGTCAAAATGATTATTCACACTCTGCTTAATATCATCGGACATTGCTCTCATAAAATTAAATATGTCACTCGTTGAATACTCTTTTTCTTTTGTTTTACTTATTACAGGAGTAGAATTTGCTCCTACCTCACTAATCTTGATAGATTCGTCTACATTAGTGTCACTAATTGACAGTGACTCTGTCTGGATACCTGAATCGCTTTTATCAGCCGATTCAGTTGACATATTTTCATTAGTTTCGTTCATTACTTTACATTCGGCTTTATCGCCTACAATTACATCAACTTCATTTTCGTTAGTGGCCATCTCTTATTCTTTATAATTTATATTTGTTAATTTACTTTAATTAATTTAATTTATCATAATACAATTTCAATCTTATGCAAGTCATGCGTAAATTACGTACTTCTACGCATTTTTTGCGTACCGTTACTTAACCTCGAATCACGCTTGCATTTTACTTGTAGGTGTGGTCTTTATATTTTAATTTCAATTTATAAAAACTGTCCCTTTCGGACGCGCCAATTGTGATAATATATTCACATACAAATACAAATAAATAAAATTATTGTTATTCCACTTACCTTAAAAAATCTTCTCTCAGCCCAGGGTTACGTCACACGAACGTTGGAATGCAAGAGTGATTTAAGGTTGTTTCAATAACTGACGCAACTCGCATTTTGTGAAGAGATTAAAAAATCTTTTAATATATAATTATTTCATTTTTGTATTGTTCTCTAATCATGACATATTCTTTCCCAAAAATCAAGACAAATTAAAAGTTCTTTAAATGTTAGTGAAACCTCTTATATTAACAAAGCTAAATATACCTCTTATATTTACAGAAAACAGCCCAGCCTGCTCGCGCACACATTCATTTCATTACAAAACCCCTTTTATTTATATATATACCCCATTTTATTCAAAATAATTAAGTATTCGGTGTCATACTGTTACGCAAGGTTCCTGCGGGTCACATGGCGTCTCCTCGAGCTAGCGACGTATCACTCACTCAGTTCTCTTTTGAAGTGTCCGAAAAGTTTACGTTGTTAAATTTTGTTAGATACTGCACTCACTTGCACATTTGTTTTAAATCCTGCCCTCACTTTCGATTGATATTGAAATGTTATTGTTGAGCCCTGTTTGACCGGCTGCCTGCGCAGGCTAGAGTCGGTGAGAAACTGCGGGAGCGTCTCTAAGTCCCCTCTCCTAGATTTCGGTCCGACAAGGCGGAAAGCAATGCCTTGTACTTTGTAGTCATAGTTACTGTTCAGCCAACACATGGGTTTTTCGTGTTTTAGACGCTGACGATATTTAGTGTTTACTGGTCAACGTCACAAAATAGGCGGGACTTCGTCAAGACTTCCGCCGTCACAAACGCACATGTTATAAAGAATTCACCATCAGGCCATGTTGGTTTTGTGCTTCTTGGCGTCATCTGCGCACATGCTGGTGCTAGCGCGTGTTGCTCAACTCGACAATTCTGGGAATTTTAATGCGCGGTTGCACCTTGACACATTCCATCACCCAGCTACAGCGTACCGTTTCTTTGTTTGAACAAAACTTCTACTCAAACACGTGTCTGGCCACACAGATGAAAATGAATTTTAAAATATTCTAATAAAATACAAACCCAATTTAGTAAAATAAAAAGCCCCCCTTTTGCCCCGTTACAAACGAAACAGTGCACTGCCTGAGGAGACGTCCCATGTGGCGGATTTCTACGCATCATAATCAAGGGAAGTAATAATTAAATACTGGCATTTTTTAAATTGAGCTCAATAAAAAGAAATGTAGAAGTGTGAAAGTGTGCGTGATTGGGTGATTGAAAAATATGAAAATAAGAAGTGTTGAGTTTGTGTAATTTTTAATATATGTAATCTATGTTGAGGTAATAGTTATTGTTGATCGGTTTTACACCTTAAGGCGAAATAAATGTTTTCATGATCTGTTTATGTTATCAAAAGAAAATAAATAATGTTATAATTGTCTTGATATACGCATTTTGTTATTTGTATTTGCCCATTGTTCTCTGCTGAAGTACACTAAATGAAGACCTGGATCAAACCTTACAGATAAAGTCAATATACTATATTATAATTAATTACTGAACATACTTCACCAACACTAGTTAACCTACTTCATACTTGGTCCATTTACCTTTTGAATCATGATGCCGTTTTCTTCTTTCACCCTTAATTAATAAATTCTGATTAGCGATTGTAAGTTTTATGTCTGTACCTATGGTATTACTCTCTGGTGGATAATTAAACAGCTGTTCTAATATTCTTGGTGGGCGTGTCTCCTTTACTAACTCATAAGGCGTGAATCCCATTGACTCATGGGTAGTACAGTTTAACCATTTCTCAATTTTGTTTACATACATAGGCCACTCATTGTGTTGCCATGGCAATACACCCGAAAAATCCTACCTATCTCCCGCATTACCCTTTCGGCCTGATTTGACTGGGGATGATACACCGCTGTGTGTTAGGTGTAATGCCTCCCCAACCTAGAGTCTGTCTCCATTTCCCACTAATAAATTGGGCCTCATGATCTGAAAGTATTACCTTGGGTTTCCCTATTTTGGTCATATAGTCCCTCGTTATCTTCTCACTCAAAACTTTACTCGTCGCCCTCTTCACACTATGTAGCTGTACAAATTTAGTAAATATATCGAGTACCACAAAGACATACATTACTCCCCCTCTACCCTTTGGCAATGGACCGTACAAATCAGCCGCAACTAAATCGAAAGGTCGTTCTACTTAATGAACTTCAATTCGCCCTCCAAACGATAGTTAACTACTTTTGATTTCTGCCACAAATCACACCCCTGGAGTAATTTTCTAACTCGCCTTTCCATATTTTTAAATACACATGACTCCTTCAATACATTTACACATTTTTTCGCCCCAAAGTGCCCATATCTAAAGTGACAATCCCAGACTATTTTGTCTACTAGCCCCTCTGGTATAACTAACCTCCAATATCGCTCACCCCCTCTACTTTCTTAAATAAACTCCCTTGATATAGTTGAAAATATCGGCTGTACACAGAATTATCTAAGTCTGACTCTAAACTTGTTATTATTTTATCCAATTTCACATCAGATTGTTGCATTGTTTTGAGGTCTGTAACTCTTCCCCAAAAAGCCTATCTTCCCGGCTGAGTCTAAAAATTTCTATCTCTTTTAAATCCCTCTCTGTTTTATTTCCCTCTATGTCTACCCTTGATAGAGTGTCTGGTATCTTATTCTCTACCCCCTTTATGTACTCCCAGGAAAAATTGTAGTCTTGTAATGCTAACACCCACCTGGTTAATCGACTGTGTATTAATTTACAGTATTTAAAAAAGATAGCAACTTGAGGTCGGTTCTGATGATCGTCTGATTCCCTAGTAGGTAGGTTCGGAATTTCTTAACCGCGAATACAATGCTCAACAGCTCGTTTTCTGTTGTGGTATAACTTCTCTCCACTGCTAATAAGGTCCTACTAGCAAAAGCGATACTTCAGTGTTTTCCTTGTTTTCGTCCTCCTGATATAGTTCGGCGCTGAGGGCTATGTTGCTGGCATCCGTCTGTAAATAGAATTTTTGCTGAAAATTAGGATGGTTCATCATTATTATACCCAAAAATTTTTCTTTTATTTCATTAAATGTGACCCTCTCTGCTTCTCCCCATCACCATTGTTTATTTTTCTGTAGTACCGAACTCAATTTCGAGGTTACTTGTGCATAATTCTTCTGAAACTTTCGATAAAAATTACATAAACCTGTGACTTTTCAATCTTTTTATCAAATAAATTTATTTGTCCCTATTTCTGAACAATCTTTACTGTTTAACTTCTCATTACTTACCACTTTTTTACCCAGGTTAACCCAGTGTTCGTGTAGGCGTTTATTCGGAGAACAGAAATTAGGTTGTTTGAAATAAATACTTGGAGTCGATTTATGTTCAATGAATTTACTTTTATTTATCAGAAAAATAAATCGATATTAAAATCATATATTGTTTTACTCTCCATTTACATAAGATGTCTGTTGCGTCTTAGAAGCTCTCGAAGTGCTCTTGAGTTATTCTTAGGAACGCTAGTTGTAGTTAGCTGGTTAGAAATGAAGAATTAAGTGGATTGTATGCTTTGTATATAAATAATTGTTTATTGAAATTTAGTTGATGCGATTGCTGGCACGTGTAGTAATTACCGCGGCATGATGCCCAATAATTGAAGTAGAATTAAATATTGAATGACATAATTGTGTGCAGTAAGGCAGAGATCGCCCAAGTAAACTTAGCGCATGTTGAAGATGCTAATAATTTAAATAATGAAAATCATGAAGCCTCGGCTGGTAATTTAAACGAGTGGCCTGCTCGGAGTCTTGAGTAAAACTAACATAATCATTACTGCAGTCAGCCTTGCTCAACACCAGCTGCAGATAACAGAGAAAACGTGACGTCATCTATACATGTCACAATGCGGTATTCAGAATACAAAGTTTACAAGGTTCAAAGTTTGACCATACTGCCCGCACAAAATCGGGGCGATTTTGCAATTTAAGTAATTATGTGAAACGTAAATCACAAATTATTATCAAATGTTGTATACAAGAAAATACATAATATACTTGAAAGCCTTTTACATTAAATAAATTGACCTTTGTTTAAAGTAAATCATCTCTGACATAAAAATCTGTAAATAACAAAATTAATTAAGGCTATCAAAAAAGACTCAAAAGCAAAACAAAACAATTTCTGTGCTAGAAAATGTACAAAATAAAAACTCATGATAAAAATAAAGTGCTTATATAACTAACATAATCTTTCTTGAAGCATTAACATACGTTCAGTAAATACATATAGTTAGTTTTTAACAGAAAGTAAGTGAGAACCTTTAATTTATATAAAGAAAACATCTCCAGAAACTGACTCAATATAGAAATACAACAATAAAAACATGATAACTGATACAATAATAGTAGACTAACAATCCCCAAAAAATTCAAAGATACATAACCATGGTAAATACAATAGGGAAAACATAATAATGTACATGCATAATATGAGTATACATAATACATAACGATTGACATAATAATTAATAGTACATAATAGCATAATAATAATCACAAACAATTCAATAACATAATAATGGTACATAGGAATACAATAATAAAAATTTAATAATAATATAATACAGACAACAAATAGAAAGCATGATAAATGTTTAATGCAATGATGCATGTCGCATGAATGCTCATGCAATTAGTCGGAGTCCACTGGCAGTGGACATAATTTATGGATGGGTCGACGTAGGATACCATGTGCGGTGCGAACATCCGCGACGTGCACTACTGAGTCCTGACCTGAATAAACATTCGTGACTACCCCACGTTTCCACTGAAGGGGGGGGAATTGTCATCTAGAATAAGGACGAGTTGTCCAGGAGTCAAATTTTTTGACGTAATGCGCCATTTGTTGCGCTGTTGCAACTGGTGCAAGTAATCTTTTGACCACCTGTTCCAAATGGATTGGGTGAATCTTTGGAGCAGCTGCCATCTGCCCAAACGACTAATATTGACTTGGGAATAGTCAAGTTCCGGGAGTGCCGTGAGCGGAGAACCAACCAGGAAATGAGCTGGAGTTAAAGGTTCGGGGTCCCTACAGTCATTGGATATGGCGAATAAAGGGCGTGAGTTAAGGCAGGACTCTATTTGAGTTAGGACGGTATAATACTCCTCGAAAGTCAGAATGGTTCCGCCAACCACGCGACGCAAGTGAAACTTGACACTCTTTACTCCGCTTTCCCACAGATCACCGAAATGAGGGGCTGAGGGTGGAATAAAGGACCACTTGATGCCTTGGGCACTGGTAAACTTCTGGGTGGTTTGCTCAAATCCTTTAGACTGCAAAAGTCTGTATAATTCGTGGAATGTGCTGCTAGCACAATGAAAGTTCGTCGGAGAATATCTGATCAGGGATACCTCTATGCGCTATAAACCGTTTTAAGGCCGCTATGAAGGTGTCTGAGGTAAGATCTGAGACGAGTTCCAAGTGAATGGCCTTAGTGGTCATGCATATAAATAAAGCAATATACGCCTTTGACGTCGATTTTGAGCGCTGCCCGCCATGACGTACAAATACGGGACCGGCATAGTCGACAGCAGATTGGGAAAATGGCTTAGCAGGCGTAACCCTGGAAGGGGGTAATTGTCCTAATAATTGGTTTGCGCCCCTAGCACGGAATCGAAAACAAGTGATGCATTTATGTATTACTGAGTGTATATAGGATTTATCATTAATGATCCAATATTTCTGCCGTAGAGAAAACTGGGTTAATTGTACACCAGCGTGTAGTAAACGAAGATGTTCATTTTCTATGATTAACTTGCTGAGATGAGAATGCGGGTGTAGTATGATTTGATGTTTGCTCTCGTAGTTAAGCTGGGAGTGCTGCAGACGTCCACCCATGCGTAATATACCTGTCTTGTCCAGAAAGGGGTTAAGTGAAAGAATTTTACTGTTATTAGGGATGCAGCGATGCGCCTCAAGTTCCTTAACCTCAGTGCTAAAGTGCGATTGCTGAGACTGGCGAAAAAAACCAATCGTGTATCATGCAACTCCTGGGCCATTAAAAAGGAAGTGTCCCTATCAGCTATAGGGAGCCTAGAGTTCCGAATGAATCGGCGGCAATATGAAAAAACGCTAATGAGTTTTGAAAGAGATGAATAGTTTTCAAAATAACTGGATGTGGATGAAGCGACAATTAGTGAAGTTTGGGCCTGCTTACGTCATTCCTGCTCCAGATCGGGATGAGTGCAGGAAGAATGAGTATCGAAGGCACTGATAGGCCATGATGATGACACGTGGGACAAACAGGATGGACCATGCCACCATTGTGGGTGACTGTGTAAAATCCGAGGGAGACAACCACGTGTAAAATGTCGGCAGGGTTGTCCAGTGACGAGACATGGTGCCAAGTTCCCTTTGTAGTGAGACGCTGTATTTCCACAACACGGTTGGCGGCAAATACCTTCCAACGGGACGATTGCTGATGGATCCAATGTAAGGCTATCATTGAGTCCGAGTAGAAATATAATTCGTCAAGTTTGTAATTTACGGCGTCTATAACCTTGAAAGCTAACTGAGCCAGCAATAGACAAGCGCAGAGTTCAAGTGTGGGTAACGTTATCTGCTTCAATGGAGTGACTCTAGATTTAGAACATAACAGGTTTGATGATATGGCGAAGTTTCAATAGACCGTACGCACATAAATACAGCATGCGTAACCCTTAGCTGACGCGTCGGCAAATCCATGAAGCTGGAATGAAATGATCTGTGAATTGTTTAAACTCTTTACAGACCTGGGAATTTTAAAGTAAGTGTCTGAAATCAGCTGAGAATAAAGCTCTACCCACTGATTAGATAATGAATCTGATAAGGGTTCATCCCAACTCGTACCTGTTAACCACAATAGCTGCATAAAATGCTTACACCAAAATGTAACCGGGCCAGTTAGTCCCAAAGGGTTGTAAATTCCTGCGATGACTGATAATACCCTTCCCTTGTTAAATACCTCTACATTGTCATGTCTTTGGACACTATATACAAAACTATCTTCGTTAATGTTCCATTGAATGCCCAAAGTGCGCACAGTTTGATTTTTGCTAAGGTCGAGGGAGGAACGAGCATGCGAAGCTATAATGGCCTGATTATTTGAAAACCATTTGTGTAAGGTAAATCGTATTGGCTTAGTAAATTTATGATGTCACTTTTCATTTTAGATAGGATGTTCGGGTTATCTGAACCAATCATGAGATCGTCCACATAAAAATCATTGGCGATGGCTGAGCAAGCTAGGGGCCATCCATAAATTACATCACACGTAAAGAGGGGGAGGGGGTCGATGAAGTGTGACATTGTGTGACAAGGGGTGGGAGGGGTCCTAAGTTTCGTGACGTCACATTTCAAAATCTAATATATCTAAGTATTAAAACGCGAAATTTGAACTGTTAACGAAAAACTTAAAAATATTTCCAACTCTATCTGTATAAACATAATGTTTAAATTGTTTTATTGGTGAGTTCACACTCGCTCTAAGTACTATTGTCACGCGCCGACCGCATGAGCCCTTTGACAAATGCCGCCACACGCACCACGCCTCGCCGTGATTTCATTGTTTCTATTTCATTCGACAATTGATTTTCGCCGAGTGAACGACGTCGTTTTCTTAGTTCTGCTATTTTGTGATTTTCAACTTTATGAAACAAGTTTAAAATGAACAAAAAGAGTGATTTAGGTAATCTTTACCATAAACTATATGAAGCATACAGTGCAGCTTATGCTGATAAAAAAAAAACAAAATGTACAAGAAGAAGTTAACACCTTATGGAAAAGTTTGAAAAGTAGTGACAATGTTGAAGGTGAAGTGGAATCTAAAATCAAAGAATTGCGAATAAAAATGACAAAAAAGAAAGCGACACTTATAAATTTTTTTTGAAAATTCCTTCGTCGTCAACATCACGAATACAACTAGAGCCCGAGGAAGTAAAAGTAAGTTCGAATTTTATAATAACAACCAAACTAAACTGACTAGGTATACTGGGTCGTTCCGCGGAACACTAAATATGTATACAGGGTGGAAACGATAAGTGATCTCATCGATTATTATTTTTTAACTATACAAGATATCGGAAAACTGATCACTGATCCTGAAAGTGCTGCACAAGCTCTATCAAGGCTACTACCACGCTGTAGTAGGCTTTTGCTATTAACTTACGTTTTACAAGAGCTTTAAAGAGTCATGCCCACTTTCATACATTGGTTTGCACCGAAAATTAAAATAAATTTAGAAGGCTTCAAATGTATTTAAATGTTTAGAGTATATTACCAGGAATAGATTGCTATACTTGAAATATTTTTAAAACACCGCATAACTAAAATATTTTGAAATGAAAATATCAGTTTTTCTATGAACCATGAACATTTATATACAAAAACTTATTTTTATCC
Organism: Magicicada septendecula; assembly: GCA_034769895.1. NCBI lineage: Eukaryota > Metazoa > Arthropoda > Insecta > Hemiptera > Cicadidae > Magicicada > Magicicada septendecula. The sequence goes on from CM068373.1 coordinate 475,971,237, forward strand.
CGGGGTTGTAAAAATATTTTGAAACTACTCAATTCAAGTTAATAATTATAATTAACTCTTACCTTAGGGTTCTTCCCAGAGTCGTACAGACGAAACTGCTGCAGAAAGGATTATTTGAGTTGATTGGTGAACATATAATAACAGTTTATTCTAGCTAAAACAACTTATTTGGATTTTATTTAATGAAATTAGATAATGTTTTACAGCTATGCAATAACGTATCAAATGCTATGCTGGTTAATTACTACATTGATTAAAAGTTTCTTTAGTTTCCTGTTAAATGGAAATCACATATAAAGTATCGATATATCAAAATGAGAAAAACAATTCTTACAATTACTATATTTCTATGACTACAACAAGGTGTTAAAATGTTTAGTACCCAGTACTTTGTCTCACGCACTCATTCACACTTTTTACATTTTTATCTTTTAACCCCGTTCTTAGAGCTCTGTGTTTATATTTGTTTCATGGATTTATGAAATTGATTTGGTAGTGTTATGAAGGGTACTTAACCAATCCACGGCGTTCCTAACAGTTTCATCACCGCCTCGTGTTATTCGCAGTTTCTGATCACTCCGAGATGTTATTTCAACAGTTTATGAATTTGTTCACTGTCGCGGCATACTCCGCCTTATTTAGTTTACCATGGTTTCAAACTACACTTTACACTTTTGTAACATTACATACTGTGATTCACAAAGCCTGCTGCTGGCAAAGTGTTACGTAATGCGTCTAGACAATTGTTTAGACTAACAGTGTGTATTGCTGGTTAAACTGAGGCACCTCACAGGTGAAAGCTGACAATTTGAGATTGGAACTGAATTGATATAGAATAAAATTAAAACTGGGGTAGCGCACAATTCTGTACCGTTACAATTTCAAGTATGTAGAAATATTCTTTAGGAACTCAAAATCACTTTTAAAGTCATTTTATCTTCTCTAAAAATCTTTTTTTTTTTGTGTGCAAAAGTGGGCATGATTCTTTGTTTAAGGATAAGTTTTGAATATCAATTGGAATTTTATTATAAAAGCGAACGCAGTTGCCGAGGAAAGAATAGTTAATCTTGTGTAACCTAGTCGTGGGCACAGTTAGTTCATGTTTACTTCTGGTATTATAAGTGAAAGTCACCGACTTTTTTAAAACAATTAATATTTTTGTGTGTATATAGTATATTTTCATAGATATATTGGCCAGGCAATGTCATAATATTTACTTTGCCAAATATTATCAATAATGGTTAATAATGGAAAAATATAGTGTGAAATGTCCATATTCAACATTTTACATGTTTATTTTTAATTGCAGGGAAATACTATACAAGGCATACCAGAAGACACTTAAGATATTGTTATACAATCAAGTGAATGCCAGTTACTTCAAACAATACCTAAACCAAAGCCTAGTCAGAGCGCTTCTAGGAATAAAATTGTAGTTCTAGAATCTGAGCTCAATAGCTTGTTGTTAGCACACGATACTGGTATAGCTACAGATGAAGCAATAAACAGAATAGCAACTTTGAGGAAAGATATTCAGCAGGAAAAAAACATATTAAAGCGAAAGATTAGCACAGCGGAACGACAAAAAAAAGTCATGATTCGAAAAAACTAAAAATTTTAGAACTTTGTGAAAATAATACCGACCTATCAGCAGCTCTAAAACTTTGAGATACTGTTGGTCGGCCTAGAGTAGAAGAAAACCAATCCGGTATACTTGAAGTCATAAAGGACATTGCAGTTTTTGGTGGCGCAGCTGATGATCGACGTCGCACTGAAACTATAAGGTGCTGCAAAACATTGGACGACTTACAAGCCGAACTTCATAAACAAGGATATAATATCAGTCGATCAGGGTTATACTTGAGACTTCTTCCCAGACGAGTCAATACAGAGGAAGGAAAAAGACACGTCATAACTGTTCCTGTTAAACTATGCAAACCAGACAATTTATTCATGTTTAACGTACCGAGTCACTATATGGTTATTATAATTAATTACCTTATTCGGTCCACCTTAGTGACACTAGCTGCTGTCGGTTAATTACGCGTTTCGGGATAAAATCCCATCTTCAGATACACAATTATCAAACTTTAAATGTATACCACAATTTGTGGTTTGTCATAATTTTAAAATCTTTTAAATAAAATATATATAAACAAAAACGTAACAACTGAATCGTTCGGAGCGTTCGCATGCATGCACGCTGTACCACGACTTCCTCACGCTGTTCTTCGGTGAGGAAGTCTGGTACAGCGTGCATGCATGCGAACGCTCCGAACGATTCAGTTGTTAGGTTTTTGTTTATATATATTTTATTTAAAAGATTTTAAATATTTTAAAATTATGACAAACCACAAATTGTGGTATACATTTAAAGTTTGATAATTGTGTATCTGAAGATGGGATTTTATCCCGAAACGCGTAATTAACCGACAGCAGCTAGTGTCACTAAGGTGGACCGAATAAGGTAATTAATTATAATATGCAAACCAGACTCTACGCTACATTTGAAACATAAAGATGGCACATTCTGTACTGCTACGATAAGAAACCTTGAATCTTTAGCTTCAATTTTGGGCCCTGATCAAGTTTTCTTTTTATCGATAGATGACAAAGCACGCGTGCCATTAGGTATTACAGCAGCAAACGCTCAAGCACCAATATTAATGCACCTTGATTATCGTGTAAAATTACCGGATCATGATTTCGTGGTCGCGGAAAAACATAAACTTATTCCCTCTGTTTATGCAGGTATTGTAATAAAGAAAGATGGTGAAGGGAAACCTGAAGCTGTGACACACTCTGGGCCTACATACGTAGCAATTCGTAGTGGAAAGCATTCTTCCTCTAATGCAGAGACTCATGCCACAGACATACATAGACTTTCTGAAATACCTGCTTTCGAAAACTTTATGAGAACTCGAGAAGGTTTTGTAAAACCCGTATTTATTTTTACTTGCGATGGTGATCCCGACGAAAATCCACGATACGAGCGAGTTATAGTTTCAGCTATACAACATTTTAAAGATTTTGACTTGGATGCTATTTACATTGCCACAAATGCTCCAGGAAGAAGTGCTTTCAACAGAGTGGAACGACGAATGGCGCTTCTTAGTCGCGAACTTACTGGTGTTGTATTAAAACATGACAATTTCGGTTCACATCTCGATTCCAGTAATCGAACTACTGACTTGGAGCTAGAAAAACGAAACTTTGAGAGTGCAGGCATTGTGCTGGCTAATATTTGGAGCCAATTGGTCATTGATGATTTTCCTGTGGTTGCCGAATACATTGTGCCAACAGATACTAGACTGGATATTGAACAGGCTAAGGTATTGAAAAATGATGTGACTTGGTACGCAATTCATGTGCGTGAATCACAATATTTATTACAAATAGTAAAATGCGAAGTTGTCCCGTGTTGTGGTGTGCGACGATCTAGCCTTTGGCGATTATTATGAGAGGGGTGTTTACCACCACCTGTTTTAATTAAACAGACGTCAAACGGGTATGTAACCATAGAAAAAGTTGACTCCGAAGGTAAATTCGCTCCACTGTTACTTCAGCTATCTTTGGATCTCCGAGCGTCATCACATTTGAAGCAAGTTCCATATGATAGCTATTGCCCCAGCGTCGAGGCATACTTGTTTAAGCGATCGTGTGTCATCTGTGGTCTATATTTTGCATCATACAATGCCACTAACCAACACAAGCAATCACATAAAAGGCAACAATAAGTTTTGCCCATCGCGAAGATTCGTCCTCAAAGAATTGCTGCTAGACGTGCCAGAGAAATTCTTTGTTTGGATGATAATGATGATGCTATATGGTTGGATGAAAAAGATGTTGACACAACGAATGTTCCTGACATTAACAACCCAAACGAGAACGAAGTGACTGCTATGCCAGTTATAAATAATTTAAAGGAGTGGGTTCAAAGTCCATGGACTGAAGATGATTAAGTTTGTATCTTTCATAATATAATTAATCGTTTTTTGTTTTTTTAATTTTTCAAATGTTTGTTTGATGTTGATTTTATAAAAAAATAATTTAAATGGAAATAAAACTAATTTCGGAACTGCTGTTTTAATTTAATAATTTCTAGATGTAAAATTGCAAAAATTATGTGACGTCACACTAGGGAGGGGGGAGTCTCACAAATGTGACCACTGTGACAAGCACAGGGGGGGGGGGTCAAAAAATGATGAAATTCGTGTGACGTAATTTATGGATGGCCCCCTATGGGGTATTTAGTTTTATTTTCTTGGGCTATTTGAGCCAGACATCTTGTAGCAAGAAATGAGGCACTTGCAGTCCCATATGTGACTGTCCTCAAGGCGTAATGGTGGAGTTCCTTATGGGGGGCATCGCGCCAAACAATACGCTGCAAATTGGAATCCTTGGGATTAACTAAAATTTGCCGATACATCTTCTCAATGTCCGAAATGAGGACATATCGGTGAGTTTGAAATCGAGCCATAATAGAGAACAGATCCTGCTGGACCGTCGGACCAACCATCAGTGTGCCGTTCAAGGACAAATTATTTGTCGTTTTAGTGGAGCCATCGAAAACAACTCGCAATTTGGTAGTTATGCTGGAGCCTTTAAAAACTGAGTGGTGCGGCAAATAAAAGGTGTCTGACTTGTCCACCGACAAATCGTACGCATTAAGTAAAGACATGTGACCAAGATTTAAATATTCATGCATGAACGCGCTATAGTCTTTGTGAAGGGCAGGGTTCTGCTTGAACTTGAGTTCCAATGATTGAAACCTGCGGATAGCTCCGTGAAGAGAATCGGCCAAATGAGAATTGTATGACTTGTGAGGTAGGGATACCACAAATCTGCCATCATTATTACGGACAGTATTAGCTACAAAATGATTTTCGCATTCCGAGTCCTCAGTGGAGGGATCACGAATAGCAACGTCCTCTAACTTCCAAAAGTCCTTTAGTTGCGAGGAAATGGCACTATCATTTTCACATACCATAAATGATGAAACCGGTTTTGTCATGTCGACATTAAATGGCAAGTTACCTGCGAGAATGAATCCCAATTTTGTCTCCTATTATGGGGAAATGTGGGCTACGGATAAATTTGACAGGTTCAATTAATTGCAAGTAATACTGAGCACCGAGCAATAGATCGACTTGCGACAAGAAGCTCAGTTGTGGGTCAGCTAGGAATATGCCCTTTGGTAAATTTAAAGATGCAATATCAAATGATTCCGCAGGGAGATTATTAGTGATACTGGGAAACACAGCGCAATGTATGTTTAAACTAAAATTCTTATAGCGTGAATGCAACCTTACTCTGGTACTGAAATCAGCTTGAGACAATGAATTATTTATACCCGTTATGGGTAATTGAGATTTAATCAGTTTTAGACCCATGCGACATGCGAAATTCATAGTGCAGAAGTTAGCTTGCGAACCTGAGTCTAATAAAATCCTTACCCGCTTCCTACCTGCCCGGTCAGTTGTCATGCAAACCGCGGTGGATAATAATATAGATTTGTTCGTTTGTAGTTTTAACGAACACTGATTGTTCCTGGACAAATCGTTTTTGTTAGATATATGAATCATTGTGTGATGGCGTTTCGCACACGTTCTGCAAGAAAATTTGGAGGGACAGTGTGCAAGATCGTGGCCTAGGCGTATGCAATTTAGGCAAAGTTTATTTTTAATTAGAATATTTTTTCTCTCCAATGGAGTAATCGCTGCAAATTGTGGACACTCAGTAAGGCGGTGTTTACCTTTGCACAGCTGACATACATTATTTCCGATATGAGCATGGAATGTCGTCCTTGAAATATTAACCGGTTTAATTGCCTTGCGATAGTGAGCCTTATCGCAAACATTTATCTTGCTTACTGAAGTGGTCGAGCCGTCCAAGTTTTGTAACAACTGCCTACGGTTATTTAAAAATTTTATAAAATAACTAAAATTAGGAAATCGTTCGTCCAACAAGCTTTCTTTCCAGAGCCGACACGTATGATTGTCGAGTTTTTGCGCTAAGTAATGAACGAGAATAATTTCAAATGTATTTACGGGTAGATTTAATGAGTTTAAGGCATTGATATTCGTGGTTATCTCGTCAATGAATCTGGAAATGCTAACCCTTGACTCTTGTTGATCTGATTTCACACCCAAGACATTTCCTATGTGATGGGCTGAGACAATTAATTTACTGTCATACCTGCTTTTTAATAAATCAATGGCTACCTCATAATTTTCATGGGTAATTGGAAGAGATTTTATTACATTGAATGCCTCATCACTCAATGAAGAGTGCAAGTAGTGTAACTTTTGAATATCCGTCAGGTCGGTTCTGACGTGTACTAATTCAAGCAATATATTGTAGTAGTGTTGCCAATCAATAATGATACCTGAGAAGCAAGGCAATTTAATTGGTTCTAACTGTATCGGGAGAGTTTTAATTGGTGTAATTTCGGTTTGAATCAACAGTTTTTGGTTCACCTCCTCTACCTGTTTTAATAAATGGTATAACTTACATTCGATATTGCAGAGATCATCCTCGGTTTGAACTCTGTCACTGGCTGATGCGAAATCGGAGTCGTCAGCCTCAATTTGAGTCTGAATATCGTCATATTTAGCAGACAATTCCATTAAATGACTGAGCTTAATTTTTAATGCATGATGATCGCTTGTGTCTGGATCGAAATTATCCGCGAAAGTATTTACACGGGATACAGACGCCTTAATTGTGCCCCGTTTCTTTATTAACGCCTTCACATCAGCCATGACCGTATGTAAAATGTGAATTGAAAACAATATTTAAACGTAGAGTAGGTGAACAATTGTTGTAATTTTGAATAACTTGCTAAAATCTGATCTTATGCAGGAGCCAGTGATCGGTATACACCTTGATATATTACTTACTATAATAGATACTTGTTATCTCTTTTAAAAGAATAGTTATGAGTGTTATTGAAAATATGAATTATTCAAATGACAATATACATATAGTCTTATCACGACACTTAAGTTTCTTAATGCGCTATTGTGCAGCTAGGTAAATGAAAAGTTATGTACATATATACATATGAAAATCTAGTTAAAAATGAAAGTTTATGCTTACATGACAATAATATCTGCTTACGTAAAAGTATTAATAATACTATATTAAATGTAAAATATTATTCAGCTTGTTGTACCCATGCTTTATATATGAACAATTATAAAAGAAAATGAAAGTTTATAATCACGTGGATGTTGAATCCTGGCGTGTTCAAAACGGCTTCGGTCCTGTTGGTTCCGTGTTGATCCCGTCCGGCAATCCTTTGAAGTTGGCGCACCGCCTGTTTGTGCTGGTCGGGTGACGCTTGACGTTGTAGCTCTGTGTAATTTTACAGTTGTGGAATTTTGCTGCTGTCGAACAAATGTCTTGTAGTGTCTTGCAGTGTCCGAGTTGACGCTCTGCAGAATCTTGCATGTCACATATGAAGTTTGTTTTTAAGAAAATAAAGGCATGCCACTGCCAGCAGTCTAGAATTTGAAAGTATTTTGGGCTTAAACCAAAGGTTGTTTGGGCCCATTAATGAAATGTATTTGAAATGGTGGTGGACCAAAATGCGTTGGTTGGTTCGATCGGAGGTAGCATCATTTCCACGTCTTCCACCCGCGCCGCCTCTTTGTCTTCCATATTGATTTTCTTTTCGGCCTCCGCCGCCTGTTTCTTCGATGTTGCTCGACGTTGCATTTTCCTTTTCTTCTAACTTGATAACTGCTGCCAAGCTTAAATTAGGAATTGGGCAAACTATAGTGGCCTATCAATCACTAATTAAAGCCCCTCAGTTGGTCGCCAATTTGTAACAAATTATATAATATGTGTGTGATTCTTGTTTTCTTATTGATAAAAAATAATCCTGGTTGTTTGGTTTAAAAATAATTTTTTTTTTCATAAATTTATTATATTTTCCTGTATTTATTATAAATTGGTAATTAATTATTTTAATTAGGTTTGATGTAATTTTAATTCTTTTATGTTGGTTTTTTGTCTTAATATAACACTTTGTGTAATTGGAATTATGATTTAACGTTAATTGGATTGTCTCCCGGAACAATCGATTGGTGATCTTTCCTTATTTGCAGGTTATCTTCCTTTAAGGTTGTTAAATTCTGGGAGTTATGTCTCAACTAAGGTGATATATTATTCTATTTATAATTTAGTAATAAATAGAATTCAAAATAATAATATCAAATGATTTTTATTCACAATTAATAAAGTAATCAATTTTATATCGATTGATTAATTGACTCTCTCAGGGTAATCAGTAGATTGTACAAATTATTTATTATCGGGTTCTTTGAACAGTCATTTTATAGATAGTCAGAGAAAATGGCAACGGATAGAAAGTATAACATTACAAATTATAATCTTATAAATTAAAATACAAACAGAGCATTCAATATATAATAGATAATAAAGAAATTGTTCGAACCATTCGAAGATATATTGGCCGTGGCGCTTGGAATTGTGGAAACTCAAAGATGGCCGCCCCGTACTCATATGTAGTTGACAAATGCACCTCGAAGAATCTGCTTCGAATAAATGTTGCTTTCCTAATGGTTTCTCGTTCCTGCAGCTGTGATTATTCCTTCTGGTGTTAGTGGAGTGTTCCTGGTTCAGTGTTTGTGGTTCACTTCGATAAAATGTGTTGGATAATGTTATAATTCACTTATGTCAATAAGGTTGATAATTGCACTGTTCGTTTCTTTATTCGGAATTATTGGTTTTAAATGTTTAATTAATTATTTCACTCATTTACTGTTCCGTATTACTTTAGTTTAATGGTGTTATTAGTTATTCTCTTTGATTTTAAAGTTAAGTTAAGTTTTTTTTAGAAATTTATTATTTTCACTGCAGACTAGGCTTTTTCGAATGAACGCCATACTTGACTTCATTATTAGGTTAATATGAGCTAAAATCTCATTCAAGTGTGCTCGACAAAGTCTAATAATCAACTGTTCTAACTTCCTTCGTCATCTAAAAACGTCTTAGCCAATTTAATACTAGCAATACATTGTTTCAAATCTTTTTCGCTTCCGTTACATGTCTAAATATTACATTATATCACTGAATATATTTTTGCTAGTATTTAAATTTATTAAATACTACATACATAATCTCCTTCTTTAGTTCATTCTGCTTGATTTGATACCAAATAAGATAGTTTTACTAAGTTTTTTATCTAAAATCCTATATTTACTTCATTTTGAAATTGTAGGTCTTAAAATTTATTTCCTGTCCTTCTCAAAATGTTTGCCATTTTATATGTTATATTTATGATTGTACTAAATCTCAGATTGAAATAAAAGGTTTATCTTCCCTTAATTTCTTGTAATTTAATTAATTGGTTATCTTTTTAAATATTATTCATTAATTTGTGACTCCCCACTTTGAATTTTTAGTTATTACATTTGCATTTTTTCCAGTAATTCTTACTATCTTTTTACAATATCTTTCTTAATTATAGTTCCAGTTATATGACTCTGTGACTGATTTACTTTATATAAATTCCATCAGTTTAACTATTTTTCTGTACTTAATTCATCAAATATAATGTTATTTAGATTTATCATTTGGCCTAGATTTTATCTGTTTTTACATAATTTTTGAATAATACATCTTGTTTATACCCCTTCTGACTTTCTATTCTAATATAATATTAATTAACATTTCTTTACTTTAACAATATAACATTTAGTATATAATTCATACTATTTATCTATAACAAATATTTGAAATTAACAATGGTCTTTTAAACTCAGACATGTTAGTTTTGATTAACACTAGTAACACATAATAAATATTTTATAATAAAAGAATTGTATTTAACTCTGACATTTCAGTCTTGAGTTATCTGAACTTATTCTAAACAAAACATATTGTCCTTCCATCGTTTACTCTATTTCTTATAATTAATTTTATTTTCAGTCTTAGCTGTTTTTGTTTGGTTTTTGGGTATTTATTTGGTCACTTCACTTTTTTATTGGCCTGCTCTAGTTTTATTACTGTCATTCTAATGAATGTTGTATATAAAGAGTGGCAGTTATTTAGAAACACTTGTATCTTATAATACTTTATTAAATTATTTATTGACACAATATAAAAACTTTAAAGTTGTATACTTGCACGAATTACTCTGTTTATGAACCCCAACATTGACACATTAAGTTTATTTAATATAATATAAAAACTTGCACTGGTCCCCTTTTATTCTTTGATTTTATTTCTAATTAGTTTTATTAAAATCAAGAAATTTCTTTATTGAGGATAATGAAGGTTTGTTTTTTCTATTATATATTTAATTCACATTGTTTCACTTGTAATTGTACTTTATACACTTTTGTTTATATCTATTTTACATAGTTTTCTAAATTTGGGTTTTTGCTATACTTTCATTGGTTATATTTTTTTTTTCTTTTTGGGGTTTCGTTTTTGTTTCTTATAAGAGCATTCCTTCTGATCGTGGATGTTTTGTTCTGGTTTCTTCCTTAATTACTCCTTGTTCAGTATTAAACAAATTGATATTTGATAAACCTAAGGGATTTGGTTTTTTAATTCAATTATTTACTAAATAACTCCTTCGAGCGCCATCTTGTTACCAACTGTAATAAGAAAATTAATATATAAGGGTTCTTTTTAGGCGAACAGGAGATCAGAATGGTTGTTTAAACAAACAAAGAAACTTTATACGTTTACACATTAATTAAAATTTATTAACATTTCTCAAATCAAAAAGAAACGCACATAAAATAAATTTGAAAGAAAGAAACTTTTAAAGTAAAGAAAAAAAACTTTTAGTGTAAAAAAGAATAAAACAACATTGAAATATTATATAAACCTTATATGAATCAAGATATTAAATTAAAATAATCTTTTAAAGAAAACGCAAACCAGACTTCTTAATATAGTTACATTCTCCCGTACACACGCAACACACATACCAAGTTATTTTAGAGATCTCATATTTAGTTTAATTTATGTATAGATATTTTAGGCTGCCATTTCTTTTTAAAATTAAAAGGTTTTACAATTTTGACAATTTCTTGGGTTTTACCCCATGTCGGTTACTTATCTTGCCATTCTTTAGCGATTCGACCCAGTCCAGCCTCCTTACGTAATTCCGTCCACCCCGCACAATTCTATTGCTTATAATTTTGTATATATCACCAAAAACTGTCACTTCATTTTACTTCATGGCTATTAAAAGTTATTAATTTGAATTTAAGATCACATTTTCTCGTATGCGGGCCCGCACTTACGTTTCGAAACTTTTTTGCAGTTGTTGCTCGCGCGAGCATGGAATTTTGACTGGGAGCGAACTACTTGCGCTAATTTGTGAAGCGGCTGTTGTTCGCCCAACTCTCATTGGTTTACAGTTTGTATCCTTTCGCCAGTGGACTGTTTTTGTCTTGTTGACAAAACTGGTGACACACATCGTTATATAAATTGCTGACGCAACACATCGCCTGATGTCTGGTTGTGTAACGTGTTTACTTGTTTCGTGTTCGTCATTTGTTGACCTTGGTACAGTTGTTGGCTGTTATTAAACTGTCCACACAATATTATTAAACAATTGTCACAGTCAATGCTGCCACTGTTATTCTTGTTTTAAACAGGAAATTTACCCAAGTCTATAATTTCTGTCCCTATTGCCAATTATGTTATTTATTAACAGGAAATACAAATTATGTTATTACCCCAGGTATGCCCAAAAATGCCCCGCTACAATACCCCCTCAATGAGATATTTTATGCCGAAGCATAAAAAATCTCATTGACACATTCATACTTGCTAAAGGGATCAGCCAGGATATGTCGCCACAACCCCCTGTATGGTTTGCAAAAAAGAATAATCAACTCACCCTTGGTCCGGTGACTGTGACCGCATCTGCATGACAATACTGGACTTCTCTCTCGAGATCCCAACACCGTAGAGTCAGACAGATACTCAACGCCCCTGCTCTGACGCGCAGGCCAGCTCAGGTCCGCCGCCACAGCACCACCAAACACTGAAACAACAAATCAAAATATTAAATAGTGGCCTTATACAACACCATATCACCAACTGATCTGTTCCCCCCTAGCGGTGCTGGTTTGCGCTAAGAAGCACTGGTTTTGTTTTCCTTTACTTATTACTAACATGTATATATCAGAATACCTAACATAACTTAACATAAGAAAACACAGTACATTAATAATTCATTTTAAAATAAACAACTTACAATTAAAATGCTACACACTTTATATCATTAAATTGGCATATAAAATCAAAAAATTACTTTTAAACTTGATTTACTCTTATTAATTCGTTTCTCAAAATTACAAAAATTATTTTTTTTTTTCAATTATGGCCATCATTATTCCATTTCATTACTTTGGGTGATTCTCCGTTATTCATTATTTCATTATAATTTACTTTATCCACTTGGCATTTACTCATAAACTTCCCCTTTTATTACTCTAATGTTCCCTTACAAAATCTTTAACTAGTATGACACCCCACTATCAAAATTTTACTAACCCTTCTCTACCTCTAACTACTTACTATTTTAACTCCAATCGCCACCTTCTACTCTTATAAAAAAAAAATACTCTCTAACCCTTTGTACATAGGATACGTGTTTCCCCCCCCCAAAAAAGCTCAATTCCCGTTCTCTGGCCCCTGGATTTTTACCTAAGGCGGCCCCTTCCCACTAAAACTATACCAAATCCCGTCCCAACCCTTATGTTGCGGACTCCCACATTACACTACCACTACTACAAAATTGCCATCCCCAAAAAATCTCAATCTCATAACCTCACTACAATTACAACAAATTAACATCAACAAATAAACAACAACATATCACTCAAAACTCTACATAAATTCTCCATTTCTACTGTGTCTCCACTTATACTTCTCAAAATTCTATAACATACATTAACTCAAAACAACATTGCATTATTTTCATTTCCACTATTACTTTAACTCTTACTTCGATTTGGACAAATCTATGTCCCACAAAATTCAACTTGAACTGATTCAAACATTTTATTCAAACAATTACTATCACCCACTTCTATCTTTTACAACCTATTGAAAATTTTACTTATTACAACTATTTTTCATTTTATTTTAAAATCTATAAACACATTGAAAACATAATATTATATTTTTATAATACTTATTCCTAACATACTAATGCAATCAACACAATAAGACATAATAACACAATATAAGAAGTATTTAGTGCATCTATTTTTTAAATTCAAACAAAATTATTGAGTAGCTAATCATCATTATTAATTAAAATATATCAAATTTTTAATACGTTATCCCCTTGGATAACCTCCCAGCCACACACACTATTTCAATTATGTAAGACTGTGGCGCCTTTTCGCTTCCACAGAGACTGTATATTTTGGAGCAGGGTTTTACCTCTCCGTGTCTCTGCTTCCGCTGTTAAGTTAAAATTGTTGAACATCAACATGTTCTCGTTAATAATCATGCACCCTTAAACGGATCTACCACCTGGCTCTGCTGTTCCTCCTTGAACAGAGTGGCAGCCGCTGTTCCATAGTTTGGTGATTCCCCTTTTATTACCCCCCATCAATTTCAAAATACACCTTTACAACGATAACAGCTATGGCCAGTTATGGTCAGCGCGTAATCGTAATGTGCCCCAACCATAGCTGTTAAAGCTAAACCAATTCCACGGTCAGGGTTCGGTGAGGCCGTGACCGCCCGAAAAGTTGGGGAATCACAAGTAAAATATCTTTCGTAATATTAAATTTACGAATTTAAATGACAATATTAATTTAGATGGGGGTTTAACCCACTTTATATGGAAGCTTAACCATTATTAACATAAAATATTAAATACAAAATCTACAACCTTCCCCCATAGCAGTTCCACACTACACTGTTAGGTCACTTCATTGAGCACCAAACTACCCCCCAAAATTATCCCCACATCTTGTATTGATAACAAGTTCTTATATTACTACACATTTCTTCAAAACGTTCCTATACTCACTAATACTAAAATCTAACAATTATATTTGGTCACCTAATGCTAAAAATTTTAGAAGAAAAAAAAAATTATATCTTAAATTTAAAATTATACACATCCAATTTTTTTTTTTTTTTTTTTTTTTTTTTTTTTTTTTTTTTTTTTTTTTTTTTTTTTTTACATAGGAGGCTGACTTTATTGTCATAAACTTACTCTACGTCTAGGAAGATCGCAGCCGCCTGAAATGCCGGGTCTTGCTGCAAAAAGAATAGGCACAAGGTAGATATACTACGTGAATTCACGTCCCCCCTCTGAAACACACTACTTCCCCTCTCCTACCATTTCTTCTACCCCGCTTTCTACCCTGCGCCGATCCCTCTTGCCCCAAAACTCGTTGTTTCGGGCTAATCAGAAAATATTGTCAAAGGCTCCATTTTAATTTTGCCCTTGACACTAAAAAAATTTAAATAGAATGCACTGCCTTTTACTTAAATGCAGCCTCCATTATTTACAAACACTCTAAGGCAGTGCAGGCACATGACAGGCACACCAAAACCGCTGCACCGTGAGTGTATAAGAAATAATTTGTGTCACGTACCTGTGGGGTCCCCCTCCCCGTTCAAATGTGCAGTTAGGTTTTCTACTTTATACCAATTTTGGCGGAGCCGGACCATCGTTGTTTTCACCGCCCGAAGGAAGATCCGCCAACCATGGCCCGCCTCCGAGTTCCGAATTCCACGGCCAGGACTGGTAAGATCGTGACCGCCCGAAAATGGGGGAGGATCCCTTCTGAAAACATACAATAATATTTGAAAAACTTATTTATAAAACTAACAATTAAAGTGACCTATATAATTTTAAATTCGTCGCATTTTGAGTACCTACTATTTCCTGCGTCGCTGGGTTCCTCAGCACATACGCATTCTGCATTTTTATGTCTATGATTTCATAAGGTCCTTCATATAACAAGAAAAACTTTTTTATTTCCCTATCTTGAGCACTGGACAAATCATGTCTTTTTACTAACACTAACTGACCTACCTCATATTTGGTCCATTTACCTTTGGCATCATGTTTCTGTTTTCGTCGCTCTCCTCTAGTAAGTAAATTCTCGTTCGCCAATCTAATCTTCATATTCCTGTCCAAAATTTGACCTTCAGGTGGGTATGTGAAAAGTTGTTCTAGTATCCTGGGCGGCCTTGTTCCCCTGATCAACTCATGCGGCGTAAATCCCGTGGACTCATGGGTGGTACAATTCAGCCACTCCTCTACTTTTTTCACGTAGGATGGCCATTCTGTGTGTTTGGCGTGACAGTACGCCCGAAATATCCTGCCAATCTCTCTCATCACCCGTTCTGCTTGGTTCGACTGAGGATGGTACACTGCCGTATGCTTGGGTATGATGCCTTCCCATCCAAGCGTCTGCCGCCACTTGCCGCTTATAAACTGTGGACCATGGTCAGATAATATAATTTTCGGCTTTCCCACATTAAGCATATAATCTTTTACTATTCTCTCACTAAGTACCTTACTAGTTGCCCTCTTAATACTATATAACTTTACAAATTTTGAAAAAGTGTCTAAAACTACAAATACATACAACACACCCCCTCTACCTCTGGGTAATGGTCCATATAAATCAACCGCAACTAGATCAAAAGGCTTATCTACTTTTATATAATTCATCTCTCCTTCCACTCTATAATTCACTACCTTCGATTTTTGACATAAATCACACACTCTCAACACTTTCCTCACTCTCCTCTCCATATTCTTAAATATACATGACTCTTTCAAAACATTTGCACACTTTCTCGCACCAAAATGACCATACCTTATATGACAATCCCAAACAATTTTATCTATTAACACATCAGGTATAATTAACCTCCAATCCCGCTCCCCACCATCTACTTTTTTAAACAAAATGCCTTGATATATTTGAAATCGCTCATTATATTCTGATCCCGCTACATCTGTTTCTAAACTAACAATTATTTTACCCAGTTTGCTATCAGATCTTTGCAAGTTTTTAATGTCACTTAATTCCTCACCAAAAATCCTATCTTCTCGAGTTAACCTAAAAATTTCTATTTCTTTAAGGTCCCTACCAGTCTTATTATCTATAACATCTATTCTAGAAAGTGTATCTGGTACCTTATTATCTGACCCCTTTATGTACTCCCATGAAAAGTTATATTCCTGTAAGGCTAATACCCACCTGGTTAATCGGCTGTGTGTTAGCTTACATGAATTCAGAAATGACAGTGCCTTGTGGTCCGTCCGGATGATCGTAGTATTCCCTAGTATGTACGTGCGGAATTTACCCACGGCGAACACAATGCTCAGAAGTTCCTTTTCTGTTGTCGTGTAATTCTTTTCCGCCGATAACAGCGATCTACTGGCGAAGGCGATCGTTAGGTGTTCCTTGTCGCAGCTCTCTTGGTATAATTCGGCACCTAGCGCTACATTGCTGGCGTCGGTCTGCAAATAAAAGATCTTATTAAAATCAGGATGATTCATCATTATCATGTGACTGAACTTTCTCTTAATTTCATTAAATGCAGCTCGTTCCGCATCGCCCCATCTCCACTGTTTATTCTTCTGCAGGACAGCACTCAGTTTGGATGTTGTGTGTGCGTAGTTCTCCTGAAATTTCCTGTAAAAATTGCATAAGCCTAAAAAACTCTGTAGTTGCTTAATGTTTTTAGGTTCAGGGAATCGCATTATGGCTTCGACTTTGTCAGGGTTGGCTAATATCCCCTCCTGTGTAATAATAAATCCTAAAAAGTGTATTTCTGTCTGCAGAAACTTAGACTTGTCCCAATTCACTGTTAAACCCCCTCTTTGAAGCTTATCTAATACATATTCTATGTGTTCTAAATGTTCAGTGAATGTTCTAGAGGCTATCAAAATATCATCGACATACACAGTTAAAAAGTCTAAAAGTCCTTAGGTTGTAAAATATTATCTAAACATTTGATAAAACTGGCAACACTGGTGTTTAATCCAAAAGGTAAGCGTTTAAACTGGTAATTCTTACCGTTAAAAAGAAAAGCTGTATATTTCCTACTCTCTGTTGCTAATGGTACCTGCCAGTATCCAGCGGTTAGATCTAAGGACGTCATGTACTTGACTCCGCTAAACTTTTGTAAAATCTCATTTATGGGTTCTGGAGATTCTCTGTCCGGTATAATAATTTGATTGATTTTTCTAGCATCTAAACATAACCTTACCTTGCCATCCTTCTTTATCACTACCACCAAAGGGTTTGAATAAGGTGATACTGAGCGTTCAATTATGCCTCCTTGCATCATCCGGTCTAATTCCTCCTGTACAGCCCTCCTCTTCGAAAACGGCACCGGGTAGCTTCTCTGCATGTATGGTGCGTGGTCCCGAACTTTCAACTCACAGATGTAGTCCTTCGCTTTCCCTGGTGATTCATCAAACACTTCTCTGTACCGCTCCACAACTGCCCACAACTCCTGTTGTTGAGTATTTCCTACAACTGTATTTTCATTGGAAAATTTATCGGCTCTATTTGCCCACACACTCTCATTACGCTCATGCATCTCTCTCTCCTCATTTTCTAGACTATCACTCTCTAGACATATATTTATTTTAGTTTCTATCTCTCTATCACTTATCTGTTTATGTAACATTTTTATTCCAGTGACTTTATTTTCATTTACTACTTTCTTAAACTCTATTCTGACTGGTTTATTCCCCTTCTCAAATTTTACTATTTGTTTATTAAAATCTATCACTGCTCCGTTTCTTTCCAAAAAATCATTTCCCAATATTACATCTAGACTTAACCCTTTAACTACTAGGAAAGTATTTTCAAATTCTACTTCATTTATTAAAATATTTAATTGTACTTGTCTGGTTATTCTTTTACTTCTCACCCCAGTTACCCCCACTACTGTAACCCCTGCAACTGGTAATGACGGTATATTCTTGTTTAACTCTTTTAATTCACCCATGACATTTTCGGAAATTACTGATATCTCGCTACCGGTATCAATTAAAGTTTTATAATTCTTACCTTCAATGTTAATCGTCACCTCAGTCAATCCTGTTCTGCGTTCCACCACCTTGTTCTCCTCTTCTTCTAACAACTCTTTTGCCATATCCATCTTGATAACGTTGTTTGTGTATTCGTTAAGTACTTGGACCCGGTCGTCCGTTGACAATGGCTGGGTCCGCTTCCCCATTGTCTTCCTCAGTTTTCCGCGGAGGGACCTGCCACAGCTTGATGATTTCCTCCTCGACTTCTATTGTGATTTCCTCCTCCTCGAGGCGCTCCTCTATAAAATTCTCCTCCTCTCGACTGTTGATTTGGTGGTGGATTTGTCCTCTCATTTCTGGCGCACTCCCTTGTTCGATGACATCTAAAACAATTCGTTCTATTAGCATAGTTATCAATTTCACAGGCTCTACACCTCCAACTCTCGCCCCTATTATCAAAACTTCCTCCCCGCGCTCCTCTATGAAAATTCTGTGTACCCCTGTTATGATGGAAATTATTATTATTATTATGGTGTGGTACTACTGGTGTGTTTGGACGTCGTCCCATGTCGCGTTCCCCTATATTCTGTAATACATCTAACATGTTTTCTAACTCGCTTATATTCGTAATCTCTCTAGTCATTAAAGTTATTTGCACCTCTCTGGGCAGGTGTTTGCTAATATGTCGTACAAATGATCGGAATGGCAACGGCGGTTCTAAATACTTTGCTTCGTTATAAATGGTCATCACATATATGGTTAGGTGGTTATTAATCCTACCAAAATTCCCATTACCCATTATTTTACTTCTTAGTATTTCTTGGTCTTCTTCTGACCAATATTTGTTGCGAAAAGCTATCTCAAAATCTTCATAACTTTCCCATTCGGTATGGTGTACTTCCGACCATATCTCGGCACTACCTTTGAAACATTTGATAATCTTCAGCAACTTAACCTCCCAGCTACTATTATTAAACCGATTAAATTCCCTAACCCTATTTAAAAATTGCATTGGGTGTACTCTACGATTGTCACAATTGAAAGTTTCTAATTCGACTTCATTATTTGTATCTCGTGTCATAAATATGCGCTCAGTAACATTGTTTACATTTTGATTTTTCACTAAACTTAATTCATCTCGCATATTACTAATATTTTGTTCAAGTGAATACAATTTTTTATCATTACTATATTCAGACTGTACATTATTTTTTGCTATTACTTCAATAGATTCATTTACTGCTTGTATCTCTGTCTTATAATTACTTTCAATTTCATTTATTTGAGAGTCTATCTTATTTTGGTGTTCATCAATATTCTGACTAAATTTTTCAACTGTCATTACTACACTACTCAACTTACATTCAGTTTCAATATTACATTTAATAATTTTAGATTCTATGTCATTGTTATACTCATTCATTGAATTTATTAATATTTCGTTATTTTCATTGATTTGCTTCTCAACTCTATCTATCTGACTATCTATTTCACTAAATTTAACATCTGTCTTTTGTATTGAATCATCTAACTTAGTTTCTACTTGGCTGATTTTATAAGTAAATTCTACTTTGGTATTTTCACAATGTTTGTTAATTTCTTGTATCTCATGTTTCAACTCTTTATTCTGATTTTTTAATAACTCTTCAAAACTATTCTTTTGGATATCGAACTTCTCATTTATACTACTATTTAACTTTACACTCTGGTTCTCTATCATTGTTTGTATTGCTTTAAACATTTCATACGTATCGTCATTTTTTTTATTTTGGATAGGTGTCGATTGATATTCGACATCTTTCATTATTTTTGATTCGGTCAACTGACTCTCTACATTATCATTCGTTTGAACTCCCGAATCGGTACTAAACTGACTGTCAGATAAGCTGACTACTATTATCTGCCATTTTTCTTAAAACTCTTTATATATATTTCTTTATTAAAATCCTATTATATGTAACATATACTTATTGAAAAATATTCTACTCACCCATCTTGAACATAACCTCTTACGTCTAATTTACGTACATACGTAAATACACATTCCAAACAACCATCCTGTTCTCCCCGTAGGCCTATATTTATATAATTATATTATATAAATCGTCCCTACGTTCGGGCGCCATTGTTCAGTATTAAACAAATTGATATTTGATAAACCTAAGGGATTTGGTTTTTTAATTCAATTATTTACTAAATAACTCCTTCGAGCGCCATCTTGTTACCAACTGTAATAAGAAAATTAATATATGAGGGTTCTTTTTAGGCGAACAGGAGATCAGAATGGTTGTTTAAACAAACAAAGAAACTTTATACGTTTACACATTAATTAAAATTTATTAACATTTCTCAAATCAAAAAGAAATGCACATAAAATAAATTTGAAAGAAAGAAACTTTTAAAGTAAAGAAAAAAAACTTTTAGTGTAAAAAAGAATAAAACAACATTGAAATATTATATAAACCTTATATGAATCAAGATATTAAATTAAAATAATCTTTTAAAGAAAACGCAAACCAGACTTCTTAATATAGTTACATTCTCCCGTACACACGCAACACACATACCAAGTTATTTTAGAGATCTCATATTTAGTTTAATTTATGTATAGATATTTTAGGCTGCCATTTCTTTTTAAAATTAAAAGGTTTTACAATTTTGACAATTTCTTGGGTTTTACCCCATGTCGGTTACTTATCTTGCCATTCTTTAGCGATTCGACCCAGTCCAGCCTCCTTACGTAATTCCGCCCACCCCGCACAATTCTATTGCTTATAATTTTGTATATATCACCAAAAACTGTCACTTCATTTTACTTCATGGCTATTAAAAGTTATTAATTTGAATTTAAGATCACATTTTCTCGTATGCGGGCCCGCACTTACGTTTCGAAACTTTTTTGCAGTTGTTGCTCGCGCGAGCATGGAATTTTGACTGGGAGCGAACTACTTGCGCTAATTTGTGAAGCGGCTGTTGTTCGCCCAACTCTCATTGGTTTACAGTTTGTATCCTTTCGCCAGTGGACTGTTTTTGTCTTGTTGACAAAACTGGTGACACACATCGTTATATAAATTGCTGACGCAACACATCGCCTGATGTCTGGTTGTGTAACGTGTTTACTTGTTTCGTGTTCGTCATTTGTTGACCTTGGTACAGTTGTTGGCTGTTATTAAACTGTCCACACAATATTATTAAACAATTGTCACAGTAAATGCTGCCACTGTTATTCTTGTTTTAAACAGGAAATTTACCCAAGTCTATAATTTCTGTCCCTATTGCCAATTATGTTATTTATTAACAGGAAATACAAATTATGTTATTACCCCAGGTATGCCCAAAAATGCCCCGCTACATCCTATCCTACTTGTTTCTTATAAATGCATCCCTTCTTATTGTGGATGTTGTCTTGTTCTGGTTTCTTCCTTACTTACTCCTATCCTACCTGGATATCTCCTTACTTTATCTTTAGTTTTTTGGTTTATTTTGATTATTCATCATTCATTGTATATTTGTTTTAATGAAATCCTTACTTCAAACTATGATTATGCTTTACGGTGGTTCTTAATTAATTTTTAATGTTGCTTTCTTTGATTTAAATTTGTTTTTATGTTATTTTATGATCTTTCTTTCCATTCAGAACTATGGGAATTATCTGTCATGCTACAATATATATAAAAAATATAAACGTGTGTGTGACCCGTACTGAACGAAAGCTCCACGTTGGCTCTGGTTTACATCCAATACATATGTATATCACATTTAATCTAACATATATATATATATACAACACAAAATACAACATCAACATTTTATACAATTAACATATAACACCAATAAAATCTTGTTTCAATCTCTTTTCTCTTTCAACATAAGTCTGTTTGTGCCCACACCCTCTTTTACTGAACCCGAAATCTTACCCTGCAGAAATCCACCTAAAGAAACTTCCCAAGCTGCCTTGCAAGTCCTGTCACATTTTTAGCCCAGGGGCTCAAAAACCAACCACACTCTACTACCATTGAAATGCCGCCCCAAATTTATTACACCCCTCTTTTTTTATTTCAATTTTTTTTTTTGTTGGAAGCCGTTACTTAATATTGTTACGACGGTCTACTCGATCGTCGTAGGTACAGTGGAAACAAAATAAGTACAAGACACCAATTAAGTCACTAATCACACCTTTAATTGTTATAGTAAAACAGTTCGTAATTAACAACACAGTGTCTACAACAAATCAAATGAAATTGTTCGTACGCAATAAAATGTCCACTAATATTAAAACTCAACTGTATTACAATTATACCGTCCGAATATAAAACGCAACACTTCACTAATAACTACTTGAACGTACACCGTAATAACTCGAACCGCTCTGTAAATATATCGCACTAATACTCTCGAACCGCACAGTCAAAAATCTCGCATTGAACTGAAAAACTAAGGCCGCGACGCGATGTATTTATAGTTACGCTCACACACCAGAAGCTTCCAAACTGCGTCTTATCTCTCGCGAACTACGTAATTGCTGCGGCCTTGACACAGTCCGAGCGCCCGAGCGAAGGCTGGCACAGTCGAGAAAATTCTCGCAACATGCGTTTAGTAGCATGTACACCACACGCTTACGTCGAGATCTTTCTGGCGCATTCGATAAATGCGTAGATTGTTCTGTGCTGTCGTAGCACTGCCCCCTCCTTAAGCCTGTTCGTCCCGAACTGGCAAAGCGTCTCTAAATTTGTATTTAGCCAGGCGATCTAGGTGGACGACTTGAACTTTCGCTGTCCTTCCTGTTGAATCCGATAAACAACATCGTTAATCCTTTTTTTTACAGTGTAGGGTCCTTCCCAGTTAGACTGAAGCTTAGGTGAGCGACCACGACGGCGCTTTGGATTGAACAACCAGACCTGATCTCCTTCTTGGAAACCCACACTATTGCTGCGAATGTCATACCGAGTTTTCATTTTGTCACTGGCAATCTTGAGCCGTCCTCTTACCAAGCGATTCATTTCTCGCAGTTGGTTTTCTAATTGCGATGAATAGTTCTTTGGCTCTTGGGACTGAGTCTCAGGTGATCCAAACATCAAGTCCCCAGGAAGACTAATCTCCCGCCCAAACACCAATTTTGCTGGAGTCATGCCGGTTGTGTCATGTACTGATGATCTATACGCCATAAGGAATAGTGGTATACGTTGGTCCCAGTCTGTTTGGTTCTCGTCAACAACTTTCGAAAGATGCTGCTCAAGTGTCCTGTTGAATCTCTCAACCATCCCGTCCGACTGAGGATGCAGAGGCGTTGTCCTGGTCTTTCGAATTCCAAGTAGACGGCATAATTCTTTAAACACTCCTGATTCGAAATTTCTCCCTTGATCCGTATGGATTTCCATAGGGGCTCCATAACGGCAACAGAAGTTGTGAACTAACTGCTTTGCCACAGTGGTAACCTCCTGATTTGGAATTGCGTAGGCTTCCACCCACTTAGTAAAGTAGTCACCTACAACCATGATGTACCGGTTTCCATCGTCAGTAACTGGGAATGGTCCAGCAATGTCTATGGCAATTCTCTCGAAAGGTTGTCCAACGTTATTCTGTCTCATTTTTCCCCTGCTTCTGGTTTGTGGGCCCTTGCTTGCAGCACATATTTCACGCGTCCGAACCCATTCCTCTACGTCGTGGCGAAGATGAAGCCAATAGAATCGCTTCCGTATTTTGTCAAGGGTTTTGTTAACGCCAAGATGGCCTCCAGATGTTCCATCATGCATCTCCTTCAAAACAGACTGCACTTTACTTCGGGGAACTATCAACTGCATGACCACGTCTCGTCCATCTGCACTTTCCCAAGCCCTTTTCAGCAATCCGTTTTCTAAGGTGAGAGATTCCCATTGTGCCCAGTAGCCCTTCAGCACTTCGGAACCATGGCAGATATCTTGCCAATCCGGGCGGCGACCTTCCTCTTTTGCTGTCAAGATCGGTCCAATGTCTTCATCAGTCATCTGTTCTTGTCGACAGTCTTGTGTTGTCCAGCCATCAGCCAGGAAATCTACAGTGATGGCTTGAACATGTTCACTTGAGTTTTGTTCTTCCTTTCTATGGCAATGTCGGCAGTCTTCCGGGCATGGTCTTCGTGATAAGCCGTCTGCATTACCGTGCAGGCGCCCCCGCCGATGTTGTACCTTGAAGTTGTACTCTTGCAGACGTTCGAGCCACCTTGCCAACTGTCCTTCCGGATTTTTAAATCTCAAGATCCATGCAAGTGCAGCATGGTCGGTACGTAGTGAAAACTCTCTCCCATAGAGGTATTTATGGAAGTGCTCCAAAGCTCTGACAGTTGCCAACAACTCTCTTCTTGTAACACAATAATTTCTCTCTGGTTTAGAAAGCGTCTTGCTGTAATACGCTATTACTCGTTCTTCACCGTTCTGCACTTGAGACAAAACTGCTCCTAGACCAGTATTGCTTGCGTCTGTGTCTACGATGTACTTCCCTTCGGAAGCTGGAAAAGCGAGAATTGGCTGCGAACATAATGCAATCTTCAACGTTCTAAATGCTTGTTCACACTCTCTCGACCATTGGAAGTTTCGTTTATTTTCCGTTAGCTCATGTAGTGGTTTAGCAATAGTAGCGAAGCCTTTCACAAAACGTCGGTAATATGAGCATAACCCCAGGAAACTCCGAACTTCGTGTTTATTCTTCGGAACTGGCCAGTCTCTTACGGTGTCTACTTTATTAGGATCCATGCTAACGCCCGCTGCCGAAACCAGATGGCCCAAATACTGTACTTCCTTCTGGAATAGAGAACACTTCTTCGGGCTCAGCTTCAGTTGTGCACCGTGAATTCTAGTTAGAACTTCCTTAAGGTTTTCCAAATGATCTTCGAAAGTCTTCCCGATCACTATGACATCGTCTAAGTAAACAAGGCAAGTTTTCCACGTCAGGCCTCGGAGTATCAGGTCCATCAATCTCTCAAATGTTGCCGGTGCATTACAGAGTCCAAATGGCATGACGTTAAATTGGAATAAGCCACTTGGGGTCGAGAAAGCGGTCTTTTCCTTGTCTTCTTGATGAAGACCCACTTGCCAATATCCACTCTTCAGGTCCAATGTGGAAAACCACTGTGCTCCGGACAACGTGTCGAGTGTATCGTCAACGCGAGTTAATGGATAGCAGTCTTTCTTTGTAACATCATTTAACCTCCGGTAGTCTACGCAGAAACGCAATCCACCATCCTTCTTCGCTACCAGCATTACAGGGGAAGACCAAGCACTTGACGAAGGTTCAATTACTCCCTCTGTCAACATGTCCTGTACTAACCGAGACATCTCCTCTTGTTTAGATAATGGAGGCCTTCAAGGAGGTTGGCGTATCGGTGTTGTGTCCCCAGTATTGATGCGATGTTGCACAAGAGAGGTTCTTCCCAGTGACTGTCCCCGAACTGCAAAACAATCTTTGAATTCGTGTAAAAACTGTCCGAGTTCTTTTACCTCACCACTTGAGAGGTCGTTAGAAGATCTGTTCAATAATTCTTGCAGTTCCTCTGGTAATTTAGAAGTATCCGAAGAACTGGGTCTTCGTTGCGTTATTCCGGCTACCCAGGCCACAGGAGTCAATTTGCCTAGGAGCGTATTGCTTTGTAAAGTGATAGCTTGATCCAAAATATTCGCCACTCTAATAGGTACATTTCCGGTTTCGTCAGGTTTTACTAAACTTCTGGCAATTAGTATGCCCGGTGTGCTGACTACCTGGGGTTCGAATATAGAGCACTGATTGCCCCTAGTATCTACCGCAGTTCTAACCATGATGATCTTTTCGGAGTTTGGCGGAACAGTTACGGCCACTTGGTTTATGACGTCCATCGATTTTTCTGCTGTCGTCATTGTTGATAGCATTACCTCTTCGCCTCCGATTCTCAAGACATTGTTTTCGAAGTCGACTATAAATCCGTATGCGTTCATAACGTCCACACCAAGAATTGCTTCATCCACAATGTCTGCAACAAGTACTTGATGATTAAACTCAAGTCTACCGAGGCGTAGGTGTATCTCCACTTTTCCATACACTTTTACAGGCCGTCCAGTAGCTGTTCGCAAGCTGCAAGAGCACCAGATTGGCTTGAGATCTTTCACCACGTCGGGGCGCACAATAGAAACTGTTGCGCCTGTGTCAACTGTAATCGAGGTTGGCCTTTCTTGAACAAATCCGGTAACTACCAAGCTCCCGGTGTTTTTCTGAAGCGTAGAAATTGCGTATTCTCTAGGGGCTTCGTTCCTCCAGTTAGTCAGCACACGCCCCGTTGCACCGACTATTGCTCGTTTCCCTGCTGCTGAATTCTAACCTGACAATCTCGTTGTAGATGTCCAGGTTTCCCACATCGATAACACTTCGGTCTTCCATCCTTTCTTATTTTATTCTGTGGCGCCGACCGTCGAGTCTCTGTTCCTTGTTCTTCTTCCTCATCGTCTGTGCCGTCGCGATCTTTTAGCTCGTGCACTTTATGACTTGTCCAACCAGACGCTGATTTGGCGGCCTCAAATTGCAAAGCATGTACCAGAGCGTCCGCACTGTTCTGGTGTCTTGCCATTCGTAACACTTGCTGTAGTTCATTATCTCGGACACCGGCAGTAAATGTCTGCATCGCAAAACGCATTCGAAAATCTTCTGGCGCTTCAGGATAGGCCAGTCTAATTAGTCTGTCGATACTTGCTTCAAACTCTTGAAGACTTTCCCCGGAATGCTGTCGCCTTGCTCTCAACTGGGTGCAGTACACATATCGCAAATGTTTATCACCATACCGTAATTCCAGAGCTTTTATCAACTCGGCATAGGTGTTCTGGCTGTCAGGTGGCACTTTCTGTAGTAGTTCTGCCGCGGGTCCTTTTAATGCAAGAACAAGTGAAACAGCCTTGTCTTTTTCTGTCCAATTATTTGCACATGCAGCAGCTTCAAATTGGCGGAGGTACGTTGCCCAGTGAGTGCTTCCGTCAAAGGTTGGAGCTTTGACATGAACTGTCCCTACTGCAGGCAAAGTGACTTTCTCTGTTAACTTATTTTCTGTCTTGATCACTGGTACAGTCTGTTCAGAAATTGTTTTGGTTGAATCTTCATGCACTGTTCAACTTCAGTTTTAATTTGTTCTCTTATGTTTGCCATTGAGTTTTCTACTGCAGATATTTTATTTGACACAGATTCTTCTATAATAGATATTTTTGTAGACATCGATTCCTCCACAGTCAAGACAGATTTTTCTACTTCAGCTATTTTTAATGTCATTGATTCTTGTACCTCCGATATTTTAGTTACTTGCTTATTAAGCTCACCTCGTAGGAGACCCAACTCTGCAGCGGTTTGTTCTTGTGTCTGCTTTTGCTGCTGTATTAACTCCTTGATGTCATCTGCTTCCTGCTTCCGTTCCTCTGCCTCCTGCTTGCGTTTTTCTTCCTGTCATTTTTCTGCTTCTTCTCTTTCTTGTATTCGTTCTTCTTTTTGTCGTCTTTCTGTTTCTTCCGCCTCCTGTCTGCGTCTTTCCTCTGCTTCCAGCAGGAGGGTTTTCTGTCTCTCTTCCGCTTTCTCTGAATCCTGTCGTCGTCGTTCTTCTGTCTGCAACAACAGCGCCTGGAAATTTTCCATCATCTGACTGGCATCCATTGTTTTTCGATTAATTACGAATTACACTCGTCTTGTACAAAGTATCCACTGTTTCCACTGTTAACCGTTCTATCCCACTTCTGACACCACTGTTACAACGGTCTACTCGATCGTCGTAGGTACAGTGGAAACAAAATAAGTACAAGACACCAATTAAGTCACTAATCACACCTTTAATTGTTATAGTAAAACAGTTCGTAATTAACAACACAGTGTCTACAACAAATCAAATGAAATTGTTCGTACGCAATAAAATGTCCACTAATATTAAAACTCAACTGTATTACAATTATACCGTCCGAATATAAAACGCAACACTTCACTAATAACTACTTGAACGTACACCGTAATAACTCGAACCGCTCTGTAAATATATCGCACTAATACTCTCGAACCGCACAGTCAAAAATCTCGCATTGAACTGAAAAACTAAGGCCGCGACGCGATGTATTTATAGTTACGCTCACACACCAGAAGCTTCCAAACTGCGTCTTATCTCTCGCGAACTACGTAATTGCTGCGGCCTTGACACAGTCCGAGCGCCCGAGCGAAGGCTGGCACAGTCGAGAAAATTCTCGCAACATGCGTTTAGTAGCACGTACACCACACGCTTACGTCGAGATCTTTCTGGCGCATTCGATAAACGCGTAGATTGTTCTGTGCTGTCGTAGCAATATTTAAGACTAGATGCGTGGCCTAGATGGAAATAAAATGTGCTGAGCCCATCGTGACAGGTCTTGCAAAGAAACACTTGATTAACAGCAACTAAATTTTATTAATGTATCATTTGATTTCCAGACAAATACTTTTACAATTACAAGTCTTTTTGTTTTAGTTTTTCTTAAGGCTGAACATCAAGTTAAATATATATTGCGACAACACAAATTAATAAACTATTGGCGCATAGGATATGATAGTATGTGTATTTCAAATTACAAGTCTATATTGGAGGGTTTAAGATTATTTATTGTACAAACACAAGTTATAGTTTATATGGTATATTTGAAATGTACAGAATGTAATGTTTGATATAGAGTCTTTCTTTTAAAATGTTAAATAATGTTCATACGCAAGACGTGATACGTTACATAAGAAGACTCCCACGATGATGTTGTTGAAGAGAAAGGCCGGTCTTTGCGGTATAGATGGTTCGTCAGGTGTGGCTTACAAATGACAGACGTTTCACCAGAAACGTTTACAGCTGGGCTGGCGTCCTGTAACAGCTGGGCTGGTCCTATAACAGCTGGGCTGGTGTCCTATAACAGCTGGGCTGGTGTCCTATAACAGCTGGGCTGATGTCCTGCAATACCCACGATGAATCCGACACTTCGCACACACAACGGTACTACGGATTTATTACTCGCAAAACTTATATAGAGTTTAAGACCAAGTAATATCTCAGGTGACAGTGAGTTTAATCAATAACGGTATATTGAGCTTATACCTCTCCGGCTTCTTCAAGTGTTCTCGCGAATAACAAGGTCTACCGCGATCAGCAGACCACCCTATGAGGAAATCTTGCACTAGCACGGAAACGTCTTGATGGAACTATTGCGTAACAATTAATGATACTGTCACTGCGGAAAATCTCGCACAGTGATACAGTTACACTCACTTCTTACACACGTAATACTACAATATTAATATCGTGTGTAAAGATATAAAATCAATTGTTATGCGTCACACGCATTACTATCCCCGAAAAGTCTTAACAAATCCTTGCAAGCAGTATAATCTTGTACAAGGAATTGTATGTACCGTTCACGGTAGCAGCAGTGAAGAACTGCTTGTAAATTTTTGCACAATGCGTTAAAACACTGATGTGTGCAAATGTACTACACACACAGTTCTGAGTCTTCCCGTTTCACTAACGACGAATAGTTTTTACAACACCTTGCAAGCGGTAGAATTCTTGTACAAGGAGTGCACGTTCCGTTCGCGGTAGATGGCGTAGAAGAACTGCCTGTGTAACGACAGGCTTAAGAAAATTTCCAACCACCAGTCCGCATTCTATTGGTGGATGGAAGTCACATGGTTAGTATAAATGACCATGCACTTTTCATGCAGTAGAGTGCATTTACTTTGTAACAGCATGCATAGCGGTAATCAGACTACTCGTATCTCATGCATGACTGCCTACATACTAATAATATACAAGAACGTAAACAATAGTCCGACAGGTATAGGGATTGTAGCGATACACATGTCCCAGTTCAGCTAATGTCAAAACAACGATAATACTTCACGCACCGCCCGGGAAACGATTCCCACTCGCGCACGCGCGCACATTTCCACTAACACAGTACATGAATAACCAAAAATAATAATGCACAGTTTTACTAAACTAAACCCTTAACCTTACTAAATACAATTGATAACAACCAAACTTAACCATCTACCAATATAATATGAATGTCCATTGTCTGTGTAATATATGAACTTGCCCCGCCTATCATGATCCTGTGATTCGTTGCAGGATTAACTCCTTCCCGCACAAAAAAAAAAAAATTTTTTTTTTTTGTTTTCTTTAGTTAACCAACAAAAAATAAAAAAAATTTTTTTTTTTCAATATAACCAAAACAACTTCCTAATCCTGAAATAATAATAATACCCTCAAACTAAAATCAAATAAACATCCTCAAATAATACTAACATTTCCAACTGTCACTTTGACAGAAGCATCAAATCAAAAGACACGTGGTAACCTTCAAACCAAAACAAACACACATGTTCTTGACACACAGATAACGAAATCTTATGCAGGGTCATAGGGTACACAGACAACATTCCTTAACAAAACTAGATTATTGTTCATTCACAGAGTCATCTTACATACAACATTTAAACCTGACCTTGACATATTTAAATCACTACACATTCTTACCCCTATATCCTGACATTTATTTCTGAGTTTTTTGTATAAATTTTTCTCAGTTTTGAAACGCACACGTTTACTTGGAAATACAGATTTGAATTTGTTTAATATACGCCGCAATTGCCTTATCTCGCAACTCATTAACTGAACCTTGGGGGTCGGTGAGTTATTCGTTATCTTATCTTTCGAGCGTCCCCGCCTGATAACGTGAGGTCGACAATCAACTTTAGTTGGCAATAATTCTTTCTGAACTTCCAATGCAGCATGCCGTTTATTCAATTTATCAACTTCCCAAATAATATTATGTCCGAGTTTTTTAACTCCAAGGACGGTCGCATCTATTTCCGTTCCCTGCACATATCTTGTTATACGTGCCTGTTTTTCAACTATCTGCGACTCACACGCTGCTGATTTTATCCTTGTGTGACTTACCGGCAGAATCGGCATTTGTATAAAGTGGTTTTTACACCTCTTACTGTAATTTTTAATAATTATTATGTCCCAGTGAGGGCGTCATTGTCATCTTTCACTCTCTTTTATATGTATATAAATGTATTTGTCATAGGAACTATCTAATAACTTGTATCTGGGTTTGTTTACCTTAATCGAATAAAGCACGTATGTCTCATCTACCACAATTATGGTATCATAATTATGGTATCCACCATAATTATAGCGTCTGCTTATTTCAAAATCGTTACATGAATTTTTATTACCTAAGGGATCCAGGATTCTGCTCAGCGTGAATGCTGGCAGAGACAGGCATTGAAATGAGAATACGTTCAGTGTAAACATTAATCATGAATATCGTTTTATTCCATAAATGCTATAAGCGTGTACACCGGACAAAATCAACATGGCGGCCATTAAAGTTGGCTCGTCTTCATCATGAACTTCTTTATATCTTGTTAATCGTTAATCTAACAAATATCATATTTTAATTTAGCAGCTGCTTTGCTATTAACTGGTTTTGATTATCTTGGCTGAACGCAAACGCAAACCAACACCCCGTTCGGATGTCGACATTAAAAAAACAACAACACGCCCCGCTTTCTCTCACTCACTCATTCTTATGAATTTAAATTACTATTGTGTACACATATTTAATTATAGGGTTAACGAGCTCTTTAGTAAAATTTGTTTTGCACTTCCCTGTATCTGTAAACTAGAAGTTCTAGAAGAGGTTTCGCATGTTGAGGACTTAAGTTGGTTTGGTTACGTTTTTTGATATTATCACTGACTCTACTGCATAATTTTGAAACAATTACTGCTCACTGTTTGGCTCACTTCTAATTATCACATAATGAGGTTTTAACTACATTTTGTACTGTTTTAAAACACTTTGCCGGTATAAATTGCCGGCGGCCTGTAACAAGTTGTTACTGCTGCTGCTGTTGTGTGTCGACTGGGCCGAAAATTATGCAAATTTTACGTATGTGTGTGTGAGTATACGTCATCGTTCTTTTGTCTCTGGTTATATAATAGCCTTGTTTGTTACGTATTTTTATAACGTCATAGTGGTTTTAATGACGTTTTGAGCTGTTGGCCAATGAAACATAAATATGAAGCGCCGTTATTAGCGGCTGTAACCATTATAAGTCTTTTTAGCTGCACGTACACTGCTGTCCTTGAAATTATTTTGTTGTCTCGGAACTACGTCGTTGCCGGCAAAACAAAGGGAAATTATGTAACCCATAGAAATGACTTTAAAACATCGGAATACAATAGTTTGTTACCTCGCATACCATA
This sequence comes from Magicicada septendecula, assembly GCA_034769895.1. Taxonomy (NCBI): domain Eukaryota; kingdom Metazoa; phylum Arthropoda; class Insecta; order Hemiptera; family Cicadidae; genus Magicicada; species Magicicada septendecula. Next base: position 476,003,528 of record CM068373.1, read on the forward strand.
TTTTTATATCAGGCTTTTTTGTACTGTCACAAAACCCCCTCAATGAAAGGTTTTGTGTCGAGACACAAGAACTTTCATTGACTCATTCACACTTCTCTAAAAGGATCAGCTCAGATATGGAGCCACAACCCCCTGCAGTGTTACAAAAAAAATATAAATTCAACCACTTACCCTTGGTCCCATGATGAGGTTCGCACCTTCTGACCTTACTGGACTTCTCCAGAGAGATCCCTACACCATAAGGCCATGAGGCACTTTACGCTCCTGTTCTGACACACCGGCCAGCTCAGGACCGCGGTCACCACACCACAAAACTCTGAAACATTCAATACAAAAATTTTTTAAAATAGTGGCTTTCCTTATATCCATATCCATAACTGATATGTTTCCTCTTAGCACGTTGGTTTGCGTTCTGGGGCATTGGTTTGCCTAATTCTACAAACTTCAAACAATGTATATCAAGAATTAAGATAGACAATTACTTCTCCTTTTAACACTCCGGTATCTGGTACACCCTTCTGACTTCTATCAACTATCTCCCTCCCTTTACCATATGAAAACAATTACTTTTAACCTAAATAAACTATACCTTACTGCTTTAGCAACAACCATTAACCCTAATAATTTACTTCTTATAATCTTACAATATCTATATCATGGCAGACAACTTAAAAGTTTTATAATTCCTTTATTACTTTTTCTTACATTTAACCTTCTTTAGAACAGAACCATTTCTAGAGAATGGACAAACTTTACAAAATTTTAATCTTATAATCGTTACTATCTTGGTAGTAACCTCCGATCCACACACACTATTGTTGATATAATAAAACACAATAAAACATTGTACATCATAAGCATTCAACACTAACATTGAACAATTCACCTTACTTAATTCATATTTACATAACTTGTAGCAGAACTTTATAACATTATTCCTATCAACAATTCTCTATTCAAATTTTAATATTTAACATTCATTTAGATTCTATACAAAATTCTCAACTTTGTCATTTACCTTTCCATTTACCTTACCTTTCTACTATGAATTTTCCCTTTCTAACCCTTTATATTCTTACTAGTTTGGGTGACTCTCAATTACTCACTATTTTTCTCTATCTTATTTTGGTATTTGTCAACCTAACCTTACTCACCTCTTCTTTCCACTAATAACCGCTTCTAACCATTTACATATAATATGACACCAATATCTCAATAACAACCCCCTTCACAAATCCCATTAAAAACCTCTGGCACCGCTCATTTTTGTACTAGTATGTGTGTATCCCTCTAACCAACTCATTCCCTTATCGGTTCCTGACCCTTTCAGATAACCCTTTCCGGCGCTAAACGGTCCCTTCCTGTCTCAACATCTCTCGTTGGACTCCTACACCAATACCCTTATTACAAAATATCACCATCAACAACAAATATAATTACCATCCACATTACTCACCTCTACATATAATCCCTACCTACTGTGTCCCTAAAATATCTAACACCTCTTTATATTTTATCAGCATCTCAACACTTTATTTTTCCTAACTCCCAATAACTTTATTCAACTAACTCCAATGCCCTGATTTATCCTTATTCCCAAACTCTTTACAACATTTCACATTAATATACCATTAGAAATTTATCACTTATCTACTAACAACAATACTTCTCAATACCCAAATATATAATCATCTACTAACCCTTTAAAATCTAAATTCCATAATATCCTTTCAAAATCATTATTAAACTTCTTTTACTTATTTAAAATTCTACAATAGTTTACACACAAAAAATACATAGAATACACAATAGCAAAATTACACAAATACATAGACATCATACACAAAAATATACAATTCACCTAATCATTAAATCATTTACCATAATCAGTCCTGATCAGTCCATTTAAAAAAAAAACACTGGTCACATAATTAAATGTTCATAACACAATAAACAATACACAACTACCCCATATCGTCGAACAATAGTCTTATCTTATATCTATATACATTGTTTATTATTGAATCTCTTACATTAACATCATAAATGCATCTACCATTCAAATTTTCATTATTTTCCACAAACTCATTTAATCTGTCATGATTGGTCATTGTCCTGTCACCTCCAGTATAATTCGTCACCACTAGGTATGTTATAAAGTCATTATTTTCATTATCATCTCCTACGACTGCTATATCCGCTTCATTACAAGGTAAGTACTTATTATTTTTATTATATATAATCTCTACTCCTAACCTTCCCTTAAACTCTTCATAATCTCTGCTTATCTTAAAAATTTCTACCTCCCTCTTTCTCTCACAATATCTCTCACTATCATACCATCTCTCTCTCTTAAAACATCTCTCATAATAACTCTCCCAACAACATTTCTCTCTCTCAATATATTTCTCTTTATCATACCATCTCTCTCTCTTTAACCCTTCAACACACACTATCATTCCATTATCATTATATTCAATTCCCCATAAAATTTCATTTATACTACCAACCTCCACACTATTATCACCTATTACTATATCTTTATTTATTTTATCGTAATTTTCTATCCCACTTACCTTGTCTTTATTTTCACTCAATTTGTCCACTTTGTCAATACTACCATTTTGTCTTTGTATTTCGTTTTTTAATTCTTCACATTTTATATTAAAATTATTCTGAATTCCTCTAATTTCGCTTTTTTGTTCACTAAATTTCTCATCAAGTTTACTGAATTTCTGATTGAAAAGCATTTGCATTGTTTTTATAATTTCGCTGTTTTCAGCCCTGTTATTTTGGATTGGTGTTGAGTGAACAACTCCTTCACTCATGACTACTGATTCTGTCATGCTTATTTGGCTATTGTTTGTACTATCAATTGTGTTCAATAAAGAATTATTTTCTTTATTTTCTGCCATTATGACATTTGTTAATGGTTTGTCGCTTTATCTTATCGTTATCATCTACTTTACAACCGTATTCTCACTTTCAATGTCCACCCCGCCACCATTTAGGCTTATTATATAAAATCTATTAATGTATTTTATATAGTCACCAGTTCGGGCCCATTTGTAATTATTCATAATTATTATGTCCCTAGTTCTGGGCGTCATTTGTCATTACTCATAATTATTATGTCCCAGTGAGGGCGTCATTGTCATCTTTCACTCTCTTTTATATGTATATAAATGTATTTGTCATAGGAACTATCTAATAACTTGTATCTGGGTTTGTTTACCTTAATCGAATAAAGCACGTGTGTCTCATCTACCACAATTATGGTATCATAATTATGGTATCCACCATAATTATAGCGTCTGCTTATTTCAAAATCGTTACATGAATTTTTATTACCTAAGGGATCCAGGATTCTGCTCAGCGTGAATGCTGGCAGAGACAGGCATTGAAATGAGAATACGTTCAGTATAAACATTAATCATGAATATCGTTTTATTCCATAAATGCTATAAGCGTTTACACCGGACAAAATCAACATGGCGGCCATTAAAGTTGGCTCGTCTTCGTCATGAACTTCTTTATATCTTGTTAATCGTTAATCTAACAAATATCATATTTTAATTTAGCAGCTGCTTTGCTATTAACTGGTTTTGATTATCTTGGCTGAACGCAAACGCAAACCAACACCCCGTTTGGATGTCGACATTAAAAAAACAACAACACGCCCCGCTTTCTCTCACTCACTCATTCTTATGAATTTAAATTACTATTGTGTACACATATTTAATTATAGGGTTAACGAGCTCTTTAGTAAAATTTGTTTTGCACTTCCCTGTATCTGTAAACTAGAAGTTCTAGAAGAGGTTTCGCATGTTGAGGACTTAAGTTGGTTTGGTTACGTTTTTTGATATTATCACTGACTCTACTGCATAATTTTGAAACAATTACTGCTCACTGTTTGGCTCACTTCTAATTATCACATAATGAGGTTTTAACTACATTTTGTACTGTTTTAAAACACTTTGCCGGTATAAATTGCCGGCGGCCTGTAACAAGTTGTTACTGCTGCTGCTGTTGTGTGTCGACTGGGCCGAAAATTATGCAAATTTTACGTATGTGTGTGTGAGTATACGTCATCGTTCTTTTGTCTCTGGTTATATAATAGCCTTGTTTGTTACGTATTTTTATAACGTCATAGTGGTTTTAATGACGTTTTGAGCTGTTGGCCAATGAAACATAAATATGAAGCGCCGTTATTAGCGGCTGTAACCATTATAAGTCTTTTTAGCTGCACGTACACTGCTGTCCTTGAAATTATTTTGTTGTCTCGGAACTACGTCGTTGCCGGCAAAACAAAGGGAAATTATGTAACCCATAGAAATGACTTTAAAACATCGGAATACAATAGTTTGTTACCTCGCATACCATATTTTTATATCAGGCTTTTTTGTACTGTCACATTACGTAACTGCTCGTCCAACAGCGATATTCCTGTGCCGCTGTCGACCAACATCTCGTCAACATAACCACTGATTTTTGCTTCGACAATAAGGTCGGTGCAATTTTCAATACTCATATTTCCTTCATGTTTATTACTATTATCATTATTACACATTAAATTATCCCTAATTTCGGCAGGATATAGGCCATACATAACAGCTTTATTCTTATAACTAACATTTTCCATACTTGATCGATTGAACTGCTTTTCAACTGAATCATTTTCAGTAACTGTTGCTAATAAGTTGGTATTAATTTGCTGAGTTGTATTTTTATGTTGTTGTGATTGCGGCTGATTTTGTGGTGTTTGAACATGAAACTGATTACGCGGCGGTTCATTATTATTTATCATAATTGTTGTCACCTTATTGTCACCCGTATCATTTACCTCTCCATCCTCCGTAAACACCTCAGTACCTGATATAGATTCATCTAGTACCTCATCATTTGGCCATGTGTCATAAATACCTGCACCGTTAGTATCCATACTAGTTCCAGGCTCTACTACTGGTTCGGGATTTTTATGTGTTATGCATACACTGTCCGCATCCATGATAGCTTCAGATTCTATCATACGTTCACGGTTCTCGCATGCTATATCTGTTACACTATAAACTATCACCTCATCATAGCACTTACCTGAAGTATGTTCCAGACTAATAGTGTTGTTACTACTAATTTCATTTCTGTTATCTTCACTACAATTTAATGCAGAATCTAAATACTCGACTTCACCGAGATATGAACTACTAGGCCCTAATAAGGTTGTTTCTGTATAATCACTTTCAATTTCATCTACTACGCTACTGTTCTCCGTTAATCCTCCAGATGTAACATCTTGGTTAACTTCCATATTACTTTCTTTGAGAGTATGTTCCACAAGGACATTTGGTAGTTCAAAATTATCACAAGGTACAATATTCTCAACAGATAAATCTACTTCAATATCAGCTGACATTTCCTGTAGTTTCGCCATCCTCTCTTCTCTACCAGCTTCCATTTCTTCCCAAAATTTCTGCATACTGGCGTCATGTTCTTCTTCTTCTGCTTTCATTTTTTCCGCTAATTCCCGTAGACTCATTTTCACCTCCTCTTGACGGGCTTTATTTTCCTCTCTATCAGCTTTCCGCTCTTCTTTATTGGCTTTCATTTCTTCTAATAAGGCCGCTAAAGCATTCTTGATTTCAGCAGTATCCGCCATAATGATTAAAATTTAGTAAATTTAAATTTATTGATTTATACGCAAAGCAAGTTATTATTATCACAACAAGATTAGAACGTATTGTAACCAGTTTATACGCACACAGAAAAAGCAGTTCAAAATATCAACATGTAAATACCTTATCTAACATACAACAACTAATAATCTACCTCCAATATACTGATAAAATCTGTTCATATATGATATACAAGAGAATATGCACAAATGAAAAATTATATCCTCAGATTTTCATATGAACAATACACATACAATTATTACGTTAATTATACTTATACGTCGGATTTTTCCAACAAGTTTTATATTCATAGACAAATATATAATAGCGTAAAATTTCCGCTATTTTACGAGCCCTACGTTGCTAAGCGCCAAAATATCTCTATGCGACAACACAAATTAATAAACTATTGGCGCATAGGATATGATAGTATGTGTATTTCAAATTACAAGTCTATATTGGAGGGTTTAAGATTATTTATTGTACAAACACAAGTTATAGTTTATATGGTATATTTGAAATGTACAGAATGTAATGTTTGATATAGAGTCTTTCTTTTAAAATGTTAAATAATGTTCATACGCAAGACGTGATACGTTACATAAGAAGACTCCCACGATGATGTTGTTGAAGAGAAAGGCCGGTCTTTGCGGTATAGATGGTTCGTCAGGTGTGGCTTACAAATGACAGACGTTTCACCAGAAACGTTTACAGCTGGGCTGGCGTCCTGTAACAGCTGGGCTGGTCCTATAACAGCTGGGCTGGTGTCCTATAACAGCTGGGCTGGTGTCCTATAACAGCTGGGCTGATGTCCTGCAATACCCACGATGAATCCGACACTTCGCACACACAACGGTACTACGGATTTATTACTCGCAAAACTTATATAGAGTTTAAGACCAAGTAATATCTCAGGTGACAGTGAGTTTAATCAATAACGGTATATTGAGCTTATACCTCTTCGGCTTCTTCAAGTGTTCTCGCGAATAACAAGGTCTACCGCGATCAGCAGACCACCCTATGAGGAAATCTTGCACTAGCACGGAAACGTCTTGATGGAACTATTGCGTAACAATTAATGATACTGTCACTGCGGAAAATCTCGCACAGTGATACAGTTACACTCACTTCTTACACACGTAATACTACAATATTAATATCGTGTGTAAAGATATAAAATCAATTGTTATGCGTCACACGCATTACTATCCCCGAAAAGTCTTAACAAATCCTTGCAAGCAGTATAATCTTGTACAAGGAATTGTATGTACCGTTCACGGTAGCAGCAGTGAAGAACTGCTTGTAAATTTTTGCACAATGCGTTAAAACACTGATGTGTGCAAATGTACTACACACACAGTTCTGAGTCTTCCCGTTTCACTAACGACGAATAGTTTTTACAACACCTTGCAAGCGGTAGAATTCTTGTACAAGGAGTGCACGTTCCGTTCGCGGTAGATGGCGTAGAAGAACTGCCTGTGTAACGACAGGCTTAAGAAAATTTCCAACCACCAGTCCGCATTCTATTGGTGGATGGAAGTCACATGGTTAGTATAAATGACCATGCACTTTTCATGCAGTAGAGTGCATTTACTTTGTAACAGCATGCATAGCGGTAATCAGACTACTCGTATCTCATGCATGACTGCCTACATACTAATAATATACAAGAATGTAAACAATAGTCCGACAGGTATAGGGATTGTAGCGATACACATGTCCCAGTTCAGCTAATGTCAAAACAACGATAATACTTCACGCACCGCCCGGGAAACGATTCCCACTCGCGCACGCGCGCACATTTCCACTAACACAGTACATGAATAACCAAAAATAATAATGCACAGTTTTACTAAACTAAACCCTTAACCTTACTAAATACAATTGATAACAACCAAACTTAACCATCTACCAATATAATATGAATGTCCATTGTCTGTGTAATATATGAACTTGCCCCGCCTATCATGATCCTGTGATTCGTTGCAGGATTAACTCCTTCCCGCACAAAAAAAAAAATTTTTTTTTTTTTTTCTTTAGTTAACCAACAAAAAATTAAAAAAATTTTTTTTTTTCAATATAACCAAAACAACTTCCTAATCCTGAAATAATAATAATACCCTCAAACTAAAATCAAGTAAACATCCTCAAATAATACTAACATTTCCAACTGTCACTTTGACAGAAGCATCAAATCAAAAGACACGTGGTAACCTTCAAACCAAAACAAACACACATGTTCTTGACACACAGATAACGAAATCTTATGCAGGGTCATAGGGTACACAGACAACATTCCTTAACAAAACTAGATTATTGTTCATTCACAGAGTCATCTTACATACAACATTTAAACCTGACCTTGACATATTTAAATCACTACACATTCTTACCCCTATATCCTGACATTTATTTCTGAGTTTTTTGTATAAATTTTTCTCAGTTTTGAAACGCACACGTTTACTTGGAAATACAGATTTGAATTTGTTTAATATACGCCGCAATTGCCTTATCTCGCAACTCATTAACTGAACCTTGGGGGTCGGTGAGTTATTCGTTATCTTATCTTTCGAGCGTCCCCGCCTGATAACGTGAGGTCGACAATCAACTTTAGCTGGCAATAATTCTTTCTGAACTTCCAATGCAGCATGCCGTTTATTCAATTTATCAACTTCCCAAATAATATTATGTCCGAGTTTTTTAACTCCAAGGACGGTCGCATCTATTTCCGTTCCCTGCACATATCTTGTTATACGTGCCTGTTTTTCAACTATCTGCGACTCACACGCTGCTGATTTTATCCTTGTGTGACTTACCGGCAGAATCGGCATTTGTATAAAGTGGTTTTTACACCTCTTACGTAACTGCTCGTCCAACAGCGATATTCCTGTGCCGCTGTCGACCAACATCTCGTCAACATAACCACTGATTTTTGCTTCGACAATAAGGTCGGTGCAATTTTCAATACTCATATTTCCTTCATGTTTATTACTATTATCATTATTACACATTAAATTATCCCTAATTTCGGCAGGATATAGGCCATACATAACAGCTTTATTCTTATAACTAACATTTTCCATACTTGATCGATTGAACTGCTTTTCAACTGAATCATTTTCAGTAACTGTTGCTAATAAGTTGGTATTAATTTGCTGAGTTGTATTTTTATGTTGTTGTGATTGCGGCTGATTTTGTGGTGTTTGAACATGAAACTGATTACGCGGCGGTTCATTATTATTTATCATAATTGTTGTCACCTTATTGTCACCCGTATCATTTACCTCTCCATCCTCCGTAAACACCTCAGTACCTGATATAGATTCATCTAGTACCTCATCATTTGGCCATGTGTCATAAATACCTGCACCGTTAGTATCCATACTAGTTCCAGGCTCTACTACTGGTTCGGGATTTTTATGTGTTATGCATACACTGTCCGCATCCATGATAGCTTCAGATTCTATCATACGTTCACGGTTCTCGCATGCTATATCTGGTACACTATAAACTATCACCTCATCATAGCACTTACCTGAAGTATGTTCCAGACTAATAGTGTTGTTACTACTAATTTCATTTCTGTTATCTTCACTACAATTTAATGCAGAATCTAAATACTCGACTTCACCGAGATATGAACTACTAGGCCCTAATAAGGTTGTTTCTGTATAATCACTTTCAATTTCATCTACTACGCTACTGTTCTCCGTTAATCCTCCAGATGTAACATCTTGGTTAACTTCCATATTACTTTCTTTGAGAGTATGTTCCACAAGGACATTTGGTAGTTCAAAATTATCACAAGGTACAATATTCTCAACAGATAAATCTACTTCAATATCAGCTGACATTTCCTGTAGTTTCGCCATCCTCTCTTCTCTACCAGCTTCCATTTCTTCCCAAAATTTCTGCATACTGGCGTCATGTTCTTCTTCTTCTGCTTTCATTTTTTCCGCTAATTCCCGTAGACTCATTTTCACCTCCTCTTGACGGGCTTTATTTTCCTCTCTATCAGCTTTCCGCTCTTCTTTATTGGCTTTCATTTCTTCTAATAAGGCCGCTAAAGCATTCTTGATTTCAGCAGTATCCGCCATAATGATTAAAATTTAGTAAATTTAAATTTATTGATTTATACGCAAAGCAAGTTATTATTATCACAACAAGATTAGAACGTATTGTAACCAGTTTATACGCACACAGAAAAAGCAGTTCAAAATATCAACATGTAAATACCTTATCTAACATACAACAACTAATAATCTACCTCCAATATACTGATAAAATCTGTTCATATATGATATACAAGAGAATATGCACAAATGAAAAATTATATCCTCAGATTTTCATATGAACAATACACATACAATTATTACGTTAATTATACTTATACGTCGGATTTTTCCAACAAGTTTTATATTCATAGACAAATATATAATAGCGTAAAATTTCCGCTATTTTACGAGCCCTACGTTGCTAAGCGCCAAAATATCTCTATGCGACAACACAAATTAATAAACTATTGGCGCATAGGATATGATAGTATGTGTATTTCAAATTACAAGTCTATATTGGAGGGTTTAAGATTATTTATTGTACAAACACAAGTTATAGTTTATATGGTATATTTGAAATGTACAGAATGTAATGTTTGATATAGAGTCTTTCTTTTAAAATGTTAAATAATGTTCATACGCAAGACGTGATACGTTACATAAGAAGACTCCCACGATGATGTTGTTGAAGAGAAAGGCCGGTCTTTGCGGTATAGATGGTTCGTCAGGTGTGGCTTACAAATGACAGACGTTTCACCAGAAACGTTTACAGCTGGGCTGGCGTCCTGTAACAGCTGGGCTGGTCCTATAACAGCTGGGCTGGTGTCCTATAACAGCTGGGCTGGTGTCCTATAACAGCTGGGCTGATGTCCTGCAATACCCACGATGAATCCGACACTTCGCACACACAACGGTACTACGGATTTATTACTCGCAAAACTTATATAGAGTTTAAGACCAAGTAATATCTCAGGTGACAGTGAGTTTAATCAATAACGGTATATTGAGCTTATACCTCTTCGGCTTCTTCAAGTGTTCTCGCGAATAACAAGGTCTACCGCGATCAGCAGACCACCCTATGAGGAAATCTTGCACTAGCACGGAAACGTCTTGATGGAACTATTGCGTAACAATTAATGATACTGTCACTGCGGAAAATCTCGCACAGTGATACAGTTACACTCACTTCTTACACACGTAATACTACAATATTAATATCGTGTGTAAAGATATAAAATCAATTGTTATGCGTCACACGCATTACTATCCCCGAAAAGTCTTAACAAATCCTTGCAAGCAGTATAATCTTGTACAAGGAATTGTATGTACCGTTCACGGTAGCAGCAGTGAAGAACTGCTTGTAAATTTTTGCACAATGCGTTAAAACACTGATGTGTGCAAATGTACTACACACACAGTTCTGAGTCTTCCCGTTTCACTAACGACGAATAGTTTTTACAACACCTTGCAAGCGGTAGAATTCTTGTACAAGGAGTGCACGTTCCGTTCGCGGTAGATGGCGTAGAAGAACTGCCTGTGTAACGACAGGCTTAAGAAAATTTCCAACCACCAGTCCGCATTCTATTGGTGGATGGAAGTCACATGGTTAGTATAAATGACCATGCACTTTTCATGCAGTAGAGTGCATTTACTTTGTAACAGCATGCATAGCGGTAATCAGACTACTCGTATCTCATGCATGACTGCCTACATACTAATAATATACAAGAACGTAAACAATAGTCCGACAGGTATAGGGATTGTAGCGATACACATGTCCCAGTTCAGCTAATGTCAAAACAACGATAATACTTCACGCACCGCCCGGGAAACGATTCCCACTCGCGCACGCGCGCACATTTCCACTAACACAGTACATGAATAACCAAAAATAATAATGCACAGTTTTACTAAACTAAACCCTTAACCTTACTAAATACAATTGATAACAACCAAACTTAACCATCTACCAATATAATATGAATGTCCATTGTCTGTGTAATATATGAACTTGCCCCGCCTATCATGATCCTGTGATTCGTTGCAATATATATATATTTTTTTTAAAGCACCATGGTGGTTGGATTTGCAACAATAATATCTCCCAAAAAATATCTCTTAACAATTAAATTACAATATATAAAACTACCAAACACAGAGTATTTCACTTTCAATAAAAAGATTTTTCATTTGCATTCACAATGCTTGAACAATTAATCAGCATGAAATTATTAGAAGTACATAATAATGAGAATCAATGATCCGTAGATAATAATTAAATTTTTGAAAATAATTACGTAAATGTGTTCAAATACTTCCATCTATCCGTCCCCAGCACTTGGATTAATAAAACGGAAGGCAAGTAACCTTAAAATCATAAACTGTGATCACAGTAAAGCAGACATTGAAAGTTTGTTAATTAATTATAAATTTTTAATAAATATTCTATAATCAAGCAGAACCAAATAATAAATTAATTAATTCAAAAGGAGTTTTAATTTAGAATGAAATGAACCGGAAAAAGTTGAACACGCAGGATCACAAGTCATATGACAGTTAGATGCAAGTACTGTCTGGGTATTACATTTTCTTAAGTTTGGTTTTTATAAGTTGATTTTGAAATTGGTTTTCTTTTGCAGGAATTAAAATTAAATATCTACATTATGACAATGGTAACCCTTAACATCATGAAAGATTAATATACTAATACTTATAACATATTCATAACACAGTCATCACTATGCACACTTTAGCATGTCTACACAAAACATGTTCAGGCAATGTTAACTCTGAAGTATGAGTCTATTTTATAGAACTGAGTTTCTCTGTGTGTGTTACACGGTAACCAGCGGAGTATTGTATGTGTGATGAATAAAAAAATGAAAGTTCCCTCCTGATCTTTGAGAACACATAAAGGAGATTCCTGCCGTCCAAGTTGAGTGTGAATGATAATCTAGCGTGGCGTGACGGCGCTGGGGATCCTTACGCACTGCTATGCGGATGGGAAAAGATATAGTGTTCCCATCTCGTCGACCCCTTTACTCCCGACTAAGCGGGAAATCCTATAAAAATTTTATTTGTATATTCGATTCAGACAAAGAGAACATACTGCCCCCACATCCTTTCGCCAAGCAACCCAGATCACACACACCGCTATAATTTCAATTCAACAATTGCCTGCTATTAACCCCAGTAAAGGTCATACTTCAAGTTATTAATTTGAATATTAAATTTCAATTCATCACAGTAAAATCATTACAACTCCAAGCTTAAATTTTCATGAGTTACATTCTAGATTTAAATTCACATTATCAGTGACTTACAGGCACGTGGTCTCTGTAATTACCTTTACAAACTATTTCAATTAACAACCAGACTTCAGTGCAATTACAATTATAATTTTATAACTCATTTAATTCCTCAGTTTCAAGTTTTCATTGGCTCCGACATTATTTCTTTAAATTTACTTTAAATCACTTAACCACGTGTTTTGTTCATACCGGAACGAACATGGACAGTCAGAGCCACACACACACACACACACACACTATCATTACATTTTACACACACAAGCCCCAGTTGAATTAATATTAATAATCAAATCCTGAATACTGGCTCACCTGAAGCTCTTTATAGGATTAACGAATCATAATAGCTGTTAAGAACTGCATGCCGTCACTGTCCGCACCTTACCAAAGTTGAAAGAGAATAGAGGGGAGAGTCACCGCTGCGTGAAATTATAAAACCCAAAAACACCGCTGAATAGATCTCGTCAAGCACAGGCAAAACGGCCAACCAAATGACGTCACAGATCAAGGTCGTGGTGGCTAACTAAATCTCGATATCGCTCGCGGGCAATCTAACAAGCGGCGATAAGGCACCGAACGTACGGAAATACAATAAAACTAGCCGTGGCGTTTACGTTTAATATAGCCACGGCACAAGTTTTTACTCTTTTATCTTAGGATTTTAGACATTTGTGTAATCATTTATCAATGAAGAGTAAAATAATCTTAAATCATTTTTTAAAGAATTAAGCCTACGTTTTACATTAATGTTCTGTTTATTTTAAAATTGTATGTATTTATACTGTACAGTGTACATCATTTTATGTTTCCTGTACTAAGACGTCAGAAAATATGAATAAGAGTGGGTTTTGGTATAAAAAGTGTGATTTTAATGGTATGGGTGGGGTAGGAAGTGAGTAATCATAGAACTCCAGCCTATCCAGCTTTTTTGTTATCCGGCCTGCCCTTCTGCCACATTAGGCCGGATAGTCGGGAGTCTACTGTATTTATATGTATTTGTTACAGAATTTGGAAGACTTCACTACAATTATAAAGGATGAAATTCTTTTAGAAGAAGTGGAAAAAGAAATGAATACACAAGAGGTAAAGTTTTCTTTTTAATTTTTGGATTTCATTGTCCATGACGTGTCCGTTACTTAACTAAATACAACTATTATATGAACGACTCGGAACACAAAGTTTTTTATAAGTAAAAACAAAAGTTTTACCTTACAAACTGAACCGGTTTTCACCTTTAAAAGGCTTCTTCAGAGGTTGCCGCTGGTAGCACTGTCCGTCCTGTTGTGGGCGATGGAATCGAATTTCGAAAGATCGATGTTGTGTGTGTGGGGGTGAGATATGTTCGAATAATGCGTGCAATTTGATTTGTGTCTGTTCGTTTAGGATGTCGTTTTTATTTGTTTTCTTGTGTTTGTATACTTCCAGTTGTTCTAGAGTGTCTAGTTTTCGGCCTTTTCTGTGTGCGTGTAGAATGTTCATGTTATTGTCGATGTTTTTGTATATGTGGTTTGCTTCAATGAGGTGGTTTGCAAAGGTGGATATAACACGATAAAATATCTAGCAGAATCTAACGGATATGACAGAACAATAGTCAGTAAACTCCTACACAAAACAAACAACAGACAAAGACAGAAAACAACAAATTCATAACACTAACATACATCAACAAACAAACTGAAAAAATAGCCCACAAATTCAAAAAAGCAGGATACAGAATCGCTTACAAAACTACTAACAAAACAGAACACACACACAAAGCACAAAACAAATTCGATCTACCCGGTGTTTACAAACTAAATTGCTCAAATTGCAACAAATTCTACATAGGCCAGACAGGACATAGCTTCAAAAAGAGATACATTGAACACACAAAGGCACTCCACTCCACTACAGAATCCACCATGGGTACAAAAAATTTGGTAGATTGCCCTAAACTACCCCCCCCCCCCAATTAACATTCACAATACACCAGGTTGACAAGAGACAAACCATGATTCGGTTACAATAATTCTATTCATGGTTTGCCATAAATTAACTACTCCACGGTCACGGTTCGGTGAGGCCATGACCGCATTTAAACGGGGAATTTACTGTTAATCATATAACATAGGTTTATTGTCTTTCCCTATTTACATCATCAGTTAAATACACAACTTGTTTTACAAATACTACCACAGCATAAACATTTCTAATATCACAGTTACACAAACATTTCACCTTTGACTTTAAATCAAATTTACAAACATGATACTTTATATCTCACTTACCAATGAAATCTATTTTACTTTTCTGTTACATCGAATTTCAATTTATTATTATTGCCCAATTCAAGTCAAAATAAATTCAGGTTCATTACCAACATTCAGATTTTAAATCAGTATAATTCCAACTCCAATCAATACAATTTAACTTTAATTACATTATTCAAAACACTTTTGATTTAAATAAACACGTTCAATTCATAAAATTCATTATTACCTCCTGTTAATTATTTGGTCAAATAAAATATTAGGGTCTTAGGGATTAGCCAGCGGCACGATCAAACTTCCGTCTCCGTGCTTGTACTTTCTTTCGGTGTCCGATGTGTACTAAAACTGTTTTCTTCACAAGTAACTAATACCGGGTTATGGACGTTATGTACAACAATGTAACTTAAATAAAATTTATTTTGTTAGTGTACATTAAAAGGGTGTATTTATTGGAAGTACAGAAATTAGTGTACATTTATCGCACATAATTACTGTACAGAGACGATTTTGGGTGGTTGTGTACGTTTAACAATATAACTTAACCTTTTAGATTTTTAAAATTAATTAGACTTAACAAATGTTTCCTTAGTTAGTGTACATTCAAAGGCTGTATTTATTATATGGATAAAAGGCTGTATATAACATTAATGGCTGTATTTATTCGAAGTAAGTAATGCCAGCTTATGGAGGTTATGCACGACAATGTAACTTAAATAAAATTTACTTTGTTTGTGTACATTAAAAGGGTGTGTTTATTGGAAGTACAGAAATTAGTTTATATTTATCGCACATAATTACGGTACAGAGACGATTTTGGGAGGTTGTGGCTATGTTTAACAATATAACCTAACCTTTTAGATTTTTAAAATTAATTAGACTTAACAAGCATTTCCTTAGTTAGTGTACATTCAAAGGCTTTATTTATTATATGGATAAAAGGCTGTATATAACATTAAAGGCTGTATTTATTCGAAGTAAGTAATGCCAGCTTACGGAGGTTATGTACGACAATGTAACTTCAATAAAATTTACTTTGTTCGTGTACATTAAAAGGTTGTATTTATTGGAAGTACAAAAGTTAGTTTACATTTATCGCACATAATTACAGTACAGAGACAATTTTGGGAGGTTGTGGCTATGTTTAAATATTTAACTTAACCTTTTAGATTTTTAAAATTAATTAGACTTAACAGACATTTCCTTAGTTAGTGTACATTCAAAGGCTGTATATAACATTAAAGGCTGTATTTATTCAAAGTACCGGAATTAAAACGTACTTCCAATTTAGAAGCTAGTACAATCTAATGTATAACCAAACAAGTACATTAAAATCCTTTTTCCAACAAAATGCAATAAAAAGCAATGTGCAGTTTCTGTTAACATGCAAATGATTAAATATTAATAATGGGTTACAGTGGAATTTAATGTTACTATGGTCTGAATTAATACAAATAAAATTGGGAGAATCTCGTAAACATATTAAAGAATGCTTGTATATTACACACAAAATTATTACAGTACAGAAAATTAAAGATTGATATTTACTTACTAACCATTGAGTGTAACATTATTTACAGTAATTAATAATGTCCCAATTTATAAAAGTCATGTTTGGCTAACTAGGCATAACCCAACCTGGGTTCCTGACATCCTAATTCTCTTTCTTCTAATAATATTACTTAACTTTATTGTGATATAACTGATCACAATTGTTCCTTATAACTCCCTACAACTTTTACAATACTAATGACAAAAATCAATAATAATTTCTTACAATTAACATACATAATTTGTCTAGGCATATTGGCCTATTATAGTTTGAACATTATTTTTTCATATTTTAACAATTCTTGTTTTTAATACAAGACAACTATTCTAAATTGTTCTTGATCCTTGGCTTTCACTTTTGTTACACTAATAATGACAATTATTAGCAATAATTGTTTATAAATAGTAGAAATAAGTTATTCAGGTATAGGGCCTACTGGCCCATTGTACTGGACACCTTTGTTTCTTTTGTACGTTTAAAATAATTACTTTTGCTATCAGACAATTACTTTACATTGTTCTTGATACCCTTGTTCAATTTTCACTACAATAATAATGACATAACTTAACAATTATTTACTATGAATAACATAACAAATGTTCTAGGCTCATTTGCCTATGATATTGACCCTTAATTTCATTCATACCTTGAAAATACATGTTTCTTCCTATCATTATTCTAAAACATTCTTCACAATTTACTGAAGCTTTGACAACATAGTTTGTCCTTTAACATTGTTTGTCATACTTATTCTAGTTGTTATTATCTTCAGTATCAGTATTCTGAAGGTTTAGTCCATGTACAGTAAACCCTCGATTTAACGGACTAATTGGGGCTGAGGGGTGTCCGTTAAATCGAAAGTCCATTAAATCTCAAATTTTGTTTTTTGAGGATATATTTAAATCAAATAGGCCTATAACACTTGAAATTTTAATACTATTAATATCATGCAAATACCGTATTGTTCCGAATACAAGCCGCACTTTTTCTCCTAAAAACATGGTCGCTAATTTGGCCTGGGGCTTGCATTCGCGCACTAACGAAATTCGAAGTTATACCTGACTTCTGGCGGGACGAACGCTTTTGGTATCTATGAGTTGTTTACTGCGTAAGCAACAGCAATTTGCCTGGCTGTTGTTAACGCTGGCATTATGATTTATGACTGCAACCGTACGTTTTAACAGCAAACTGGACAATGAATAGGAAGAAAAGTGTACGTACCTGCGCATGCGTGCGTGCTCGGACCCTTCCGTAGGCGGCAAGGGAAAGGATGAGTAGAGGGGTGTGAGTAACATGTTTCTAAATAACGGGTAAACTGCCAGTGTGGTTTTCTATTGTAACAGCGACAACATCGCTTATCTGTATTTTAATACGTACTATTAATATCATGCAAATACAATGTTATGTACACACCTTTATTTATTCTGGATAAAAGCATCAAGAGTCAGTTGTTTTCCACTAGAATGTTGCTTCTTTATTATTAAAGATCTAAACTGTCTAAAATGGTCATAATAAGCACACACTTCCGGATCTGAAGACTCCCCAATGTACGCGATAATTTCGTCCATGCTGTTTCTTATCGCTGATAATTTAGGGCCTCCTGTAACAGATGTTTCTTCATCGTCGTCATCTCCATCTTCTTGATCATCGTGTAGAACAGATTCCGCGATCTCTTCCTGACTCTGGATTTGGTAGCCTGGATCACCCTCGTCCAAGTTTAGCCACTGTTCTATGTCATTCTCGTTTACGTCTTCACCAGCCTTCTTTACGGTTTCACAGAAATCGGATGTTTCAAATCCTCTGAAATCGTACTCCGGTTCAGTCCCATTCAGTAACTGTGTCCACCCATTAGCCAATGTTGTTTCCTTCATCTCCTTCCATGCGGCAGCAAAATTAAAGATGGTGGACTTGATGTTGTATGCACGCAGATTTTGCAGCGTTCTAGCTCCTCTCGTGTCGTTTTCATGGTCTTCTTCGTCCTCCAAGACAACCATCACCTCTTCAAGAAACTTCTTCTTGTACAGCCTTTTGCAGGCAACAATGACTCCTTGGTCCATTGGCTGTAAAATTGAAGTGGTGTTCGGAGGGAGGAAGACGCATTTTATTTTTCCGTTGTTGCTAACTAACTTCTCGGAATTGCGATGGGCCGGTGCATTGTCCAGTCGTAAGACGGCTTTCACTGCATGCGATGGAATTTTCATAGTCTCTTCTTGAAAACGTCGCACTTCTGGCACAAAATGATTAAAAAACCAGTCTGAAGAAATACTGAAGGTAAACCAAGCATTTTTTGAACTTTCATAAATGACTGGCAACTGGTTCATTATGTTCTTTATCGCACGAGGTTTCTTTGCGTTTCCGACTATGACTGGAGTAAGTCGATGCAAACCATCAGCATTCGCACACAGTAGGGCAGAAAGCCGCTCCTTGTTGAGTTTACGGCCTGGTGTGCTAGTTTCATGTTTGTGTGCCAGAGTATTTTCAGGCACAGCACGAAAGTAGAGACCAGTCTCATCAGCATTGTAGACCTGAGACAAAATGAGACCCTCAAATTCGATCGTTTCCTTTATATGTTGACGAAAAGCCTCAACTTGTTCAGAATCTGCACTCAGCGCTTCACCACA
Source organism: Magicicada septendecula (assembly GCA_034769895.1). NCBI lineage: Eukaryota > Metazoa > Arthropoda > Insecta > Hemiptera > Cicadidae > Magicicada > Magicicada septendecula. Next base: position 476,022,982 of record CM068373.1, read on the forward strand.
TGTTGATCTATTTGTGATGCCATGCCGTTTACGAAAACGCCAAAGCCACCCATCACTCGCCTGAAATTGGATACCAATATGTTTCGCCAGTTTATCAGCAGCAGCCCGCAACTCGACACTACGAACAACGACGCCACTAGAACATTGTTGAATAAACCACTTGTATACAGCATCCTCTAATTGTTTGTGTTTGGCTAATTTAATGTGTTTTCTTTCTCCCTCATTCTTCGAACTATCAACACTGTACTTTAGCGAAAATTGAATAAGTTTATCTTTATTCTTTCGAATGTCTGAAACGGTTTGTTTCTTTACACCGTACACTTCACAAACATGTGCAACAGACGCGCCACCTTCAAGTTTACTTATTAGTTCAAGCTTTTGCTTTATACTCAAGTTCACACGTTTTTTCGTAACGCCAGACATACTTATGCTGTAATTCACTAATAAAGTAATGGACCTTGCTGTAACAACGCAAGTATAAACTCGTTAAGACTATTTAACACGTGCAAGGTTCGTACTATAGAAACACATGTAGCGTACACGCTGTGTTCTCTGAATAAACTGATGCGACGCTGTACGAATGTGAACTGCGCGTGCATACGAATTATCATGAAAATAGCCGAATATTCAAGAGTGAAAATGCGTTGCTATGGTTATGAACTACCACCAAATTTAAATCACAACCATGGACTTCAAAAACTTAATCGTGATTTTTTCGTGTCAAAAATTTTTTTAATATGATAATGTTTTTAGGCTGGGGGTCATTCCACAAAATGCGTGATACAAAATGTGTAACGTCATTGAAAAATGTAACGCTCCAGGTGATGTTAGTAATAAATAAATTTGGTCACAGTGAAATAAGATGCATATCAGTGTATATTGTTCAGTGTTAGTCGTCGTGATGTCTTCCACTGAACGTGTGTGATGCCTGCGTCAACGACAACGCAAAGACGGGGATCGTGAAGAATTAAATGAATTCTTATCTCCGTTCTCATCAAATACAATTGGAGATGAGAAAATTTGCGTGTTTCAAAACAAGAAACGAAAGAATGCTGCGATAGCCAAGCAACATCGCCAGAACAGGAGAGTCTGCAGTTTATGCACATTATACGTTTCAAAAGCCTAAAAACATTTTCATGCTTTTTTTTTCTGTCCGTTAAATTCGAAGTCCGTTAAATCGAGGGTTTACTGTGTCTTGTTTCATTATTTACTTTGTTTATACTTATTGGTTAATCATATCTTCCTTACTAGAATATTATTCTAATAATAACGATTCTAGTATTATTTATACAGTATAGTTTGTTTAATAAGTTTACATTAAAACTGTTCTTTTTACATACAATTATTGACAAGTTTTAGTTTCTCATATTTCTTCTTCTTCATGTTATAATTCAAATTATAACCATTGTTATCTAGCTATTATAAGCTTATTTACTACTTCATCAGTAGTTTTCACCTTCTGTTTACAATTGATGGATTTTACAATGCTTTTTTGTTCTGTCTGTTGTTTAAAACATTACAATGTTACATAACCTTACTTTGTAGGCTTACATTTAGCTTTATTGTTGTTTTATTATTACATTTTTATAATACTCTTTTTGATTTACATTATTCTATTCATAATCATAAATAAAATTTATTATTTGATTTCATTATTTTAGTACTTGGAAACTAATTATTGGATTCATAATTTTCTTTATGGAGTATCCAGTTTATTACTGCAGTATGGAGTATAGGTTATATCTTTTTTAACAATTTTTAATGCAGTTTACTGGAGTAAAATCTTATTGATAATGTTCCTATCAGTTTCATTACATTATTCTTATCTCTTTTTATTATCTCAGACAATATTTATAGTATACAATTTAGGTAATGACTAATAAGTATGACTAGTATTTTGTTCTTCATGTATCATGGTCATGAAGTGGTTTAAGTTGGGGCCTATTTTATGTAAGGGGAAAACATAACGTTACAATATTGTAATTACTTTAATTTCTATAATTATTTATAAGTATTACTTGTACAAACAAAACTGGCTTAGAAATGGGTCTACTTAGGAAATTATGGAATTCTGCTGAAATTTTGAATAGTTCTGGAGAGGAATTGATCCCCTGATAACCCCCCTCCACAAGTTACTCCACTGATCCCACTCTACACAGTTCCAAGAAATCCTGTATTTAGAAGTTCAAAAGAAAGTGATATAGACTCTAAAGATCTCATTGTAGCACTCACTACTGGGACAGTTCATGGTTTAGAGCTTCCCTTATGTGCCTGGTAAGTGAAGGAGAAGGGATCTATTTAACATGCAAGTTGAACAATATATTTAATTATTGCACTTAACTTGATATAAGTACTGATTACATTTTAGGATTATTTTCAGAAATAATGTATGTAAACCAGTTTTCCCCATATAAAGTTAATTAAAATTCTTTAATACATAGCATTCCAGGCATTTACAGTAGTAGATTTGTATTACTAAATTTGAATTTACACAAATAATTCTCTTTGATTAACCAGAGTTACACAAACTAAATGCTGAGTGTCTTCCTAGTGTATAAATTCAGCTAAAACAGTATTCGAAAAACTTAGCTTGTTACTAGAATATGTGACATGATGAACTTTTCATCATGTGTTCAACTTTGTGTTGGGAGTTAAGCATTTTAATAATTTTTATTTATGCAGGCGTATAGCAAAATCTGATAATCATGGAAAAGGAATAAGGCATTTTGTAATAGCAATTAACTGATTAGTTCCTGCTGTATTACCGAATCATATTACAAGACCAATTTTTGTTTAATTGAAAAGATATATTTTAACTGTTTCTTTTGGTGCAATCTGTAAATTCCATGGCACACGTCCATAAAGTTTGAAAATATGCTTACTCCAGTTTGATAGGAATAAATTCTCAAAAAACTAATACAAATTTGGGGTACCCCGAATTTGTTATGTCTGATCACACCAGCTACCCTTTCTATTGGGAATGAGCATTTTATCCAAATTTATCATATAGTGTTGTGCCAAGATATTACACTACATTTGTATACTGTAATACAGTATATTATTTGCAGACTGACAGGGTTATAAAAAATTCTGAAAGAATTTATGCTTTTACAACACCATCCTTTATCAAGTGACTACTCAAATCTGCCAGTTTTTCACAGAAACTGAAGTTTGATGATTAGATCCCCTAGTGATGCTCCAAACATTTCAAGGATTCTCCTGGCCTTAAAAAACTGGACTGGCCTCATTGATTGACATGACTAATGTTAAGTTTACTTTGGGATACTTCCAAACATAATACAGTTTACAATAAACAAACAAAATATTATGCCTGTCTAATTTTTCCAGAACTGTATACACATAATTTGATCTAGATAGAACATTTATTAAACAGTAATACTATTTGATGCAAATAATTAAAATATCAGTATGGAGAACCATTAATGACTACCATGTTTTAAGATTTATATTTGAAATCATTTTAGAAATGAAATATTTCCATTGAAACTACTTCTATCTTCAGCCTCAATCACAGAATTGTGATCACTAACATATACCACCTCATGTTAGCGCACTCGATTTTCACTGATGATGGCAGTCGATGGCACTTACGAAATGTCTACAATGAGATCTTTAGAGTCTGTATCACTTTCTTTTGAACTTCTAACTACAGGATTTCTTTTAACTGTGTAGAGTGGGATCAGTGGAGTAACTTGCGGAAGGGGGTTATCAGGGGATCAATTCCCCTCCAGAACTATTCGAAATTTCAGCAGAATTCCTAAATTTCTTAAGTAGACCCATTTCTAAGCCAGTTTTGTTTGTACAAGTAATACTTATAAATAATTATAGAAATAAAAGTAATTAAAATATTGTAACATTATGTTTTCCCCTTACATAAAATGGGCCTCAACTTAAACCATTTCATGACCATGATACATGAAGAACAAAATACTAAGTCATTAACTAAATTGTATACTATACATATTGTCTGAGATAATAAAAAGAGATAAGAATAATGTAATTAAACTGATAAGAACATTATCAATAAAAAGATTTTACTCCAGTAAACTGCATTAAAAATTGTTAAAAAAAGATAAAACCTATACTCCATACTGCAGTAACAAACTGGGTACTCAATAAAGAAAATTATTAATTCACTAATTAGTTTCTAAGTACTAAAATAATGAAATCAAATAATAAATTTTATTTATGATTATGAATAGAATAATGTAAATAAAAAAGAATATTATAAAAATGTAATAATAAAACAACAATAAAGATAAATGTAAGCCTACAAGTAAGGTTATGTAACATTATAATGTTTTAAACAACAGAAAGAACAAAAAAGCATTGTAAAATCCATCAATTGTAAACAGAAGGTGAAAACTACTGACGAAGTAGTAAATAAGCTTACAATAGCTAGATAATAATGGTTATAATTTGAATTATAACATGAAGAAGAAGAAATATGAGAAACTAAAACTTGTCAATAATTGTATGTAAAAAGAACAGTTTTAATGTAAACTTATTAAACAAACTATACTGTATAAATAATACTAGAATCGTTATTATTAGAATAATATTCTAGTAAGGAAGATATGATTAACCAATAAGTATAAACAAAGTAAATAATGAAACAAGATACATGGACTAAACCTTCAGAATACTGATACTGAAGATAATAACAACTAGAATAAGTAAGACAAACAATGGTAAAGGACAAACTATGTTGTCAAAACTTCAGTTGTCAATTATGAAGAATGTTTTAGAATAATGATGTAATAGGAAGAAACATGTATTTTCAAGGTATGAATGAATTTAAGGGTCAATATCATAGGGAAATGGGCCTAGAACATTTGTTATGTTATTCATAATAAATAATTGTTAAGTTATGTCATTATTATTGTAGTGAAAGTTGAACAAGGGTATCAAGAACAATGTAAAGTAATTGTCTGATAGCAAAAGTAATTATTTTAAACGTACGAAAGAAACTAAGGTGTCTAGTACAATGGGCCAGTAGGCCCTATACCTGAATAACTTATTTCTACTATTTGTAAACAATTATTGCTAATAATTGTCATTATTAGTGTAACAAAAGTGAAAGCCAAGGATCAAGAACAATTTAGAATAGTTGTCTTGTATTAAAAACAAGAATTGTTAAAATATGAAAAAATAATGTTCAAACTATAATAGGCCAATACGCCTAGACAAATTATGTATGTTAATTTTAAGAAATTATTATTGATTTTTGTCATTAGTATTGTTGTAAAAGTTGTAGGGAGTTATAAGGAACAATTGTGATCAGTTATATCAGAATAAAGTTAAATAATATTATTAGAAGAAAGAGAATTAGGATGTCAGGAACCCAGGTTGGGTTATGCCTAGTTAGCCAAACATGACTTTTATAAATTGGGACATTATTAATTACTGTAAATAATGTTACACTCAATGGTTAGTAAGTAAATATCATTCTTTAATTTTTTTAATTCTTAACCTCATATTATGAGTACAAATGTATGCCTACTTATAAGTAACTTAACTAATGAAAAGTCTTTTTAAAAAAGAGACTTGTGTCCATGTTAACAGCAAAGATGACTATTACTGAAGCTCTGAGAACTGTCATATGATAATGGCATGACAGTGTATCAGTTAGAATAATCAACAACTTATTATGACACACTGTAAGGAGGTATGTTTTACTCATTTTGCACACATCATTCCAGAAGTCTGTTCTAAAAACAATTATAATCAAACCGTTGTTTCAACAGTACTAATAATGCAGCATGGCAAAATTTAAACCATTTTTATTTGTCTGAACGTTTGTTTCAAGCTGAGTATACCAAATATGTTTGTAATAGGTTTATAATTTAAGATGTGAAGTATATGAAGCCTTTACTAATACCTGTTCATTAGACAACAAATAATAACTACAATTTCCATCAATTTTGTTAATGTTCTTTGCCATTCATTATTTAGTTATTTTTTTACTGTCAGGAAAAGTTCTGTTGTAATTTCTGTACATGTTATTTTTGGTCTCTCTCTCTCTCTCTCTCTCTCTCTCTCTCTCTCTCTCTCTCTCTCTCTCTCTCCCCCTCTCATTGTTATTTATTGAAAAAAAAAAACATAAAAAACTGACACTCCTCTGTATGTGTCCACATTGCATACAATTAAAAAAAATTAATCCAAGAAATTAAAAAAATCTTGTAAACTGAAAACATTTCTTCTAATACAGAATTCAAATTAAATAAAGGATAAAGGGAATTGTGTGCGTGTGTGTGTGTGTGTGTGTGTGTGTGTGTGTGCACGCGTTTTAATGGAGACATCTTCCCCCTTACTCCTCAACCACTTTCAGAAAGTGAACAGACAGAACAATACCAGACCTGCAAATGGTCTTGAAACATACTTGTGATCTTGCAAAAGAGGATCAGTCCTCTGTGTGTTTTAATGATAATTAGTTAATCAATGAACATGTCATGGACAACAAAATGCAAAAATTTACAAATGAATAATGAATACACAAAGATTAAAAACTAATAAGAAATCATTATAGACATAAAGAAACAAATTAGTAAGATTTATTAATGAATCAAAGGAATTCAGAAATTCAACTGATAATCACACATTAGTACATAGTGTTACTAATTTCACAATTCCACAAAATTTGTAATTATTGGATAGTGAACATTGGATTTCAATATAGTAAGCGTACACATATTAATTTTAAGCACGTTTTACAAATAGTGAATGGAAAAGAAAATAAATACACGATTTCAACTTTCTTAAACTGAAAACAAGAAATTCTTTTGAGTTAGTGTAACGTGTTGTGTTACTGTAAGACAGAGCAGTGCTGTTAGTGTACTAATTAAGATGCATTAAATGTATAAATAAAGCTAATGAGTTATTCTTAGATGACATCATTAATCTTCTTGGTAATGGTGTAAAAGCCTTCCCACAGTGGTTGCAGGTTCGGGCTGATTTCTTTCTTCCTTATCATGTTATAGAACTAAGCCTGGCAGCAGGTGTGAGCCCTGAAGAAATTGCAACCAGTCTTCATCTTTGTATTTGCCAAAATAATGTTGTTGTGAGCCAGGTCATGTAAATTCAGGTTAGGCCAAGTTGCTCATTAGACTTTGTCTAAATTTTAAAGATATAAAGTGCTGATAAAGATTTTAGGACCGTACATTTGTACCGTTTAAAACACTTTAACCAAAATAAACTTACCTTACATGCTAATCAACAGGTATGTTTACCTTCAAATTCCGGACGCCATCTTGTTATGTACAACTACACGTATAAAAAATGTTACACACCAGGGTTCTCGCAAGTGAACTGGAGAACAGCATGGGTCATTCAAATAAGTGCTTCAAATCTACGTATTTTTAAATGAACTTGTTTTATTAAACACCTTTTTTTATTTTTGCATAGTCAACTGAAGTCATCAACTTGACTTGGTTGGTAATTATTATGAACAATATTTTCTCTCCCTCTTCTACACATCTGAGCTATGAACATTAATTTATTTCTTTTTTTATTTAAAATTTCCCTTCTTTATGAAGTCAGCAAAATTGAAACTACATTAAACTCAATGAAAAAACAGACTTTTAAAAACATTATTCTAATATTTTCTTAACGCTAACCAGTGCTGTTAAATTACGTAATTTCCTCTTGCCCATACACTCACACATGCTTACCCCCTACATGATTTAAATTCCCCTTAGAGCTCATTTTATTGTTATTTTTTAATTTTGCATAATTTTGATTACTTCCCTTATGTAGTCCTTGGTTTGAAAAAACGTCCATAAGATGTCCCCTCATTCACGCGCACTGCATTGCTGATTCCCTGTTTTCACTTTTTGTCTCTAGCCGAATCTGTCATGCCAATTTAAATTTATCACTATGTATTTACATCGTGACTCCAAATACTATTTTCGTTTAAAATTCACATTTTTTGTGTACGGGCGACTGAAAACTGTGCTCAGCCGGCGGACGCACAAACTGCTCGCATCCGTATTATTTAGATGTTCATGGCTGACTGCCTTTGTTCTCTACGCACCTGGCGAGAAGGAATTTTCAGACATGACTTTCACGCTGGGAACGTCGGCCCACACGTGCGCTCATACGCGTGAATACGCACCCTTGCTGATAGTCTGCATTTTTGTACTATGCTGTGCCTTACACGGAGCTACAGTCACTGACCAAAAAATACACTCTCGTGAAATAAAAAATGAAAAGATTTAAGTTACATACCCTCATTGGTTTGTACCGTTACAATACCCCCTCAATGAGAGGTTTTATGCCGAAGCGTAAAAACTCATTGTCACTCTCATACTTCCTAAAGGGATCAGCCAGGATAGGTCGCCACAACCCCCTTACGTTTTATTAAAATCATGGTTAACTTACCCCTGGTCCAGTGACTGTGGCCGCACCTGAATGACCTTACTGGACTTCCCTTTCGAGATCCCAACACCGCAAGGCCAGACAGGCGCTTGACGCCCCTGCTCTGACGCGCAGGCAAGCACAGGACCACCGCCACAGCATCACTAAGACACTGAAACATCAAATAAAAATATTAAATACTGGCCTTGTTTAAATACCATATCCCTAACTGATCTGGTTCCCCTTAGCTGTGCTGGTTTGTGTTAAGAAGCACTGGTTCTTTTTTTTCTTAAGTTATAACATATACATATGGATACATACTTAACATGATATCAAACATTTAGATTTCAAATATTTAAATTCATTATCAAAATCTCTTAAACATCTTTAAATCAATTACATCATCTTATTTTTTCATTTCAACATCTCAATTTACCATTGTTAACGCAAATGACTACTGCTACCATTTACTAATACAGAACATAATTAATAAAAAATTCATAGTTATTCGATACAACAGATACATGGATAATCAAAACAACCTTCTTCAATACTTCACTGTTATCGCATCATTACAATAATCATCAATTTTATCTTCTTTTTATTCAATCAGAAATTATTTAGTAACAATTTAAAACCTTCTTCCACACACACTATGCCCCCCCCCCCCGACTGTAACGCCCAGTTGCCTCCACAAGAACTGACGTTTTTTAGGGTGTAGACGCTGCCTACCCCATTCTTGCTTCAGCGTTACAAAACATTCGGCATTACTGATGTCTGAGGACACCAGTAATCCTACTAAAACTTAGTTATATGCCCTTATACGGTCTACCATCCTATTCGATGGTAGCCGCTGTTCCATAGTTCTGGTGATTCCCCTTATTTACCCCCCCCGGGTTAATTTCTAAATTCACCTCTTACAACGATAACAAGCTATGGCCAGACTTTAGGCAGCACGTAACGTAATGTGCCCTGACCATAGCCAGTCAAAGCTGAGCCAATTCCACGGTCAGGGTTCGGTGAGGCCGTGACCGCCCGAAAGTGGGGAATCACTTTAGTTTATATTACACACAATACAATTACATGTTAATCAACATAATAGACATTAACATTGAAGATTAACATTGCTACATTAAACTAAATAATTCACTTTTAAATCATTTGCATAGAAAATTATAAACATTACAACTTGAACTTTCTATTAACTCTTTTTACATGAACCTTTATTTATTTATCATTTATTGTACCATTAAATTCTCCAAAAATTCAAATCTATTATTAAATTCATTTCACATAACATTTCAAATTCAACTTTTACTAAAAATTCCACACCTTACCCAAGTTAAATTCTTTCAAACTCATTTAATGTCATTATAAGACTCTTTTACTTTACCTCAAAGTCATTATCAAATTCGTACATACATATGGTCAACTATCTATTCAAATAAAAACATGATTACTGTCACAAACTCCCAACTATAACCATTTATCACCACAAATATAACTTACAAGACCATATGTACCTTCTGATAGATTTTAACAACCATATGACTCAACAACTAAACACATTCTACTTTTACTCATTTCCTATTTACAATAAAGTATAACTCTCAGAAAAATCATTTAAATTTGTTACCAATACAACATTAATTAATTAATTCATCTCAAGTTTATTTAGTTCAGTTTCTAAAACACGTTACTTTAATCATCTTATTCCAAAACAATTACAATTTGTTTGCGTTATAAACTCTCGTTATTTGTTGAGTCTGATAAAATATTATTGTTATCATTATTAAAATCAGTTCCCCTTGCACACATACATTGTTACATAAACTATTGAGTACGACCTAACCTATTACACAACTACATTTAACTTAAATACAAAAGTATATACACTCCACATTGTTATCTGTTATTTTTTACCATAAATCATTTCACAATACAATCCATTTCAGAACCCCCTACTCACATAATTAAATGTTCATGAACACTACATGTTTAACCACCATCATCGAATAATAGTCTGGTCTTACATTTACACAATTCATTTACAATTAAAGACATATTGTTATTATTCTTATAATAACCATCACCATTAATTTCATCCAGTGTATCACTATAGTAATTAAAAACATTATTGCATACTATTAATTTACAATTCCTGTCAACATTTGTTATGGTCCGTTCTCCCTTAGTATTTTCCGTTAAAATCAGGCAAGTTACATCATCATATTTGTCTACTATATCAATTACATCACAAGGTAAGTGCTCATCATTGACAGTGGTACATCAAAATAATCTATTTTCTCAAATTTTAACCTCTCTCTTAACTCTTTATAACCTCTATTTAACTTAAACATCTCTATCATTCTATCAAAATACAACTCTCTCTCTCTCTCACAATACCTCTCATCATAACGCCATTTCACACTTTCTCTATCACTCCATGGAGAGGGCACTACTACATAAAAACACCTCCTGGCTTTTCCAGGTACACCAAAAAAATTCAGGGAACAACTTGAAGACACCATGTCTCCCAATAAGGGACTCTTGCCCTTCCACAACAATAATGAACACCTTGGTTCATAATAAACACGGGGAAAATCTACCCTCTGCCTCATATCCACAAAATAATTCTCTTCATACTCTCTCTCTAACTTATAAACACCAATTTCTTCTCCTTCACCATCCCCTACTCCCATTACTCTCTTACTACCCACTACTGTCTCTATATTCTCATCACCACTATTAATTTTCACTGTATCACCTTTAAATACCTCGTTTTCAACTATCTTACCACTATTAATTGTTAACTCATTTTTATAACTATCACTTACCTCGTTACTTATTTCTTCATTATTATTCGTCATCATATCACCACTTTCTGCCCCCACTATACTCTCATAATTATCATTAATACCATTACTACCACTTACCTTATTGTCTTTATTTTCGTTTAATTGATCTTGCAATTGTTTTACCATAGTACTTAAATGTTCATCGACTTCTTCTAAACTTTTATTAATCTCGGCATTTTGTTGTTTTATTTCCTCTTTAATCTCTCTCAACTTTTCATTTAAATTACTCTTTATTTCATTATTTTGTTCATTTAATTTCTCATTAAAATTACTCTTTATTTCCTCAAACTTATTATTTTGCTCATCAAACTTATCATTAAAATTACTCTTTATCTCCTGAATTTCACTCTTTTGTTCATTAATATCCCTTGATATTGCTCGTAACATACTCATTATATCATTATCAAATTGATTGTTACATTTTGTTGAGGTTGGAGTTGATTGAGTACTTGAGTCATTTATAGCTGATTCAGTTAAGCTGTTTAATGACTTTACTGGAGTTGAATGAACTCCCAGTTACCCCCTGTCAGCAGCTGACTCACTCATTCCAACTTCAATCTCGTTAGTATCCATTTGTTTTAAATTGTTTCAATTGTATAATTTTGTCAAAATAATTACTATACACACTATATATAACTACCACATAAAATATTTTAATTAACCTCCCCAGCACTTTACGTTACCATAACATCATACGTACATTTATCCGTATTTTATTCTGTTACCTTAAATAGCCATTCTGTTCTCCCAAGTAGGCTTATATTTATATAAAATTTATTTATATAAACGTCTACTGTTCGAGCGCCAATTGTACTGTTTAAAACACTTTAACCAAAATAAACTTACCTTACATGCTAATCAACAGGTATGTTTACCTTCAAATTCCGGACGCCATCTTGTTATGGCCAACTACACGTATAAAAAATGTTACACACCAGGGTTCTTATAAGCGAACTGGAGAACAGCATGGGTTATTCAAATAAGTGCTTCAAATCTACTTATTTTTAAATGAACTTGTTTTATTAAACACCTTATTTTATTTTTGCATAGTCAACTGAAGTCATCAACTTGACTTGGTTGGTAATTATTATGAACACTATTTTCTCTCACTCTTCTACACAGCTGAGCTATGAACATTAATTTATTTCTTTTTTTATTTCAAATTTCCCTTCTTTATGAAGTTAGAAAAATTGAAACTACATTAAACTCAATGAAAAAACAGACTTTTAAAAACATTATTCTAATATTTTCTTAACGCTAACCAGTGCTGTTAAATTACGTAATTTCCTCTCACCCATACACTCACACATGCTCACCCCCTACATGATTTAAGTTCCCCTTAGAGCTCATTTTATTTTTATTTTTTAATTTTGCATAATTTTGATTACTTCCCTTATGTAGTCCTTGGTTTGAAAAAACTTCCATAAGATGTCCCCTCGTTCACGCGCACTGCATTGCTGATTCCCTGTTTTCACTTTTTGTCTCTAGCCAAATCTGTCACACCAATTTAAATTTATCACTATGTATTTACATCGTGACTCCAAATACTATTTTTGTTTAAAATTCACATTTTTTGTGTACGGGCGACTGAAAACTGTGCTCAGCCGGCGGACGCACAAACTACTCGTGTCCGTATTATTTAGGTGTTCATGGCCGACTGCCTTTGTTCTCTACGCTCCTGGCGAGAAGGAATTTTCAGACGTGACTTTCACGTTGGGAATGTCAGCCCACACGTGCGCTCATACGCGTGAATACGCACCCTTGCTGATAGTCTGCATTTTTGTACTATGCTGTGCCTTACACGGAGCTACAGTCACTGTCCAAAAAATACACTCTCGTGAAATAAGAAATGAAAAGATTTAAATTACATACCCTCATCGGTTTGTACCATTACACATTAAAAACATTGTTTGCACATATGAGTAGGAAGCAGATGTATTAATATAATATGTTAACCAACAAGATACAGGAACAATTATGTATATTTAATTAAGTAGTTAGTGGACTTAAAACCTGCAGGAGAAACTCCAGTTTTTATAAAACAAATATGGAGAGAATTGAAGATTTGATGTTTGTAAATGTTATATCTATTTTCTTCACAAGTAACTAATGGCTGGTTGTTTGTAATCACGTTTTCTCATAATATATGTTGTTAACGACCTTTTTTTAAGGGTATGAAAGAGAAACAATAGATATTGTAATGTAATCAATATGTTCCGTATTTATTATTTAAATTATTTGAGGTTGTAGTTGTTGAAAATCGAAAGTTACTATTTTATAAAGCAATTTAAAATGTAACATTCGAGGTTACTAAAAGTGTGTTTACAATTGCAGAATTATAATTGTCTGAAAAGAATTCCCTTAGATAGATAAAAGAAAATAGTTGTGTTAATATTATTTAAACACTAATGTTGCTTAAATTTAAAGTAAAGTGTAATAGCTGGTTGCATGCTGTTGGTGACCGTCTTGATGATACTAGCTGCGAAACTCCTCCTCCAGGTTGATAGTCGTCTAAGTTCGTATAGTCTAGTAATGTCTGGACAATAGAATAAATATAATACACTTTCACGTACCTGTTCGTGTTTTCTGGAAGTTCAGTAAGCTGCCAAGACGGTTTACAAAACCAACTCACTTTATCTACAAGGTTAGGTCACCTTGTTTAATAATGGGCGCCACACAGGTTTATTTTGGGAAAATCCCGTGGAAAACCCATCAATAGAATCAGATAATAATTTAAAAAAAATTTAAAATAATGGTTTATTGCCCTTATGGCAATGCAATTCAACAATATTTAATCACAACTGAGGGTTGTTTTGATTCTTCTAAATGAATTATTTATCTATTTTTTATAAATAAATCAAGTCGAGTTATGCTGTTAATAATGGGGTTTTATTCATACCCTTGATAGAGAATTCAAACAAATATAATTAAAAGAATACAATGATGTACAATTGCAAATATGTTGTTATATACCCTATATAACTGGCTCAGAGCATAAGCAATAATTCTGGTTAAGTCCAGATACTCTTTACTTTAAACATTAATATTATTTAAATCTCAGGCGTAAGCTCTTTGAAACACAAAAAAGAATGCTCATGCCTACACAATAGCTAATGATTTTCTGTTATAATATAGACTAGTAATGCCTTTGAGGTTACTAATATAAAATAAAAATAAAAATAACCTAGTTCATAGGTTATGCGTTCGTAACGCTTGATTCATGATTTACAAAGTTATATTTTGAGATCACTTATAACTAACATTCAACTTAACTAGTATTGACAAATCCATTAAATAAATTTAGACATGGTGTAGTACAGAAAAATGTTTCAGTGTTATGCGTCAGTACAGATCTGTTTATCAAAACATACAGGTTATGGCACTCAGAGTAAGTGAATAAATTGTTACACTGTTACCTTTGTGTTTTAATCTTTTGATTAAAATTCAATTAACACATCGATGATCGGATTATAATGATCATCGTTATTCACTACACACGCACATGAACAGAGAAAATTGGTTCGCTTCTAACTAAAAGAACCATATATGACATTATTTAATTATTTCTTCTGTTCGTTATTTTTCCCGCACTAAATGAAATAATACTGCACTTAAACGCACTGGTTCTTTGTAGAATATCTTGAAGTTATTTTGGGTTGTTGCCGAAATGTTTCTGTTGATGCACTGTTGTAATGACGCTATCAGTTAGTAAAATTTTGATGAGACCAGCGCACCTTCCACGCTGAATGAAATTAAAAAGTGTCTAACGGTAATCCGCTGCAGTTCCTTATATACCCGATCGTTTGATCGGCTTTAGGCAATTGTATTAATTACTAAGCTATTTTATGATTGGCTTAGCCAGGTGTGATGAAAGTGACGTATTGTTTTTCCAACCGTCAATAACGGTTTTCTAACCGACATTCGCTGAAATGATTGACAGTTGTCGTTGTTATTAGTGTTGATAACCAGATTTCTTATGCATTTTGTGCAAATGATGCTAACGCCTTTCACGCACTTATTATAGTTGCGATTGGGGTCGTATCGCTATCAAATTAAAGGATATTTTGTCCTCTTTAATTTGATATAGTTTGACCCTGGTTTATATACACTTTTACTGACATCGTTAAATAAACAATGTTCAGGTACTCGGTTTCACACTGTCGTCTGCTAATCGAAAACGGCGATTACACACATTTAATAATATTGTTTGTGTTCCACATCGTGTTTTATCACTCAAACGTTTATGTTAGAACACTATTATGTCTGTACTGATATTTATTTACTGAACATTATGAATAAACCTTAACTTATACATTGCTATGAACTATCCTTATTCACTATGACATTTTGTTTCCTATGATTTTGCTCTATTCTACTAATTAACAATTGAACTATTAATTATATTATATTAATAATGCTTATCGCTATGTTTGAGTATAAAAATTGTTCTGTGTATGTTATTTACCCTCATATTACCTTCTACTAATCACCTTACTGATGATTGTTTGGTTTATGCATTGTTGAGGCATACCGTTCGTATCGGATTTCTGTCTTAAAAAACATTTATTAGTTCACAATCCGGTATTTTGTTGAGGTAGCTTATTTGTATAAGGTTCCCTCTTACAAACATGTTTACTTGTCATAAGTATATTTGAGACTGAAATATAGCTTCATTCTCATATTGTGGCCATCGCTAATTTTAGTCCTTGGCATTAATAATTACTAGTCATGGCTACTTAATTCTCAGCCAAATGCTGATTCTGATATCACATTATTCCGATTTTTATTTAATCATTTTTTATTAACATATCATATTCCATTTAAGTTATTCACTGACTCGCTTGACAGCTTAAAGTGAATTTAATTTGTCCATTAGTTTGTGTCAGTTATAGTATGGTTGTAGTGTCAAACAGTATTTGGGTTTACTGCTTCTCGTGGCACTTCTTCTTCCTTCTTCTTCCATGGTCCCTCTCTTCTTGGTTACTCTTAGCATTACCTTATCTATTTACATTATCGTTGTGTATTTATTAAATCTGATAGTATATGTCTAGGTTATGTAACATCTGGTCATGTTACATATACTCCCCCCTCAAAATTGATAATTTGAGAGAAAATTTGATTTTTTGATAAAATTATCATTTCATTTTAGTTTTTAGTATATTACTACTGTTTTTTGTCTTGTACTCTTTACATTGATCTTTAACATACTATTAGTGTGTTACACTAGCTTGAGTTCTTGTCTAGTGATATAATTCTTAGCTTACTAGTATTTTTCAAGTTTCTCACATTTTAAGTCATTTAATTACAATAGATTTCACTTCTTAAATTAACAATTTCCTGTCTTATCATATTACATGTTTCTTTCTCATTACATACTTTTATCTTGGTGATAATCTCAATGGTTCTTACATTTTTTACCTCACAGATTCGTTAATAATAGTCCTTGATACATTACTATATAACTCCCTAACTTTTGTAGTGGGTTCGGAATCAGAGTGGCTCACTGTGGCTTACATTCTCTGCCGTTCCTCAATACACATACTCAGATTCAGAGGCATACTCATCTCTGTCTGAGAAAAAAATAAAAATTGCACCTGGCAATAGTTGCACTATCACAACACATAAAATATAACATATCATCTTTCAATAATCTAATATATTCAATATAATATTCAAGGTCTTAGAGGTTTCATTTGTATCACATCTCCTTCTCTTATACTTTCTAACATACTTCCTTTTCACAGGTAATTATTTCTTTTCAGACTTGACATTCTCGGCCATGCTTTTTATTAGCCGTATTGTTACCTTTTTATACTAGTTGACAATTGGTTTTGGTTTACTTGAGTATTCTTAAAATTACACACTTACATTGATGCTTATATAATTATGCAGTTGGTTCTTACACATAGAGTTTACAATATTTTATTCTCACAATAGTTTACAAGTTTTTTTCTCGTTAATAATTTATACTTATCCTGAATTATCAGGGTTTACAGTATTCATATACTACATGCTTTTTTTAGATGTTCTTTGACATATCTGGTTACATACGATATTTGGTAATTAATTAACATTTTTCTTTCTCTTCATTCCACAATAATAATAGCCATCTTTATAATTAACTCTCTTTGTTATTCTGCCTCTCTACTCCTTCAAGTGTCTGATAATTTTCACTTATTCTGGACGATTTTAATTTTCGTTTATGGAGTATACAATATTTGATAATTACAATACAATGTGATAATATAATAACAACATATTAATATCTGATTTTATAGACATTCTTGGGGTTACATTGTTCATTTAATAAACATTTTTTCTCTCTCTCTACTTTCCATAATAATATCCTTCTTTCATGTTACTCTCTTTGGCTTTCTTCTTCTCTACTCCTTCAAGTGATGGTGGTTTTCACTTATTCTGGATGATTTTATATAATATTTAGTTTTATGAGAGGTATATAATATTCATTTGATAAAGATTTTTGTTATATATAATATTCATTTGATAAACATTTTTTTTTTTTTTTCTTAAATATAGCATAATAATTTTAGTTATAAAATAGTACTATCTCCTCTTTAAATTAATCAAACATAGGAGTATTAGAATAATTTTATGTCATTATCTTAGGTATACTTTTTGTTATATGTCACTTTGGGTTCTCTATGATATAATAGATATCTTTCTTCCCATTAAATTATTTGGTTTACAGTACACCTTTTTCTACCATCTAGTATGATAGATCTGGCTCTTATTTAATAGGTAACAAATAGTTTGGCCTATATACTAATACTACACACTTTTTATAACACAATATGACAAATAGGTTCGCTATAGGCAATTAGTTACTTTCAATATCTTGGTCATAATACATGATCTTCCTAATCACTAAATGAATCCGTTTATAGTAGTTATTTTTAAAGTTTCTTTTATACACTAAATATTCCGGTGGTAAATGTTGCCTACCACTATAATTTATTTGCTCTTAACAATAATCACATTTATGGTCTACATATTTGGGGTTACTTTGTGCTTTTCCACTCTATTGGGTTCATTGTTTGGTATAATTACGTTTCACAGGTATCCTTTTTCATATCTGTCTCTAGTACTACATGTTTGTGGTAGTTGGCACTCTATCCCTATCATGCGGTTCTTCCACTTTGCGGCTACCAGATAGTCATTGGCTCCCCGTTTTCTTGCCTTCTTCCTCTCATCATTTTTAGTATCCACGTGTCCAGTGTACTCCTGGTCTTTGTTATTATTGACTTCCAGTATCTCTTCTAACTTTGGTTGATCATCATTAGTTTCCTGGTTGGATTGTTCCATTGATTGGTCCCTCTTCCTTCGTAATTCCCTTATTTCTTGGGCATACCCTTCAATGATCCGGTCCAGTTGTTCTTGATACCCTTTCCTTTTCTTGGAATGCCTTATTCTCCCTTTGGAAATATTTGCTTTAAGTATTTTATTGGTTATAGTCTTCTTTGTTGTAGCACATTTCTTCTCTTCGTCCATCTTCATGAAGCTCCTTCGATACTCCTTCCTATAGGTCCCTTCTTTACGGTTGATGACTGGGAAATAAATCATATTAACTAGACCACTTCGAGTCATTTCGATTAATTCTTTTGTTACTCTAGTCTTCTTTGGGCATATTATTCTTCTTATCTTCGCCTCCTTTTCTTCCGTTTTCTTAATTATTTCGTTCTTTTCTTCATGATTTTTAATCTTAAAATCCACTTGTACGGTGTTTTTATTTCTGGGTAATTCTTGTGTCTCCATTTGATCATTACACATGGGCAGATTATTTTGTTCTACATCTTCCCTCTCGGTTAATAACTCTTCCACTTCTTCAATTACCTGAGTGTTCTCTATACTTCCGGTACTGATCTCCTTATATTGAACATCTTCCTGATTTCTGTCAAACTCATTTTCAGACGATGATGTATTTGAGTCCCCTTCATTCTCAGGTTGTTCGACCTCATCTTCAGGTTGCAATTCTTCTGTGGTTTCATCATTGGGTGTCTCTTCAGTTTCTGAGTTGCTGTCGTTTCGTAATTCTCCTCTTGTTGTCTGATCCACCTCTTCCGTATATTTCTTATTCATTTCATCCATTTTCCGCCTAATTTCAGTTAATGTGGTGTTCAACTCTTCTCTTATGGCTCTACTGTTGTCATCTATTTTACTGTTTAGCATGTCCATGGATTTATGAGTATTATCTATCTTTTTATTCAAGTCTTTTTTCAGTGACTCCATGTTTTGATTAATAGACTCCATCTTTTTCTGGCTGTCATCCATTTTCTGGTGGATCGATTCCATATTTTTATTTAATGAGTTATTATTTTCCTTGATCGCCCTCATGATTTCCTGTAGACTTATGTCCCCTGACTGTGCGGGTCTCTCAGGTTGTCTGGGTTGGTTGGTGATTCTTACTTCCACTTCCGGTTCTACATAGGGTACTTCTTCAGGTCGAGTTTCTATATTATTAATGGTAATGACTTCCATCTCGTGTGTGGGTTGTGCCTCATACGTCTCTGTATCTAGTTGCACCTCTCCCACTCGGCTGTCCTTGTATCTTGTATCGTATTGATGTGTGTGTGGCATGTTTGTTCTTTTGTGTCTACCAGGCTGATTATCAATATAAAAACTTTTTATCCTATATTTTTTCAGCCTCACTAGTTGGTGCGCCAATTTGTAATGTAATCAATATGTTCCGTATTTATTATTTAAATTATTTGAGGTTGTAGTTGTTGAAATCGAAAGTTACTATTTTATAAAGCAATTTAAAATGTAACATTCGAGGTTACTAAAAGTGTGTTTACAATTGCAGAATTATAATTGTCTGAAAAGAATTCCCTTAGATAGATAAAAGAAAATAGTTGTGTTAATATTATTTAAACACTAATGTTGCTTAAATTTAAAATAAAGTGTAATAGCTGGTCGCTTGCTGTTGGTGACCGTCTTGATGATACTAGCTGCGAAACTCCTCCTCCAGGTTGATAGTCGTCTAAGTTCGTATAGTCTAGTAATGTCTGGACAATAGAATAAATATAATACACTTTCACGTACCTGTTCATGTTTTCTGGAAGTTCAGTAAGCTGCCAAGACGGTTTACAAAACCAACTCACTTTATCTACAAGGTTAGGTCACCTTGTTTAATAATGGGCGCCACACAGGTTTATTTTGGGAAAATCCCGTGGAAAACCCATCAATAGAATCAGATAATAATTTAAAAAAAATTTAAAATAATGGTTTATTGCCCTTATGGCAATGCAATTCAACAATATTTAATCACAACTGAAGGTTGTTTTGATTCTTCTAAATGAATTATTTATCTATTTTTTATAAATAAATCAAGTCGAGTTATGCTGTTAATAATGGGGTTTTATTCATACCCTTGATAGAGAATTCAAACAAATATAATTAAAAGAATACGATGATGTACAATTGCAAATATGTTGTTATATACCCTATATAACTGGCTCAGAGCATAAGCAATAATTCTGGTTAAGTCCAGATACTCTTTACTTTAAACATTAATATTATTTAAATCTCAGGCGTAAGCTCTTTGAAACACAAAAAAGAATGCTCATGCCTACACAATAGCTAATGATTTTCTGTTATAATATAGACTAGTAATGCCTTTGAGGTTACTAATATAAAATAAAAATAAAAATAACCGAGTTCATAGGTTATGCGTTCGTAATGCTTGATTCATGATTTACAAAGTTATATTTTGAGATCACTTATAACTAACATTCAACTTAACTAGTATTGACAAATCCATTAAATAAATTTAGACATGGTGTAGTACAGAAAAATGTTTCAGTGTTATGCGTCAGTACAGATCTGTTTATCAAAACATACAGGTTATGGCACTCGGAGTAAGTGAATAAATTGTTACACTGTTACCTTTGTGTTTTAATCTTTTGATTAAAATTCAATTAACACATCGATGATCGGATTATAATGATCATCGTTATTCACTACACACGCACATGAACAGAGAAAATTGGTTCGCTTCTAACTAAAAGAACCATATATGACATTATTTAATTATTTCTTCTGTTCGTTATTTTTCCCGCACTAAATGAAATAATACTGCACTTAAACGCACTGGTTCTTTGTAGAATATCTTGAAGTTATTTTGGGTTGTTGCCGAAATGTTTCTGTTGATGCACTGTTGTAATGACGCTATCAGTTAGTAAAATTTTGATGAGACCAGCGCAGCTTCCACGCTGAATGAAATTAAAAAGTGTCTAACGGTAATCCGCTGCAGTTCCTTATATACCCGATCGTTTGATCGGCTTTAGGCAATTGTATTAATTACTAAGCTATTTTATGATTGGCTTAGCCAGGTGTGATGAAAGTGACGTATTGTTTTTCCAACCGTCAATAATGGTTTTCTAACCGACATTCGCTGAAATGATTGACAGTTGTCGTTGTTATTAGTGTTGATAACCAGATTTCTTATGCATTTTGTGCAAATGATGCTAACGCCTTTCACGCACTTATTATAGTTGCGATTGGGGTCGTATCGCTATCAAATTAAAGGATATTTTGTCCTCTTTAATTTGATATAGTTTGACCCTGGTTTATATACACTTTTACTGACATCGTTAAATAAACAATGTTCAGGTACTCGGTTTCACACTGTCGTCTGCTAATCGAAAACGGCGATTACACACATTTAATAATATTGTTTGTGTTCCACATTGCGTTTTATCACTCAAACGTTTATGTTAGAACACTATTATGTCTGTACTGATATTTATTTACTGAACATTATGAATAAACCTTAACTTATACATTGCTATGAACTATCCTTATTCACTATGACATTTTGTTTCCTATGATTTTGCTCTATTCTACTAATTAACAATTGAACTATTAATTATATTATATTAATAATGCTTATCGCTATGTTTGAGTATAAAAATTGTTCTGTGTATGTTATTTACCCTCATATTACCTTCTACTAATCACCTTACTGACGATTGTTTGGTTTATGCATTGTTGAGGCATACCGTTCGTATCGGATTTCTGGCTTAAAAAACATTTATTATTTCACAATCCGGTATTTTGTTGAGGTAGCTTATTTGTATAAGGTTCCCTCTTACAAACATGTTTACTTGTCATAAGTATATTTGAGACTGAAATATAGCTTCATTCTCATATTGTGGCCATCGCTAATTTTAGTCCTTGGCATTAATAATTACTAGTCATGGCTACTTAATTCTCAGCCAAATGCTGATTCTGATATCACATTATTCCGATTTTTATTTAATCATTTTTTATTAACATATCATATTCCATTTAAGTTATTCACTGACTCGCTTGACAGCTTAAAGTGAATTTAATTTGTCCATTAGTTTGTGTCAGTTATAGTATGGTTGTAGTGTCAAACAGTATTTGGGTTTACTGCTTCTCGTGGCACTTCTTCTTCCTTCTTCTTCCATGGTCCCTCTCTTCTTGGTTACTCTTAGCATTACCTTATCTATTTACATTATCGTTGTGTATTTATTAAATCTGATAGTATATGTCTAGGTTATGTAACATCTGGTCATGTTACATATACTCCCCCCTCAAAATTGATAATTTGAGAGAAAATTTGATTTTTTGATAAAATTATCATTTCATTTTAGTTTTTAGTATATTACTACTGTTTTTTGTCTTGTACTCTTTACATTGATCTTTAACATACTATTAGTGTGTTACACTAGCTTGAGTTCTTGTCTAGTGATATAATTCTTAGCTTACTAGTATTTTTCAAGTTTCTCACATTTTAAGTCATTTAATTACAATAGATTTCACTTCTTAAATTAACAATTTCCTGTCTTATCATATTACATGTTTCTTTCTCATTACATACTTTTATCTTGGTGATAATCTCAATGGTTCTTACATTTTTTACCTCACAGATTCGTTTAATAATAGTCCTTGATACATTACTATATAACTCCCTAACTTTTGTAGTGGGTTCGGAATCAGAGTGGCTCACTGTGGCTTACATTCTCTGCCGTTCCTCAATACACATACTCAGATTCAGAGGCATACTCATCTCTGTCTGAGAAAAAAATAAAAATTGCACCTGGCAATAGTTGCACTATCACAACACATAAAATATAACATATCATCTTTCAATAATCTAATATATTCAATATAATATTCAAGGTCTTAGAGGTTTCATTTGTATCACATCTCCTTCTCTTATACTTTCTAACATACTTCCTTTTCACAGGTAATTATTTCTTTTCAGACTTGACATTCTCGGCCATGCTTTTTATTAGCCGTATTGTTACCTTTTTATACTAGTTGACAATTGGTTTTGGTTTACTTGAGTATTCTTAAAATTACACACTTACATTGATGCTTATATAATTATGCAGTTGGTTCTTACACATAGAGTTTACAATATTTTATTCTCACAATAGTTTACAAGTTTTTTTCTCGTTAATAATTTATACTTATCCTGAATTATCAGGGTTTACAGTATTCATATACTACATGCTTTTTTTAGACTACATGCTTTTTTTAGATGTTCTTTGACATATCTGGTTACATACGATATTTGGTAATTAATTAACATTTTTCTTTCTCTTCATTCCACAATAATAATAGCCATCTTTATAATTAACTCTCTTTGTTATTCTGCCTCTCTACTCCTTCAAGTGTCTGATAATTTTCACTTATTCTGGACGATTTTAATTTTCGTTTATGGAGTATACAATATTTGATAATTACAATACAATGTGATAATATAATAACAACATATTAATATCTGATTTTATAGACATTCTTGGGGTTACATTGTTCATTTAATAAACATTTTTTCTCTCTCTCTACTTTCCATAATAATATCCTTCTTTCATGTTACTCTCTTTGGCTTTCTTCTTCTCTACTCCTTCAAGTGATGGTGGTTTTCACTTATTCTGGACGATTTTATATAATATTTAGTTTTATGAGAGGTATATAATATTCATTTGATAAAGATTTTTGTTATATATAATATTCATTTGATAAACATTTTTTTTTTTTTTTCTTAAATATAGCATAATAATTTTAGTTATAAAATAGTACTATCTCCTCTTTAAATTAATCAAACATAGGAGTATTAGAATAATTTTATGTCATTATCCTAGGTATACTTTTTGTTATATGTCACTTTGGGTTCTCTATGATATAATAGATATCTTTCTTCCCATTAAATTATTTGGTTTACAATACACCTTTTTCTACCATCTAGTATGATAGATCTGGCTCTTATTTAATAGGTAACAAATAGTTTGGCCTATATACTAATACTACACACTTTTTATAACACAATATGACAAATAGGTTCGCTATAGGCAATTAGTTACTTTCAATATCTTGGTCATAATACATGATCTTCCTAATCACTAAATGAATCCGTTTATAGTAGTTATTTTTAAAGTTTCTTTTATACACTAAATATTCCGGTGGTAAATGTTGCCTACCACTATAATTTATTTGCTCTTAACAATAATCACATTTATGGTCTACATATTTGGGGTTACTTTGTGCTTTTCCACTCTATTGGGTTCATTGTTTGGTATAATTACGTTTCACAGGTATCCTTTTTCATATCTGTCTCTAGTACTACATGTTTGTGGTAGTTGGCACTCTATCCCTATCATGCGGTTCTTCCACTTTGCGGCTACCAGATAGTCATTGGCTCCCCGTTTTCTGGCCTTCTTCCTCTCATCATTTTTAGTATCCACGTGTCCAGTGTACTCCTGGTCTTTGTTATTATTGACTTCCAGTATCTCTTCTAACTTTGGTTGATCATCATTAGTTTCCTGGTTGGATTGTTCCATTGATTGGTCCCTCTTCCTTCGTAATTCCCTTATTTCTTGGGCATACCCTTCAATGATCCGGTCCAGTTGTTCTTGATACCCTTTCCTTTTCTTGGAATGCCTTATTCTCCCTTTGGAAATATTTGCTTTAAGTATTTTATTGGTTATAGTCTTCTTTGTTGTAGCACATTTCTTCTCTTCGTCCATCTTCATGAAGCTCCTTCGATACTCCTTCCTATAGGTCCCTTCTTTACGGTTGATGACTGGGAAATAAATCATATTAACTAGACCACTTCGAGTCATTTCGATTAATTCTTTTGTTACTCTAGTCTTCTTTGGGCATATTATTCTTCTTATCTTCGCCTCCTTTTCTTCCGTTTTCTTAATTATTTCGTTCTTTTCTTCATGATTTTTAATCTTAAAATCCACTTGTACGGTGTTTTTATTTCTGGGTAATTCTTGTGTCTCCATTTGATCATTACACATGGGCAGATTATTTTGTTCTACATCTTCCCTCTCGGTTAATAACTCTTCCACTTCTTCAATTACCTGAGTGTTCTCTATACTTCCGGTACTGATCTCCTTATATTGAACATCTTCCTGATTTCTGTCAAACTCATTTTCAGACGATGATGTATTTGAGTCCCCTTCATTCTCAGTTTGTTCGACCTCATCTTCAGGTTGCAATTCTTCTGTGGTTTCATCATTGGGTGTCTCTTCAGTTTCTGAGTTGCTGTCGTTTCGTAATTCTCCTCTTGTTGTCTGATCCACCTCTTCCGTATATTTCTTATTCATTTCATCCATTTTCCGGCTAATTTCAGTTAATGTGGTGTTCAACTCTTCTCTTATGGCTCTACTGTTGTCATCTATTTTACTGTTTAGCATGTCCATGGATTTATGAGTATTATCTATCTTTTTATTCAAGTCTTTTTTCAGTGACTCCATGTTTTGATTAATAGACTCCATCTTTTTCTGGCTGTCATCCATTTTCTGGTGGATCGATTCCATATTTTTATTTAATGAGTTATTATTTTCCTTGATCGCCCTCATGATTTCCTGTAGACTTATGTCCCCTGACTGTGCGGGTCTCTCAGGTTGTCTGGGTTGGTTGGTGATTCTTACTTCCACTTCCGGTTCTACATAGGGTACTTCTTCAGGTCGAGTTTCTATATTATTAATGGTAATGACTTCCATCTCGTGTGTGGGTTGTGCCTCATACGTCTCTGTATCTAGTTGCACCTCTCCCACTCGGCTGTCCTTGTATCTTGTATCGTATTGATGTGTGTGTGGCATGTTTGTTCTTTTGTGTCTACCAGGCTGATTATCAATATAAAAACTTTTTATCCTATATTTTTTCAGCCTCACTAGTTGGTGCGCCAATTTGTAATGTAATCAATATGTTCCGTATTTATTATTTAAATTATTTGAGGTTGTAGTTGTTGAAATTGAAAGTTACTATTTTATAAAGCAATTTAAAATGTAACATTCGAGGTTACTAAAAGTGTGTTTACAATTGCAGAATTATAATTGTCTGAAAAGAATTCCCTTAGATAGATAAAAGAAAATAGTTGTGTTAATATTATTTAAACACTAATGTTGCTTAAATTTAAAATAAAGTGTAATAGCTGGTCGCTTGCTGTTGGTGACCGTCTTGATGATACTAGCTGCGAAACTCCTCCTCCAGGTTGATAGTCGTCTAAGTTCGTATAGTCTAGTAATGTCTGGACAATAGAATAAATATAATACACTTTCACGTACCTGTTCGTGTTTTCTGGAAGTTCAGTAAGCTGCCAAGACGGTTTACAAAACCAACTCACTTTATCTACAAGGTTAGGTCACCTTGTTTAATAACGGGCGCCACACAGGTTTATTTTGGGAAAATCCCGTGGAAAACCCATCAATAGAATCAGATAATAATTTAAAAAAAATTTAAAATAATGGTTTATTGCCCTTATGGCAATGCAATTCAACAATATTTAATCACAACTGAAGGTTGTTTTGATTCTTCTAAATGAATTATTTATCTATTTTTTATAAATAAATCAAGTCGAGTTATGCTGTTAATAATGGGGTTTTATTCATACCCTTGATAGAGAATTCAAACAAATATAATTAAAAGAATACAATGATGTACAATTGCAAATATGTTGTTATATACCCTATATAACTGGCTCAGAGCATAAGCAATAATTCTGGTTAAGTCCAGATACTCTTTACTTTAAACATTAATATTATTTAAATCTCAGGCGTAAGCTCTTTGAAACACAAAAAAGAATGCTCATGCCTACACAATAGCTAATGATTTTCTGTTATAATATAGACTAGTAATGCCTTTGAGGTTACTAATATAAAATAAAAATAAAAATAACCTAGTTTATAGGTTATGCGTTCGTAATGCTTGATTCATGATTTACAAAGTTATATTTTGAGATCACTTATAACTAACATTCAACTTAACTAGTATTGACAAATCCATTAAATAAATTTAGACATGGTGTAGTACAGAAAAATGTTTCAGTGTTATGCGTCAGTACAGATCTGTTTATCAAAACATACAGGTTATGGCACTCGGAGTAAGTGAATAAATTGTTACACTGTTACCTTTGTGTTTTAATCTTTTGATTAAAATTCAATTAACACATCGATGATCGGATTATAATGATCATCGTTATTCACTACACACGCACATGAACAGAGAAAATTGGTTCGCTTCTAACTAAAAGAACCATATATGACATTATTTAATTATTTCTTCTGTTCGTTATTTTTCCCGCACTAAATGAAATAATACTGCACTTAAACGCACTGGTTCTTTGTAGAATATCTTGAAGTTATTTTGGGTTGTTGCCGAAATGTTTCTGTTGATGCACTGTTGTAATGACGCTATCAGTTAGTAAAATTTTGATGAGACCAGCGCACCTTCCACGCTGAATGAAATTAAAAAGTGTCTAACGGTAATCCGCTGCAGTTCCTTATATACCCGATCGTTTGATCGGCTTTAGGCAATTGTATTAATTACTAAGCTATTTTATGATTGGCTTAGCCAGGTGCGATGAAAGTGACGTATTGTTTTTCCAACCGTCAATAACGGTTTTCTAACCGACATTCGCTGGAATGATTGACAGTTAAGTTGTTATTAGTGTTGATAACCAGATTTCTTATGCATTTTGTGCAAATGATGCTAACGCCTTTCACACACTTATTATAGTTGCGATTGGGGTTGTATCGCTATCAAATTAAAGGATATTTTGTCCTCTTTAATTTGATTAGTTTGACCATGGTTTATATACACTTTTACTGACATCGTTAAATAAACAATGTTCAGGTACTCGGTTTCACACTGTCGTCTGCTAATCGAAACAGGCGATTACACACATTTAATAATATTGTTTGTGTTCCACATCGCGTTTTATCACTCAAACATTTATGTTAGAACACTATTATATCTGTACTGATATTTATTTACTGAACATTATGAATAAACCTTAACTTATACATTGCTATGAACTATCCTTATTCACTATGACATTCTGTTTCCTATGATTTTGCTCTATTCTACTAATTAACAATTGAACTATTAATTATATTATATTAATAATGCTTATCGCTATGTTTGAGTATAAAAATTGTTCTGTGTATGTTATTTACCCTCATATTACCTTCTACTAATCACCTTACTGATGATTGTTTGGTTTATGCATTGTTGAGGCATACCGTTCGTATCGGATTTCTGTCTTAAAAAACATTTATTAGTTCACAATCCGGTATTTTGTTGAGGTAGCTTATTTGTATAAGGTTCCCTCTTACAAACATGTTTACTTGTCATAAGTATATTTGAGACTGAAATATAGCTTCATTCTCATATTGTGGCCATCGCTAATTTTAGTCCTTGGCATTAATAATTACTAGTCATGGCTACTTAATTCTCAGCCAAATGCTGATTCTGATATCACATTATTCCGATTTTTATTTAATCATTTTTTATTAACATATCATATTCCATTTAAGTTATTCACTGACTCGCTTGACAGCTTAAAGTGAATTTAATTTGTCCATTAGTTTGTGTCAGTTATAGTATGGTTGTAGTGTCAAACAGTATTTGGGTTTACTGCTTCTCGTGGCACTTCTTCTTCCTTTTTCTTCCATGGTCCCTCTCTTCTTGGTTACTCTTAGCATTACCTTATCTATTTACATTATCGTTATGTATTTATTAAATCTGATAGTATATGTCTAGGTTATGTAACATCTGGTCATGTTACAATATTGGTATTTGAAAAAAGGTGAATTTTATTTGTACATACTAAAGTATAGAGTCAAATTTTTTCTATTCATTTACAAAGGTCCGTACTATAATAATTTTGTGTGTAATATACAAGCATTCTTTAATATGTTTATGAGATTCTCCCAATTTTATTTGCATTAATTCAGACTGCAGTAACATTAAATTCCACTGTAACCCATTATTAATACTTAATCATTTGCATGTTAACAGAAACTGTACATTGCTTTTTATTGCATTATGTTGAAAAATGGATTTTAATGTACTTGTTTGGTTATACATTAGATTGTACTAGGTTCTAAATTGGAAGTACGTTTTAATTCCGGTACTTTGAATAAATACAGCCTTTAATTTACATACAGCCTTTGAATGTACACTAACTAAGGAAATGTCTGTTAAGTCTAATTAATTTTACAAACCTAAAAGGTTAGGTTATATTGTTAAACGTAGCCACAACCTCCCAAAATCGTCTCTGTACCGTAATTATGTGCGATAAATGTAAAGTAATTTCTGTACTTCCAATAAATACACCCTTTTAATGTACACGAACAAAGTAAATTTTATTTAAGTTACATTGTCGTACATAACCTCCATAACCCGGCATTAGTTACTTGTGAAGAAAACTGTTAAAGAGTACACATCGGACACCGAAATATAGTACACACGTGGAGACGGAAGTTTGATTTTGCCGCTGGCTAATCCCTAAGACCCAAATATTATTATTATAACATCAATCCTTACTACAAACATCTGTTACATAACTTTTGTGTACATTCCAACAATATGACCTGGACACAATACATTTAACCCCAATACACATTTATTTACAAATTTTCGTCACATGTTATTATCTACCACATCTCATTTCATAAGTAAACCAAGTAATTACCATTAACTCAATTAATTAAATGTTCATGAGCAATAAATGTTTAACCACCATCGTCAAAAATTAGTCTTATGTTGAGTATACGCGATTCATTTTTATTTAAATTCATTATATTACTAGTGTTAATATCATAACCATATAGATTTGTTGTTTCCATTATACCATAATAATAATTCCCAGGGTTATCCCCCATTATTATTTTATCATATGACATGCCTACATCAGTAGTTTTGGTTAAGTCTCCGTCAGTATTTTCTGTCTCAGTTAAATAGTTTATACATTCCTTACTGTAGTCATTAGCTATTACTAGTACGCTGACTCACAACAGGTAAGTGTTTATTATTATCCCTATAATCATCTACTACCGTGCTAATTACTTTAATCTTATTACAAGGTAAGTCATCAATATCATCATTGTTATCATCATCAGTTACCTCAGTCTCATTACTAGGTAAGTTAATTTTATCCCCTCCCTCTCTAGTTAAAATCTCCATTAACTCTTTATAAACTCTCTGTAACTTGAACAACTCTATCACTCTCTCACTCTCTTTATAATCCCTTTCCCAAACCCCTTTTACATTCTCATTCCACTGAGAGGGCAATACCACATTATTATAACACCATCTGGCCTTACCAGATACACACAAACAACTTATTTGACCATTTGACAACCCATTGTCGCCCAGATGTCCTAGTGAGGATCTCTTGTCCTCATAAACCACTTGTGAAGTCTTTACTCCACATTTAACCCCAGAAAAATTTGCCCCCTGTACCCACTCTACATTTCAACTCTCTTCGTACTCCCTTTCTAACTCAGTGACACTCACTAACACTCCATGACTAACCTCAACTGATTTTACACTCTCATTCTCCTTATCACCACTGTTACTCAAGGTATCGGCATTATATTCATTCAATATTATTTCACTATCATTATAATCTTTACTTATTGTCACACCACCACTTAACTTATAATTCATCATCTGATTCTTGTTCGTTATTATCTTCTCATTATAATTACCACTTGTACTAACACCCTCGTTATTTATATTGTCGTCTGTTACTTCATTATTCTCATTTTCACTACTACGGTTATCTAATTGTGCATTCATGGCGCTTATGCGCTAATCAAGCTGTTGTATTAACTTAATATTCATTTTATTTAGTTTACCATCGATATTCTTTTGTGACTCCATCACTTTTTCGTTTAATTCATTAATTTACCCCCTTAATTCATTATGTTGTTCTTTCATCTCATTAACATCACTAGACATTTTACGCAATAAATCGTCTTTGCATCAAGTCTCTTATTTTGTTCATTTAATTTAATGTCATTAATACCAAAACGTTTATTTATGTCGCTACTTATTTCATTAAATTTTGTATCAAATCGATTATTTAATGCATCAAATTTCTTATTATTATCATTTGACATTTGTTTAATCTCATCTTTAAACTAATATTTTGATAAGACATCTTATTCTGTTGCTCTAAAAGCAACTGCATCATACTCATCGTATCATTACTGTCAAATTGTTTATTTTTATTAATTGAGGTTGGGGTTAACTGAATCCCAGAGTCGTCTATCACAGCTGATTCGTTTAATCCTCTGTTTTGGACTATGATTGGAGTTGAATGAATCTCCAACCCACTCATAACCGTTGATTCGGTCATTGCTTGAATTTATGACTCATTAACGCCAGTTACATTTATTTGATTCTCTATATTCCCCATTTTGTATATTATTATGGCTTACACATACAATTATACACACTTTAACTTAATTTTACTTTACCACTTTCTCACCACAATCTATAATCATTTACAACAGCGCCCTCCCTCTGTCCCTCCTATGGCGCTACAGCCCAAGTCGGGCCCTGGCTCCACCAATCTCCACCTCCAATCCACTCTATCCACTGCAACCCTCCTCCAGTTTCTTATCCCCATGCCTCTCGCGTCCTCTGCAACGCCATCTTCCCACCTCTTCCTCGGTCTACCTCTAGGTCTTGTTCCCTCCCATGTACCCAGCAAAGCCCTCTTGGGGTTTCTGCCATCCTCCATTCTCAGAACATGTCCGGCCCAATGCAATCTTTGTATCCTTATAAATTGTGAGACTGGTATCTCTTTATATATTTGATACAGTTCATTGTTGTATCTCAGTCTCCATGAGCCATTTTCTTGTATTGGGCCTATAATGCATCTGAGGATTTTTCCTTTCAAAGGTGTCTACTATGTTGACTGTTTTCTGTGTTATTGTCCATGCTTCACACCCGTAGCATAGCACCGGTCTGATGACAGTCCTATATATTTTCATTTTTGTTTCCCTGTGCACATTCCCAGACCTAAATGATGGCAGCAATGCGAAGTATGCCTTGTTAGCCATGGTGTCCGTCTTTGGATCTCCGGTTCCTCTGATCCAGTCTTTGCTAGATTCACTCTGAGGTACAACAGCGCCATCACTCCCAAATAATCCGCCTCTGCAACTAAAATTAGGTCTAGTTTATATAATTAAAATAAATTTTATAAACCGTCCCTGTTCGGGCGCCATTTGTGACTATATGATTTTATGAGCAAATAATCTTTTCACAAGTTTCTAAGATTTACTTTGTCTTACCTTCGGGTTCACCTCCAGCGTCTTATAGATGAAACTGTTGCAGAGTGAATATTTAGGTGTGAGTTACAAAATAATTACGCTAACACGTTATGCTAGGAATTACTCTGATTTATTTCTATTTAGTTAAATTCACAATTTACTTTCTGTTGAACAATGGTTTACCCAAAACAATCACTTAATTACTTAACACATGGAAATGATATTAAAATGTTATTACAGTTACTTTTATGTCATCCCCTTATAACACCAAAATTATTCAAAAAAGTTTACAATTAATTGATTGCTACCAACTATAACTCAGTATTTAATGTTATGAAACCAGTACTTTAACTTTGTACGTACGCACTCTCGCTTACACTCTCGCTCTCTCCCTCTCTCTCTCTCTCTCTCTCTCTCACACGCTTTTATTTCATATAGGTAATTTTGTTATATATTCTACCAGTTGCAACTGTAAAATTTAAAAGTTTGGCCAATTAATTATTGCTTGTACTTGACCATTCCGCTTGTGTCTCTCCGAGTTGCACAATCACTGTCTATTCAACTTTCCGGTTCACTACAAGTTTTTGAGTAAACTATTGAATTTGCTTCCTTGTTGTGACTGTTCCTCACCACTGTTTAAATTATACTGATACTCGTTATTTAGTCAGCCGACTATAATTGCTCGAGCACGTCTTTTTTATGACCGCGCGGTCTAAAGAATTTGAGTCGACAGGCCTCCTTAATCTGGCATTTGGGCGCACATTACGGGGTGTGAGACTGGTCACGTGATCCCTAACCCAAGCTCTGATTGGTTGGTTTAAACTGGGCCAGTGATGACTACAACCTTTTTACCGCCTGGTGACTTCGGCGGGTTACATTCGCCTTCTCTGTAATTCACAGAGGTCCTGGATTGCAGATGATTGTGTAACGCATCTAAACAGATGGACGCTAAGACATCAACACACTGGTCTCTTTCAATAACATTGTACTCACTTTTGTTAAAAACGAGGCTCCACTGAGGTTGACTGCTACTTGCATTACAACATTTAAGATTGTTCAAAATCATTCTTTATCACCCAAATCTGTACCGTTACAACACATTGAGTTTTACATGCCCCAATTTTTGGAGAAATAATGGCCCGAGATCGATACCTCCTGAGGTACTGCATTTCAGTAATAACAGTCTCCAATCCCCTTCAGACCCACTATTCAAAATTAGAATAATAATAGACCATTTCAGAGCAGTTTTCAAAAAATATATGAAACCATTCCAAAATCTGCATTGATGAGAGCCTAGTACTGTTCAAAGGCAGGCTGGTTTTCAAACAGTACATAAAGACGAAACAAAACCATTTTGGCATTAAATTGTTTGTTGTGTGATACAAAAACAGGCTTCATCCTTGATTTTATAACATACACTGGACAAAGTACAGAGTTAGCAGACACATACAATTTGGGCATATCAGGGGCGGTTGTTACAACATTATTATCTCCAGACTATCTAAACAAAGGGCATACAGTTTTCGTTGATAACTGGTACATAAGTCGAAAACTGTTTTCTACCCTACATGATAATGGTACCAACGCATGTGGCACAGTCAGAAAAAACCGGAAGAACATGCCAACACTGACAGAAAAATTGAGAAGAAATTAACTATAAGCAAAACATACTTCTGACAACAAAATTATGGCAATAAAATGGTACGGCAAGAGAGATTTGTACACTCTTACAACCGTGCACACACTCAATTTCAGCCAACTGGTAAACGCGATTATAGGACAGGTAGGGAAGTTCTGAAACCAAGTGCAGTGTTGGAATATAATAAAAACATGGTAGGAGTAGATAAAGCTGACATACTTCTTAGTTCAGTTGGGTCAGTGAGGAAAACTGTAAAATGGTACAAAAAACTATTTTTTCATATTCTGGACATGGCAATTTTAAATTCTCATTCCCTGTACCAAACTAGTAGTGGGAAAATAGTTTCACTGGCAGATTTCCAGCTCAAATTGATTACTCAAATCCTAGAAAAATATGTTGACAGAACCAATAATAAAAGACATGCAGCACTGAGCAGTGATTCACCACTAAGACTGACTGAAAGACATTTTCCATCATACGTACCCCCCCCCCCCACAGAGAACAAAACAACTCCTACCAGGCACTGTCATGTTTGCAGTAATACGAAAAGAGGATTGAAAAAAAAATAGAAACTAGATATATGTGTGCTAAATGTAATGCTCTGTGTGTTGTGCCATGTTTTGAAGAATATCATTCTTTGAAAAATTATTATTATTTCAATATATACAACATTTATAAACATAATATAATTACTTAATAATAATATATATAAACTTTAAATTTAGAAGTATGAATTAGTGTATATGTTGTGAAATGTAAATACAGTGAAAAGAAACGTTAAGTTTATTAGTTTGTGTTAATAAATTAGGAATTTAAGTGACAAAAGTGATAAATGATAGACATCGAATACTGTGGATTCATTGTATATGAACAAGGATTGATTATTGGTAAGTGCAAATGCTTAAAAATCAGTTAAATATAGTTTAGAAAGTTTAGTTACGGAACACATGTGAACACAAAATTTGGCCAGCACTGGGGTGTAGGGTCACGGGTCACTTATGTCCGTAGCAGCGAAAGGGTTAAGAAGATACACTGACATCATATTATGCCTCTTATATGTAACACGCAACAATAATAATCTATAACATCAAAACAAAAGACATTAAAAAACAATTGTAAAATTCTTGTAAATTTCTCGGGTGTCTGACAGGAATATAAACTTTGAATCATTATTAAAATTTGAAATCTTTGCAAATAATCTGCAAAAATAGTATTATATTTTTTGTTAAATCAAGTTGTAAGTTTACTAACATTTTAATAAAATAATATTCACTTTAAGTAAACATAAACATAATTATTGTTTACAAGACAGCACCCATTCTAAATTGTTTGGAAAAATTATTTTTAATAAAACTTAAAATTCCATATTACTTATTTTACTTCAACTATTTACATTTTCGTATTGATTTTACTTCACTAACTTATACTTCAGTTCTTTGTGTGTGTGTGTGTGTGTGTGTGTGTGTGTGTGTGTGTGTGTGTGTGTGTGTGTGTGTGCATGCGCGCGCGCACGCACGCAGCTCATGGATATATGAGACAATGACAATGATGATGATGGTGATGATATTGTCGATGCCGATTTCCTGTCGCCAATAAAACCTTAAGATTGGCCCCATGAGTAAGTCATTTGCGTCTTCCGGTGGCAGTGGAAAGAAAGTACATTTCTTCTTATGGCATTGTCTGAATTGCAAATTGTGTTTTGTAGTAAATTTGATTAAATAACCATGTTTAATTATTGTCATTAATTCATTCATGTCTGGACAGGATTTCTGTAACCAAGCAAAATACGTGCATACACAGAGATTGTCCCCATTTGCAGCACAATACCTGTTTCTGCTGGTAGACCACACACACACACACACACACTGCATAAAATTGACAGGTGATCACGTTTGACAGGCTAGAACCTGTAATCTTTGCTTGTACATACACTACTTAAAATTATTTCTAACAACTTCTGTCTATGAATCATTTACGACAATACTGCCATTGTTAAATATGCAAATATATGTGTTGTTGCATATATTCCCCAGGTGTTATTGAATTTGAATGGTATTCGTATTTTATTTACATCTTCACATACGTAATTATTCACATAACTACGTTTTAAAACGGCTTCTTATAAAAAAGATTTAATCGAACATAGTAAACACTGCCATGGAGGGATACAAAATTCTGCCACCTTTCTTTGGACGTATTGTTCTCCGTTGACGATATCCTGTGTCACATTTACGTGATTTGTAGGAAGAGGCTATATAAAACAATGATTTTTATACCTTTCTTTTCATGGTGCTATTTCTACCTGTTTCTCTAATAATGTGCTGTTTATTCTGAGACTCACTGTGTTTCCCCTTGGTCTCTCTCTCTCTCTCTCTCTCTCTCTCTCTCTCTCTCTCTCTCTCTCTTGTGGGAAATAATTTCTCTTCGTCTTCTCTCACTTTGTTGTTCATATCGTTTTGCTCTTCTCCAACCTTGCTTGCATTTCTCTCTTCATTGCGATTCCTTCTCTTTCTGCCCAAAGTTTTCTCTTACACTCTCCTTTCTTCTTTCTTGCAGTTCCTTTCGGTTGCCATCACATATCACCTCTAGAGAATTGCTTTTATTTTTGTTATCTGTGTGAGCAAATTTAGTAATTCTTGAATGGTTTTAATTCCTTCTATGTATATTTACATATATATTCCTAATCTTATATTTCAGTTCAAGTGGTATGCTAATTTTACTAACTTGTGTTCAGTGAATTTTGATTTGTTTACTCCTTTCAACTGGCTGAGTGATGTTCTCTTCAAGGGTAAGTTTTCCATGTGTTTAAGATCTACCACAATTGGTATCTTACCTGTCTTTGTGTATCAATATTCCAATAGCAGCAGTATTCAAACAAGTCTTATATTGTTCACAAATAGTTTACTTGCTCAAACAATCATGTGGCAGCAGAATCTTGAAAATGTTTCTTTATTAAGCAAGCTTCTCTGTCAATTACATTATTACCTATTGATTCCATTTATCATTCACTATTCAGATGGAATTCAGTTTGATTGTTCTTCAATCCTTGAATATTAAATTAGTCCTCTCTTCCGTACATGTAGGATACACAATCATCTGAACCAGTCTTCTCTTTACTCACATTCTAAGATTTTCTACTTCAATGTGTAAATCATTGTAGAACATATTTATTTGACTTGGATAGTCCTTTGTTGTTTTGGTAGATGGTGGCAGTTTCCAATGAGTAGTTCAGACTTCTAACAGTTGTGTCTTCCTTATGTTTTCAAATTTCTTTTACTGACTTAAAATCACACACACACAGAGCTTAAAATCAACATGTGTTCACTTTGACAAGCTACAGCTTGTATGCTTTCCCTGCACATACACATAGCACTACTGAAACTATTTTCAACAACTGCTCTATTAATTATTTACAAAAATTGTAGTGTCATTAAATATGCAAGTGTGTGTGTGTGTGTGTGCGCGCGCGCGCGTGCCATTCACCATTCAATTATATACACATTTGCTTACAAAAATCTACTATTCTTCCTATGAAGAGTAATACAATACTGTAATCAGACATAGGGTAAGGTTAATTTTTGCAATCCGAAAGCTACCTCACAGACAGAACATGATTTTTAACACTATTTTGTGCTGCTTCAGAGTTCTAATTATGAATTATTATAGTTGTGAATTCA
Organism: Magicicada septendecula; assembly: GCA_034769895.1. Lineage (NCBI taxonomy): Eukaryota > Metazoa > Arthropoda > Insecta > Hemiptera > Cicadidae > Magicicada > Magicicada septendecula. Next base: position 476,061,098 of record CM068373.1, read on the forward strand.
TTTGTTACAGTGTTACTTATTTACACCCATGAATAATATCTGTGAAGAAGAGGATTCTACCCTGGATAGTGAACTATATAGGGGACAGTCAATTCAGAATACTCTGGGAGACCATCTGTCACAACACAAGTTAATACATTCTGGCATTAAGAAGTACCAGTGTGATGTTTGTTCAAAATCATTTACTGTGTTCGGTAGTTTGTCACAACACAAGTTAATACATTCTGGCATTAAAAAATACCAGTGTGATGTTTGTTCAAAATCATTTACTCAGTCTTGCAATTTGTCAAAACACAAGTTAATACATTCTGGCATTAAGTACCAGTGTGATGTTTGTTCAAAATCATTTACTCAGTCTCGCAATTTGTCAATACACAAGTTAATACATTCTGGCATTAAGTACCAGTGCGATGTTTGTTCAAAATCATTTAGTCAGCCTCGCTATTTGTCAATACACAAGTTAATACATTCTGGCATTAAGAAGTACCAGTGTGATGTTTGTTCAGAATCATTTACTACCTCATACTATTTGTCACAACACAAGTTAGTACATTCTGGCATTAAATACCAGTGTGATGTTTGTTCAGAATCATTTACTACCTCATACTATTTGTCACAACACAAGTTAATACATTCTGGCATTAAGCAGTACCAGTGTGATGTTTGTTCAAAATCATTTACTCATTCTTGCAATTTGTCACTACACAAGTTAATACATTCTGGCATTAAGAAATACCAGTGTGATGTTTGTTCAAAATCATTTACTCAGTCTTGCAATTTGTCAAAACACAAGTTAATACATTCTGGCAATAAGTACCAGTGTGATGTTTGTTCAAAATCATTTTCTACCTCATACTATTTGTCACAACACAAGTTAATACATTCTGGCATTAAATACCAGTGTGATGTTTGTTCAGAATCATTTACTACCTCATACTATTTGTCACAACACAAGTTAATACATTCTGGCATTAAGAAATACCAGTGTGATATTTGTTCAAAATCATTTACTGTGTTCGGTAGTTTGTCAATACACATGTTAATGCATTCTGGCATTAAGAAATACCAGTGCGATGTTTGTTCAAAATCATTTACTCGGTCAGGCTATTTGTCACAACACAAGTTAATACATTCTGGCATTAAGTACCAGTGTGATGTTTGTTCAAAATCATTTACTACCTCATACTATTTGTCACAACACAAATTAATACATTCTGGCATTAAATACCAGTGCGATGTTTGTTCTAAATCATTTACTCGGTCAGGCTATTTGTCACAACACAAGTTAATACATTCTGGCATTACAAAATACCAGTGTGATGTTTGTTCAGAATCATTTACTACCTCATACTATTTGTCACAACACAAGTTAATACATTCTGGCATTAAATACCAGTGTGATGTTTGTTCAGAATCATTTACTACCTCATACTATTTGTCACAACACAAATTAATACATTCTGGCATTAAGAAGTACCAGTGTGATGTTTGTTCAAAATCATTTACTCATTCTTGCAATTTGTCACAACACAAGTTAATACATTCTGGCATTAAGAAATACCAGTGCGATATTTGTTCAAAATCATTTACTCGGTCAGGCTATTTGTCACAACACAAGTTAATACATTCTGGCATTAAGTACCAGTGTGATGTTTGTTCAAAATCATTTACTACCTCATACTATTTGTCACAACACAAGTTAATACATTCTGGCATTAAGAAGTACCAGTGTGATGTTTGTTCAAAATCATTTACTCATTCTTGCAATTTGTCACAACACAAGTTAATACATTCTGGCATTAAGAAATACCAGTGTGATGTTTGTTCAAAATCATTTACTCAGTCAGTCAGTTTGACAAAACACAAGTCAATACATTGTGGCATTAAGAAGTACTAGCATGATGTTTGTTCAGAATCATTTACTACATCAGCTAGTTTGTAAAAACACAAGATAATACATTCTGGCATTAAGAAGTACCAGTGAGTTGTTTCTACAAAATTATTTAATTTGGCATAGCTTGTTGTGTTACAAATAACATGCTGGCATAAAATACAGTAAAACTTGTCCAAGGCAGAACATGGATAAGGCGGAAATTTGCCCAATGTGAACAAATTCTCTAGTCCTGGCGTATAGAATAGGGACTATAGTGTTATTTATTTTCTATAATGCAGAATCTGCCCATGCGAAAATGGAAAGCAATATTTCAAGAATTTATTAAAAAGTACTTGTATAATGCGGAAAATGTGTAAAAATGATTTTGCGCTCCCTACCATTTACTGTTTTGTTTGAGAATTAATGTTAGTCAGGTAGTCATTGTTTGGACAAGTAGCTTCATACCGCAAGAATATATAGAACAAGGTCAAATACCTGCCTCTCTATTGTATCAAAAAATGTTAAGAGGATTAGAAAGCTGGTAGGTAAACAATAAATTGACGCTTACTACGGATCATTAACTTCAGTTATAGGGACAAAGAAAGAAAGAGTGAGAGAGAGAGAGGAGGGGGAATTGAACTTTCCAATTCATGGAAAAGCCCAAACTTTTCAGTGTCCATGTTCGGTAACTGGAATTTCAATAAACCGGTCAGTTCATTTTTGCATCATGGCTAAATCGTACGTGGCGTTGTCACTAAACAAAAAAGTTAAAGTCATAGAAGCAAAGGAAAAAGATAAACTCTCTACAGGAAATAATGATGCGGTTCAAGTGTGGCAAAATGTAAATCTACAACACACTTAAACAAAAAGATAAAATAATGAACAAGTGGCTGCAAGGAAACGGTCGAATGAAAAGGAAGGCAAAGATAACTGGCAACGAGGAAATCAACGAGGTAGTGTGGGAGTGGTTCACCAATGCAAGGTCAAAAAACATTCATATATCCGGTCCAATGCTCCAAAGTGAAGCTCTCACAGTAGCCAAATCTCTCAGAAACAATCAGTTTAAGGCGTCTACAGGATGGCTGGACAGTTTTAAGAAGAGGCACAATATTGTGCAGAACGAAGTTTGTGGGGAATCTAAGGATGTGGATGAAAGTGTGGTAAGTGAGTGGAAACCAAAACTGTTAGAATTGATTTCACCATATGAACCTAAAAACATTTACAATGCACACAAAAACAAGATTGTTTTTCCGGGCATTACCAACAAAATCACTTGCGGTTAAGGGAGAAAAGTGTGCCCGGGGCAAAATGTCCAAAGAAAGAATCACAATGTTATTGTGTGGAATTTGGTGGGAGAAATGGAAAAGCCTCTCGTGATTGGAAAGGCAGCAAAACCGAGATGTTTCAAGAACCTGAAAATTAATAATCAACCAGTGGTTTGGAGAAACAATAAAAAAGCTTGGATGACTGCTGCTAGAATGAAAGGGTGGTTAAATGGGTTCAATGCAAAAATGAAGAAGGAAAATCGAAAGGTGATCCTTTTTCTTGACAATGCCACCTGCCACCCAAAGGTAATGCTTTAGCAAGATCTGTATCAGTTCTGGATGCTGTGAACTGGATCAGGTTGGCAGTGAAGAAAATTAAAGCAGAAACTGTAAAAAAGTGTTTTGGTAAAGCAGGGTTTGGGGAAAGTGATGTTGCAGATGATTTGGAGGAGGTGAGTGAAAACATAGTGGCAATATTCAATCTTTGCTGAGCAAAAGAACTTTCCTGTGACACAGAGAACTTTGTTCGAAGTGATGACCATCTAGCCACACATTACAACTTTGAGTCTGCTACAGCTCTTCTAGCAGTAAGAAATATGGAGGAGGAGGAAGAAGGAGGAGAAGATATTTCAACAACGATTCGTACACATGACCAAGCCCTTCATTGCATCAGTGACGTAATGCAGTTTGCCATTGATTCCAACGCTTCCAGCCTTCTTGAACTATTGTATACAGTTACGGACTGCATTCAAAAAGACATGATCACAAAAAAGTGGAAACAAGTTTCTTTTTGTTGGATCTGTGGGAAAAAACTGAATGATTTGTACATTTTAATCGTGTAATGTGTAGTGTAATAATAATATAATACTGTAATAACATGTGTTTCACCTATGAACAACAGCCAGCCCCTCCGATCTTCACTCATAAACAGGTATGTACAGTAAGGCTGTATGTTTTTAATACAATTTCTTACACGTTATGTAATTTTGTATAGTGCAGAAACTTGGCCAATTTGGAAAATAAATTTGGTCCCTTGCGATTCTGCTTTGAACAAGTTTTACTGTAATAACGGTGATGTTTGTAACATAATTTTTTGTTTGTACATTTTGAATGTAGATTAGTCCATTATACTATTACGAACCATTTCTGTATGTATGTAAATATAGTTTCTATTGCCCAAGAAGTTTTAGCAATGTAATAAAACTTATCAATATAATATTTTTAAACAAAAACCATTAGACAATCACAATTATACAAATAAATTAATATATGCTGTAATATTGCCACTGTAAATATGTAATATGTCTGTAATATTTGGCACTACAAAACAGTAGTGAAATTTGTAACAAAATTTTACCTTACAAATTAAAATGATTAAAATATACATTGTAATGTAGTGTAACATTAGTGATACACATTTATCCTCTAATTAAATTTATCACTGCATGAGTTGCAGTGATATATTGTAACTCGCGGCATCGCCCCCAGACCCCCCTCTGTGGACGCCCCGATCCGACGAACGTCGGGGGAGCTATGTACATATTCACAACGGCCTCCAAACGAACCTATCCCAGGAGGTAATGTATTCTCAGTAATGCCTTTTATTTACTTACAATATCTGAATATTTACAATCACTTATTTTAACATGCAAACTTCAATATTACACAACTTAAACATTATTATATTACATATTTACAGGGTGGAAAGCTTATTACCGAGAATACATTATTTATACACTGTTTCTTGTGTGCCATCTATAATCCGGTCGGGAGGAACAAGTAAGTGAATATTTTTTGGAGATCTTACCCAGCTAAGCGCGACGTAAGTTGCCCATGGGTAAAAGGGTCGGACCGTAAATATAATGCCACGAAATCTATGGTTTGCCCTTGACTTTTGTGGATCGTTATCGCATAACGAAGTTTGAGGGGAAACTGCCGCCTGTACATTTCGATGGGACTATTTGGGAACATCAGAAATTTAAAAGTTATTCTTGGGATGCCAAAAAGCTCGTCAGAGCCTGTTGTTCGGCATGTGATAAGTCGACGAGTAATTGCGACAATAATTACTTTTGTGCCATTGACTAAGCCGAGATTAAAAGTTAAATTTCACGTCACCATGCAAACCGATCCTACCTGAAGCCTGAGAACGTGTTCTGGAATTCCTTTCCCTTGAGCCTGATGTAATAGGGACTCATCAACATCTATTCCCGCTCTGTCCTCCTTGGCTACACTGTCAAAACTATATAAATTTTCAATTTCCCCGTCGAGCGCCTGTAATACTATACCGTTAATTTCTTTGACATTATTATTCAGAGTGCATATTACAACCCTTTTTGCACATTCATCAGGCTTCTGTAAAATTTCTTTGGTGAAAACAAAGTCAATCAATTCGCGAAGCTTAGTCACGTAGGATAGCTGTGGTAGTGCCACGAGTTTTTCCAAATTATGCCCTTCGCTGAGCTCGCGTTTTTCGGTGGAGTTGGAACCTATCTTCATTAAAAATTCTTCATAATATCCTTCGCCGGCTAACCTATGGGCCGTTGTAAGCGTGAACGACTTAACTTTTTTCCAGATATAAGATCCGCGAACTGACGCACGAACGATATCAGCATTTGTCTTAGCGTTTTCTACTACCGGAGGAATTTGCCTGAAATCTCCCGAGAAAATTATTATTTTACCGCCAAACAACTCATCCTTTTGCATCAGGTCTCTGAGAGACCGGTCCAACATTTTGATTAGTTTTTATGCACCATAGCCGCTTCATCGAAAATCAGTAAAGTCATCTCGGATGAGTTCAGCTCTCTGTGTCCCGTTGGTTATCGACCAGAAACCGTCATCGCATATATCTAGGGATAATCTGAAAAGGCTATGTGCAGTCGTACCTCCAGTGAGATTTTGAGCGGCGATGCCAGAACTGGCTACGCATAAGACGACTTTAGCTTGAGACTGCGCGAAAGCTGAAATAATTTTAAGAAGGAGCGTTTTTCCCGAACCGCCAGAACCGTGCAAGAAGAGAACTTTTTCATTTTGTTCGCCGCGCATGAGCAACTTAAAGTAATCAAAAACCCTAGATTGATCAGAAGAAAGCCGCGATTCCCATTCCTCGACAAAAGCATTCTGAACTGAGACGCTGTATTGAAGTTTTTCGCGACCTAATTCCGTGGAATCATCTTCAACTATGGGAAGACCGGCCTCTAGAAGCGAAGATCCATGTCGGCGCAGACACCTGTCTATGTGAATAAGACCTAACTTATACGCCGCTCTTTCCTCATCTTCGTGAAAATGTTCCAAAAAATCCTCGCATAAATTTGCTTTATATTTCTCCCACATTTCCAGCACCGGAGATCCTATCACCGAGAGCATAACAAAAAATTGCCTCAATCTGTCGGCTTTCATGAAGCGTGCAGCCTCTTCAAGAGCGTCGAAGTATTCTTTTTTATCATCTGCGAGTCTCAATTCCCTAGCCACCTGCTGGAACGTTTTGCAATCAGGGCCTCCAAGAGCGTACAAGTCCTCATACCACGGCATGGATACCTGCATAGCAGCATTCTCAGATAATACTGCTCACCTCTGGTGGGAGCGACCCAGAAGAGTCACAACACAATCACACCTCTGTCTTCGCGTTATGAAGTGTTTCCCGTCTTAATGCCAAACCGCATTAAGGGAGGATTTTGGACTGCTTGGGTGGATTCTGTACTGCTCGTAAAAACCTAATAAGTGAGGTCATTCATTTCCGGAGTATCAGGGCGACCGAAGTATAAAATTAAAAGAGACTTTGATTTTTCACACGCTTCCTGTTCGTTACCGAGACGAAAAACGACGTGCTTTCCTTTTAGGTGAACCGGCAAATTTATAACTGATGGTTTGCGGCCTGTTAGATCGAATTCCAGAACCCTCCAAGCAGCATCTGAAGCTCCTATGTACTGTTTTTTTACGTATTCTTCAACTTTGTCGACTTCTTCATCTTCCCGAACTACTGTCATGCGCCGAAGTGGAGAACCCTTCGAAATGTATTTGAAAAGATACTTTACTACTCTGCGGTCCGACGCAATTTCCAGGTTAGCGTGGCATTCATGCTTCAGCAGTAACGCCGCGTTGTATGGCACTATCCACCTATCATCGACCTCTATCATGTGATGTTTAAATTGTACGGTCGTTTTGTTTTTGCTGTTCCGCTTGTAGTGTACAAATCCTCTTTCGTCTGTGTACGTGGTGTCCGTATGGGGATTTGTATAAAATGTATTGCATTTTTGCAGTTCTCGATCCCAGCACAGCAAATCTGTTCTGTTTGGGGGCCCGCAAGGTCCGTGCTTCATGTGCCGCAAGACAAGACTTCTTAGTCTGCCGCAAGCCTCTTCTTCGCCCGGAATATCTGCCCTAATTATCCTGTCTATTTCCATGTTCTGTTTTGGGCCACCATCTTTAACCCTAAAACAAATATGCGCATGAGGTATACCGCGCATTTGAAATTCTATTACCATACTATATACGCGATTTCCCCAAATAATCTACCACTTTGAATATCACGCATTAATTCTCGCCTTTTAAGTTCAAAACCCCGGTTACATAAGTGGGGCTCATGTCTACTGCCGGGGTGTTTGGATTTTTTAATTTCTTCCCAGCCCCCGCAAGCTGTAAAAGTTAGGAAATATGTCGGGCCACCTAATCGGGATACGAGGGCCATCGCGTCCATGTAACAACTTTTCATATATCTCGGGCCACTGGTAAACGTGTGATGAAGATATATTCTTCCAGCGACTATTTTCCTTCTTGCACCGTTTTGTCACATAATATCTCTTTCTCAACCACCGCTTGCACCTCATCCATTGGGCCAGTTCGAAGTCCTCCTGGTTTTTGTGCTTTCTTCTGCTCGTTCTGAGAAAAGAACAATCATCCTTCGATCTGTGCATACATGTCGATCAGCCAAGTTTCCGAAAGAGGGCCGAACCTTGAAAACCTATCTTCCGAAAGAAGTAAACACCGAGTATACTTCAAGAGGGACAATTTTTGTCCCTTGTTATCTGACCTACCCAAGTGCCAACCCGGTTGGCCTTCGGGATACAGAAGAGGGTATTTGAAAGGTTCGACCAAAAGATTGTTGGCGTGTATAATTCTTGGCTCTGTTGATCCCTTTTTCCAAACACAGAATTTTCCCTGCAGTGGTTCTCATTCGTCGCAACTGAGGACTGCCGAGACTTCAGTGGAAAGCGGCCTCTCACCTAAAACCGGTCCGTGTGTTCATTGCGAGGTGGTTTCGAATTCAAGGCGGGCATTTTCTGAAGGTTCCTCATGTAACTTCTTGTAAAGGGAAACGTATGGGTTTCAGGATCCAAGAAATTGTTGGATTTCGCGTATTATTTCCGGTTCCAGTTGCTTCTGTTCGCCCTCAGCAATCTGCGCATTACCGTCGTCTATATATAGAAAACTATTATTCCAGCCTCTGCAATTTAAATCATACACCAAATGGTGTGTCCGACCTAATATTTTCTTAAAAGAGAGTCCTTTAGGGTTGTGATAGCCTAAGGGAACCGAAAGGGCACAAAAAGAGCAGAGGTCGTTATACCTCCGTGGATGTTTTAGGAACCGCTTCCAAATAAATTTTATCTGAAGGAATTGGAAAATCCATCACATTGTATTTTCCTAGTCCGCAGCACCACTGTGTTCTTCCAACTTCCTCCTCGAAGAGTCGCGTTCCACAGTGAGAACACTTGTGGGTTCCATCACGTAGAGAAGGAGTTTTAAGACGTTAGGCCTTTATTTCATCCAAAGATTTTCCCATTCGTTCAGCAATTATTGGTCCTTTTCTAAGCACTGTCGGTAGATGAGGTCCAGGATGAGAATGTTTGTATTTCTTGACTGCCCCTTTATTTACCTCCAGATTTTCTTTTCTATATTTCACTACCCCCTTTCTGTTTACCTCAGGATGTTCTTGTGTGTATTTTTCTACAGCTTTTCTGTGTACCTCTGAATGCCTTTCGGTGTATCATTGAACCGCTTCTCGATGCTGATCTCTTGTGCTCGATGAGGAAGTCTTTGGATGACCACGGGGCCTTTTCGGAGGCCTTCCGGCTTTTCTTTTTGGCGCAGTTTTATCCTTTGAAAGCTCAGTGATGTCTAATCCCCAATATCTTCCAAAACTACCGATATTCGCTCTTTAAATTTTAGATCCGACTTAAGTTCGAGTGGAATTTGTCTCTTTGTAGAACACTGGGGCTCCTGACCTCTTGTTGCTACCACCCGCGTAAGTTCATACTGGTTAATTAAACCATTAAAAGGAGACCTTTTCATAAGAAACCTTGCCATTTCTTTCAAATTAGAAAACGCGAATAGGTGGCCGACACCATCAGAAAAGAGGGTTCCATTCTCGTTTACCGCGTGGGAATCGAAAATAAAATATCGGGAGTTGCATTTCCAAAGCGAAACCGCGACGTGTAATCTGATAAAAACGAAACCCGAGTCTGCGTAATTTTCGAATAAATTTGTAAGCTTTTCTTTCAATTCCTCCGTGCAAGACCCTAAATCATTATCCGAAGATGGATAAACACCGTAATCTTCAAAGTGCGATTCAATTTTAAAAGTTTGACTTTCTAATTTGAGATATTCGGCTACATCGTTTACCGTTAAAAGAGCGTGGCGGTGATTTTCCCCGAGTGTCTGTTTTGTTTGTTTATAATAACAATCGCCCTGAACTATCAAGTGGTCAATATCTTGTGTTGTGAGATAATCTCTATGCACATTTTCGATGAAACAACAGGTTGCGACTGAAATGCAAACACATTGAACGTTACGAGTTTCACTAAATCGCGGATTGGCCTGGGAAATGGTACCGGAGGCTACGCATTCGAAACGCGACATCTTTAAAAATAATTTCAAAAAATCTTAGAAATAAACAAAAAATTTATAATTGCTTACAATGTAAAGGAAAAATATAAATAAACAATAAATATTATACTAATAATATAAATACAAAATTATGCAATAAAAACGAAAATAATAAAGTATTACATTTTTTAACTCACATAAAACGATGTCTTCAAATCGCCAGCCTGTGTTAATCCTGTTCCTACGATAATCTGGAACTGATAACGTATGATCCTCTACAGCTGCTAATCCTCATCAGGTTATCAGATGTCTTCAATTATGATCCAGACCGCAGAAACAAAGATGAACTGCAAACTTTGATGTCTTGAAATCAAGAACTGATGGCTTCTGAGTTGTCAGCTGCTAATTTTCCTCTGCAAAATGTTTCGCAGATGTCCTGCGTGATGATCCTCGCTGTAGTCGTATAGTTGAAGTGAAGTGAAAAGTGTGATTTCAGAAAATTGAGTAACAAAGTAGCACGGGTTCCCCCTTTTTTACTTGTTTACTCTTCAGCTCCTGATCTCACACTGAGTAACATTCTGACATAACAGGATGACTCATTGATTGCACAATATTGCACAATACCTTTCATTTTGTATTTCTACATTTAAATACATGGTAAATGGTACGTTTATTGCAGAAAACAACTGCTCAAAATAAGAAACTAATTCCAGTCCCCCACTGGGCCATAAAACAAACAAGAAACAATAAAGATATTCGTAAATTTCAAACAACCGATAATCGGTTTACATTTAGTCAGGCGAGCCGACTGGATTAAAATTACTCCCAGCTCGATAGCGCTAACCGTTCTCAACATAGGCTCCCCTCTTATATCCGGTATGAAAATCGGTCAGACGAAATTCATTTTTTCGGGCTTCCGGTTGCACAAAGCTTTGGTTTTATAATTTTTCCCCAAGTTACTTCAGACGGGGGAATAAAAAAGGTCTCTGTGTTTTTTCGCTCTGAGGCTTCCTTATGGGTTAGAATTTATGTTGGTCAGTGAGTCAGTCAGTGACCTCTGGGGCTTTATATGTTATAGCTTCGTAAATTTCAAACAACCGATAATCGGTTTACATTTAGTCAGGCGAGCCGACTGGATTAAAATTACTCCCAGCTCGATAGCGCTAACCGTTCTCGAGATAGGCTCCTCTCTTATATCCGGTATGAAAATCGGTCAGACGAAATTTGTTTTTTCAGGCTTCCAGTTGCACAAAGCTTTGGTTTTATAATTTTTCCCCATGTTACTTCAGACGGGGAATAAAAAAGGTCTCTTGTGTTTTTTGCTCCGAGGCTTCCTTATGGGTTAGAATTTATGTCAGTCAGTGAGTCAGGGAGTGACCTCTGGGGATTTATATGTTATGGATTCGTACATTTCAAACAACCGATAATCGGTTTACATTTAGTCAGCCGAGCCGACTGGATTAAAATTACTCCCAGCTCTATAGCGCTATCCGTTTCGAGATAGGCTCCCCTCTTATATCCCGTATGAAAATCGGTCAGACGAAATTCGTTTTTTCGGGCTTCCGGTTGCACAAAGCTTTGTTTTTATAACTTTTCCCCAAGTTACTTCGGACGGGGAATAAAAAAGGTCTCTTCTGTTTTTTTCGCTGCGAGGCTTCCTTATGGGTTAGAATTTGTCAGTCAGTGAGTGACCTCTGGGGCTTTATATGTTATAGATTCATAAATTTCAAACAACCGATAATCGGTTTACATTTAGTCAGGCGAGCCGACTGGATTAAAATTACTCCCAGCTCGATAGCGCTAACCATTCTTGAGATAGGCTCCCCTCTTATATCCGGTATGAAAATCGGTCAGACGAAATTTGTTTTTTCAGGCTTCCGGTTGCACAAAGCTTTGGTTTTATAATTTTTCCCCAAGTTACTTTGGACGGGGAATAAAAAAGGTCTCTTGTGTTTTTTCGTTCCGAGGCTTCCTTATGGGTTAGAATTTATGTTAGTCAGTGAGTGACCTCTGGGGCTTTATATGTTATAGATAGATTCATAAATTTCAAACAACTGATAATCGGTTTACATTTAGTCAGGCGAGCCGAATGGATTAAAATTACTCTCAGCTCGATAGGGAGTAATTTTAATTAATTTTGATTAATTACTTCCCTTATTTTATTTTAATTCACTTGCCTATTTAAATAATTCAAATCACACGTGGTACACAAAAAATAGGTACTACCAGCTTATTCTTCTAATGTTTATGAAACCGCTAATATTCGTAAACTGACCGTATTAAAAATAATTAAGAGGGCTTTGGTGGGTACATGGGAGGGAATGAGACCTAGTGGCAGACCGAGGAGAGGTGGGGAGATGGTGTTGCAGAGGACGCTAGGGACATGGGGATAAGAACCTGTAGGAGGGTTGCAGTGGATTGGAGGCGGAGATTTGTGGAGTCAGGGCCCGACTTGGGCTGTAGTGCCATAGGAGGAGGATTAAAAATAATTATTCATACACAATTAATCACTTCGATATTCTTTTATTTTCTTTTTAAATTCTGTTCTTTTCTTCTTAAATTAAAATGAATAACAATTTTCTCAATTTTAATTGCCCAGGCTTGTTAAATTTGTAGCCCAGCAGTTGGTACGATGATCTTTTACATTATGTGAAATAACCTCGGGTTCTTGTGACTACAATAATTAATTACGAAAATATCCTTTGTGTACAAAACATCATAATACAAAGTTGACTGTAATAATTATAACAAAACAATATCTTATATCTAAAATAACGAATAGTTCATATGTGCCGAACAGTGTCTATTTTGAGGTTAACAAGTCTTAATAGGTTATTCTGCTTTAACCATTAAACACAAAGAAATAATAGTTACAATAGTGTTAGTGTGTTTGTTCAGTGGTAGTGGAATAAATGGTTCACAAGTGTACATAAAGTGTTTGTGTTATTATGATTAGTTATAATCCGTTTAAAATTTTAAGTATTAACACTATACTTTCCTTTACTTCACACAAACTTTTCTTATTCACTGTTAATATTATTAATTCACTATAACTCCTTTCTGATTAAGTAAACAATTCACAACACTTTTCTTCACATTTTGGTTATGTTATGGTAATCACTCTTCACCTAACTTAGCCGGGGTTCGATTCTGATGGTACTTACGTGGCTATAGGTGTCGCAGAGGAGCTGTTCGTTACTGTACGAATTTCAACAAAAATCTCAAGCATTGTTATGGATGACGTTGTTTTTCTGATTTCAAAATTTCTTAAATTTAACATTTTTTCCTTTTGCTATGTACAATTGTAAAGATCTTATTACCAATTAAGTGCTTTTTTTCTCCCGATCATTTTAAGATCTCGTAAAATATGTTTCTATTCGTAATTCCAAAAATAACATTTTTAAAGTTTGGCCTATTCTAAAAAATTGTTTAAATTATCTTTTTTGTTACATAACGAGTTTTCTTGGCTGTACATATGATTTTGTTTTAATAACATGTATTTTAACTACTATTAGTGATTACTACTATGAACATTAACTTTTTATAAAAACATGGCTTGTACAATAGGCCTAATAATGTCTTGTGTACTTTGGACTATTATTTGTTTCTTAAAGTGAAATTGCTTAATTCTAATACAAGTTAATATTTATTCTTTATTCATTATAAACTACATGATAAGATTTAAGAAAAGATATGTAGATATTTACTTAACGAAAAAGTATGTTATGGGAACATGCAGTGATTATTATAAGGAACATGGCCTCAATAGTTAAGGGAATGATAAACAGCAGCAAGACGAAAGAAAAGGAGACAATTTCCAACTATGAATGACCAAACGTTTGAGGCAATGGGGAAATACAATTGGTGACAAGAAAAATGTAGAAAAGGGAGCTCTAATGCCAGGTTACAAACGCCAAGTGATGCGCTCCCACTCAGAGGATGGATGCAAAAACAAATATGGACTTTATGTTAAAAGTTTTAAATATACATAAGCGTGAATAAAATTTCAACTGAGCACACATTAAATAACATTTTGAGTTTCTAGACTACAGTGTTTAATTTGTAATGGTCAAATAATCTAATTTTTCCTTGTTCTCTCAAAACTTTGATTTACAATTGCTACATCTTTTGAAATGTTGTTGATAAATTAAACAAACTCGTCGTTTGTACAGACATTGATGATGTCACCCGTAAGCAGTAAGCAGCGGTTAAATCGTTTGGACAAAAAAAAATTTTAACCAAGTTTGTAGAGACATCGGTTTCATTTTTTTAAAAACATGGTTTCACATTTTAATTGAAAGCATCGCCGTCCATAAACGCTACGTTAATTATTGTAATGTAGCGTGAACATGTGAGAACACGAATGTGAGTTGCATGTGAAGAAGAATGTTTATAATATATAATATTATATACACATATAATTTCAAAACGTATAATATGTAATTATAGTACTATAATAAAGTTTATAATTAAACAATTAATAAATATACATAATAACTTACATCGTTTGACTATTATATCACAAGTCTCGTAAAATCTGTAGGCCTAGTAGATTTAGATGTTAAAATATTTAATAAATATTAGGAACAATAGCTCCAGGATATGCAATTTATAAACATTTTCTACCTGTGTAGTTTTACATATCAGATTTTAAGTAAAAATAACTGTTGGAACATTTTATCTAGCCTTCCGGTATATTTTTTACTGCATTATTATTCAATGCAGGCACGAGGTATTTTTATTTTCTGGAATATGTGAAACATATTGTGTAGCTTGACTCCTTCCCCTTGTAGCGTGTCAATTTTGGGTGTTTTTATTTTTTACCGTATGGGGTATTTATATTTTTTATTTATTTCGTTTTGGTGCGGGATTTCTAAAATTATTGTGCAACGTTATTTTCTTTATAACAGAACGCATGGCATATGGAACCGTGGTTGGAACAAAGGCGAGACGCAATTAATGTTGTGTCATTCGGCTAAAGAATTCGCACCTCCACGAAATTCTAAGAACTCTGTACATGTGTGTTGACGCACGAGCGCCACTATACCAGCAGGCGCTCGCAGGGACGCGACCAGTACGAAAGCAAGATGGCTAAAGAACAAAACTATTCATCGTTCCTTTAGTTTCCCTCAGGAAACGCTGCTATAGTCCGGCCCACTTTTATGACGTCAGCCAATGCCTAAATGAGATCGTAGGCTATATTGACTAAAAAACTACATGCATGGCATGGAACGAAGTTTCGACGACGAAGAGCAAGGCAGTGCTTTCCGTCGAAAGTATGAGACCATCTCGGCAGTACCTGTTACATTATTGTTCCTAGTCTACAGTGAGCAGAGACGCCATACAGTGCACGAGAAACCAAGTACAGCTACAGACGCTTATATTTTGGTTCGGGCCCGGTTGGTCGAATTTTCACAGATGTAGTTAATTCAATAAGACCGACCGGGACCCAAGAAAGTCATTAATTCATTACAGTTAGAAATTTGTGGCAGTGGAAAAGTGAAAACAAATTACGTACATGTGAATCGGGGACAAAACACGTGTTCGGCCGGTAACGCGGTAGTGGACGGTTATATCGTAACAATAGAGGAATGTGTTAAGTTTAATAAAAATGAGGGGTAAAGTATAAAATGGCATGTGTGTGTGAGTGATGCAGAATGGGCTACCTTAATTAGTACTTAAATATGAACGATAAACATATTTTATAAACTCGCTTTCTAGTGTCTGTGTTTAATTCATTAAAAATTATTTAGTTTACTTTAAATGTGTTAGTCTAAATTATTTCGCCATTACCACGTTCTCATTTCTGTGTTGAAAAAATTCGTCTAACGAAATCGGGGGTTTTCTGAAATTCTATTACAGTCAGATAGCGGGATCTTTTATAAGGGCAAGAGTGTAGAAGGTTTCGATATTTAACCTTTAGAAAAAATATCGTGGCGACCTGGGCAGTTTCAAAAGGCAAGTTTTACGGGGACCATGACGGTAAGTGAATTTCTGGCAGTGGTAAGTATCATTTTATGATGAGTGTAATATGTAAATAGAAGTGGAAAAGGTGAGTACCTTCACAGCGACGACCCTGCCAGGATGTTCGTATATAAATTTTATAGGAACTAGACCTGTTTTAAAGCACAGAAAATAGGATGTGGTAATGACGAATGTATAAAAATTGTATTGCACATATTTACATAGGTTATGTTCGTGTTGTGATTCAAAGTGTGTTAGGGTTTGAGTATAGAAAAATAGTAGTTTCATATATAAAAGTGTTATACAAACGAACTTTAAAAATGTCTATAATACAAAGTAATGATAGTGATTTTGCGTGGGATGAGTGGGAGAAAGAATTTCGAGGTGTTGTGGGGGAGATGACAGACGAGGAATAGGGGTAATTTAGACGATAGGTTAACACGAATGGAAGAACAAGAGGAAGGAATATTCGTAGAAATTAATAAACATAGTGAGATGACCAATGATACAGGTAAGATAGTTGAAGAGATAGTGGTAGAGAATAAGGCAGTAAATAGGCCTAGTGATAATGATGAGAATGTGGGGGTGGTAAATAAAGGTAGAGAGATAGACCAAGTTAACAAAAATAAAGTCGATCAGGTGACAGACAATGAGGTAAGTAACAATGAAATGAGTGAATCTAATTATAAGACACAGATGATGAATATGATGATTGTGATGTGCAACAAGTTTAATGAACGGTTGGATAAACAAAACGCAATGTTAGAGGACATGATTAGTGATGTCAAGGGATTCAATAATGATATGAAAAAACAAGACGAGAAGCGGGAGGAGGATAGATATCAATTAAAAGAGAGTACGGAAGTTGAGTTAACACAGGTAAGTGGTAATAATGTCTTGGATAATAGCGAAGAAATAATTAACAAGGTAAGTTACAGTGGTAAAAATGAATTAATAAATAATAGTGATAGAATAATTGAAAATGAGCTATTTAAGAATGATGTAATGAAAACAAATAGGGATGATGAAGTTTGTGGTGAAGTAGAATTTAATAACGAAATGTTAACGAGTGTTGATGAAATTGAGAGAGAGTGTGATGAAAGGTTAGGGTGGCAAAGGGCAAATTTTCCCCGTGATGTAAGTGGAGTAAGGACTCCGCTAGTAGTGATTTTTGAGGACAGAGTTTCCTCCGTTAATTATGTGGAAGACAAGGTGTCTTCAAGCAGTCCCCTAATTTTTTGTAAACCTGGAAAAGCCAGGAAGTGGTATAGTAAGTTTGTTGTGCCCTTTGCATGGAGTGAAGTGGGTCAGTGGTGTTGTGACAGGTATTGTGATGAAAGTGATTATGAGAGAGAGAAAGAGTTAGAGTGGTTCAAGATAAATAGAGGTTATGTAGAGCTGATAGAGAAGATGGATATTAAGAGAATTATGATAAGTAATGTAGACATACCTTGTGTAGTAGTAGACAAGGATTATATTGATGATAAATATGTACCTGTAGGAAGAATTAGTGTACTTGTAGTGGAGGAATATGATGAGAAAATAACTTACCTGGGTGTAACAACAAATATTCACGGAGGCTGGATAAAAACAAATAATGGTGACAAGTCTTATGAAATAATAAAAGGGAAGATGAATGACATAGAGGTAATGGTTTATGATAAGAATAATAATAATAAATTGGATGTAAATAAAAATCATTTAGTCTATAAATATGTGAGGTATCTTTTTGACGATGGAGGCTAAACCATAAAACAATAAAAGACAGTTAAATATTTTGTTTTAAGGATTTTGACTTGGCTGATTTGAACATGGAAATATGATAACTGAATAAATAATGAATCAGATTTGTAAATAAATATGTGGGAAAGCCAATTGTATGTGTTGTGGTTAAGTGAACAGTGTATGTAGGTAATTAATTGTTGTAATAATAAGATAAATATTTTGCAATTTAAATAAATAAATAGAATGAATTGTGAAAACAGTAATTGACTAATGGTAATTGTTTCGATAACTATATAATTTATATTTTCAGTAATTAATTAAATTAAACCAATTTGATATGCTTAAATATTTTGATTGCTTATTTAAATTTTAATTAATTAAATTTTTTTATGAATTTAATTTATTTTACGAGATGGAAATTTGGTAATGAATGATAAATTGTTGGATTTAAACTAATTTTGTGTAAAATGTTTCAGAGATGATGGTGATTATGTTTTGGGTGTATATCATGTTAAATGGATTGTAAGTAGAAAAGTTTTACAGTATAATCATGTATAATAAAAATGTTTATAGGTGTGATGGAAATGTTAATGCAATAGTGAGACTATTTGAAATAATTGTGTTTAATAAAAATGATAATTAAAAATTTTAATAATAAATGAAAAAATGATATATACTAGTTATTGATAATAAATTTTGGAAATTTTAAGAAAGTCCAGTGGTATAAAGTTATGAATGATTAAATGTTTATTGATGAAAATATTATTAGAATGTATATAAAATTTTTTAATTAGTTAGTAAGTTGCTAATGCGGGGGTGGCCTGTGCTCCCGTAGATAGCGAAATGGGTTGGGGGTAACAGTGAGTGTTACCCCCATCGGAGGCCAAAATGGCGAAAATGTGCGGCACACCTTTTTTCGTGTAAATTAAATTTACACACTGCTAAACGACCGTGTCGCACATAATAGTAATGATTGTAACAGGCAGTCAAATTGAAGTTTAGATTTCCCCGACTTTTCGGGCGATTACTGCCTTACCAGCACTAATTGTGGATTTGGCTAGCGGCCAGCTATGGTCATATCAAGTCCCTTGACCATAGCTGACTTGAAATTGGTACATATTAGAAATTCAATTGGGGGGTGACAATTAGAGGAAATCTTCCGGCACTATGAAACAGCGGCTGCCACTCTGCCCGCTTGGGGGTAGCAAAGACAGGTGGTAGACCCGCATTAAGGGTATATAATTATATAACAAGAATATGTTGATATTCAACAATGTTTAAATATAATAGCGGAAGCAAAGACGCGGAGAGGGAAGACCTGCTCCAAAATATACAGTCTTTGTTGAAGCGCAAGGGCGCCACAGTCCTCCATAATTTGAAATAGTGCGTGTGGCCGGGAGGTGGCTCAGAGGAGCCACGAATGTAAATTTTATAACAGAAAAATTTTTTATTCAAATTTTGATCAAATAAAAATGCTTGTGCTCTGTTCAATTAACTAGCTGCTCAGATATTTAATATGAGGTGTTCATTACATGCTTTAATTTTAAATGTATTATTTTATTGTTGTAAGTTAGATATAGGTATGTGTTTTCATTATGTATGTGTATTTTAAACTAAGCCAATAATTAAACGTCTGGCAGGCGGGTAACACAAAATGATCAGAATCAGAAAGGGGAAACAATGAGGTGAGAAGTAATGGTAAATAAATAGTTATATATTTCATGTACTTCGTTCAATTTTGAGATTTGTTTTTATTGTATTAGGAGATCAGCTGATCAGCACAAAGATATCACTGGTAAATTAGTTATAAATGTTCTAAGTAATTGATGTTCAAGGTAATGGTTTAATGTATTGCAGGTGTTTTAAAGTAACGGTACAAATAGTTTGATAAAATGAGTAATAAAAGATAGTTGTTGGGTGATAAATAGTTAGTGGGACACGCAGATCTGTCCAAGTTGAAGTCAAAGTCAAAATTGAAATAGTAGAGATAAATATGATGTAATGTTGTTTTGAAGTAATATGTGTTGTAGTATTTTGAGAAGTATTGATATTGACACAGTAGTGGTGGAGAATAATAGTAGAGTTTTTTGAGTGACATATATTGATGTTTATAATTATTGATGTTATTTTGTTGTAGTTGTAGTAAGGTAATGAGATTGAGATTTTTTGGGGATGGCAATTTTGTAGTAGGGGGTAGTGTATTGGGGGAGTCCGCAACAAAATGAGATGTTGGGACGGGAATCGGTATCGATTTGAGTGAGGAGGGGCCGCCTTAGGTAGAATCCAGGGGCCAAATAAGGGAATTGAGTTTTTTGGGTGGGGGAAACACATATCCTATGTACAAAGGGTTAGAGAGTATTTTTTTTATATGTAGAGAGAAGGTGGCGATTTGAGTTTAATGATAAGTTGGGGTTAGAGTGTTTTGGTAGATGTTTTTTAATAGAGATGGGTGTCATGTTAGTAACAGTTGTTAGTGGTTAGAGTCAGAGGGAGAGATAAAGTTGATATATGTATACAGATCTAGTACAGTCAATGAGAATAAATAATTTACATCACCCACAATAAGGGAGAATCAGATTGTTAAATAAAGAGAGAGATTTATGATAAGGAATATAAAATTTTCATTTTTTAAACCAGTGACAGAATTTTGATAAAATTTGAAAATAATGTAAAATTAAGAATTGTTTATTTTAAATAATTTAAATGTCAATTTGATTATTTATATTAATATTTTGTTTATTTTAAATGTTTTATTTTGTTGTTTTGTGTTTCAAATTAGATGTTACAGATGCTGAATGTGTTTCAGATAGAACTAATACATAACATATGTAGGTCAAGGGTCTTGGACTTGACCTAGTTTCGATCAGCTGATGAGGTCATACACCTACTAAGCTTGTATAGTAGGAAGCCAATTTGATTTGTTTATTTAATCAATTTAAACCAATTTTCAAATAATGTCTAAATATGAAGGAAACATTTAAATAAATTTAAATTTTTTTGAATTTTAAAATTTTTGGAAATTTTAATTTTTTGAAAAAAAAAAAAACTTGATTTTTCGCCTGCCAGCGAATGAATATTTTAAGTGTTGATTCTTTTATTATTTGTGTATTAACCATGTGTATTTTATGGATTTATTTTGTATTGCATTGTATTGTTGGAATCTAAGTATTTACATGTTAGAGTAAGTATATGTTTTGATTAGGAGAAAGGTTTAAATTAATGCATTTTAAGTAAAAAACAGAAAAAAAAGAGAAGGAAGAGAATTTTTTTGATAAAATATTATTTTGAATTTTGATTTTTTAAATTTTTCATAAATTTTAAAAGAATTTTTTCAATTTTACAATGGGGTATGTCAACATGTAATGTGAGTGTGTGAGCCCAGTATCTGCTAAAGGCACCCCAGCTTGCATAAGAGGGGAACCATATCGGTGGAGGATCTGGAATAAATTACGCCAGGGATCGAGGAGTTTTTGGGGGTAGCATGTTAGAAGGGGAGGTGCGCTGTGGTTCGAGTCTGTTCGATTTCTCGGTGTTGGGATCTCTTACGGAGAAGTCCAGTGATCTCGTTCAGATGAGTCCATAGTCACCAAGCCAGAGGGGTAGTGTACCCATGTAGAGTAAGAACAAGAGGGGGTTGTTGGCACCAGATCCTCACCAGTCCTCTTCGGGGTTATCGATGAGATTTCTTCTGTTGTGAACAGCAGAATTCTCATCGAGGGGGTATTGTAGCATGTCAATTTTGGGTGTTTTTATTTTTTACCGTATGGGGTATTTATATTTTTTATTTATTTCGTTTTGGTGCGGGATTTCTAAAATTATTGTGCAACGTTATTTTCTTTATAACAGAACGCATGGCATATGGAACCGTGGTTGGAACAAAGGCGAGACGCAATTAATGTTGTGTCATTCGGCTAAAGAATTCGCACCTCCACGAAATTCTAAGAACTCTGTACATGTGTGTCGACGCACGAGCGCCACTATACCAGCAGGCGCTCGCAGGGACGCGACCAGTACGAAAGCAAGATGGCTAAAGAACAAAACTATTCATCGTTCCTTTAGTTTCCCTCAGGAAACGCTGCTATAGTCCGGCCCACTTTTATGACGTCAGCCAATGCCTAAATGAGATCGTAGGCTATATTGACTAAAAAACTACATGCATGGCATGGAACGAAGTTTCGACGACGAAGAGCAAGGCAGTGCTTTCCGTCGAAAGTATGAGACCATCTCGGCAGTACCTGTTACATTATTGTTCCTAGTCTACAGTGAGCAGAGACGCCATACAGTGCACGAGAAACCAAGTACAGCTACAGACGCTTATATTTTGGTTCGGGCCCGGTTGGTCGAATTTTCACAGATGTAGTTAATTCAATAAGACCGACCGGGACCCAAGAAAGTCATTAATTCATTACAGTTAGAAATTTGTGGCAGTGGAAAAGTGAAAACAAATTACGTACATGTGAATCGGGGACAAAACACGTGTTCGGCCGGTAACGCGGTAGTGGACGGTTATATCGTAACAATAGAGGAATGTGTTAAGTTTAATAAAAATGAGGGGTAAAGTATAAAATGGCATGTGTGTGTGAGTGATGCAGAATGGGCTACCTTAATTAGTACTTAAATATGAACGATAAACATATTTTATAAACTCGCTTTCTAGTGTCTGTGTTTAATTCATTAAAAATTATTTAGTTTACTTTAAATGTGTTAGTCTAAATTATTTCGCCATTACCACGTTCTCATTTCTGTGTTGAAAAAATTCGTCTAACGAAATCGGGGGTTTTCTGAAATTCTATTACAGTCAGATAGCGGGATCTTTTATAAGGGCAAGAGTGTAGAAGGTTTCGATATTTAACCTTTAGAAAAAATATCGTGGCGACCTGGGCAGTTTCAAAAGGCAAGTTTTACGGGGACCATGACGGTAAGTGAATTTCTGGCAGTGGTAAGTATCATTTTATGATGAGTGTAATATGTAAATAGAAGTGGAAAAGGTGAGTACCTTCACAGCGACGACCCTGCCAGGATGTTCGTATATAAATTTTATAGGAACTAGACCTGTTTTAAAGCACAGAAAATAGGATGTGGTAATGACGAATGTATAAAAATTGTATTGCACATATTTACATAGGTTATGTTCGTGTTGTGATTCAAAGTGTGTTAGGGTTTGAGTATAGAAAAATAGTAGTTTCATATATAAAAGTGTTATACAAACGAACTTTAAAAATGTCTATAATACAAAGTAATGATAGTGATTTTGCGTGGGATGAGTGGGAGAAAGAATTTCGAGGTGTTGTGGGGGAGATGACAGACGAGGAATAGGGGTAATTTAGACGATAGGTTAACACGAATGGAAGAACAAGAGGAAGGAATATTCGTAGAAATTAATAAACATAGTGAGATGACCAATGATACAGGTAAGATAGTTGAAGAGATAGTGGTAGAGAATAAGGCAGTAAATAGGCCTAGTGATAATGATGAGAATGTGGGGGTGGTAAATAAAGGTAGAGAGATAGACCAAGTTAACAAAAATAAAGTCGATCAGGTGACAGACAATGAGGTAAGTAACAATGAAATGAGTGAATCTAATTATAAGACACAGATGATGAATATGATGATTGTGATGTGCAACAAGTTTAATGAACGGTTGGATAAACAAAACGCAATGTTAGAGGACATGATTAGTGATGTCAAGGGATTCAATAATGATATGAAAAAACAAGACGAGAAGCGGGAGGAGGATAGATATCAATTAAAAGAGAGTACGGAAGTTGAGTTAACACAGGTAAGTGGTAATAATGTCTTGGATAATAGCGAAGAAATAATTAACAAGGTAAGTTACAGTGGTAAAAATGAATTAATAAATAATAGTGATAGAATAATTGAAAATGAGCTATTTAAGAATGATGTAATGAAAACAAATAGGGATGATGAAGTTTGTGGTGAAGTAGAATTTAATAACGAAATGTTAACGAGTGTTGATGAAATTGAGAGAGAGTGTGATGAAAGGTTAGGGTGGCAAAGGGCAAATTTTCCCCGTGATGTAAGTGGAGTAAGGACTCCGCTAGTAGTGATTTTTGAGGACAGAGTTTCCTCCGTTAATTATGTGGAAGACAAGGTGTCTTCAAGCAGTCCCCTAATTTTTTGTAAACCTGGAAAAGCCAGGAAGTGGTATAGTAAGTTTGTTGTGCCCTTTGCATGGAGTGAAGTGGGTCAGTGGTGTTGTGACAGGTATTGTGATGAAAGTGATTATGAGAGAGAGAAAGAGTTAGAGTGGTTCAAGATAAATAGAGGTTATGTAGAGCTGATAGAGAAGATGGATATTAAGAGAATTATGATAAGTAATGTAGACATACCTTGTGTAGTAGTAGACAAGGATTATATTGATGATAAATATGTACCTGTAGGAAGAATTAGTGTACTTGTAGTGGAGGAATATGATGAGAAAATAACTTACCTGGGTGTAACAACAAATATTCACGGAGGCTGGATAAAAACAAATAATGGTGACAAGTCTTATGAAATAATAAAAGGGAAGATGAATGACATAGAGGTAATGGTTTATGATAAGAATAATAATAATAAATTGGATGTAAATAAAAATCATTTAGTCTATAAATATGTGAGGTATCTTTTTGACGATGGAGGCTAAACCATAAAACAATAAAAGACAGTTAAATATTTTGTTTTAAGGATTTTGACTTGGCTGATTTGAACATGGAAATATGATAACTGAATAAATAATGAATCAGATTTGTAAATAAATATGTGGGAAAGCCAATTGTATGTGTTGTGGTTAAGTGAACAGTGTATGTAGGTAATTAATTGTTGTAATAATAAGATAAATATTTTGCAATTTAAATAAATAAATAGAATGAATTGTGAAAACAGTAATTGACTAATGGTAATTGTTTCGATAACTATATAATTTATATTTTCAGTAATTAATTAAATTAAACCAATTTGATATGCTTAAATATTTTGATTGCTTATTTAAATTTTAATTAATTAAATTTTTTTATGAATTTAATTTATTTTACGAGATGGAAATTTGGTAATGAATGATAAATTGTTGGATTTAAACTAATTTTGTGTAAAATGTTTCAGAGATGATGGTGATTATGTTTTGGGTGTATATCATGTTAAATGGATTGTAAGTAGAAAAGTTTTACAGTATAATCATGTATAATAAAAATGTTTATAGGTGTGATGGAAATGTTAATGCAATAGTGAGACTATTTGAAATAATTGTGTTTAATAAAAATGATAATTAAAAATTTTAATAATAAATGAAAAAATGATATATACTAGTTATTGATAATAAATTTTGGAAATTTTAAGAAAGTCCAGTGGTATAAAGTTATGAATGATTAAATGTTTATTGATGAAAATATTATTAGAATGTATATAAAATTTTTTAATTAGTTAGTAAGTTGCTAATGCGGGGGTGGCCTGTGCTCCCGTAGATAGCGAAATGGGTTGGGGGTAACAGTGAGTGTTACCCCCATCGGAGGCCAAAATGGCGAAAATGTGCGGCACACCTTTTTTCGTGTAAATTAAATTTACACACTGCTAAACGACCGTGTCGCACATAATAGTAATGATTGTAACAGGCAGTCAAATTGAAGTTTAGATTTCCCCGACTTTTCGGGCGATTACTGCCTTACCAGCACTAATTGTGGATTTGGCTAGCGGCCAGCTATGGTCATATCAAGTCCCTTGACCATAGCTGACTTGAAATTGGTACATATTAGAAATTCAATTGGGGGGTGACAATTAGAGGAAATCTTCCGGCACTATGAAACAGCGGCTGCCACTCTGCCCGCTTGGGGGTAGCAAAGACAGGTGGTAGACCCGCATTAAGGGTATATAATTATATAACAAGAATATGTTGATATTCAACAATGTTTAAATATAATAGCGGAAGCAAAGACGCGGAGAGGAAAGACCTGCTCCAAAATATACAGTCTTTGTTGAAGCGCAAGGGCGCCACAGTCCTCCATAATTTGAAATAGTGCGTGTGGCCGGGAGGTGGCTCAGAGGAGCCACGAATGTAAATTTTATAACAGAAAAATTTTTTATTCAAATTTTGATCAAATAAAAATGCTTGTGCTCTGTTCAATTAACTAGCTGCTCAGATATTTAATATGAGGTGTTCATTACATGCTTTAATTTTAAATGTATTATTTTATTGTTGTAAGTTAGATATAGGTATGTGTTTTCATTATGTATGTGTATTTTAAACTAAGCCAATAATTAAACGTCTGGCAGGCGGGTAACACAAAATGATCAGAATCAGAAAGGGGAAACAATGAGGTGAGAAGTAATGGTAAATAAATAGTTATATATTTCATGTACTTCGTTCAATTTTGAGATTTGTTTTTATTGTATTAGGAGATCAGCTGATCAGCACAAAGATATCACTGGTAAATTAGTTATAAATGTTCTAAGTAATTGATGTTCAAGGTAATGGTTTAATGTATTGCAGGTGTTTTAAAGTAACGGTACAAATAGTTTGATAAAATGAGTAATAAAAGATAGTTGTTGGGTGATAAATAGTTAGTGGGACACGCAGATCTGTCCAAGTTGAAGTCAAAGTCAAAATTGAAATAGTAGAGATAAATATGATGTAATGTTGTTTTGAAGTAATATGTGTTGTAGTATTTTGAGAAGTATTGATATTGACACAGTAGTGGTGGAGAATAATAGTAGAGTTTTTTGAGTGACATATATTGATGTTTATAATTATTGATGTTATTTTGTTGTAGTTGTAGTAAGGTAATGAGATTGAGATTTTTTGGGGATGGCAATTTTGTAGTAGGGGGTAGTGTATTGGGGGAGTCCGCAACAAAATGAGATGTTGGGACGGGAATCGGTATCGATTTGAGTGAGGAGGGGCCGCCTTAGGTAGAATCCAGGGGCCAAATAAGGGAATTGAGTTTTTTGGGTGGGGGAAACACATATCCTATGTACAAAGGGTTAGAGAGTATTTTTTTTATATGTAGAGAGAAGGTGGCGATTTGAGTTTAATGATAAGTTGGGGTTAGAGTGTTTTGGTAGATGTTTTTTAATAGAGATGGGTGTCATGTTAGTAACAGTTGTTAGTGGTTAGAGTCAGAGGGAGAGATAAAGTTGATATATGTATACAGATCTAGTACAGTCAATGAGAATAAATAATTTACATCACCCACAATAAGGGAGAATCAGATTGTTAAATAAAGAGAGAGATTTATGATAAGGAATATAAAATTTTCATTTTTTAAACCAGTGACAGAATTTTGATAAAATTTGAAAATAATGTAAAATTAAGAATTGTTTATTTTAAATAATTTAAATGTCAATTTGATTATTTATATTAATATTTTGTTTATTTTAAATGTTTTATTTTGTTGTTTTGTGTTTCAAATTAGATGTTACAGATGCTGAATGTGTTTCAGATAGAACTAATACATAACATATGTAGGTCAAGGGTCTTGGACTTGACCTAGTTTCGATCAGCTGATGAGGTCATACACCTACTAAGCTTGTATAGTAGGAAGCCAATTTGATTTGTTTATTTAATCAATTTAAACCAATTTTCAAATAATGTCTAAATATGAAGGAAACATTTAAATAAATTTAAATTTTTTTGAATTTTAAAATTTTTGGAAATTTTAATTTTTTGAAAAAAAAAAAAAACTTGATTTTTCGCCTGCCAGCGAATGAATATTTTAAGTGTTGATTCTTTTATTATTTGTGTATTAACCATGTGTATTTTATGGATTTATTTTGTATTGCATTGTATTGTTGGAATCTAAGTATTTACATGTTAGAGTAAGTATATGTTTTGATTAGGAGAAAGGTTTAAATTAATGCATTTTAAGTAAAAAACAGAAAAAAAAGAGAAGGAAGAGAATTTTTTTGATAAAATATTATTTTGAATTTTGATTTTTTAAATTTTTCATAAATTTTAAAAGAATTTTTTCAATTTTACAATGGGGTATGTCAACATGTAATGTGAGTGTGTGAGCCCAGTATCTGCTAAAGGCACCCCAGCTTGCATAAGAGGGGAACCATATCGGTGGAGGATCTGGAATAAATTACGCCAGGGATCGAGGAGTTTTTGGGGGTAGCATGTTAGAAGGGGAGGTGCGCTGTGGTTCGAGTCTGTTCGATTTCTCGGTGTTGGGATCTCTTACGGAGAAGTCCAGTGATCTCGTTCAGATGAGTCCATAGTCACCAAGCCAGAGGGGTAGTGTACCCATGTAGAGTAAGAACAAGAGGGGGTTGTTGGCACCAGATCCTCACCAGTCCTCTTCGGGGTTATCGATGAGATTTCTTCTGTTGTGAACAGCAGAATTCTCATCGAGGGGGTATTGTAGCATGTCAATTTTGGGTGTTTTTATTTTTTACCGTATGGGGTATTTATATTTTTTATTTATTTCGTTTTGGTGCGGGATTTCTAAAATTATTGTGCAACGTTATTTTCTTTATAACAGAACGCATGGCATATGGAACCGTGGTTGGAACAAAGGCGAGACGCAATTAATGTTGTGTCTTTCGGCTAAAGAATTCGCACCTCCACGAAATTCTAAGAACTCTGTACATGTGTGTCGACGCACGAGCGCCACTATACCAGCAGGCACTCGCAGGGACGCGACCAGTACGAAAGCAAGATGGCTAAAGAACAAAACTATTCATCGTTCCTTTAGTTTCCCTCAGGAAACGCTGCTATAGTCCGGCCCACTTTTATGACGTCAGCCAATGCCTAAATGAGATCGTAGGCTATATTGACTAAAAAACTACATGCATGGCATGGAACGAAGTTTCGACGACGAAGAGCAAGGCAGTGCTTTCCGTCGAAAGTATGAGACCATCTCGGCAGTACCTGTTACATTATTGTTCCTAGTCTACAGTGATCAGAGACGCCATACAGTGCACGAGAAACAAAGTACAGCTACAGACGCTTATATTTTGGTTCGGGCCCGGTTGGTCGAATTTTCACAGATGTAGTTAATTCAATAAGACCGACCGGGACCCAAGAAAGTCATTAATTCATTACAGTTAGAAATTTGTGGCAGTGGAAAAGTGAAAACAAATTACGTACATGTGAATCGGGGACAAAACACGTGTTCGGCCGGTAACGCGGTAGTGGACGGTTATATCGTAACAATAGAGGAATGTGTTAAGTTTAATAAAAATGAGGGGTAAAGTATAAAATGGCATGTGTGTGTGAGTGATGCAGAATGGGCTACCTTAATTAGTACTTAAATATGAACGATAAACATATTTTATAAACTCGCTTTCTAGTGTCTGTGTTTAATTCATTAAAAATTATTTAGTTTACTTTAAATGTGTTAGTCTAAATTATTTCGCCATTACCACGTTCTCATTTCTGTGTTGAAAAAATTCGTCTAACGAAATCGGGGGTTTTCTGAAATTCTATTACAGTCAGATAGCGGGATCTTTTATAAGGGCAAGAGTGTAGAAGGTTTCGATATTTAACCTTTAGAAAAAATATCGTGGCGACCTGGGCAGTTTCAAAAGGCAAGTTTTACGGGGACCATGACGGTAAGTGAATTTCTGGCAGTGGTAAGTATCATTTTATGATGAGTGTAATATGTAAATAGAAGTGGAAAAGGTGAGTACCTTCACAGCGACGACCCTGCCAGGATGTTCGTATATAAATTTTATAGGAACTAGACCTGTTTTAAAGCACAGAAAATAGGATGTGGTAATGACGAATGTATAAAAATTGTATTGCACATATTTACATAGGTTATGTTCGTGTTGTGATTCAAAGTGTGTTAGGGTTTGAGTATAGAAAAATAGTAGTTTCATATATAAAAGTGTTATACAAACGAACTTTAAAAATGTCTATAATACAAAGTAATGATAGTGATTTTGCGTGGGATGAGTGGGAGAAAGAATTTCGAGGTGTTGTGGGGGAGATGACAGACGAGGAATAGGGGTAATTTAGACGATAGGTTAACACGAATGGAAGAACAAGAGGAAGGAATATTCGTAGAAATTAATAAACATAGTGAGATGACCAATGATACAGGTAAGATAGTTGAAGAGATAGTGGTAGAGAATAAGGCAGTAAATAGGCCTAGTGATAATGATGAGAATGTGGGGGTGGTAAATAAAGGTAGAGAGATAGACCAAGTTAACAAAAATAAAGTCGATCAGGTGACAGACAATGAGGTAAGTAACAATGAAATGAGTGAATCTAATTATAAGACACAGATGATGAATATGATGATTGTGATGTGCAACAAGTTTAATGAACGGTTGGATAAACAAAACGCAATGTTAGAGGACATGATTAGTGATGTCAAGGGATTCAATAATGATATGAAAAAACAAGACGAGAAGCGGGAGGAGGATAGATATCAATTAAAAGAGAGTACGGAAGTTGAGTTAACACAGGTAAGTGGTAATAATGTCTTGGATAATAGCGAAGAAATAATTAACAAGGTAAGTTACAGTGGTAAAAATGAATTAATAAATAATAGTGATAGAATAATTGAAAATGAGCTATTTAAGAATGATGTAATGAAAACAAATAGGGATGATGAAGTTTGTGGTGAAGTAGAATTTAATAACGAAATGTTAACGAGTGTTGATGAAATTGAGAGAGAGTGTGATGAAAGGTTAGGGTGGCAAAGGGCAAATTTTCCCCATGATGTAAGTGGAGTAAGGACTCCGCTAGTAGTGATTTTTGAGGACAGAGTTTCCTCCGTTAATTATGTGGAAGACAAGGTGTCTTCAAGCAGTCCCCTAATTTTTTGTAAACCTGGAAAAGCCAGGAAGTGGTATAGTAAGTTTGTTGTGCCCTTTGCATGGAGTGAAGTGGGTCAGTGGTGTTGTGACAGGTATTGTGATGAAAGTGATTATGAGAGAGAGAAAGAGTTAGAGTGGTTCAAGATAAATAGAGGTTATGTAGAGCTGATAGAGAAGATGGATATTAAGAGAATTATGATAAGTAATGTAGACATACCTTGTGTAGTAGTAGACAAGGATTATATTGATGATAAATATGTACCTGTAGGAAGAATTAGTGTACTTGTAGTGGAGGAATATGATGAGAAAATAACTTACCTGGGTGTAACAACAAATATTCACGGAGGCTGGATAAAAACAAATAATGGTGACAAGTCTTATGAAATAATAAAAGGGAAGATGAATGACATAGAGGTAATGGTTTATGATAAGAATAATAATAATAAATTGGATGTAAATAAAAATCATTTAGTCTATAAATATGTGAGGTATCTTTTTGACGATGGAGGCTAAACCATAAAACAATAAAAGACAGTTAAATATTTTGTTTTAAGGATTTTGACTTGGCTGATTTGAACATGGAAATATGATAACTGAATAAATAATGAATCAGATTTGTAAATAAATATGTGGGAAAGCCAATTGTATGTGTTGTGGTTAAGTGAACAGTGTATGTAGGTAATTAATTGTTGTAATAATAAGATAAATATTTTGCAATTTAAATAAATAAATAGAATGAATTGTGAAAACAGTAATTGACTAATGGTAATTGTTTCGATAACTATATAATTTATATTTTCAGTAATTAATTAAATTAAACCAATTTGATATGCTTAAATATTTTGATTGCTTATTTAAATTTTAATTAATTAAATTTTTTTATGAATTTAATTTATTTTACGAGATGGAAATTTGGTAATGAATGATAAATTGTTGGATTTAAACTAATTTTGTGTAAAATGTTTCAGAGATGATGGTGATTATGTTTTGGGTGTATATCATGTTAAATGGATTGTAAGTAGAAAAGTTTTACAGTATAATCATGTATAATAAAAATGTTTATAGGTGTGATGGAAATGTTAATGCAATAGTGAGACTATTTGAAATAATTGTGTTTAATAAAAATGATAATTAAAAATTTTAATAATAAATGAAAAAATGATATATACTAGTTATTGATAATAAATTTTGGAAATTTTAAGAAAGTCCAGTGGTATAAAGTTATGAATGATTAAATGTTTATTGATGAAAATATTATTAGAATGTATATAAAATTTTTTAATTAGTTAGTAAGTTGCTAATGCGGGGGTGGCCTGTGCTCCCGTAGATAGCGAAATGGGTTGGGGGTAACAGTGAGTGTTACCCCCATCGGAGGCCAAAATGGCGAAAATGTGCGGCACACCTTTTTTCGTGTAAATTAAATTTACACACTGCTAAACGACCGTGTCGCACATAATAGTAATGATTGTAACAGGCAGTCAAATTGAAGTTTAGATTTCCCCGACTTTTCGGGCGATTACTGCCTTACCAGCACTAATTGTGGATTTGGCTAGCGGCCAGCTATGGTCATATCAAGTCCCTTGACCATAGCTGACTTGAAATTGGTACATATTAGAAATTCAATTGGGGGGTGACAATTAGAGGAAATCTTCCGGCACTATGAAACAGCGGCTGCCACTCTGCCCGCTTGGGGGTAGCAAAGACAGGTGGTAGACCCGCATTAAGGGTATATAATTATATAACAAGAATATGTTGATATTCAACAATGTTTAAATATAATAGCGGAAGCAAAGACGCGGAGAGGGAAGACCTGCTCCAAAATATACAGTCTTTGTTGAAGCGCAAGGGCGCCACAGTCCTCCATAATTTGAAATAGTGCGTGTGGCCGGGAGGTGGCTCAGAGGAGCCACGAATGTAAATTTTATAACAGAAAAATTTTTTATTCAAATTTTGATCAAATAAAAATGCTTGTGCTCTGTTCAATTAACTAGCTGCTCAGATATTTAATATGAGGTGTTCATTACATGCTTTAATTTTAAATGTATTATTTTATTGTTGTAAGTTAGATATAGGTATGTGTTTTCATTATGTATGTGTATTTTAAACTAAGCCAATAATTAAACGTCTGGCAGGCGGGTAACACAAAATGATCAGAATCAGAAAGGGGAAACAATGAGGTGAGAAGTAATGGTAAATAAATAGTTATATATTTCATGTACTTCGTTCAATTTTGAGATTTGTTTTTATTGTATTAGGAGATCAGCTGATCAGCACAAAGATATCACTGGTAAATTAGTTATAAATGTTCTAAGTAATTGATGTTCAAGGTAATGGTTTAATGTATTGCAGGTGTTTTAAAGTAACGGTACAAATAGTTTGATAAAATGAGTAATAAAAGATAGTTGTTGGGTGATAAATAGTTAGTGGGACACGCAGATCTGTCCAAGTTGAAGTCAAAGTCAAAATTGAAATAGTAGAGATAAATATGATGTAATGTTGTTTTGAAGTAATAGGTGTTGTAGTATTTTGAGAAGTATTGATATTGACACAGTAGTGGTGGAGAATAATAGTAGAGTTTTTTGAGTGACATATATTGATGTTTATAATTATTGATGTTATTTTGTTGTAGTTGTAGTAAGGTAATGAGATTGAGATTTTTTGGGGATGGCAATTTTGTAGTAGGGGGTAGTGTATTGGGGGAGTCCGCAACAAAATGAGATGTTGGGACGGGAATCGGTATCGATTTGAGTGAGGAGGGGCCGCCTTAGGTAGAATCGAGGGGCCAAATAAGGGAATTGAGTTTTTTGGGTGGGGGAAACACATATCCTATGTACAAAGGGTTAGAGAGTATTTTTTTTATATGTAGAGAGAAGGTGGCGATTTGAGTTTAATGATAAGTTGGGGTTAGAGTGTTTTGGTAGATGTTTTTTAATAGAGATGGGTGTCATGTTAGTAACAGTTGTTAGTGGTTAGAGTCAGAGGGAGAGATAAAGTTGATATATGTATACAGATCTAGTACAGTCAATGAGAATAAATAATTTACATCACCCACAATAAGGGAGAATCAGATTGTTAAATAAAGAGAGAGATTTATGATAAGGAATATAAAATTTTCATTTTTTAAACCAGTGACAGAATTTTGATAAAATTTGAAAATAATGTAAAATTAAGAATTGTTTATTTTAAATAATTTAAATGTCAATTTGATTATTTATATTAATATTTTGTTTATTTTAAATGTTTTATTTTGTTGTTTTGTGTTTCAAATTAGATGTTACAGATGCTGAATGTGTTTCAGATAGAACTAATACATAACATATGTAGGTCAAGGGTCTTGGACTTGACCTAGTTTCGATCAGCTGATGAGGTCATACACCTACTAAGCTTGTATAGTAGGAAGCCAATTTGATTTGTTTATTTAATCAATTTAAACCAATTTTCAAATAATGTCTAAATATGAAGGAAACATTTAAATAAATTTAAATTTTTTTGAATTTTAAAATTTTTGGAAATTTTAATTTTTTGAAAAAAAAAAAACTTGATTTTTCGCCTGCCAGCGAATGAATATTTTAAGTGTTGATTCTTTTATTATTTGTGTATTAACCATGTGTATTTTATGGATTTATTTTGTATTGCATTGTATTGTTGGAATCTAAGTATTTACATGTTAGAGTAAGTATATGTTTTGATTAGGAGAAAGGTTTAAATTAATGCATTTTAAGTAAAAAACAGAAAAAAAAGAGAAGGAAGAGAATTTTTTTGATAAAATATTATTTTGAATTTTGATTTTTTTAAATTTTTCATAAATTTTAAAAGAATTTTTTCAATTTTACAATGGGGTATGTCAACATGTAATGTGAGTGTGTGAGCCCAGTATCTGCTAAAGGCAGTCCAGCTTGCATAAGAGGGGAACCATATCGGTGGAGGATCTGGAATAAATTACGCCAGGGATCGAGGAGTTTTTGGGGGTAGCATGTTAGAAGGGGAGGTGCGCTGTGGTTCGAGTCTGTTCGATTTCTCGGTGTTGGGATCTCTTACGGAGAAGTCCAGTGATCTCGTTCAGATGAGTCCATAGTCACCAAGCCAGAGGGGTAGTGTACCCATGTAGAGTAAGAACAAGAGGGGGTTGTTGGCACCAGATCCTCACCAGTCCTCTTCGGGGTTATCGATGAGATTTCTTCTGTTGTGAACAGCAGAATTCTCATCGAGGGGGTATTGTAGCGTGTCAATTTTGGGTGTTTTTATTTTTTACCGTATGGGGTATTTATATTTTTTATTTATTTCGTTTTGGTGCGGGATTTCTAAAATTATTGTGCAACGTTATTTTCTTTATAACAGAACGCATGGCATATGGAACCGTGGTTGGAACAAAGGCGAGACGCAATTAATGTTGTGTCATTCGGCTAAAGAATTCGCACCTCCACGAAATTCTAAGAACTCTGTACATGTGTGTCGACGCACGAGCGCCACTATACCAGCAGGCGCTCACAGGGCCGCGAGCAGTACGAAAACAAGATGGCTAAAGAACAAAACTATTCATCGTTCCTTTAGTTTCCCTCAGGAAACGCTGCTATAGTCCGGCCCACTTTTATGACGTCAGCCAATGCCTAAATGAGATCGTAGGCTATATTGACTAAAAAACTACATGCATGGCATGGAACGAAGTTTTGACGATGAAGAGCAAGGCAGTGCTTTCCGTCGAAAGTATGAGACCATCTCGGCAGTACCTGTTACGTTATCGTTCCTAGTCTACAGTGAGCAGAGACGCCATACAGTGTACGAGAAACCAAGTACAGCTACAGATGCTTATATTTTGGTTCGGGCCCTGTTGGTCGAATTTTCATAGATGTAGTTAATTCAATAAGACCGACCGGGACCCAAGAAAGTCATTAATTCATTACAGTTAGAAATTTGTGGCAGTGGAAAAGTGAAAACAAATTACGTACATGTGAATCGGGGACAAAACACGTGTTCGGCCGGTAACGCGGTAGTGGATGGTTATATCATAACAATAGAGGAATGTGTCAAGTTTAATAAAAATGAGGGGTAAAGTATAAAATGGCATGTGTGTGTGAGTAATGCAGAATGGGCTACCTTAATTAGTACTTAAATATGAACGATAAACATATATTTTATAAACTCGCTTTCTAGTGTCTGTGTTTAATTCATTAAAAATTATTTAGTTTACTTTAAATGTGTTAGCCTAAATTATTTCGCCATTACCACGTTCTCATTTCTGTGTTGAAAAAATTCGTCTAACGAAATCGGGGGTTTTCTGAAATTCTATTACAGTCAGATAGCGGGATCTTTTATAAGGGCAAGAGTGTAGAAGGTTTCGATATTTAACCTTTAGAAAAAATATCGTGGCGACCTGGGCAGTTTCAAAAGGCAAGTTTTACGGGGACCATGACGGTAAGTGAATTTCTGGCAGTGGTAAGTATCATTTTATGATGAGTGTAATATGTAAATAGAAGTGGAAAAGGTGAGTACCTTCACAGCGACGACCCTGCCAGGATGTTCGTATATAAATTTTATAGGAACTAGACCTGTTTTAAAGCACAGAAAATAGGATGTGGTAATGACGAATGTATAAAAATTGTATTGCACATATTTACATAGGTTATGTTCGTGTTGTGATTCACAGTGTGTTAGGGTTTGAGTATAGAAAAATAGTAGTTTCATATATAAAAGTGTTATACAAACGAACTTTAAAAATGTCTATAATACAAAGTAATGATAGTGATTTTGCGTGGGATGAGTGGGAGAAAGAATTTCGAGGTGTTGTGGGGGAGATGACAGACGAGGAATGGGGTAATTTAGACGATAGGTTAACACGAATGGAAGAACAAGAGGAAGGAATATTCGTAGAAATTAATAAACATAGTGAGATGACCAATGATACAGGTAAGATAGTTGAACAGATAGTGGTAGAGAATAAGGCAGTAAATAGGTCTAGTGATAATGATGAGAATGTGGGGGTGGTAAATAAAGGTAGAGAGATAGACCAAGTTAACAAAAATAAAGTCGATCAGGTGACAGACAATGAGGTAAGTAACAATGAAATGAGTGAATCTAATTATAAGACACAGATG
The DNA here is from genome assembly GCA_034769895.1 of Magicicada septendecula. Taxonomy (NCBI): domain Eukaryota; kingdom Metazoa; phylum Arthropoda; class Insecta; order Hemiptera; family Cicadidae; genus Magicicada; species Magicicada septendecula. The sequence goes on from CM068373.1 coordinate 476,097,598, forward strand.
ATGAATATGATGATTATGATGTGCAACAAGTTTAATGAACGGTTGGATAAACAAAACGCAATGTTAGAGGACATGATTAGTGATGTCAAGGGATTCAATAATGATATGAAAAAACAAGACGAGAAGCGGGAGGAGGATAGATATCAATTAAAAGAGAGTACGGAAGTTGAGTTAACACAGGTAAGTGGTAATAATGTCTTGGATAATAGCGAAGAAATAATTAACAAGGTAAGTTACAGTGGTAAAAATGAATTAATAAATAATAGTGATAGAATAATTGAAAATAAGCTATTTAAGAATGATGTAGTGAAAACAAATAGGGATGATGAAGTTTGTGGTGAAGTAGAATTTAATAACGAAATGTTAACGAGTGTTGATGAAATTGAGAGAGAGTGTGATGAAAGGTTAGGGTGGCAAAGGGCAAATTTTCCCCGTGATGTAAGTGGAGTAAGGACTCCGCTAGTAGTGATTTTTGAGGACAGAGTTTCCTCCGTTAATTATGTGGAAGACAAGGTGTCTTCAAGCAGTCCCCTAATTTTTTGTAAACCTGGAAAAGCCAGGAAGTGGTATAGTAAGTTTGTTGTGCCCTTTGCATGGAGTGAAGTGGGTCAGTGGTGTTGTGACAGGTATTGTGATGAAAGTGATTATGAGAGAGAGAAAGAGTTAGAGTGGTTCAAGATAAATAGAGGTTATGTAGAGCTGATAGAGAAGATGGATATTAAGAGAATTATGATAAGTAATGTAGACATACCTTGTGTAGTAGTAGACAAGGATTATATTGATGATAAATATGTACCTGTAGGAAGAATTAGTGTACTTGTAGTGGAGGAATATGATGAGAAAATAACTTACCTGGGTGTAACAACAAATATTCACGGAGGCTGGATAAAAACAAATAATGGTGACAAGTCTTATGAAATAATAAAAGGGAAGATGAATGACATAGAGGTAATGGTTTATGATAAGAATAATAATAATAAATTGGATGTAAATAAAAATCATTTAGTCTATAAATATGTGAGGTATCTTTTTGACGATGGAGGCTAAACCATAAAACAATAAAAGACAGTTAAATATTTTGTTTTAAGGATTTTGACTTGGCTGATTTGAACATGGAAATATGATAACTGAATAAATAATGAATCAGATTTGTAAATAAATATGTGGGAAAGCCAATTGTATGTGTTGTGGTTAAGTGAACAGTGTATGTAGGTAATTAATTGTTGTAATAATAAGATAAATATTTTGCAATTTAAATAAATAAATAGAATGAATTGTGAAAACAGTAATTGACTAATGGTAATTGTTTCGATAACTATATAATTTATATTTTCAGTAATTAATTAAATTAAACCAATTTGATATGCTTAAATATTTTGATTGCTTATTTAAATTTTAATTAATTAAATTTTTTTATGAATTTAATTTATTTTACGAGATGGAAATTTGGTAATGAATGATAAATTGTTGGATTTAAACTAATTTTGTGTAAAATGTTTCAGAGATGATGGTGATTATGTTTTGGGTGTATATCATGTTAAATGGATTGTAAGTAGAAAAGTTTTACAGTATAATCATGTATAATAAAAATGTTTATAGGTGTGATGGAAATGTTAATGCAATAGTGAGACTATTTGAAATAATTGTGTTTAATAAAAATGATAATTAAAAATTTTAATAATAAATGAAAAAATGATATATACTAGTTATTGATAATAAATTTTGGAAATTTTAAGAAAGTCCAGTGGTATAAAGTTATGAATGATTAAATGTTTATTGATGAAAATATTATTAGAATGTATATAAAATTTTTTAATTAGTTAGTAAGTTGCTAATGCGGGGGTGGCCTGTGCTCCCGTAGATAGCGAAATGGGTTGGGGGTAACAGTGAGTGTTACCCCCATCGGAGGCCAAAATGGCGAAAATGTGCGGCACACCTTTTTTCGTGTAAATTAAATTTACACACTGCTAAACGACCGTGTCGCACATAATAGTAATGATTGTAACAGGCAGTCAAATTGAAGTTTAGATTTCCCCGACTTTTCGGGCGATTACTGCCTTACCAGCACTAATTGTGGATTTGGCTAGCGGCCAGCTATGGTCATATCAAGTCCCTTGACCATAGCTGACTTGAAATTGGTACATATTAGAAATTCAATTGGGGGGTGACAATTAGAGGAAATCTTCCGGCACTATGAAACAGCGGCTGCCACTCTGCCCGCTTGGGGGTAGCAAAGACAGGTGGTAGACCCGCATTAAGGGTATATAATTATATAACAAGAATATGTTGATATTCAACAATGTTTAAATATAATAGCGGAAGCAAAGACGCGGAGAGGGAAGACCTGCTCCAAAATATACAGTCTTTGTTGAAGCGCAAGGGCGCCACAGTCCTCCATAATTTGAAATAGTGCGTGTGGCCGGGAGGTGGCTCAGAGGAGCCACGAATGTAAATTTTATAACAGAAAAATTTTTTATTCAAATTTTGATCAAATAAAAATGCTTGTGCTCTGTTCAATTAACTAGCTGCTCAGATATTTAATATGAGGTGTTCATTACATGCTTTAATTTTAAATGTATTATTTTATTGTTGTAAGTTAGATATAGGTATGTGTTTTCATTATGTATGTGTATTTTAAACTAAGCCAATAATTAAACGTCTGGCAGGCGGGTAACACAAAATGATCAGAATCAGAAAGGGGAAACAATGAGGTGAGAAGTAATGGTAAATAAATAGTTATATATTTCATGTACTTCGTTCAATTTTGAGATTTGTTTTTATTGTATTAGGAGATCAGCTGATCAGCACAAAGATATCACTGGTAAATTAGTTATAAATGTTCTAAGTAATTGATGTTCAAGGTAATGGTTTAATGTATTGCAGGTGTTTTAAAGTAACGGTACAAATAGTTTGATAAAATGAGTAATAAAAGATAGTTGTTGGGTGATAAATAGTTAGTGGGACACGCAGATCTGTCCAAGTTGAAGTCAAAGTCAAAATTGAAATAGTAGAGATAAATATGATGTAATGTTGTTTTGAAGTAATATGTGTTGTAGTATTTTGAGAAGTATTGATATTGACACAGTAGTGGTGGAGAATAATAGTAGAGTTTTTTGAGTGACATATATTGATGTTTATAATTATTGATGTTATTTTGTTGTAGTTGTAGTAAGGTAATGAGATTGAGATTTTTTGGGGATGGCAATTTTGTAGTAGGGGGTAGTGTATTGGGGGAGTCCGCAACAAAATGAGATGTTGGGACGGGAATCGGTATCGATTTGAGTGAGGAGGGGCCGCCTTAGGTAGAATCGAGGGGCCAAATAAGGGAATTGAGTTTTTTGGGTGGGGGAAACACATATCCTATGTACAAAGGGTTAGAGAGTATTTTTTTTATATGTAGAGAGAAGGTGGCGATTTGAGTTTAATGATAAGTTGGGGTTAGAGTGTTTTGGTAGATGTTTTTTAATAGAGATGGGTGTCATGTTAGTAACAGTTGTTAGTGGTTAGAGTCAGAGGGAGAGATAAAGTTGATATATGTATACAGATCTAGTACAGTCAATGAGAATAAATAATTTACATCACCCACAATAAGGGAGAATCAGATTGTTAAATAAAGAGAGAGATTTATGATAAGGAATATAAAATTTTCATTTTTTAAACCAGTGACAGAATTTTGATAAAATTTGAAAATAATGTAAAATTAAGAATTGTTTATTTTAAATAATTTAAATGTCAATTTGATTATTTATATTAATATTTTGTTTATTTTAAATGTTTTATTTTGTTGTTTTGTGTTTCAAATTAGATGTTACAGATGCTGAATGTGTTTCAGATAGAACTAATACATAACATATGTAGGTCAAGGGTCTTGGACTTGACCTAGTTTCGATCAGCTGATGAGGTCATACACCTACTAAGCTTGTATAGTAGGAAGCCAATTTGATTTGTTTATTTAATCAATTTAAACCAATTTTCAAATAATGTCTAAATATGAAGGAAACATTTAAATAAATTTAAATTTTTTTGAATTTTAAAATTTTTGGAAATTTTAATTTTTTGAAAAAAAAAAAAACTTGATTTTTCGCCTGCCAGCGAATGAATATTTTAAGTGTTGATTCTTTTATTATTTGTGTATTAACCATGTGTATTTTATGGATTTATTTTGTATTGCATTGTATTGTTGGAATCTAAGTATTTACATGTTAGAGTAAGTATATGTTTTGATTAGGAGAAAGGTTTAAATTAATGCATTTTAAGTAAAAAACAGAAAAAAAGAGAAGGAAGAGAATTTTTTTGATAAAATATTATTTTGAATTTTGATTTTTTAAATTTTTCATAAATTTTAAAAGAATTTTTTCAATTTTACAATGGGGTATGTCAACATGTAATGTGAGTGTGTGAGCCCAGTATCTGCTAAAGGCACCCCAGCTTGCATAAGAGGGGAACCATATCGGTGGAGGATCTGGAATAAATTACGCCAGGGATCGAGGAGTTTTTGGGGGTAGCATGTTAGAAGGGGAGGTGCGCTGTGGTTCGAGTCTGTTCGATTTCTCAGTGTTGGGATCTCTTACGGAGAAGTCCAGTGATCTCGTTCAGATGAGTCCATAGTCACCAAGCCAGAGGGGTAGTGTACCCATGTAGAGTAAGAACAAGAGGGGGTTGTTGGCACCAGATCCTCACCAGTCCTCTTCGGGGTTATCGATGAGATTTCTTCTGTTGTGAACAGCAGAATTCTCATCGAGGGGGTATTGTAGCATGTCAATTTTGGGTGTTTTTATTTTTTACCGTATGGGGTATTTATATTTTTTATTTATTTCGTTTTGGTGCGGGATTTCTAAAATTATTGTGCAACGTTATTTTCTTTATAACAGAACGCATGGCATATGGAACCGTGGTTGGAACAAAGGCGAGACGCAATTAATGTTGTGTCATTCGGCTAAAGAATTCGCACCTCCACGAAATTCTAAGAACTCTGTACATGTGTGTCGACGCACGAGCGCCACTATACCAGCAGGCGCTCGCAGGGACGCGACCAGTACGAAAGCAAGATGGCTAAAGAACAAAACTATTCATCGTTCCTTTAGTTTCCCTCAGGAAACGCTGCTATAGTCCGGCCCACTTTTATGACGTCAGCCAATGCCTAAATGAGATCGTAGGCTATATTGACTAAAAAACTACATGCATGGCATGGAACGAAGTTTCGACGACGAAGAGCAAGGCAGTGCTTTCCGTCGAAAGTATGAGACCATCTCGGCAGTACCTGTTACATTATTGTTCCTAGTCTACAGTGAGCAGAGATGCCATACAGTGCACGAGAAACCAAGTACAGCTACAGACGCTTATATTTTGGTTCGGGCCCGGTTGGTCGAATTTTCACAGATGTAGTTAATTCAATAAGACCGACCGGGACCCAAGAAAGTCATTAATTCATTACAGTTAGAAATTTGTGGCAGTGGAAAAGTGAAAACAAATTACGTACATGTGAATCGGGGACAAAACACGTGTTCGGCCGGTAACGCGGTAGTGGACGGTTATATCGTAACAATAGAGGAATGTGTTAAGTTTAATAAAAATGAGGGGTAAAGTATAAAATGGCATGTGTGTGTGAGTGATGCAGAATGGGCTACCTTAATTAGTACTTAAATATGAACGATAAACATATTTTATAAACTCGCTTTCTAGTGTCTGTGTTTAATTCATTAAAAATTATTTAGTTTACTTTAAATGTGTTAGTCTAAATTATTTCGCCATTACCACGTTCTCATTTCTGTGTTGAAAAAATTCGTCTAACGAAATCGGGGGTTTTCTGAAATTCTATTACAGTCAGATAGCGGGATCTTTTATAAGGGCAAGAGTGTAGAAGGTTTCGATATTTAACCTTTAGAAAAAATATCGTGGCGACCTGGGCAGTTTCAAAAGGCAAGTTTTACGGGGACCATGACGGTAAGTGAATTTCTGGCAGTGGTAAGTATCATTTTATGATGAGTGTAATATGTAAATAGAAGTGGAAAAGGTGAGTACCTTCACAGCGACGACCCTGCCAGGATGTTCGTATATAAATTTTATAGGAACTAGACCTGTTTTAAAGCACAGAAAATAGGATGTGGTAATGACGAATGTATAAAAATTGTATTGCACATATTTACATAGGTTATGTTCGTGTTGTGATTCAAAGTGTGTTAGGGTTTGAGTATAGAAAAATAGTAGTTTCATATATAAAAGTGTTATACAAACGAACTTTAAAAATGTCTATAATACAAAGTAATGATAGTGATTTTGCGTGGGATGAGTGGGAGAAAGAATTTCGAGGTGTTGTGGGGGAGATGACAGACGAGGAATAGGGGTAATTTAGACGATAGGTTAACACGAATGGAAGAACAAGAGGAAGGAATATTCGTAGAAATTAATAAACATAGTGAGATGACCAATGATACAGTTAAGATAGTTGAAGAGATAGTGGTAGAGAATAAGGCAGTAAATAGGCCTAGTGATAATGATGAGAATGTGGGGGTGGTAAATAAAGGTAGAGAGATAGACCAAGTTAACAAAAATAAAGTCGATCAGGTGACAGACAATGAGGTAAGTAACAATGAAATGAGTGAATCTAATTATAAGACACAGATGATGAATATGATGATTGTGATGTGCAACAAGTTTAATGAACGGTTGGATAAACAAAACGCAATGTTAGAGGACATGATTAGTGATGTCAAGGGATTCAATAATGATATGAAAAAACAAGACGAGAAGCGGGAGGAGGATAGATATCAATTAAAAGAGAGTACGGAAGTTGAGTTAACACAGGTAAGTGGTAATAATGTCTTGGATAATAGCGAAGAAATAATTAACAAGGTAAGTTACAGTGGTAAAAATGAATTAATAAATAATAGTGATAGAATAATTGAAAATGAGCTATTTAAGAATGATGTAATGAAAACAAATAGGGATGATGAAGTTTGTGGTGAAGTAGAATTTAATAACGAAATGTTAACGAGTGTTGATGAAATTGAGAGAGAGTGTGATGAAAGGTTAGGGTGGCAAAGGGCAAATTTTCCCCGTGATGTAAGTGGAGTAAGGACTCCGCTAGTAGTGATTTTTGAGGACAGAGTTTCCTCCGTTAATTATGTGGAAGACAAGGTGTCTTCAAGCAGTCCCCTAATTTTTTGTAAACCTGGAAAAGCCAGGAAGTGGTATAGTAAGTTTGTTGTGCCCTTTGCATGGAGTGAAGTGGGTCAGTGGTGTTGTGACAGGTATTGTGATGAAAGTGATTATGAGAGAGAGAAAGAGTTAGAGTGGTTCAAGATAAATAGAGGTTATGTAGAGCTGATAGAGAAGATGGATATTAAGAGAATTATGATAAGTAATGTAGACATACCTTGTGTAGTAGTAGACAAGGATTATATTGATGATAAATATGTACCTGTAGGAAGAATTAGTGTACTTGTAGTGGAGGAATATGATGAGAAAATAACTTACCTGGGTGTAACAACAAATATTCACGGAGGCTGGATAAAAACAAATAATGGTGACAAGTCTTATGAAATAATAAAAGGGAAGATGAATGACATAGAGGTAATGGTTTATGATAAGAATAATAATAATAAATTGGATGTAAATAAAAATCATTTAGTCTATAAATATGTGAGGTATCTTTTTGACGATGGAGGCTAAACCATAAAACAATAAAAGACAGTTAAATATTTTGTTTTAAGGATTTTGACTTGGCTGATTTGAACATGGAAATATGATAACTGAATAAATAATGAATCAGATTTGTAAATAAATATGTGGGAAAGCCAATTGTATGTGTTGTGGTTAAGTGAACAGTGTATGTAGGTAATTAATTGTTGTAATAATAAGATAAATATTTTGCAATTTAAATAAATAAATAGAATGAATTGTGAAAACAGTAATTGACTAATGGTAATTGTTTCGATAACTATATAATTTATATTTTCAGTAATTAATTAAATTAAACCAATTTGATATGCTTAAATATTTTGATTGCTTATTTAAATTTTAATTAATTAAATTTTTTTATGAATTTAATTTATTTTACGAGATGGAAATTTGGTAATGAATGATAAATTGTTGGATTTAAACTAATTTTGTGTAAAATGTTTCAGAGATGATGGTGATTATGTTTTGGGTGTATATCATGTTAAATGGATTGTAAGTAGAAAAGTTTTACAGTATAATCATGTATAATAAAAATGTTTATAGGTGTGATGGAAATGTTAATGCAATAGTGAGACTATTTGAAATAATTGTGTTTAATAAAAATGATAATTAAAAATTTTAATAATAAATGAAAAAATGATATATACTAGTTATTGATAATAAATTTTGGAAATTTTAAGAAAGTCCAGTGGTATAAAGTTATGAATGATTAAATGTTTATTGATGAAAATATTATTAGAATGTATATAAAATTTTTTAATTAGTTAGTAAGTTGCTAATGCGGGGGTGGCCTGTGCTCCCGTAGATAGCGAAATGGGTTGGGGGTAACAGTGAGTGTTACCCCCATCGGAGGCCAAAATGGCGAAAATGTGCGGCACACCTTTTTTCGTGTAAATTAAATTTACACACTGCTAAACGACCGTGTCGCACATAATAGTAATGATTGTAACAGGCAGTCAAATTGAAGTTTAGATTTCCCCGACTTTTCGGGCGATTACTGCCTTACCAGCACTAATTGTGGATTTGGCTAGCGGCCAGCTATGGTCATATCAAGTCCCTTGACCATAGCTGACTTGAAATTGGTACATATTAGAAATTCAATTGGGGGGTGACAATTAGAGGAAATCTTCCGGCACTATGAAACAGCGGCTGCCACTCTGCCCGCTTGGGGGTAGCAAAGACAGGTGGTAGACCCGCATTAAGGGTATATAATTATATAACAAGAATATGTTGATATTCAACAATGTTTAAATATAATAGCGGAAGCAAAGACGCGGAGAGGGAAGACCTGCTCCAAAATATACAGTCTTTGTTGAAGCGCAAGGGCGCCACAGTCCTCCATAATTTGAAATAGTGCGTGTGGCCGGGAGGTGGCTCAGAGGAGCCACGAATGTAAATTTTATAACAGAAAAATTTTTTATTCAAATTTTGATCAAATAAAAATGCTTGTGCTCTGTTCAATTAACTAGCTGCTCAGATATTTAATATGAGGTGTTCATTACATGCTTTAATTTTAAATGTATTATTTTATTGTTGTAAGTTAGATATAGGTATGTGTTTTCATTATGTATGTGTATTTTAAACTAAGCCAATAATTAAACGTCTGGCAGGCGGGTAACACAAAATGATCAGAATCAGAAAGGGGAAACAATGAGGTGAGAAGTAATGGTAAATAAATAGTTATATATTTCATGTACTTCGTTCAATTTTGAGATTTGTTTTTATTGTATTAGGAGATCAGCTGATCAGCACAAAGATATCACTGGTAAATTAGTTATAAATGTTCTAAGTAATTGATGTTCAAGGTAATGGTTTAATGTATTGCAGGTGTTTTAAAGTAACGGTACAAATAGTTTGATAAAATGAGTAATAAAAGATAGTTGTTGGGTGATAAATAGTTAGTGGGACACGCAGATCTGTCCAAGTTGAAGTCAAAGTCAAAATTGAAATAGTAGAGATAAATATGATGTAATGTTGTTTTGAAGTAATATGTGTTGTAGTATTTTGAGAAGTATTGATATTGACACAGTAGTGGTGGAGAATAATAGTAGAGTTTTTTGAGTGACATATATTGATGTTTATAATTATTGATGTTATTTTGTTGTAGTTGTAGTAAGGTAATGAGATTGAGATTTTTTGGGGATGGCAATTTTGTAGTAGGGGGTAGTGTATTGGGGGAGTCCGCAACAAAATGAGATGTTGGGACGGGAATCGGTATCGATTTGAGTGAGGAGGGGCCGCCTTAGGTAGAATCCAGGGGCCAAATAAGGGAATTGAGTTTTTTGGGTGGGGGAAACACATATCCTATGTACAAAGGGTTAGAGAGTATTTTTTTTATATGTAGAGAGAAGGTGGCGATTTGAGTTTAATGATAAGTTGGGGTTAGAGTGTTTTGGTAGATGTTTTTTAATAGAGATGGGTGTCATGTTAGTAACAGTTGTTAGTGGTTAGAGTCAGAGGGAGAGATAAAGTTGATATATGTATACAGATCTAGTACAGTCAATGAGAATAAATAATTTACATCACCCACAATAAGGGAGAATCAGATTGTTAAATAAAGAGAGAGATTTATGATAAGGAATATAAAATTTTCATTTTTTAAACCAGTGACAGAATTTTGATAAAATTTGAAAATAATGTAAAATTAAGAATTGTTTATTTTAAATAATTTAAATGTCAATTTGATTATTTATATTAATATTTTGTTTATTTTAAATGTTTTATTTTGTTGTTTTGTGTTTCAAATTAGATGTTACAGATGCTGAATGTGTTTCAGATAGAACTAATACATAACATATGTAGGTCAAGGGTCTTGGACTTGACCTAGTTTCGATCAGCTGATGAGGTCATACACCTACTAAGCTTGTATAGTAGGAAGCCAATTTGATTTGTTTATTTAATCAATTTAAACCAATTTTCAAATAATGTCTAAATATGAAGGAAACATTTAAATAAATTTAAATTTTTTTGAATTTTAAAATTTTTGGAAATTTTAATTTTTTGAAAAAAAAAAAAAAACTTGATTTTTCGCCTGCCAGCGAATGAATATTTTAAGTGTTGATTCTTTTATTATTTGTGTATTAACCATGTGTATTTTATGGATTTATTTTGTATTGCATTGTATTGTTGGAATCTAAGTATTTACATGTTAGAGTAAGTATATGTTTTGATTAGGAGAAAGGTTTAAATTAATGCATTTTAAGTAAAAAACAGAAAAAAAAGAGAAGGAAGAGAATTTTTTTGATAAAATATTATTTTGAATTTTGATTTTTTAAATTTTTCATAAATTTTAAAAGAATTTTTTCAATTTTACAATGGGGTATGTCAACATGTAATGTGAGTGTGTGAGCCCAGTATCTGCTAAAGGCACCCCAGCTTGCATAAGAGGGGAACCATATCGGTGGAGGATCTGGAATAAATTACGCCAGGGATCGAGGAGTTTTTGGGGGTAGCATGTTAGAAGGGGAGGTGCGCTGTGGTTCGAGTCTGTTCGATTTCTCAGTGTTGGGATCTCTTACGGAGAAGTCCAGTGATCTCGTTCAGATGAGTCCATAGTCACCAAGCCAGAGGGGTAGTGTACCCATGTAGAGTAAGAACAAGAGGGGGTTGTTGGCACCAGATCCTCACCAGTCCTCTTCGGGGTTATCGATGAGATTTCTTCTGTTGTGAACAGCAGAATTCTCATCGAGGGGGTATTGTAGCATGTCAATTTTGGGTGTTTTTATTTTTTACCGTATGGGGTATTTATATTTTTTATTTATTTCGTTTTGGTGCGGGATTTCTAAAATTATTGTGCAACGTTATTTTCTTTATAACAGAACGCATGGCATATGGAACCGTGGTTGGAACAAAGGCGAGACGCAATTAATGTTGTGTCATTCGGCTAAAGAATTCGCACCTCCACGAAATTCTAAGAACTCTGTACATGTGTGTCGACGCACGAGCGCCACTATACCAGCAGGCGCTCGCAGGGACGCGACCAGTACGAAAGCAAGATGGCTAAAGAACAAAACTATTCATCGTTCCTTTAGTTTCCCTCAGGAAACGCTGCTATAGTCCGGCCCACTTTTATGACGTCAGCCAATGCCTAAATGAGATCGTAGGCTATATTGACTAAAAAACTACATGCATGGCATGGAACGAAGTTTCGACGACGAAGAGCAAGGCAGTGCTTTCCGTCGAAAGTATGAGACCATCTCGGCAGTACCTGTTACATTATTGTTCCTAGTCTACAGTGAGCAGAGACGCCATACAGTGCACGAGAAACCAAGTACAGCTACAGACGCTTATATTTTGGTTCGGGCCCGGTTGGTCGAATTTTCACAGATGTAGTTAATTCAATAAGACCGACCGGGACCCAAGAAAGTCATTAATTCATTACAGTTAGAAATTTGTGGCAGTGGAAAAGTGAAAACAAATTACGTACATGTGAATCGGGGACAAAACACGTGTTCGGCCGGTAACGCGGTAGTGGACGGTTATATCGTAACAATAGAGGAATGTGTTAAGTTTAATAAAAATGAGGGGTAAAGTATAAAATGGCATGTGTGTGTGAGTGATGCAGAATGGGCTACCTTAATTAGTACTTAAATATGAACGATAAACATATTTTATAAACTCGCTTTCTAGTGTCTGTGTTTAATTCATTAAAAATTATTTAGTTTACTTTAAATGTGTTAGTCTAAATTATTTCGCCATTACCACGTTCTCATTTCTGTGTTGAAAAAATTCGTCTAACGAAATCGGGGGTTTTCTGAAATTCTATTACAGTCAGATAGCGGGATCTTTTATAAGGGCAAGAGTGTAGAAGGTTTCGATATTTAACCTTTAGAAAAAATATCGTGGCGACCTGGGCAGTTTCAAAAGGCAAGTTTTACGGGGACCATGACGGTAAGTGAATTTCTGGCAGTGGTAAGTATCATTTTATGATGAGTGTAATATGTAAATAGAAGTGGAAAAGGTGAGTACCTTCACAGCGACGACCCTGCCAGGATGTTCGTATATAAATTTTATAGGAACTAGACCTGTTTTAAAGCACAGAAAATAGGATGTGGTAATGACGAATGTATAAAAATTGTATTGCACATATTTACATAGGTTATGTTCGTGTTGTGATTCAAAGTGTGTTAGGGTTTGAGTATAGAAAAATAGTAGTTTCATATATAAAAGTGTTATACAAACGAACTTTAAAAATGTCTATAATACAAAGTAATGATAGTGATTTTGCATGGGATGAGTGGGAGAAAGAATTTCGAGGTGTTGTGGGGGAGATGACAGACGAGGAATAGGGGTAATTTAGACGATAGGTTAACACGAATGGAAGAACAAGAGGAAGGAATATTCGTAGAAATTAATAAACATAGTGAGATGACCAATGATACAGGTAAGATAGTTGTAGAGATAGTGGTAGAGAATAAGGCAGTAAATAGGCCTAGTGATAATGATGAGAATGTGGGGGTGGTAAATAAAGGTAGAGAGATAGACCAAGTTAACAAAAATAAAGTCGATCAGGTGACAGACAATGAGGTAAGTAACAATGAAATGAGTGAATCTAATTATAAGACACAGATGATGAATATGATGATTGTGATGTGCAACAAGTTTAATGAACGGTTGGATAAACAAAACGCAATGTTAGAGGACATGATTAGTGATGTCAAGGGATTCAATAATGATATGAAAAAACAAGACGAGAAGCGGGAGGAGGATAGATATCAATTAAAAGAGAGTACGGAAGTTGAGTTAACACAGGTAAGTGGTAATAATGTCTTGGATAATAGCGAAGAAATAATTAACAAGGTAAGTTACAGTGGTAAAAATGAATTAATAAATAATAGTGATAGAATAATTGAAAATGAGCTATTTAAGAATGATGTAATGAAAACAAATAGGGATGATGAAGTTTGTGGTGAAGTAGAATTTAATAACGAAATGTTAACGAGTGTTGATGAAATTGAGAGAGAGTGTGATGAAAGGTTAGGGTGGCAAAGGGCAAATTTTCCCCGTGATGTAAGTGGAGTAAGGACTCCGCTAGTAGTGATTTTTGAGGACAGAGTTTCCTCCGTTAATTATGTGGAAGACAAGGTGTCTTCAAGCAGTCCCCTAATTTTTTGTAAACCTGGAAAAGCCAGGAAGTGGTATAGTAAGTTTGTTGTGCCCTTTGCATGGAGTGAAGTGGGTCAGTGGTGTTGTGACAGGTATTGTGATGAAAGTGATTATGAGAGAGAGAAAGAGTTAGAGTGGTTCAAGATAAATAGAGGTTATGTAGAGCTGATAGAGAAGATGGATATTAAGAGAATTATGATAAGTAATGTAGACATACCTTGTGTAGTAGTAGACAAGGATTATATTGATGATAAATATGTACCTGTAGGAAGAATTAGTGTACTTGTAGTGGAGGAATATGATGAGAAAATAACTTACCTGGGTGTAACAACAAATATTCACGGAGGCTGGATAAAAACAAATAATGGTGACAAGTCTTATGAAATAATAAAAGGGAAGATGAATGACATAGAGGTAATGGTTTATGATAAGAATAATAATAATAAATTGGATGTAAATAAAAATCATTTAGTCTATAAATATGTGAGGTATCTTTTTGACGATGGAGGCTAAACCATAAAACAATAAAAGACAGTTAAATATTTTGTTTTAAGGATTTTGACTTGGCTGATTTGAACATGGAAATATGATAACTGAATAAATAATGAATCAGATTTGTAAATAAATATGTGGGAAAGCCAATTGTATGTGTTGTGGTTAAGTGAACAGTGTATGTAGGTAATTAATTGTTGTAATAATAAGATAAATATTTTGCAATTTAAATAAATAAATAGAATGAATTGTGAAAACAGTAATTGACTAATGGTAATTGTTTCGATAACTATATAATTTATATTTTCAGTAATTAATTAAATTAAACCAATTTGATATGCTTAAATATTTTGATTGCTTATTTAAATTTTAATTAATTAAATTTTTTTATGAATTTAATTTATTTTACGAGATGGAAATTTGGTAATGAATGATAAATTGTTGGATTTAAACTAATTTTGTGTAAAATGTTTCAGAGATGATGGTGATTATGTTTTGGGTGTATATCATGTTAAATGGATTGTAAGTAGAAAAGTTTTACAGTATAATCATGTATAATAAAAATGTTTATAGGTGTGATGGAAATGTTAATGCAATAGTGAGACTATTTGAAATAATTGTGTTTAATAAAAATGATAATTAAAAATTTTAATAATAAATGAAAAAATGATATATACTAGTTATTGATAATAAATTTTGGAAATTTTAAGAAAGTCCAGTGGTATAAAGTTATGAATGATTAAATGTTTATTGATGAAAATATTATTAGAATGTATATAAAATTTTTTAATTAGTTAGTAAGTTGCTAATGCGGGGGTGGCCTGTGCTCCCGTAGATAGCGAAATGGGTTGGGGGTAACAGTGAGTGTTACCCCCATCGGAGGCCAAAATGGCGAAAATGTGCGGCACACCTTTTTTCGTGTAAATTAAATTTACACACTGCTAAACGACCGTGTCGCACATAATAGTAATGATTGTAACAGGCAGTCAAATTGAAGTTTAGATTTCCCCGACTTTTCGGGCGATTACTGCCTTACCAGCACTAATTGTGGATTTGGCTAGCGGCCAGCTATGGTCATATCAAGTCCCTTGACCATAGCTGACTTGAAATTGGTACATATTAGAAATTCAATTGGGGGGTGACAATTAGAGGAAATCTTCCGGCACTATGAAACAGCGGCTGCCACTCTGCCCGCTTGGGGGTAGCAAAGACAGGTGGTAGACCCGCATTAAGGGTATATAATTATATAACAAGAATATGTTGATATTCAACAATGTTTAAATATAATAGCGGAAGCAAAGACGCGGAGAGGGAAGACCTGCTCCAAAATATACAGTCTTTGTTGAAGCGCAAGGGCGCCACAGTCCTCCATAATTTGAAATAGTGCGTGTGGCCGGGAGGTGGCTCAGAGGAGCCACGAATGTAAATTTTATAACAGAAAAATTTTTTATTCAAATTTTGATCAAATAAAAATGCTTGTGATCTGTTCAATTAACTAGCTGCTCAGATATTTAATATGAGGTGTTCATTACATGCTTTAATTTTAAATGTATTATTTTATTGTTGTAAGTTAGATATAGGTATGTGTTTTCATTATGTATGTGTATTTTAAACTAAGCCAATAATTAAACGTCTGGCAGGCGGGTAACACAAAATGATCAGAATCAGAAAGGGGAAACAATGAGGTGAGAAGTAATGGTAAATAAATAGTTATATATTTCATGTACTTCGTTCAATTTTGAGATTTGTTTTTATTGTATTAGGAGATCAGCTGATCAGCACAAAGATATCACTGGTAAATTAGTTATAAATGTTCTAAGTAATTGATGTTCAAGGTAATGGTTTAATGTATTGCAGGTGTTTTAAAGTAACGGTACAAATAGTTTGATAAAATGAGTAATAAAAGATAGTTGTTGGGTGATAAATAGTTAGTGGGACACGCAGATCTGTCCAAGTTGAAGTCAAAGTCAAAATTGAAATAGTAGAGATAAATATGATGTAATGTTGTTTTGAAGTAATATGTGTTGTAGTATTTTGAGAAGTATTGATATTGACACAGTAGTGGTGGAGAATAATAGTAGAGTTTTTTGAGTGACATATATTGATGTTTATAATTATTGATGTTATTTTGTTGTAGTTGTAGTAAGGTAATGAGATTGAGATTTTTTGGGGATGGCAATTTTGTAGTAGGGGGTAGTGTATTGGGGGAGTCCGCAACAAAATGAGATGTTGGGACGGGAATCGGTATCGATTTGAGTGAGGAGGGGCCGCCTTAGGTAGAATCCAGGGGCCAAATAAGGGAATTGAGTTTTTTGGGTGGGGGAAACACATATCCTATGTACAAAGGGTTAGAGAGTATTTTTTTTATATGTAGAGAGAAGGTGGCGATTTGAGTTTAATGATAAGTTGGGGTTAGAGTGTTTTGGTAGATGTTTTTTAATAGAGATGGGTGTCATGTTAGTAACAGTTGTTAGTGGTTAGAGTCAGAGGGAGAGATAAAGTTGATATATGTATACAGATCTAGTACAGTCAATGAGAATAAATAATTTACATCACCCACAATAAGGGAGAATCAGATTGTTAAATAAAGAGAGAGATTTATGATAAGGAATATAAAATTTTCATTTTTTAAACCAGTGACAGAATTTTGATAAAATTTGAAAATAATGTAAAATTAAGAATTGTTTATTTTAAATAATTTAAATGTCAATTTGATTATTTATATTAATATTTTGTTTATTTTAAATGTTTTATTTTGTTGTTTTGTGTTTCAAATTAGATGTTACAGATGCTGAATGTGTTTCAGATAGAACTAATACATAACATATGTAGGTCAAGGGTCTTGGACTTGACCTAGTTTCGATCAGCTGATGAGGTCATACACCTACTAAGCTTGTATAGTAGGAAGCCAATTTGATTTGTTTATTTAATCAATTTAAACCAATTTTCAAATAATGTCTAAATATGAAGGAAACATTTAAATAAATTTAAATTTTTTTGAATTTTAAAATTTTTGGAAATTTTAATTTTTTGAAAGAAAAAAAAAAACTTGATTTTTCGCCTGCCAGCGAATGAATATTTTAAGTGTTGATTCTTTTATTATTTGTGTATTAACCATGTGTATTTTATGGATTTATTTTGTATTGCATTGTATTGTTGGAATCTAAGTATTTACATGTTAGAGTAAGTATATGTTTTGATTAGGAGAAAGGTTTAAATTAATGCATTTTAAGTAAAAAACAGAAAAAAAAGAGAAGGAAGAGAATTTTTTTGATAAAATATTATTTTGAATTTTGATTTTTTTAAATTTTTCATAAATTTTAAAAGAATTTTTTCAATTTTACAATGGGGTATGTCAACATGTAATGTGAGTGTGTGAGCCCAGTATCTGCTAAAGGCACCCCAGCTTGCATAAGAGGGGAACCATATCGGTGGAGGATCTGGAATAAATTACGCCAGGGATCGAGGAGTTTTTGGGGGTAGCATGTTAGAAGGGGAGGTGCGCTGTGGTTCGAGTCTGTTCGATTTCTCGGTGTTGGGATCTCTTACGGAGAAGTCCAGTGATCTCGTTCAGATGAGTCCATAGTCACCAAGCCAGAGGGGTAGTGTACCCATGTAGAGTAAGAACAAGAGGGGGTTGTTGGCACCAGATCCTCACCAGTCCTCTTCGGGGTTATCGATGAGATTTCTTCTGTTGTGAACAGCAGAATTCTCATCGAGGGGGTATTGTAGCATGTCAATTTTGGGTGTTTTTATTTTTTACCGTATGGGGTATTTATATTTTTTATTTATTTCGTTTTGGTGCGGGATTTCTAAAATTATTGTGCAACGTTATTTTCTTTATAACAGAACGCATGGCATATGGAACCGTGGTTGGAACAAAGGCGAGACGCAATTAATGTTGTGTCTTTCGGCTAAAGAATTCGCACCTCCACGAAATTCTAAGAACTCTGTACATGTGTGTCGACGCACGAGCGCCACTATACCAGCAGGCGCTCGCAGGGACGCGACCAGTACGAAAGCAAGATGGCTAAAGAACAAAACTATTCATCGTTCCTTTAGTTTCCCTCAGGAAACGCTGCTATAGTCCGGCCCACTTTTATGACGTCAGCCAATGCCTAAATGAGATCGTAGGCTATATTGACTAAAAAACTACATGCATGGCATGGAACGAAGTTTCGACGACGAAGAGCAAGGCAGTGCTTTCCGTCGAAAGTATGAGACCATCTCGGCAGTACCTGTTACATTATTGTTCCTAGTCTACAGTGATCAGAGACGCCATACAGTGCACGAGAAACCAAGTACAGCTACAGACGCTTATATTTTGGTTCGGGCCCGGTTGGTCGAATTTTCACAGATGTAGTTAATTCAATAAGACCGACCGGGACCCAAGAAAGTCATTAATTCATTACAGTTAGAAATTTGTGGCAGTGGAAAAGTGAAAACAAATTACGTACATGTGAATCGGGGACAAAACACGTGTTCGGCCGGTAACGCGGTAGTGGACGGTTATATCGTAACAATAGAGGAATGTGTTAAGTTTAATAAAAATGAGGGGTAAAGTATAAAATGGCATGTGTGTGTGAGTGATGCAGAATGGGCTACCTTAATTAGTACTTAAATATGAACGATAAACATATTTTATAAACTCGCTTTCTAGTGTCTGTGTTTAATTCATTAAAAATTATTTAGTTTACTTTAAATGTGTTAGTCTAAATTATTTCGCCATTACCACGTTCTCATTTCTGTGTTGAAAAAATTCGTCTAACGAAATCGGGGGTTTTCTGAAATTCTATTACAGTCAGATAGCGGGATCTTTTATAAGGGCAAGAGTGTAGAAGGTTTCGATATTTAACCTTTAGAAAAAATATCGTGGCGACCTGGGCAGTTTCAAAAGGCAAGTTTTACGGGGACCATGACGGTAAGTGAATTTCTGGCAGTGGTAAGTATCATTTTATGATGAGTGTAATATGTAAATAGAAGTGGAAAAGGTGAGTACCTTCACAGCGACGACCCTGCCAGGATGTTCGTATATAAATTTTATAGGAACTAGACCTGTTTTAAAGCACAGAAAATAGGATGTGGTAATGACGAATGTATAAAAATTGTATTGCACATATTTACATAGGTTATGTTCGTGTTGTGATTCAAAGTGTGTTAGGGTTTGAGTATAGAAAAATAGTAGTTTCATATATAAAAGTGTTATACAAACGAACTTTAAAAATGTCTATAATACAAAGTAATGATAGTGATTTTGCGTGGGATGAGTGGGAGAAAGAATTTCGAGGTGTTGTGGGGGAGATGACAGACGAGGAATAGGGGTAATTTAGACGATAGGTTAACACGAATGGAAGAACAAGAGGAAGGAATATTCGTAGAAATTAATAAACATAGTGAGATGACCAATGATACAGGTAAGATAGTTGAAGAGATAGTGGTAGAGAATAAGGCAGTAAATAGGCCTAGTGATAATGATGAGAATGTGGGGGTGGTAAATAAAGGTAGAGAGATAGACCAAGTTAACAAAAATAAAGTCGATCAGGTGACAGACAATGAGGTAAGTAACAATGAAATGAGTGAATCTAATTATAAGACACAGATGATGAATATGATGATTGTGATGTGCAACAAGTTTAATGAACGGTTGGATAAACAAAACGCAATGTTAGAGGACATGATTAGTGATGTCAAGGGATTCAATAATGATATGAAAAAACAAGACGAGAAGCGGGAGGAGGATAGATATCAATTAAAAGAGAGTACGGAAGTTGAGTTAACACAGGTAAGTGGTAATAATGTCTTGGATAATAGCGAAGAAATAATTAACAAGGTAAGTTACAGTGGTAAAAATGAATTAATAAATAATAGTGATAGAATAATTGAAAATGAGCTATTTAAGAATGATGTAATGAAAACAAATAGGGATGATGAAGTTTGTGGTGAAGTAGAATTTAATAACGAAATGTTAACGAGTGTTGATGAAATTGAGAGAGAGTGTGATGAAAGGTTAGGGTGGCAAAGGGCAAATTTTCCCCATGATGTAAGTGGAGTAAGGACTCCGCTAGTAGTGATTTTTGAGGACAGAGTTTCCTCCGTTAATTATGTGGAAGACAAGGTGTCTTCAAGCAGTCCCCTAATTTTTTGTAAACCTGGAAAAGCCAGGAAGTGGTATAGTAAGTTTGTTGTGCCCTTTGCATGGAGTGAAGTGGGTCAGTGGTGTTGTGACAGGTATTGTGATGAAAGTGATTATGAGAGAGAGAAAGAGTTAGAGTGGTTCAAGATAAATAGAGGTTATGTAGAGCTGATAGAGAAGATGGATATTAAGAGAATTATGATAAGTAATGTAGACATACCTTGTGTAGTAGTAGACAAGGATTATATTGATGATAAATATGTACCTGTAGGAAGAATTAGTGTACTTGTAGTGGAGGAATATGATGAGAAAATAACTTACCTGGGTGTAACAACAAATATTCACGGAGGCTGGATAAAAACAAATAATGGTGACAAGTCTTATGAAATAATAAAAGGGAAGATGAATGACATAGAGGTAATGGTTTATGATAAGAATAATAATAATAAATTGGATGTAAATAAAAATCATTTAGTCTATAAATATGTGAGGTATCTTTTTGACGATGGAGGCTAAACCATAAAACAATAAAAGACAGTTAAATATTTTGTTTTAAGGATTTTGACTTGGCTGATTTGAACATGGAAATATGATAACTGAATAAATAATGAATCAGATTTGTAAATAAATATGTGGGAAAGCCAATTGTATGTGTTGTGGTTAAGTGAACAGTGTATGTAGGTAATTAATTGTTGTAATAATAAGATAAATATTTTGCAATTTAAATAAATAAATAGAATGAATTGTGAAAACAGTAATTGACTAATGGTAATTGTTTCGATAACTATATAATTTATATTTTCAGTAATTAATTAAATTAAACCAATTTGATATGCTTAAATATTTTGATTGCTTATTTAAATTTTAATTAATTAAATTTTTTTATGAATTTAATTTATTTTACGAGATGGAAATTTGGTAATGAATGATAAATTGTTGGATTTAAACTAATTTTGTGTAAAATGTTTCAGAGATGATGGTGATTATGTTTTGGGTGTATATCATGTTAAATGGATTGTAAGTAGAAAAGTTTTACAGTATAATCATGTATAATAAAAATGTTTATAGGTGTGATGGAAATGTTAATGCAATAGTGAGACTATTTGAAATAATTGTGTTTAATAAAAATGATAATTAAAAATTTTAATAATAAATGAAAAAATGATATATACTAGTTATTGATAATAAATTTTGGAAATTTTAAGAAAGTCCAGTGGTATAAAGTTATGAATGATTAAATGTTTATTGATGAAAATATTATTAGAATGTATATAAAATTTTTTAATTAGTTAGTAAGTTGCTAATGCGGGGGTGGCCTGTGCTCCCGTAGATAGCGAAATGGGTTGGGGGTAACAGTGAGTGTTACCCCCATCGGAGGCCAAAATGGCGAAAATGTGCGGCACACCTTTTTTCGTGTAAATTAAATTTACACACTGCTAAACGACCGTGTCGCACATAATAGTAATGATTGTAACAGGCAGTCAAATTGAAGTTTAGATTTCCCCGACTTTTCGGGCGATTACTGCCTTACCAGCACTAATTGTGGATTTGGCTAGCGGCCAGCTATGGTCATATCAAGTCCCTTGACCATAGCTGACTTGAAATTGGTACATATTAGAAATTCAATTGGGGGGTGACAATTAGAGGAAATCTTCCGGCACTATGAAACAGCGGCTGCCACTCTGCCCGCTTGGGGGTAGCAAAGACAGGTGGTAGACCCGCATTAAGGGTATATAATTATATAACAAGAATATGTTGATATTCAACAATGTTTAAATATAATAGCGGAAGCAAAGACGCGGAGAGGGAAGACCTGCTCCAAAATATACAGTCTTTGTTGAAGCGCAAGGGCGCCACAGTCCTCCATAATTTGAAATAGTGCGTGTGGCCGGGAGGTGGCTCAGAGGAGCCACGAATGTAAATTTTATAACAGAAAAATTTTTTATTCAAATTTGATCAAATAAAAATGCTTGTGATCTGTTCAATTAACTAGCTGCTCAGATATTTAATATGAGGTGTTCATTACATGCTTTAATTTTAAATGTATTATTTTATTGTTGTAAGTTAGATATAGGTATGTGTTTTCATTATGTATGTGTATTTTAAACTAAGCCAATAATTAAACGTCTGGCAGGCGGGTAACACAAAATGATCAGAATCAGAAAGGGGAAACAATGAGGTGAGAAGTAATGGTAAATAAATAGTTATATATTTCATGTACTTCGTTCAATTTTGAGATTTGTTTTTATTGTATTAGGAGATCAGCTGATCAGCACAAAGATATCACTGGTAAATTAGTTATAAATGTTCTAAGTAATTGATGTTCAAGGTAATGGTTTAATGTATTGCAGGTGTTTTAAAGTAACGGTACAAATAGTTTGATAAAATGAGTAATAAAAGATAGTTGTTGGGTGATAAATAGTTAGTGGGACACGCAGATCTGTCCAAGTTGAAGTCAAAGTCAAAATTGAAATAGTAGAGATAAATATGATGTAATGTTGTTTTGAAGTAATATGTGTTGTAGTATTTTGAGAAGTATTGATATTGACACAGTAGTGGTGGAGAATAATAGTAGAGTTTTTTGAGTGACATATATTGATGTTTATAATTATTGATGTTATTTTGTTGTAGTTGTAGTAAGGTAATGAGATTGAGATTTTTTGGGGATGGCAATTTTGTAGTAGGGGGTAGTGTATTGGGGGAGTCCGCAACAAAATGAGATGTTGGGACGGGAATCGGTATCGATTTGAGTGAGGAGGGGCCGCCTTAGGTAGAATCCAGGGGCCAAATAAGGGAATTGAGTTTTTTGGGTGGGGGAAACACATATCCTATGTACAAAGGGTTAGAGAGTATTTTTTTTATATGTAGAGAGAAGGTGGCGATTTGAGTTTAATGATAAGTTGGGGTTAGAGTGTTTTGGTAGATGTTTTTTAATAGAGATGGGTGTCATGTTAGTAACAGTTGTTAGTGGTTAGAGTCAGAGGGAGAGATAAAGTTGATATATGTATACAGATCTAGTACAGTCAATGAGAATAAATAATTTACATCACCCACAATAAGGGAGAATCAGATTGTTAAATAAAGAGAGAGATTTATGATAAGGAATATAAAATTTTCATTTTTTAAACCAGTGACAGAATTTTGATAAAATTTGAAAATAATGTAAAATTAAGAATTGTTTATTTTAAATAATTTAAATGTCAATTTGATTATTTATATTAATATTTTGTTTATTTTAAATGTTTTATTTTGTTGTTTTGTGTTTCAAATTAGATGTTACAGATGCTGAATGTGTTTCAGATAGAACTAATACATAACATATGTAGGTCAAGGGTCTTGGACTTGACCTAGTTTCGATCAGCTGATGAGGTCATACACCTACTAAGCTTGTATAGTAGGAAGCCAATTTGATTTGTTTATTTAATCAATTTAAACCAATTTTCAAATAATGTCTAAATATGAAGGAAACATTTAAATAAATTTAAATTTTTTTGAATTTTAAAATTTTTGGAAATTTTAATTTTTTGAAGAAAAAAAAAACTTGATTTTTCGCCTGCCAGCGAATGAATATTTTAAGTGTTGATTCTTTTATTATTTGTGTATTAACCATGTGTATTTTATGGATTTATTTTGTATTGCATTGTATTGTTGGAATCTAAGTATTTACATGTTAGAGTAAGTATATGTTTTGATTAGGAGAAAGGTTTAAATTAATGCATTTTAAGTAAAAAACAGAAAAAAAAGAGAAGGAAGAGAATTTTTTTGATAAAATATTATTTTGAATTTTGATTTTTTTAAATTTTTCATAAATTTTAAAAGAATTTTTTCAATTTTACAATGGGGTATGTCAACATGTAATGTGAGTGTGTGAGCCCAGTATCTGCTAAAGGCAGCCCAGCTTGCATAAGAGGGGAACCATATCGGTGGAGGATCTGGAATAAGTTACGCCAGGGATCGAGGAGTTTTTGGGGGTAGCATGTTAGAAGGGGAGGTGCGCTGTGGTTCGAGTCTGTTCGATTTCTCGGTGTTGGGATCTCTTACGGAGAAGTCCAGTGATCTCGTTCAGATGAGTCCATAGTCACCAAGCCAGAGGGGTAGTGTACCCATGTAGAGTAAGAACAAGAGGGGGTTGTTGGCACCAGATCCTCACCAGTCCTCTTCGGGGTTATCGATGAGATTTCTTCTGTTGTGAACAGCAGAATTCTCATCGAGGGGGTATTGTAGCGTGTCAATTTTGGGTGTTTTTATTTTTTACCGTATGGGGTATTTATATTTTTTATTTATTTCGTTTTGGTGCGGGATTTCTAAAATTATTGTGCAACGTTATTTTCTTTATAACAGAACGCATGGCATATGGAACCGTGGTTGGAACAAAGGCGAGACGCAATTAATGTTGTGTCATTCGGCTAAAGAATTCGCACCTCCACGAAATTCTAAGAACTCTGTACATGTGTGTCGACGCACGAGCGCCACTATACCAGCAGGCGCTCGCAGGGCCTCGAGCAGTACGAAAACAAGATGGCTAAAGAACAAAACTATTCATCGTTCCTTTAGTTTCCCTTAGGAAACGCTGCTATAGTCCGGCCCACTTTTATGACGTCAGCCAATGCCTAAATGAGATCGTAGGCTATATTGACTAAAAAACTACATGCATGGCATGGAACGAAGTTTCGACGATGAAGAGCAAGGCAGTGCTTTCCGTCGAAAGTATGAGACCATCTCGGCAGTACCTGTTACGTTATCGTTCCTAGTCTACAGTGAGCAGAGACGCCATACAGTGCACGAGAAACCAAGTACAGCTACAGATGCTTATATTTTGGTTCGGGCCCTGTTGGTCGAATTTTCATAGATGTAGTTAATTCAATAAGACCGACCGGGACCCAAGAAAGTCATTAATTCATTACAGTTAGAAATTTGTGGCAGTGGAAAAGTGAAAACAAATTACGTACATGTGAATCGGGGACAAAACACGTGTTCGGCCGGTAACGCGGTAGTGGATGGTTATATCATAACAATAGAGGAATGTGTTAAGTTTAATAAAAATGAGGGGTAAAGTATAAAATGGCATGTGTGTGTGAGTAATGCAGAATGGGCTACCTTAATTAGTACTTAAATATGAACGATAAACATATATTTTATAAACTCGCTTTCTAGTGTATGTGTTTAATTCATTAAAAATTATTTAGTTTACTTTAAATGTGTTAGTCTAAATTATTTCGCCATTACCACGTTCTCATTTCTGTGTTGAAAAAATTCGTCTAACGAAATCGGGGGTTTTCTGAAATTCTATTACAGTCAGATAGCGGGATCTTTTATAAGGGCAAGAGTGTAGAAGGTTTCGATATTTAACCTTTAGAAAAAATATCGTGGCGACCTGGGCAGTTTCAAAAGGCAAGTTTTACGGGGACCATGACGGTAAGTGAATTTCTGGCAGTGGTAAGTATCATTTTATGATGAGTGTAATATGTAAATAGAAGTGGAAAAGGTGAGTACCTTCACAGCGACGACCCTGCCAGGATGTTCGTATATAAATTTTATAGGAACTAGACCTGTTTTAAAGCACAGAAAATAGGATGTGGTAATGACGAATGTATAAAAATTGTATTGCACATATTTACATAGGTTATGTTCGTGTTGTGATTCACAGTGTGTTAGGGTTTGAGTATAGAAAAATAGTAGTTTCATATATAAAAGTGTTATACAAACGAACTTTAAAAATGTCTATAATACAAAGTAATGATAGTGATTTTGCGTGGGATGAGTGGGAGAAAGAATTTCGAGGTGTTGTGGGGGAGATGACAGACGAGGAATGGGGTAATTTAGACGATAGGTTAACACGAATGGAAGAACAAGAGGAAGGAATATTCGTAGAAATTAATAAACATAGTGAGATGACCAATGATACAGGTAAGATAGTTGAAGAGATAGTGGTAGAGAATAAGGCAGTAAATAGGTCTAGTGATAATGATGAGAATGTGGGGGTGGTAAATAAAGGTAGAGAGATAGACCAAGTTAACAAAAATAAAGTCGATCAGGTGACAGACAATGAGGTAAGTAACAATGAAATGAGTGAATCTAATTATAAGACACAGATGATGAATATGATGATTATGATGTGCAACAAGTTTAATGAACGGTTGGATAAACAAAACGCAATGTTAGAGGACATGATTAGTGATGTCAAGGGATTCAATAATGATATGAAAAAACAAGACGAGAAGCGGGAGGAGGATAGATATCAATTAAAAGAGAGTACGGAAGTTGAGTTAACACAGGTAAGTGGTAATAATGTCTTGGATAATAGCGAAGAAATAATTAACAAGGTAAGTTACAGTGGTAAAAATGAATTAATAAATAATAGTGATAGAATAATTGAAAATGAGCTATTTAAGAA
Source organism: Magicicada septendecula (assembly GCA_034769895.1). NCBI lineage: Eukaryota > Metazoa > Arthropoda > Insecta > Hemiptera > Cicadidae > Magicicada > Magicicada septendecula. The sequence goes on from CM068373.1 coordinate 476,124,402, forward strand.
TGATGTAGTGAAAACAAATAGGGATGATGAAGTTTGTGGTGAAGTAGAATTTAATAACGAAATGTTAACGAGTGTTGATGAAATTGAGAGAGAGTGTGATGAAAGGTTAGGGTGGCAAAGGGCAAATTTTCCCCGTGATGTAAGTGGAGTAAGGACTCCGCTAGTAGTGATTTTTGAGGACAGAGTTTCCTCCGTTAATTATGTGGAAGACAAGGTGTCTTCAAGCAGTCCCCTAATTTTTTGTAAACCTGGAAAAGCCAGGAAGTGGTATAGTAAGTTTGTTGTGCCCTTTGCATGGAGTGAAGTGGGTCAGTGGTGTTGTGACAGGTATTGTGATGAAAGTGATTATGAGAGAGAGAAAGAGTTAGAGTGGTTCAAGATAAATAGAGGTTATGTAGAGCTGATAGAGAAGATGGATATTAAGAGAATTATGATAAGTAATGTAGACATACCTTGTGTAGTAGTAGACAAGGATTATATTGATGATAAATATGTACCTGTAGGAAGAATTAGTGTACTTGTAGTGGAGGAATATGATGAGAAAATAACTTACCTGGGTGTAACAACAAATATTCACGGAGGCTGGATAAAAACAAATAATGGTGACAAGTCTTATGAAATAATAAAAGGGAAGATGAATGACATAGAGGTAATGGTTTATGATAAGAATAATAATAATAAATTGGATGTAAATAAAAATCATTTAGTCTATAAATATGTGAGGTATCTTTTTGACGATGGAGGCTAAACCATAAAACAATAAAAGACAGTTAAATATTTTGTTTTAAGGATTTTGACTTGGCTGATTTGAACATGGAAATATGATAACTGAATAAATAATGAATCAGATTTGTAAATAAATATGTGGGAAAGCCAATTGTATGTGTTGTGGTTAAGTGAACAGTGTATGTAGGTAATTAATTGTTGTAATAATAAGATAAATATTTTGCAATTTAAATAAATAAATAGAATGAATTGTGAAAACAGTAATTGACTAATGGTAATTGTTTCGATAACTATATAATTTATATTTTCAGTAATTAATTAAATTAAACCAATTTGATATGCTTAAATATTTTGATTGCTTATTTAAATTTTAATTAATTAAATTTTTTTATGAATTTAATTTATTTTACGAGATGGAAATTTGGTAATGAATGATAAATTGTTGGATTTAAACTAATTTTGTGTAAAATGTTTCAGAGATGATGGTGATTATGTTTTGGGTGTATATCATGTTAAATGGATTGTAAGTAGAAAAGTTTTACAGTATAATCATGTATAATAAAAATGTTTATAGGTGTGATGGAAATGTTAATGCAATAGTGAGACTATTTGAAATAATTGTGTTTAATAAAAACGATAATTAAAAATTTTAATAATAAATGAAAAAATGATATATACTAGTTATTAATAATAAATTTTGGAAATTTTAAGAAAGTCCAGTGGTATAAAGTTATGAATGATTAAATGTTTATTGATGAAAATATTATTAGAATGTATATACAATTTTTTCATTAGTTAGTAAGTTGCTATTGCGGGGGTGGCCTGTGCTCCCGTAGATAGCGAAATGGGTTGGGGGTAACAGTGAGTGTTACCCCCATCGGACGCCAAAATGGCGAAAATGTGCGGCACACCTTTTTTCGTGTAAATTAAATTTACACACTGCTAAACGACCGTGTCGCACATAATAGTAATGATTGTAACAGGCAGTCAAATTGAAGTTTAGATTTCCCCGACTTTTCGGGCGATTACTGCCTTACCAGCACTAATTGTGGATTTGGCTAGCTGCCAGCTATGGTCATATCAAGTCCCTTGACCATAGCTGACTTGAAATTGGTACATATTAGAAATTCAATTGGGGGGTGACAATTAGAGGAAATCTTCCGGCACTATGAAACAGCGGCTGCCACTCTGCCCGCTTGGGGGTAGCAAAGACAGGTGGTAGACCCGCATTAAGGGTATATAATTATATAACAAGAATATGTTGATATTCAACAATGTTTAAATATAATAGCGGAAGCAAAGACGCGGAGAGGGAAGACCTGCTCCAAAATATACAGTCTTTGTTGAAGCGCAAGGGCGCCACAGTCCTCCATAATTTGAAATAGTGCGTGTGGCCGGGAGGTGGCTCAGAGGAGCCACGAATGTAAATTTTATAACAGAAAAATTTTTTATTCAAATTTTGATCAAATAAAAATGCTTGTGCTCTGTTCAATTAACTAGCTGCTCAGATATTTAATATGAGGTGTTCATTACATGCTTTAATTTTAAATGTATTATTTTATTGTTGTAAGTTAGATATAGGTATGTGTTTTCATTATGTATGTGTATTTTAAACTAAGCCAATAATTAAACGTCTGGCAGGCGGGTAACACAAAATGATCAGAATCAGAAAGGGGAAACAATGAGGTGAGAAGTAATGGTAAATAAATAGTTATATATTTCATGTACTTCGTTCAATTTTGAGATTTGTTTTTATTGTATTAGGAGATCAGCTGATCAGCACAAAGATATCACTGGTAAATTAGTTATAAATGTTCTAAGTAATTGATGTTCAAGGTAATGGTTTAATGTATTGCAGGTGTTTTAAAGTAACGGTACAAATAGTTTGATAAAATGAGTAATAAAAGATAGTTGTTGGGTGATAAATAGTTAGTGGGACACGCAGATCTGTCCAAGTTGAAGTCAAAGTCAAAATTGAAATAGTAGAGATAAATATGATGTAATGTTGTTTTGAAGTAATATGTGTTGTAGTATTTTGAGAAGTATTGATATTGACACAGTAGTGGTGGAGAATAATAGTAGAGTTTTTTGAGTGACATATATTGATGTTTATAATTATTGATGTTATTTTGTTGTAGTTGTAGTAAGGTAATGAGATTGAGATTTTTTGGGGATGGCAATTTTGTAGTAGGGGGTAGTGTATTGGGGGAGTCCGCAACAAAATGAGATGTTGGGACGGGAATCGGTATCGATTTGAGTGAGGAGGGGCCGCCTTAGGTAGAATCCAGGGGCCAAATAAGGGAATTGAGTTTTTTGGGTGGGGAAACACATATCCTATGTACAAAGGGTTAGAGAGTATTTTTTTTATATGTAGAGAGAAGGTGGCGATTTGAGTTTAATGATAAGTTGGGGTTAGAGTGTTTTGGTAGATGTTTTTTAATAGAGATGGGTGTCATGTTAGTAACAGTTGTTAGTGGTTAGAGTCAGAGGGAGAGATAAAGTTGATATATGTATACAGATCTAGTACAGTCAATGAGAATAAATAATTTACATCACCCACAATAAGGGAGAATCAGATTGTTAAATAAAGAGAGAGATTTATGATAAGGAATATAAAATTTTCATTTTTTAAACCAGTGACAGAATTTTGATAAAATTTGAAAATAATGTAAAATTAAGAATTGTTTATTTTAAATAATTTAAATGTCAATTTGATTATTTATATTAATATTTTGTTTATTTTAAATGTTTTATTTTGTTGTTTTGTGTTTCAAATTAGATGTTACAGATGCTGAATGTGTTTCAGATAGAACTAATACATAACATATGTAGGTCAAGGGTCTTGGACTTGACCTAGTTTCGATCAGCTGATGAGGTCATACACCTACTAAGCTTGTATAGTAGGAAGCCAATTTGATTTGTTTATTTAATCAATTTAAACCAATTTTCAAGTAATGTCTAAATATGAAGGAAACATTTAAATAAATTTAAATTTTTTTGAATTTTAAAATTTTTGGAAATTTTAATTTTTTGAAAAAAAAAAACTTGATTTTTCGCCTGCCAGCGAATGAATATTTTAAGTGTTGATTCTTTTATAATTTGTGTATTAACCATGTGTATTTTATGGATTTATTTTGTATTGCATTGTATTGTTGGAATCTAAGTATTTACATGTTAGAGTAAGTATATGTTTTGATTAGGAGAAAGGTTTAAATTAATGCATTTTAAGTAAAAAACAGAAAAAAAAGAGAAGGAAGAGAATTTTTTTGATAAAATATTATTTTGAATTTTGATTTTTTTAAATTTTTCATAAATTTTAAAAGAATTTTTTCAATTTTACAATGAGGTATGTCAACATGTAATGTGAGTGTGTGAGCCCAGTATCTGCTAAAGGCAGCCCAGCTTGAATAAGAGGGGAACCATATCGGTGGAGGATCTGGAATAAGTTACGCCAGGGATCGAGGAGTTTTTGGGGGTAGCATGTTAGAAGGGGAGGTGCGCTGTGGTTCGAGTCTGTTCGATTTCTCGGTGTTGGGATCTCTTACGGAGAAGTCCAGTGATCTCGTTCAGATGAGTCCATAGTCACCAAGCCAGAGGGGTAGTATACCCATGTAGAGTAAGAACAAGAGGGGGTTGTTGGCACCAGATCCTCACCAGTCCTCTTCGGGGTTATCGATGAGATTTCTTCTGTTGTGAACAGCAGAATTCTCATCGAGGGGGTATTGTAGCGTGTCAATTTTGGGTGTTTTTATTTTTTACCGTATGGGGTATTTATATTTTTTATTTATTTCGTTTTGGTGCGGGATTTCTAAAATTATTGTGCAATGTTATTTTCTTTATAACAGAACGCATGGCATATGGAACCGTGGTTGGAACAAAGGCGAGACGCAATTAATGTTGTGTCATTCGGCTAAAGAATTCGCACCTCCACGAAATTCTAAGAACTCTGTACATGTGTGTCGACGCACGAGCGCCACTATACCAGCAGGCGCTCGCAGGGCCGCGACCAGTACGAAAACAAGATGGCTAAAGAACAAAACTATTCATCGTTCCTTTAGTTTCCCTCAGGAAACGCTGCTATAGTCCGGCCCACTTTTATGACGTCAGCCAATGCCTAAATGAGATCGTAGGCTATATTGACTAAAAAACTACATGCATGGCATGGAACGAAGTTTCGACGACGAAGAGCAAGGCAGTGCTTTCCGTCGAAAGTATGAGACCATCTCGGCAGTACCTGTTACGTTATCGTTCCTAGTCTACAGTGAGCAGAGACGCCATACAGTGCACGAGAAACCAAGTACAGCTACAGATGCTTATATTTTGGTTCGGGCCCGGTTGGTCGAATTTTCATAGATGTAGTTAATTCAATAAGACCGACCGGGACCCAAGAAAGTCATTAATTCATTACAGTTAGAAATTTGTGGCAGTGGAAAAGTGAAAACAAATTACGTACATGTGAATCGGGGACAAAACACGTGTTCGGCCGGTAACGCGGTAGTGGATGGTTATATCGTAACAATAGAGGAATGTGTTAAGTTTAATAAAAATGAGGGGTAAAGTATAAAATGGCATGTGTGTGTGAGTGATGCAGAATGGGCTACCTTAATTAGTACTTAAATATGAACGATAAACATATATTTTATAAACTCGCTTTCTAGTGTCTGTGTTTAATTCATTAAAAATTATTTAGTTTACTTTAAATGTGTTAGTCTAAATTATTTCGCCATTACCACGTTCTCATTTCTGTGTTGAAAAAATTCGTCTAACGAAATCGGGGGTTTTCTAAAATTCTATTACAGTCAGATAGCGGGATCTTTTATAAGGGCAAGAGTGTAGAAGGTTTCGATATTTAACCTTTAGAAAAAATATCGTGGCGACCTGGGCAGTTTCAAAAGGCAAGTTTTACGGGGACCATGATGGTAAGTGAATTTCTGGCAGTGGTAAGTATCATTTTATGATGAGTGTAATATGTAAATAGAAGTGGAAAAGGTGAGTACCTTCACAGCGACGACCCTGCCAGGATGTTCGTATATAAATTTTATAGGAACTAGACCTGTTTTAAAGCACAGAAAATAGGATGTGGTAATGACGAATGTATAAAAATTGTATTGCACATATTTACATAGGTTATGTTCGTGTTGTGATTCACAGTGTGTTAGGGTTTGAGTATAGAAAAATAGTAGTTTCATATATAAAAGTGTTATACAAACGAACTTTAAAAATGTCTATAATACAAAGTAATGATAGTGATTTTGCGTGGGATGAGTGGGAGAAAGAATTTCGAGGTGTTGTGGGGGAGATGACAGACGAGGAATGGGGTAATTTAGACGATAGGTTAACACGAATGGAAGAACAAGAGGAAGGAATATTCGTAGAAATTAATAAACATAGTGAGATGACCAATGATACAGGTAAGATAGTTGAAGAGATAGTGGTAGAGAATAAGGCAGTAAATAGGTCTAGTGATAATGATGAGAATGTGGGGGTGGTAAATAAAGGTAGAGAGATAGACCAAGTTAACAAAAATAAAGTCGATCAGGTGACAGACAATGAGGTAAGTAACAATGAAATGAGTGAATCTAATTATAAGACACAGATGATGAATATGATGATTATGATGTGCAACAAGTTTAATGAACGGTTGGATAAACAAAACGCAATGTTAGAGGACATGATTAGTGATGTCAAGGGATTCAATAATGATATGAAAAAACAAGACGAGAAGCGGGAGGAGGATAGATATCAATTAAAAGAGAGTACGGAAGTTGAGTTAACACAGGTAAGTGGTAATAATGTCTTGGATAATAGCGAAGAAATAATTAACAAGGTAAGTTACAGTGGTAAAAATGAGTTAATAAATAATAGTGATAGAATAATTGAAAATGAGCTATTTAAGAATGATGTAGTGAAAACAAATAGGGATGATGAAGTTTGTGGTGAAGTAGAATTTAATAACGAAATGTTAACGAGTGTTGATGAAATTGAGAGAGAGTGTGATGAAAGGTTAGGGTGGCAAAGGGCAAATTTTCCCCGTGATGTAAGTGGAGTAAGGACTCCGCTAGTAGTGATTTTTGAGGACAGAGTTTCCTCCGTTAATTATGTGGAAGACAAGGTGTCTTCAAGCAGTCCCCTAATTTTTTGTAAACCTGGAAAAGCCAGGAAGTGGTATAGTAAGTTTGTTGTGCCCTTTGCATGGAGTGAAGTGGGTCAGTGGTGTTGTGACAGGTATTGTGATGAAAGTGATTATGAGAGAGAGAAAGAGTTAGAGTGGTTCAAGATAAATAGAGGTTATGTAGAGCTGATAGAGAAGATGGATATTAAGAGAATTATGATAAGTAATGTAGACATACCTTGTGTAGTAGTAGACAAGGATTATATTGATGATAAATATGTACCTGTAGGAAGAATTAGTGTACTTGTAGTGGAGGAATATGATGAGAAAATAACTTACCTGGGTGTAACAACAAATATTCACGGAGGCTGGATAAAAACAAATAATGGTGACAAGTCTTATGAAATAATAAAAGGGAAGATGAATGACATAGAGGTAATGGTTTATGATAAGAATAATAATAATAAATTGGATGTAAATAAAAATCATTTAGTCTATAAATATGTGAGGTATCTTTTTGACGATGGAGGCTAAACCATAAAACAATAAAAGACAGTTAAATATTTTGTTTTAAGGATTTTGACTTGGCTGATTTGAACATGGAAATATGATAACTGAATAAATAATGAATCAGATTTGTAAATAAATATGTGGGAAAGCCAATTGTATGTGTTGTGGTTAAGTGAACAGTGTATGTAGGTAATTAATTGTTGTAATAATAAGATAAATATTTTGCAATTTAAATAAATAAATAGAATGAATTGTGAAAACAGTAATTGACTAATGGTAATTGTTTCGATAACTATATAATTTATATTTTCAGTAATTAATTAAATTAAACCAATTTGATATGCTTAAATATTTTGATTGCTTATTTAAATTTTAATTAATTAAATTTTTTTATGAATTTAATTTATTTTACGAGATGGAAATTTGGTAATGAATGATAAATTGTTGGATTTAAACTAATTTTGTGTAAAATGTTTCAGAGATGATGGTGATTATGTTTTGGGTGTATATCATGTTAAATGGATTGTAAGTAGAAAAGTTTTACAGTATAATCATGTATAATAAAAATGTTTATAGGTGTGATGGAAATGTTAATGCAATAGTGAGACTATTTGAAATAATTGTGTTTAATAAAAATGATAATTAAAAATTTTAATAATAAATGAAAAAATGATATATACTAGTTATTAATAATAAATTTTGGAAATTTTAAGAAAGTCCAGTGGTATAAAGTTATGAATGATTAAATGTTTATTGATGAAAATATTATTAGAATGTATATACAATTTTTTCATTAGTTAGTAAGTTGCTATTGCGGGGGTGGCCTGTGCTCCCGTAGATAGCGAAATGGGTTGGGGGTAACAGTGAGTGTTACCCCCATCGGAGGCCAAAATGGCGAAAATGTGCGGCACACCTTTTTTCGTGTAAATTAAATTTACACACTGCTAAACGACCGTGTCGCACATAATAGTAATGATTGTAACAGGCAGTCAAATTGAAGTTTAGATTTCCCCAACTTTTCGGGCGATTACTGCCTTACCAGCACTAATCGTGGATTTGGCTAGCGGCCAGCTATGGTCATATCAAGTCCCTTGACCATAGCTGACTTGAAATTGGTACATATTAGAAATTCAATTGGGGGGTGACAATTAGAGGAAATCTTCCGGCACTATGAAACAGCGGCTGCCACTCTGCCCGCTTGGGGGTAGCAAAGACAGGTGGTAGACCCGCATTAAGGGTATATAATTATATAACAAGAATATGTTGATATTCAACAATGTTTAAATATAATAGCGGAAGCAAAGACGCGGAGAGGGAAGACCTGCTCCAAAATATACAGTCTTTGTTGAAGCGCAAGGGCGCCACAGTCCTCCATAATTTGAAATAGTGCGTGTGGCCGGGAGGTGGCTCAGAGGAGCCACGAATGTAAATTTTATAACAGAAAAATTTTTTATTCAAATTTTGATCAAATAAAAATGCTTGTGCTCTGTTCAATTAACTAGCTGCTCAGATATTTAATATGAGGTGTTCATTACATGCTTTAATTTTAAATGTATTATTTTATTGTTGTAAGTTAGATATAGGTATGTGTTTTCATTATGTATGTGTATTTTAAACTAAGCCAATAATTAAACGTCTGGCAGGCGGGTAACACAAAATGATCAGAATCAGAAAGGGGAAACAATGAGGTGAGAAGTAATGGTAAATAAATAGTTATATATTTCATGTACTTCGTTCAATTTTGAGATTTGTTTTTATTGTATTAGGAGATCAGCTGATCAGCACCAAGATATCACTGGTAAATTAGTTATAAATGTTCTAAGTAATTGATGTTCAAGGTAATGGTTTAATGTATTGCAGGTGTTTTAAAGTAACGGTACAAATAGTTTGATAAAATGAGTAATAAAAGATAGTTGTTGGGTGATAAATAGTTAGTGGGACACGCAGATCTGTCCAAGTTGAAGTCAAAGTCAAAATTGAAATAGTAGAGATAAATATGATGTAATGTTGTTTTGAAGTAATATGTGTTGTAGTATTTTGAGAAGTATTGATATTGACACAGTAGTGGTGGAGAATAATAGTAGAGTTTTTTGAGTGACATATATTGATGTTTATAATTATTGATGTTATTTTGTTGTAGTTGTAGTAAGGTAATGAGATTGAGATTTTTTGGGGATGGCAATTTTGTAGTAGGGGGTAGTGTATTGGGGGAGTCCGCAACAAAATGAGATGTTGGGACGGGAATCGGTATCGATTTGAGTGAGGAGGGGCCGCCTTAGGTAGAATCCAGGGGCCAAATAAGGGAATTGAGTTTTTTGGGTGGGGAAACACATATCCTATGTACAAAGGGTTAGAGAGTATTTTTTTTATATGTAGAGAGAAGGTGGCGATTTGAGTTTAATGATAAGTTGGGGTTAGAGTGTTTTGGTAGATGTTTTTTAATAGAGATGGGTGTCATGTTAGTAACAGTTGTTAGTGGTTAGAGTCAGAGGGAGAGATAAAGTTGATATATGTATACAGATCTAGTACAGTCAATGAGAATAAATAATTTACATCACCCACAATAAGGGAGAATCAGATTGTTAAATAAAGAGAGAGATTTATGATAAGGAATATAAAATTTTCATTTTTTAAACCAGTGACAGAATTTTGATAAAATTTGAAAATAATGTAAAATTAAGAATTGTTTATTTTAAATAATTTAAATGTCAATTTGATTATTTATATTAATATTTTGTTTATTTTAAATGTTTTATTTTGTTGTTTTGTGTTTCAAATTAGATGTTACAGATGCTGAATGTGTTTCAGATAGAACTAATACATAACATATGTAGGTCAAGGGTCTTGGACTTGACCTAGTTTCGATCAGCTGATGAGGTCATACACCTACTAAGCTTGTATAGTAGGAAGCCAATTTGATTTGTTTATTTAATCAATTTAAACCAATTTTCAAGTAATGTCTAAATATGAAGGAAACATTTAAATAAATTTAAATTTTTTTGAATTTTAAAATTTTTGGAAATTTTAATTTTTTGAAAAAAAAAAACTTGATTTTTCGCCTGCCAGCGAATGAATATTTTAAGTGTTGATTCTTTTATAATTTGTGTATTAACCATGTGTATTTTATGGATTTATTTTGTATTGCATTGTATTGTTGGAATCTAAGTATTTACATGTTAGAGTAAGTATATGTTTTGATTAGGAGAAAGGTTTAAATTAATGCATTTTAAGTAAAAAACAGAAAAAAAAGAGAAGGAAGAGAATTTTTTTGATAAAATATTATTTTGAATTTTGATTTTTTTAAATTTTTCATAAATTTTAAAAGAATTTTTTCAATTTTACAATGGGGTATGTCAACATGTAATGTGAGTGTGTGAGCCCAGTATCTGCTAAAGGCAGCCCAGCTTGAATAAGAGGGGAACCATATCGGTGGAGGATCTGGAATAAGTTACGCCAGGGATCGAGGAGTTTTTGGGGGTAGCATGTTAGAAGGGGAGGTGCGCTGTGGTTCGAGTCTGTTCGATTTCTCGGTGTTGGGATCTCTTACGGAGAAGTCCAGTGATCTCGTTCAGATGAGTCCATAGTCACCAAGCCAGAGGGGTAGTATACCCATGTAGAGTAAGAACAAGAGGGGGTTGTTGGCACCAGATCCTCACCAGTCCTCTTCGGGGTTATCGATGAGATTTCTTCTGTTGTGAACAGCAGAATTCTCATCGAGGGGGTATTGTAGCGTGTCAATTTTGGGTGTTTTTATTTTTTACCGTATGGGGTATTTATATTTTTTATTTATTTCGTTTTGGTGCGGGATTTCTAAAATTATTGTGCAATGTTATTTTCTTTATAACAGAACGCATGGCATATGGAACCGTGGTTGGAACAAAGGCGAGACGCAATTAATGTTGTGTCATTCGGCTAAAGAATTCGCACCTCCACGAAATTCTAAGAACTCTGTACATGTGTGTCGACGCACGAGCGCCACTATACCAGCAGGCGCTCGCAGGGCCGCGACCAGTACGAAAACAAGATGGCTAAAGAACAAAACTATTCATCGTTCCTTTAGTTTCCCTCAGGAAACGCTGCTATAGTCCGGCCCACTTTTATGACGTCAGCCAATGCCTAAATGAGATCGTAGGCTATATTGACTAAAAAACTACATGCATGGCATGGAACGAAGTTTCGACGACGAAGAGCAAGGCAGTGCTTTCCGTCGAAAGTATGAGACCATCTCGGCAGTACCTGTTACGTTATCGTTCCTAGTCTACAGTGAGCAGAGACGCCATACAGTGCACGAGAAACCAAGTACAGCTACAGATGCTTATATTTTGGTTCGGGCCCGGTTGGTCGAATTTTCATAGATGTAGTTAATTCAATAAGACCGACCGGGACCCAAGAAAGTCATTAATTCATTACAGTTAGAAATTTGTGGCAGTGGAAAAGTGAAAACAAATTACGTACATGTGAATCGGGGACAAAACACGTGTTCGGCCGGTAACGCGGTAGTGGATGGTTATATCGTAACAATAGAGGAATGTGTTAAGTTTAATAAAAATGAGGGGTAAAGTATAAAATGGCATGTGTGTGTGAGTGATGCAGAATGGGCTACCTTAATTAGTACTTAAATATGAACGATAAACATATATTTTATAAACTCGCTTTCTAGTGTCTGTGTTTAATTCATTAAAAATTATTTAGTTTACTTTAAATGTGTTAGTCTAAATTATTTCGCCATTACCACGTTCTCATTTCTGTGTTGAAAAAATTCGTCTAACGAAATCGGGGGTTTTCTAAAATTCTATTACAGTCAGATAGCGGGATCTTTTATAAGGGCAAGAGTGTAGAAGGTTTCGATATTTAACCTTTAGAAAAAATATCGTGGCGACCTGGGCAGTTTCAAAAGGCAAGTTTTACGGGGACCATGATGGTAAGTGAATTTCTGGCAGTGGTAAGTATCATTTTATGATGAGTGTAATATGTAAATAGAAGTGGAAAAGGTGAGTACCTTCACAGCGACGACCCTGCCAGGATGTTCGTATATAAATTTTATAGGAACTAGACCTGTTTTAAAGCACAGAAAATAGGATGTGGTAATGACGAATGTATAAAAATTGTATTGCACATATTTACATAGGTTATGTTCGTGTTGTGATTCACAGTGTGTTAGGGTTTGAGTATAGAAAAATAGTAGTTTCATATATAAAAGTGTTATACAAACGAACTTTAAAAATGTCTATAATACAAAGTAATGATAGTGATTTTGCGTGGGATGAGTGGGAGAAAGAATTTCGAGGTGTTGTGGGGGAGATGACAGACGAGGAATGGGGTAATTTAGACGATAGGTTAACACGAATGGAAGAACAAGAGGAAGGAATATTCGTAGAAATTAATAAACATAGTGAGATGACCAATGATACAGGTAAGATAGTTGAAGAGATAGTGGTAGAGAATAAGGCAGTAAATAGGTCTAGTGATAATGATGAGAATGTGGGGGTGGTAAATAAAGGTAGAGAGATAGACCAAGTTAACAAAAATAAAGTCGATCAGGTGACAGACAATGAGGTAAGTAACAATGAAATGAGTGAATCTAATTATAAGACACAGATGATGAATATGATGATTATGATGTGCAACAAGTTTAATGAACGGTTGGATAAACAAAACGCAATGTTAGAGGACATGATTAGTGATGTCAAGGGATTCAATAATGATATGAAAAAACAAGACGAGAAGCGGGAGGAGGATAGATATCAATTAAAAGAGAGTACGGAAGTTGAGTTAACACAGGTAAGTGGTAATAATGTCTTGGATAATAGCGAAGAAATAATTAACAAGGTAAGTTACAGTGGTAAAAATGAATTAATAAATAATAGTGATAGAATAATTGAAAATGAGCTATTTAAGAATGATGTAGTGAAAACAAATAGGGATGGTGAAGTTTGTGGTGAAGTAGAATTTAATAACGAAATGTTAACGAGTGTTGATAAAATTGAGAGAGAGTGTGATGAAAGGTTAGGGTGGCAAAGGGCAAATTTTCCCCGTGATGTAAGTGGAGTAAGGACTCCGCTAGTAGTGATTTTTGAGGACAGAGTTTCCTCCGTTAATTATGTGGAAGACAAGGTGTCTTCAAGCAGTCCCCTAATTTTTTGTAAACCTGGAAAAGCCAGGAAGTGGTATAGTAAGTTTGTTGTGCCCTTTGCATGGAGTGAAGTGGGTCAGTGGTGTTGTGACAGGTATTGTGATGAAAGTGATTATGAGAGAGAGAAAGAGTTAGAGTGGTTCAAGATAAATAGAGGTTATGTAGAGCTGATAGAGAAGATGGATATTAAGAGAATTATGATAAGTAATGTAGACATACCTTGTGTAGTAGTAGACAAGGATTATATTGATGATAAATATGTACCTGTAGGAAGAATTAGTGTACTTGTAGTGGAGGAATATGATGAGAAAATAACTTACCTGGGTGTAACAACAAATATTCACGGAGGCTGGATAAAAACAAATAATGGTGACAAGTCTTATGAAATAATAAAAGGGAAGATGAATGACATAGAGGTAATGGTTTATGATAAGAATAATAATAATAAATTGGATGTAAATAAAAATCATTTAGTCTATAAATATGTGAGGTATCTTTTTGACGATGGAGGCTAAACCATAAAACAATAAAAGACAGTTAAATATTTTGTTTTAAGGATTTTGACTTGGCTGATTTGAACATGGAAATATGATAACTGAATAAATAATGAATCAGATTTGTAAATAAATATGTGGGAAAGCCAATTGTATGTGTTGTGGTTAAGTGAACAGTGTATGTAGGTAATTAATTGTTGTAATAATAAGATAAATATTTTGCAATTTAAATAAATAAATAGAATGAATTGTGAAAACAGTAATTGACTAATGGTAATTGTTTCGATAACTATATAATTTATATTTTCAGTAATTAATTAAATTAAACCAATTTGATATGCTTAAATATTTTGATTGCTTATTTAAATTTTAATTAATTAAATTTTTTTATGAATTTAATTTATTTTACGAGATGGAAATTTGGTAATGAATGATAAATTGTTGGATTTAAACTAATTTTGTGTAAAATGTTTCAGAGATGATGGTGATTATGTTTTGGGTGTATATCATGTTAAATGGATTGTAAGTAGAAAAGTTTTACAGTATAATCATGTATAATAAAAATGTTTATAGGTGTGATGGAAATGTTAATGCAATAGTGAGACTATTTGAAATAATTGTGTTTAATAAAAATGATAATTAAAAATTTTAATAATAAATGAAAAAATGATATATACTAGTTATTAATAATAAATTTTGGAAATTTTAAGAAAGTCCAGTGGTATAAAGTTATGAATGATTAAATGTTTATTGATGAAAATATTATTAGAATGTATATACAATTTTTTCATTAGTTAGTAAGTTGCTATTGCGGGGGTGGCCTGTGCTCCCGTAGATAGCGAAATGGGTTGGGGGTAACAGTGAGTGTTACCCCCATCGGAGGCCAAAATGGCGAAAATGTGCGGCACACCTTTTTTCGTGTAAATTAAATTTACACACTGCTAAACGACCGTGTCGCACATAATAGTAATGATTGTAACAGGCAGTCAAATTGAAGTTTAGATTTCCCCAACTTTTCGGGCGATTACTGCCTTACCAGCACTAATCGTGGATTTGGCTAGCGGCCAGCTATGGTCATATCAAGTCCCTTGACCATAGCTGACTTGAAATTGGTACATATTAGAAATTCAATTGGGGGGTGACAATTAGAGGAAATCTTCCGGCACTATGAAACAGCGGCTGCCACTCTGCCCGCTTGGGGGTAGCAAAGACAGGTGGTAGACCCGCATTAAGGGTATATAATTATATAACAAGAATATGTTGATATTCAACAATGTTTAAATATAATAGCGGAAGCAAAGACGCGGAGAGGGAAGACCTGCTCCAAAATATACAGTCTTTGTTGAAGCGCAAGGGCGCCACAGTCCTCCATAATTTGAAATAGTGCGTGTGGCCGGGAGGTGGCTCAGAGGAGCCACGAATGTAAATTTTATAACAGAAAAATTTTTTATTCAAATTTTGATCAAATAAAAATGCTTGTGCTCTGTTCAATTAACTAGCTGCTCAGATATTTAATATGAGGTGTTCATTACATGCTTTAATTTTAAATGTATTATTTTATTGTTGTAAGTTAGATATAGGTATGTGTTTTCATTATGTATGTGTATTTTAAACTAAGCCAATAATTAAACGTCTGGCAGGCGGGTAACACAAAATGATCAGAATCAGAAAGGGGAAACAATGAGGTGAGAAGTAATGGTAAATAAATAGTTATATATTTCATGTACTTCGTTCAATTTTGAGATTTGTTTTTATTGTATTAGGAGATCAGCTGATCAGCACCAAGATATCACTGGTAAATTAGTTATAAATGTTCTAAGTAATTGATGTTCAAGGTAATGGTTTAATGTATTGCAGGTGTTTTAAAGTAACGGTACAAATAGTTTGATAAAATGAGTAATAAAAGATAGTTGTTGGGTGATAAATAGTTAGTGGGACACGCAGATCTGTCCAAGTTGAAGTCAAAGTCAAAATTGAAATAGTAGAGATAAATATGATGTAATGTTGTTTTGAAGTAATATGTGTTGTAGTATTTTGAGAAGTATTGATATTGACACAGTAGTGGTGGAGAATAATAGTAGAGTTTTTTGAGTGACATATATTGATGTTTATAATTATTGATGTTATTTTGTTGTAGTTGTAGTAAGGTAATGAGATTGAGATTTTTTGGGGATGGCAATTTTGTAGTAGGGGGTAGTGTATTGGGGGAGTCCGTAACAAAATGAGATGTTGGGACGGGAATCGGTATCGATTTGAGTGAGGAGGGGCCGCCTTAGGTAGAATCCAGGGGCCAAATAAGGGAATTGAGTTTTTTGGGTGGGGGAAACACATATCCTATGTACAAAGGGTTAGAGAGTATTTTTTTTATATGTAGAGAGAAGGTGGCGATTTGAGTTTAATGATAAGTTGGGGTTAGAGTGTTTTGGTAGATGTTTTTTAATAGAGATGGGTGTCATGTTAGTAACAGTTGTTAGTGGTTAGAGTCAGAGGGAGAGATAAAGTTGATATATGTATACAGATCTAGTACAGTCAATGAGAATAAATAATTTACATCACCCACAATAAGGGAGAATCAGATTGTTAAATAAAGAGAGAGATTTATGATAAGGAATATAAAATTTTCATTTTTTAAACCAGTGACAGAATTTTGATAAAATTTGAAAATAATGTAAAATTAAGAATTGTTTATTTTAAATAATTTAAATGTCAATTTGATTATTTATATTAATATTTTGTTTATTTTAAATGTTTTATTTTGTTGTTTTGTGTTTCAAATTAGATGTTACAGATGCTGAATGTGTTTCAGATAGAACTAATACATAACATATGTAGGTCAAGGGTCTTGGACTTGACCTAGTTTCGATCAGCTGATGAGGTCATACACCTACTAAGCTTGTATAGTAGGAAGCCAATTTGATTTGTTTATTTAATCAATTTAAACCAATTTTCAAATAATGTCTAAATATGAAGGAAACATTTAAATAAATTTAAATTTTTTTGAATTTTAAAATTTTTGGAAATTTTAATTTTTTGAAAAAAAAAAAACTTGATTTTTCGCCTGCCAGCGAATGAATATTTTAAGTGTTGATTCTTTTTTTATTTGTGTATTAACCATGTGTATTTTATGGATTTATTTTGTATTGCATTGTATTGTTGGAATCTAAGTATTTACATGTTAGAGTAAGTATATGTTTTGATTAGGAGAAAGGTTTAAATTAATGCATTTTAAGTAAAAAACAGAAAAAAAAGAGAAGGAAGAGAATTTTTTTGATAAAATATTATTTTGAATTTTGATTTTTTTAAATTTTTCATAAATTTTAAAAGAATTTTTTCAATTTTACAATGGGGTATGTCAACATGTAATGTGAGTGTGTGAGCCCAGTATCTGCTAAAGGCAGCCCAGCTTGCATAAGAGGGGAACCATATCGGTGGAGGATCTGGAATAAGTTACGCCAGGGATCGAGGAGTTTTTGGGGGTAGCATGTTAGAAGGGGAGGTGCGCTGTGGTTCGAGTCTGTTCGATTTCTCGGTGTTGGGATCTCTTACGGAGAAGTCCAGTGATCTCGTTCAGATGAGTCCATAGTCACCAAGCCAGGGGGGTAGTGTACCCATGTAGAGTAAGAACAAGAGGGGGTTGTTGGCACCAGTTCCTCACCGGTCCTCTTCGGGGTTATCGATGAGATTTCTTCTGTTGTGAACAGCAGAATTCTCATCGAGGGGGTATTGTAGCGTGTCAATTTTGGGTGTTTTTATTTTTTACCGTATGGGGTATTTATATTTTTTATTTATTTCGTTTTGGTGTGGGATTTCTAAAATTATTGTGCAACGTTATTTTCTTTATAACCGAACGCATGGCATATGGAACCGTGGTTGGAACAAAGGCGAGACGCAATTAATGTTGTGTCATTCGGCTAAAGAATTCGCACCTCCACGAAATTCTAAGAACTCTGTACATGTGTGTCGACGCACGAGCGCCACTATACCAGCAGGCGCTCGCAGGGCCACGACCAGTACGAAAACAAGATGGCTAAAGAACAAAACTATTCATCTTTCCTTTAGTTTCCCTCAGGAAACGCTGCTATAGTCCGGCCCACTTTTATGACGTCAGCCAATGCCTAAATGAGATCGTAGGCTATATTGACTAAAAAACTACATGCATGGCATGGAACGAAGTTTCGACGACGAAGAGCAAGGCAGTGCTTTCCGTCGAAAGTATGAGACCATCTCGGCAATACCTGTTACGTTATCGTTCCTAGTCTACAGTGAGCAGAGACGCCATACAGTGCACGAGAAACCAAGTACAGCTACAGATGCTTATATTTTGGTTCGGGCCCGGTTGGTCGAATTTTCATAGATGTAGTTAATTCAATAAGACCGACCGGGACCCAAGAAAGTCATTAATTCATTACAGTTAGAAATTTGTGGCAGTGGAAAAGTGAAAACAAATTACGTACATGTGAATCGGGGACAAAACACGTGTTCGGCCGGTAACGCGGTAGTGGATGGTTATATCGTAACAATAGAGGAATGTGTTAAGTTTAATAAAAATGAGGGGTAAAGTATAAAATGGCATGTGTGTGTGAGTGATGCAGAATGGGCTACCTTAATTAGTACTTAAATATGAACGATAAACATATATTTTATAAACTTGCTTTCTAGTGTCTGTGTTTAATTCATTAAAAATTATTTAGTTTACTTTAAATGTGTTAGTCTAAATTATTTCGCCATTACCACGTTCTCATTTCTGTGTTGAAAAAATTCGTCTAACGAAATCGGGGGTTTTCTGAAATTCTATTACAGTCAGATAGCGGGATCTTTTATAAGGGCAAGAGTGTAGAAGGTTTCGATATTTAACCTTTAGAAAAAATATCGTGGCGACCTGGGCAGTTTCAAAAGGCAAGTTTTACGGGGACCATGACGGTAAGTGAATTTCTGGCAGTGGTAAGTATCATTTTATGATGAGTGTAATATGTAAATAGAAGTGGAAAAGGTGAGTACCTTCACACCCTGCTGACTTAGAGAACAGAATTGCCTTTTTTTTTTTTGCCGATAAAATATTGCACTGTTTAGTACGTCTTAGTAAACAAAACATGACGCATACATCAGAAGCAGCAGAGGAATTCATAAGATATTCAATGAGAAGTAGATCAAAGGCAGGAACAAATTTGAAACACATTTTACAGTTATTATTGTTATTACTATTATTATTATTATTATTATTAACATATAAAGGCAAAACTCTCTCGCCTTAGTTACCTTTCTATATTTGCTGAAAATCTACTACACATAATATCATTGATTACACAATTTCAGTGTTTGTAATCAGTCACACTTCGCATTCAAAACACTGCATTTATAATTAGTACATGTTATATAGTTCCCACTGACTAGCTATCAAATATGATTACGTAATATGAAAGTTTTGGTTTTTATTCTCTAATGTGTGTACTAATTTAATACTTATCTGATCAATTCAAGCTGTTGAACCATCAAAAATATTGTAAGAAAACATAAGACTACAAAACACAAACACTATGTTTATTTGCATTTATCAATAAAATATTCTATATCTAAGAATTCTACTAAACATAAAATATACGTTTGGAAATGAACATATACGTGGGATTTAGTTTTAGTCAGACAGAAATTTTAAATTTCCATCATCATCATTTTCACGGATTACACTAAAAATGGTTTGTTCCGGTCTCAAATAGGCAGTGATTAGAGCTGGTCACTCCAGAGCGTCCTCGGACGTCCCACACCTCTCCGTCTCCATGGCTTAGAGTTCCAGAGTTGGTTGGGGATGCGGCAGTCATCTTTCGGCAAAGTTGTTCCCACCAATTTAGCCGATACTGGACGATCCAGTAGAGTATACTCATAATATTCAATTCCTGCCATATATCTGTGTTTCCTCTACGATCATGGAGAGTATACCCTGCGACGTGCCTGAGGAATCTAATTTCAGCTGCTTGGATGCGACTGGTCTGACCTTTCATTAAAGTCCATTTTTCAGACCTTTAAAGAAGCATGGGAAGATACATCACTTTGTAGAATTTTAGGCGTGTACCTTTACTTGCTTATTAAAGGGTTCGCCTAATGATCCGGCACATAAGGTTGAACTTATGATGCAACTTATTCACAACATCGTTGCATGCATTATAAGATACACTCTAGCCCAAGTATTTAAAATTGCTAACTTGTTCCAGTACAGTACCATGTACAACAATTTTTGCCAGTTCCACGAAAAGTCATCACCTTAGTCTTACTTGTAGATATCTGCAATCCAGAGTCTTTGCAGATTCGATTTAATAAACGTATCCCCATCTGCAATCTGTTTTCCGAGTCCGATAGAATAACCTGATCGTCCGGAAACAACAAAGTGACAATTGTACAGTGACCAATCATAAAATGTTCTGGAAGACACATCTCCCAGTTTTGTATGACAGCGTCAATATATAAATTAAAAAGAGAAGGTGGTAATGAATACCCTTGACATACCCCACAACTCTAGGAACTGTTCTTCGTTTCCCTGCTTCTATTAAAATTTTATTCTCCACATAAAGACTGTATTGTTCTGATTAGATGTTGTGGGATTCCTTTCCTTGCCATTGCCATGTAACTAATCAACAAAGCCAAACACATAATGACACACAAACAAAAGCCCTACATGAAACAAATCCGACCATCAGCCCCTACCCTCCAAGCGCTTCCCAAAATCCATAAAGAAGAAATTCTGATCCGCCCCATTATCAATTACTGTAATGCCCCTGCATACAAACTCGCAAAACATCTAGACAAAATTATCAGACAACACACACAACTAGACAGCAACATTGCAGTAAAAAACAACACAGACCTAGTAACAAAAATAAAAGACATACATATCCCCCATAATGCCACGTTAGCCTCCTTTGACATTAAAAACCTGTACACAAACATCCCCATTCACACCATCAAACAAACATCAGAAACAATCACCATCCTACAAAACAAACTCAAACAGAACAACACACCAGACGAACTTATCAACGAAATAACAGAAACTCTGAACATTATCACAAAACAAAACTACTTTACATATACCAATAAATTTTACACACAGAATGATGGTATACCCATGGGCTCCCCCATATCCAGCATTCTAGCAGAAGTTTTCTCCAACACTTAGAAAAAACAGAAATCCTCACAAAGAATGACAGACACTCACATAAAATACTATATTGGCTCAGATATGTTGATGACATTCTAATACTATACATTTTTGGAGGTCAGAAAAAGGGTGTTAAGATAAATTCTGGGACTAAGGGGGCATTTCAATAGGCCTCTTGATATTATATAATATACTTAATTCAGTAGTGAGATTCAATGTATTTACAATGTTTTGTAACATACAATCATTAAATGGACAAAATTTATAAGAATCTCTGTTGGTGTTTTGACACAATTAATTGTCATCATTAGGATCTGTATACGGCAGTACGGAAATCATTAATAGACTAACATAGAGCTACAGCCTGTAGTAAGTAGAATTATTGTAGGATTATAACTCACAAAAAGAAATTAATGATAATTATAGGTATTTGATTATATTATTATTCTTATAATATTAAGACATAAGTATAATCATCCGTACATATTAATATTTGTTACCTTTTATTATTAATTTTTGAATTTTACTAATACAAGTCTTGAAGACAAATTATAATTTGTCAAGCAAATATTTAAATGTGTGTGTGTGTGTGTGTGTGTGTGTGTGTATGTGTGTGTGTGTGTGTGTGTGTGACCATAATGAATAACCATTATTCAATATGTGTGCAATGAATAACCATATCTAACAAACCATATTATGAACAGGAGGTATCAAATAGTACACTTCGTCAAAAGATTAATGGTCTATTCTCTATTTAAAGTATGTGAGTATTATTACCATTTATATATTCTGTCTTCAAATTTATTTTAAGCACTCGAGTCTCTCAATAATAAAAATCTTGCGTAACTTAAGAAAATTTTAAAATTTCAGCAGCAATGAAACTCATCAGTGAAAGAAACTGCAGTGAGGTTGAGATAATTCAATTTAACACACAAGGTTTCGTTCAGTTAATTACGGACATACAACTGCTATCCTAAGTTTTATTACTGCCTGTTGGCAAAGTACCAACTGAGTCGCCATGTCGCTGAACATTGTAACGAAAATAAGATTGCCTATTTTAGAAAACTTTCTGTACCTATAGCATTTACATACTCAGCATATTTATAATTGTGCAACGTTAATGTTTTATTTAAAAAATGCATGTATTATGTACAATAAACTTATTACGATTCATGCATTTTGTCATGTTTGAAAAAACTACGAACCATTATTAAAAGAGTATAACATATAATAGCTGTTGGCCCGTGATCAATTGCTTTGTGATAATAATATGAAATCTTTAGAGGTTTCTATCACCTCAAAACGACCGGTAGCCACCTCACCTCAGAACCCTTGGTTTCTCTCTCTCTGTCTCAATCAGGAATAGGTTTGCCTTCCCATCCTTTGACAAATTTTTTAAAATATGTTTAAAAAGAACGGCTCCGGGTGGTGGCTGAAACGTTTAGTGAATTAGAAATGCCATACAAAACAATCGACCACGGCCGAATAGCCCGGATATAAAGTCTTTTAATAATGACTCTGGTCATTACAGCCAACGCGAAAGGTAGGGACCGCTGTATTTTTGTAAAAACTGGTAGACATATATACCTATGTTACAAGTATAATAAATAAAATGAATTCTTTCTTATCGGTTTTGATTTTAACTATGCCAATAAACACTTGATAGCTTGAAAGGTAAGTAACAGCTTGAAAGTCAAAAGCTGTTTTGTCTATGATAGAAGTAGAGCCCTAGATGGCTGGCAAAGCAAGCGAATATCTTACTCACTTCACACGATAGCTCGAAGTATTCATTTCACTGACTATTGATCTATTCACTGACGTACAAAAGGCATATTAAGTGTCATTATTCTTATATTGGAGAATTTGCTCTTCTTTTGTCGTCTTGTTAGTAGTCCAACAAACTTTGCATCTAATAATTCTAACTGTAAAGATTAAATTAATATGATTTCTCAAGTTATCTTTTGTTAGATAACTAAAAATAAGATTTGTTAGATAAGTTTAAAAATAATTTTTAGACTGAATATATAAATCCAATTGTGTTCTAGAGTTGAATCATAAGTTTTCAATTCATTTGTGTTAGTTGTCGAGAACTATCACTTACATTACATGTGCTGTTATGGTTTGTAATATAAAACTTTCCATGTTTCGCAGTTATTTTTTGATACTAACTATCCTTTCAGGCCATAGTCTTTACTATGTATATATGCTTAGATACCTCTGAGCAAATATTGTTGCATGTAACTTCATGCACAATGCTCCTACGGACTCAGTGGTTTCTTCGGAATGCTCATACAGATGTGTAGGTCAGAGAACGTTTTCCCATGCACTGTTGGCAAAAGATGCAAGATATCAGTTAGAGTGGTTAAGGCACAACTCTAGACGGCTGTAACGAACGTGACGTTTACTAAACGTATCTGCATCAAAACATTAATAACTCTCGTAAATATCAGTAAAAGTAAATGCATGCTGTCTCCCTTAGGACGATAACTACAATACACGACTAATTAAAAACACGAAGAATTAGTCAGGATTAGGAACGGTGCAATAATATCATGTTAACGCATATTTAGTTTAAGCACTGGTAAAGATGAATTTTAAATGTCTGTTTATAAATATACATATTTGTTTGTAACAGAAAACAGCGTAGAGATATGACTGAAGGAGTAAATGCTTGTTTTGATCTTTCAAATATTCAGTGTTGCTGTTTAACGATTACAAATTAGCATTACACTTTAATATTCTCGAATCAAAAGTATTAGAAGATGGCAACAATAAGTAAAAGAATTATAGTTACCGATTACTTGCTAATATATAAAGTTATCGGGAAAACGTAAAATCCACTACGCAATGCACTGTAACGATTTAAAATAATTAGTCAGCTCTAATGTAAAAGTAAAAGAAATTTTATTTTTTTAAAGCTGTAAGTTTTTTCGTCTTTGTACGATTCTATTCGTTAAACGATATACATAACATGAGGAGATGACCATACGTTGCTGCCACAGTAAGTACGGATTTTGCTGTACATTTGATATTAATAAAAACAGACAATTTTAAAAAATCCCGACAATTTTACTAACGTTTTAGTAAAATTACAAATTTAAAGCAGACAAACATTATAACTTCTTAACACAAAGTACAATAAACATCAAAGACCACAAACAGTGCGTTGTTTTTTATTAAATTTATAATCATAAATGTTATAAAAATTTAGTCCTAGATTTTACGTTTAATTTTGCTTTTGTAGATACCGCATACTTAACTGGTGTTGGAAGATATCAATATTCTTAACACAATTGTAATGATACCAATTACGTATTTCAAATAAAATTCCTCACAATTCGGTGTCGCACATAAACTATTAAATTATTTTAGAACTATAGCTTCCTTTTCTGGGCCCTGACTACAATAAGTTAAACAAATGTCAGTGTAAATGTCTGGTTTCCAAAGTCTGGTTTAAGTTTCTTTAGTCAGATACCCGATGTAGCTTTTTTAAATTTAAAAATGTATACCTTTTACGGCTTTGTTGTCCTAAGGTTTTAAATTTTCAAAAATTAACTACTATATTCAGATGTGGTATAGAGTTATGTTTAATTTCATATCCATATGGAATTTTGTGTTTTTCTATAATGTTTCTACGTTTAATTGGGTCCTTGTGTTTAGAGCGCTTTCAAACGTTGTTTTAATTTCATATAGTGTATGTTTGTTTGCAATCTGTTAAATACGAGGGCGATTTGAAAAGTTCGCGGCCTACCATAGAAACAAATGTGTGGCGTTTCTGTTTTTTACCGCATCGTGGCGCCACGTTCGCCCCACGAACAGCTGTGAAGCGTCTAGTCATTACCCCGTCACTTACCACGTTGAGGAACTCCATTTCTTCTAGGTCCTCAAAATAACCGTTTACTGCCGCTTTCAGCTCGTCATCTGAGGAAAATCTCTACCCCCACCCGAAACTTTTTTTATGTTTGGGAATAGATGAAAGTCAGATGGCTCTAAATCAAGCGAATAAGGCGGACGGTGCAACAAATCGTACTTCAACTCGGCGATTTTTGCGATAGGCACAACGGATATGTGAGGGCTTGCATTATCCTGATGGAAAATGATCTTCTTCTTTGCTACACCGTCTTTTTCCTATTTTTACACTTAATTGACCCAAAACGTAAGTGTGATACTCTCCATGTATCGTTTGACACTTCTGAAGGCAATCTAGTAACAATATTACTTTAGTATCCCAGAAAAATGGATCCACACACTTTCCAGCCGACAAAATTGATTTTACCGTTTTCGGAGGTGGGGAAGCAATATGTATCCATTGTTTCGATTGTTTTTTTGTTTTTAGAGTAAAGTAATTGACCCAATTTTCATCAGTTGTTACGAATCTACGAATAAAATTGAGTCTTGAATTACGTGTGACACATAAATAAGTGTTGTTGGTTTAGACAAATATATACTTTACAACTCAAACTTCATCACTGGTTTCATATAACATATTAGAAACATGTATATTTCAAATAGCGCAATGTAGACAGAGCTCAGTGTTTCATCAGCCGTGGAAGGTAACGACAGCACGGTTTTACAGTTATGCAATAGAAGTTATTGCAGTTCCTAAGTGCTACATCTCAAAATAACATTCGTCGACAAATTTTCAGTAGCTAACGTCGATCCAAACACGGAGGATAGCCCGATCCCGAGCCCCACACCGACCGACCACCAGCATACTCCTACACACCAAAAGACAGCACAACACGGGGAGAATTCGAAAATATGAAAGGATGTCATGATGAACTTTACAGATGGAGTCGACCATGTCAACAACGTTTTCAATGGCAGTTGAAGCGGTGTTGTCAAAAGTAGAGTAAATGGTTTTGAGGGTGGCAGGTGAGGATCCATGTTAACTTATGACACAGAAACGGACAAAATCAAGAAATGGTTTTCAGAAATTAGAAATATTTCTATTCACAAACAAATTGTCATTTTGAAAGGTTATTAGACTTAGTTAATAATTAATGTGTCAATGAAAGCGATGATAAATAAGTCAAATATGTCAGACACTATGATATTTTCTTTAATAATATAAACACTTTTTACTATGGTCAGCGTCTTGATACTTATACTATTTATTTAATTTTATAACGTTTTACATCAAGATATATTATTTGCTTACTTGAAACATATTTCCTACACTCAGCCATTTCACAACCAACAATTTCTAAAATTAAGATGACTGAGGATGAGAAAAATATTTGATTCCCAGAATATGTTTCAGGAAAATAAATAATATCTCTTGGTGTGAAACAGGTAAAAAATTGAAAAGTTATTAATAAAAATACATTTCTTTTAAATTTAAAAAATAAAATACTTGGTTCACAATATGGCTGGTTAACGAGGGCAGCGGGACTACCAGCATAGGCTTCCTAACACAAGCAGCTGGCCCGACCTTACCATGACTCGGCGCACAATGCCTACTGTCCCAGAGTCATCTACTCATCTACCGGATATTCCAGTAATTAATCAAACTTTATTACCGTTATATTTTGTTCCAATAAATCCGTAATGTTTGGATTTTGCACTAAGTTCTAAGAAAAACAATACAGTATGACGAGAAGTACTGTGTATTGTACCGTAATGACTCATGAATAAGTTATCCTCTGCTCACTAACAATTAGTAATCATTTTCGTGTACTCCTGACGTGGTATGTAGTGATGGTGTCAAAGAAAGGTTTATGTAGTTACTTATTGATAACTTATTATTTATTTACTTACATATTATTACTTGTTTATATAGAGACTTACTGATAATTTCCCAGGAAGATAAGAACATTAAAACACATTAAGAAAATGTGTTTGAGAAATGTTTTGGCAAGCTATCAAATACACTGAAATCTACACTCTACGTCATCATGAACACAATGTTCTACATACTATGTATAAACTTGATATTAATAACAATGTGAGTGTAGTAACCAGTTATGCTCAATTAAAGACATTGCTCTAATGAGAATCAAATGCCCATAGACGAAAAGCTAAGATTTTGCAGATTGATTTTGGATTAATAATAAAACATCCAAAAACAAGTAGGCTAAATTATGCCAACCAGTCAGAAGGAAAACATTGGGGAGCCTCTGATATAACAATGTGGTATTAATTGCGCAGCACTTTCTTACACTGTCTCTGTGCAATAATCAGTTTAATCAGTTAGTAAGATGAGAATACCTGATTTTGTGTTCATGTTGCCGGTATGCTGCCACAATTAGCAGAGGTTCATCAACCGGAATGTATCAGCTTCAGTGGAGCCGCCAGCCAGTCGAGTCGTCTATCTAACCGCTGGATAATGACCTGCAGAAAAATGTCAAAAACGTTACTCCACTTATGCGAGATACAAAATTTATTAACACTGATAACAGTTGTTTTGATGCCGACCGACTGTCATCCTTCTGACCAAGTATAGGTATGGAATTGGAAAAGTTAAGAGGTGAGAATAAACAATGATATCTTTATTTTGAAGTGTTACTGTGATTTTAGAAACTTGTAAAATACTGTATGACGGGTGTAATATAATCCATAAATTAAACAAAAATAGCTTTTTGATTTTAAAAAGTATACTAATAGTCTTAGAGAAACTCCGTACAGTCCTTAAGATGACATCAGAAAAGAAGGATGTCAGAACGTCGAAGACAAAATAAGCTAAACGCATTCACATCCAGAAAATAAGAACAATAAAACACACACACACACACACACACTACTTTAGTTACTACTTAACAGCCCGATTACCCGCTCTCGTATACAGTCTCCTTCTATTCAGTATGTACACTTCTTTCAAGTAGTGTACCTTAAATCTATCGCCCTCTTGCACAAGGGGATTTAAAAAGAAATTTTAAGGTCTTAAGCTATAGTGTCAAAATTTCAAGTAAACTACAAGGAAGGTTCAAATTTAAATTATACTCTATTATTAATTTAAAAAGAAACAGGAATAATAAATAATATTTAGTAATTTTTCCAAAACAATCTCCCTCCTTTTCAATGCATTGGCGCAATCTTTCTCATGCTTATGTATTCCTTGAAAATAAATCTTCTAACAGCAGATGTACCTACATTCTACAGCTTCGATGATTTCTTCATTGGAACAAAACTCTCCCATTAGAAACTCTTTTAAGGGTTCAAACAATTGAATTCCAGATTAGGCCTACAGGGCGGATAGGAGAGAATGGTTTACATAGTTTTAGAATTGTAGCCATTGTATGGGCGGTGACATGAGAATGCTCATTGTCCTGAAAGAAACGGACAAATTTCTGTTTTTTTACACTTTTATTGATGTATTAATTGACTCTTCGGGAAAATTAGATTTTGTAGATTTAATAAATTGTTTTTTACGCAATTCCACGCTCGGTGTCAACATTGTTAGACTACTGGGTTGTTGGGCCGTGGTCGATTGTTAACAAAGACAGACGTTTTGGCCCCATCGGAGCCTAACTTCAGTGTTGGAAAAACGTTTGGCAAAGTGTCTGCTCTGTTCAGTCAGGAAATCAATGTATATATCGTCTAAAAGAAGGAAGGTATAATAGTTTTCTAGTGAAAACTATTTTTTTTTTTTTTTTAGAAATTAAAGTTGGCATTGCATCAATGCTCTTTTGGTTTCTGGTGTAAAATACTGTAACCAGGATTAACATTAACAGGATTAATCAGTGGTGACACTAGACTGTACAAAACTATTCGTATTGTGTCAACAGTGAATGAGCCACCGGCAGGCGTGTTCTTTAGCATTCGTGGAATCCAATGTGCCCATAATTTCCTACAATACTGTTGTTTTATGACACAGCTCTCTGTACTACCAACAAACGATCATTTTGAATAAGTGTGTTGATCCTATCAGCCATACCTTCTGTTGTCGATGTTTTTAGGCGGCGTGGATGCGGTCCATTTCCCATTAGTTATCGGCTGTTTTAGAAAGCTTTGTTTCATTTGTAGATTGTGACTGACAAAACCGTCTTTTAAGCTTTTTACAAATTTTTGATTATTTTATGTTTTATTTCGTAAGAAATTAAATCCAGTGCGTTGTCCCACGCTTGAATGCACATCTACTTTACGAAAAGCAATGCACACTGATTGGTGAACGACTGAGAGAGATTAGTACTGCTTTGGACTGAGCTCTACGCCCGTGAGAAAATGTGAATAGAGTGAGAGGG
Organism: Magicicada septendecula; assembly: GCA_034769895.1. Taxonomy (NCBI): domain Eukaryota; kingdom Metazoa; phylum Arthropoda; class Insecta; order Hemiptera; family Cicadidae; genus Magicicada; species Magicicada septendecula. The sequence continues at coordinate 476,153,710 of CM068373.1, forward strand.
TAGACAGGGTGCACACGTAGGCACGCGCAATGCTGTAAATAAACCAACAACTACTGAGAAATACCGATTCACTTTACATTATCAAACATTACTTAATGCTCATTTACCTCTCATGTAAAAACGTATGTTTCTCTCAGTTGCCCAAAAATTTAATTTACACACAGTACTTTTAACTCATAATTGCATTTTCTGGTTTTTCAGTTAACAATTTTCTTTTACTTCTACATTTCTTCCATCTGAATCCCAAACTTCTAAACACTTGGGTGTTTGTTTGTCGGAGCCGGATTCGATGTTATTAAAACTATTTCTTTCAAGACTGTTAGGCCGTTCATTTAGAGTTAGGGTAGGGCCTTTACCACAGTGCTGTGGACACTAACCTGACACCCGTGTTAGTGTTTTTAGCTCATTTGTAGCACTGAAGATGGCCGACGAAGGCCGGTTTAAAGTTTGCTGAAATGAACAGCATTGCACCGCGGCCAAAAGCCAGGAACGAAACAGTTTTAATAACTTTCGTTAATGATTTAGCGCCCCATGGGAAATGGGTTCTTTCTTTCACAATATGATGCAATTGTTTTATCAGTGGGCCCAATGTTTTGTTTTCTCTAAAAATCCTGAACAGTATTTTTTATTACACAAATGTCAAAATCATCAACAAAAAGTTCCTTTTCCTCACAAGTTTTACGTTTTTTTCTTGTGTGGACATTTTTATTTTTGGATTTTATATCCTTTGTTTTCCCAAGTATTTAACAAAGCCTTCTAATTTATTACAGAAATACGTAGCTTGTTTGGTTGCTTGATTCAGTGGATATGTCACTGAGTTTCGTTATTTTCCTTCATCTCATTTTTTAATTATATTATTAACTATTTCGAGATCTTCACTGTAAACAACGAAACTTCTTTTTCTTTCTTTCGATGATCATTGGGGATACACTGAGAATAGACAGCTACAAATAAACAAATAACAAGATAATTCACTCACTAACTGAAAGTAACTAAAAGTACGCTGGCCGTAAACGATAGTGCAGGAATTCGAATTTTTAATGTTACTATTACACAACTAGTTAAAAAAACTAAGTTTTAAACACAACCAATAATACATAGTCTTTGAACGCACTTAATACCTCAACAATGAAAAGCAGACTGCAATAATATTACAAAGTGTCTGCCTTTGTGAGGGACGCCAGTTTGCACTGTGAACAATTATATGTGCTGTCATGAATCATTATCTTTGACAAACAAAAACGATACTAACAAACACACACACACTCTCTCTCTTACCGCATACTTTATCCTCTCCATCAGAGACAAAGAGTACAGTCTCATGCAGTAACAGACAAACAATTAGCCCATAGTTTAATTACCCTTTAATATTTGTTGATCCACAGGAAGTATAGAGTAACTCTCGGCAATCTCTAGGAAACCATGGTCTAGAAAATTATTATAATAAAAGAACTATAGCATCAGATCTCTTATATGCCAAAGTAAACCTTTTCTGTACTCTGTCTTGTGATACTTTTTTTGCACCTGGGTCACGATAATATAACCGTACGATCCTATTACTGTGTTACTAATTATCTTCAAATTATACTTAAACGTAGTGTTTGCACTTTAGAGTGAAACGTGTGACACTATGGGAATTCACAGAAGATACAATCATCTTTATTCGCTTAATTTCCCAATCAGTCAGGTTACTTCTGAATACGGGAAATAAGATGGAGCTACCATTCTATAATTCTAAAATCCACTTAGGCACATCTCAATGTAGATATATCGCAGCATAGATGAAGGCTTAGAAATGGAAGACGGTCCAATCCTAAAAAAAAATATCATTGGTACACAAGTTCTCGGACTCACATACGTGCAAAAGAAGAGAGTTCTCAGGATATAAGGTAAATGCTTCATATAAATAGAGTGAAATTTTACAACTGCATTTAAATATATATATATATATCATTTTCTATATAAGTAACTCGATGTTTCTTGCAGTAATTATATATATTGTGACGGCAGCGGTATGCGAACATCTGCTCTCCAGTACCAGCGGTGGACACAGCGAGCCAATCAAACAACGTGCTCGGAGCGAGCCAATCAGTGATCCCGGTTAGTCAATAAAACCCGGGCCGGCAGAAAATTTTGCGCACACTTCATCGCCACGCCATCGAACGCACTTCATCTCCTCTCCTCTCTCGGACGACATCGGGGCGGAGTCAGCCGGAAGGAACAGCCGAAGAATAGAACCGCCGCCGTTCTTGCGTCTTCGCACTCCCGTTCCGCGCCAGCGATGGATTTCGCTGGGCCGGCAGCCGACTCTACAACCGGTGCCGAAAGAAGAGGAGGACTGCAGTACGCCACGATCAGCGGGCGCAGCCGCCGAACATCTCAGCGCGGCACGACCAACATCAGCTTTCTCGCCACAAGGTCCTTTTTAGGGCCACCAAAAACGATAGTGTGTACGATTGGCGCCAGTTGTCATGCGGCAAGCCTTTTGTCCGGTGACAAGTGGCGCCCAACGTGGGGCAGCGATCATCTTGCGGATGCTAGATCCAGCCACGCCAGCGAGCTACCAGCCGGCACACCAATCAACATGGCGCCCAACAGACACCTCCACAACATCCGGAGAAGAGCAGTAGACTGGGTACCGGAGAGCATTCAAGACCCGGTGGAGTTGTGACGGCAGCGGTATGCGAACATCTGCTCTCCAGTACCAGCGGTGGACACAGCGAGCCAATCAAACAACGTGCTCGGAGCGAGACAATCAGTGATCCCGGTTAGTCAATAAAACCCGGGCCGGCAGAAAATTTTGCGCACACTTCATCGCCACGCCATCGAACGCACTTCATCTCCTCTCCTCTCTCGGACGACATCGGGGCGGAGTCAGCCGGAAGGAACAGCCGAAGAATAGAACCGCCGCCGTTCTTGCGTCTTCGCACTCCCGTTCCGCGCCAGCGATGGATTTCGCTGGGCCGGCAGCCGACTCTACAACCGGTGCCGAAAGAAGAGGAGGACTGCAGTACGCCACGATCAGCGGGCGCAGCCGCCGAACATCTCAGCGCGGCACGACCAACATCAGCTTTCTCGCCACAAGGTCCTTTTTAGGGCCACCAAAAACGATAGTGTGTACGATTGGCGCCAGTTGTCATGCGGCAAGCCTTTTGTCCGGTGACAATATATATAATTATATCACAAATTATCAACATCACAAATTATATATATTATAACGAAACATTGTTATCAATGTTTATCGTTCTAACTGGAGTACGCATAATAAGCGTTATCTGCTACAATTGTACATTTAGAAGGGTACAGATAAGATTTTCTATAGCAAACAAAACAGATAACAGTCCACCTGCAAAAATATGTATAATTTTGTCGGCACATGTCAGAAGTGTTTTAAAACTTAAATAATAAAAAAATGACAAAAGATTAAGAAGAACTAGGTTGACCAGTGAATAGTGCGGAAATGTAGCTTTATTTAGACACCAAACACATAACGATATAGTGAGAGTGTCGTGAACTATAAGCGTTTTACTATTTCACACCTTTCGCGGTGCTAATTAAAGATCGCGTGTATACATAGCTAATAACTGTGTTCAAGACACGTCTAACAAACAACTTTGTTACCTGAATAAATAAAGGATTGTTGAGATATTTGCCGATAGAAACTCATTCATTCAGTCATAAAGTATTCGTTGAGTCGTACACACGGAACGATACGCTGCAGAAGACGCTTCAATGAGACCGGCAGACACCTGAGTTACTACAACTACGTACTACAGACATCAGACTATACCCGAGGCCAGAGACGCTGTGTCCATGACGATAAAGGAACGACGCCTAGCCTAGCTGTTCATACACCGCTAAGTGACGCTGACGGAGGTTTCGAGAGGAATAGCTGTACTCGACGCCGACGCCTGAGACCCGTGTACATCTGTGTAACATGAAATCATCAAAACAGGTGACCTGATATGGTTCAGGGTTCATAATAATGTTGTAAAACACAACAAGTAAATGAAAAGCCGCTATAAGCGAAATTGAACAGTTTTAAATAATTGATAAACCTTGTTTTTATATAGGCGGTATGACTAAAGCCTAAAGACGCTTTTAAATGTTGTACTGTATATCATATAGAGACATTTATTCAAAAAGACAGAACATTTAGATAATGTGTGATTATTATAATAATATGTTAATAAGAGTGCAGAAAGACTCTAAGCAAATGTTTTCATGAGATTGTGCACTGTATAAAGAATTATATTTGATAAATTAAATGTGATAAATTAAGGGAGAGTGCAGAGAAGCTCTAAGAGTGTTATCAAGATATTAGATGTCACAAATTTTATTGTTTCATATTAATTATTGTTGATAGCCAAGCAGGCTGAAGAGTAGAATAATTAAAAGGGAGTTACCCTTAATAAAAATGTTTAGATTAATAATAATTACCATAGAGATAACGATAAATATAACCCTTGTTATATTCATTTAAAAAGTTCATATTTTATTTTCTCATGTATAAAGAACAGGGTTACGGATTTCATAGAATGAAATCAATTCAGTATTTCCATTTTATTAAATAATTAAATTCAATATAACAAAATGATTTTTATAAATGAATTATAATTACAGGCAGACAGTGTGAAACTGCCCATATATGTGTGTATATTTCCATGTTATATGTTTTGTGTATATACTGTGTATTGTATGTCTTATTTTCAGGAACTTATAAATTATGTACTAAGATATATGATTTTAATATGTGATTGTTAGACGTAAGCATTATAACAATATATCACTAGAGAAAATATGTGTAAAGTAATATTCAAGAAAGAATATAAATTGGTGGAACCCGCCGTAAATTGTGTTAAATATTTGAAATTCTTATTATTATTATGATTTGTTTAAAGATAAGCACCTTGAGGGTGACAATTATAATCATTGGAATGATAGACTAAAAAGGTAGTTTTCATTTATTCACAATTTATACAACTCAGCTTCCTAAAATAATTCTTTTGAAAACACATCGTCCCAACTCGTTACCTGATACCTATAAGCCCAAATCCCACACCTAATAGCCGGCAAAGCAGAAAAGTACCATATACTGCAGGTAAGTGTTGGCATGGTATACCCTAACCAGGTCCATGTAAAACTCATAATCCATAATGAGAGAAATCATAAAAAGATGTGTTGCAAAAGAAAATGTTGCTTCCAACGTGGGGCACGATTAAATAAATAAAAAAAAAAAACAACATAATACGAAAAAATTAAAAATTAGTAAGAAGTTAAATAAATATAAATTCACGTAGAACAAATATTTAGAGTTGATGTGTAATTATTATAAAACGTGCATTTATATGTTGAATGTAGCTGATAAGAACGTACAGTTAGCGTTATCAGTAGAGTAAACAAAGGGGAGCTTAGATAAATATTGTGGTTATCAGAAACTGATACTACAGGCGCCCAAGATAACGGTTGTATGTTGATGAATAAATGAATACCAATATTTAATAATAATCGAAATAATTAATAATATACAAATTAATAATAAATATTTTAAAATCGGTTCACCAAATTAAAATTAAACATGGCACATAAACAAGAGGTCAGTTTAGCCGACATAATGAAGAAGTTAGAAGCCAGCAACGCTGAAAACGTAAAAAGGTTTGAAGAAATAAAAACTAGTGGTGCTGAAACTATGAGAAGATTGGAAGCAAGCACGTCAGAAATTCAGAAACTATACGCATATAATGCTGAAAGTAAGGTAGAAATTATGGAACGAATGGAGACCTTAGAAGGTAAAGTTAAAGAGTCTCTAAAACAACAAGCGGTGGTGATGAATGAAAATTTCGAAGAGCAGCGAAAAAGACTACAACAAAATTTTAAATCTATGGCCGACACACTGGACCAGAAACTCGAAAAAATTACGCATCGACAAGATACCAAGATACAAGTCATCAGCGAGTTGGTGCAGAGTAATGTCAGGAAGACCATGAAAATTGAAGAAGAAGCAAAAAGTCTCGCCGCAGCAGACGACACCATCAAGAAATCTATCCAACACCAGGACAACAGGGTAGATCAGCTGGAAGTCAAGTTAAAAGGTGAAGTAGACCGACTTACACGAGAAGTGAGAAGACTACCAACACAAGCGTTAGTATACTCGACCGTAACTATTTTAGAGGATCCAGAGGGGAAAATCCCATTGAATTTCGTATCAAATGTGAGAAAGAAATGGATAGTATTGGATCTATTCTCAGTGACAAAGATAAAATAGACTTTGTAAGCCGTTACTTAAAAGATGCAGCAGCCAGTTGGTTCACGATGGTGAATGACGATTTAAAAACGTATGAAGAATTTAAACTAGCATTCGAACGGAGGTATTGGAATGAATACATACAAATGAGAATACGAAATACACTGGAATTTGGTAAATATAATCCAGGTAAGCTGTCTGAAGATGAATACGTCATTATGTTAGTAGAGAGGAGTAAACATTTACGTCCCGCTTTAACACAAAAAGAATTAGTCATTAAGCTTGCTAATCATTTCAGCAGGAACATCCAACTAGCTATACATGTTCAGGGTATAGCTACCATTGAAGATCTATTAATACTTTTAACACAGATGGAGGGTGTAATCCGTGAACGAGACCCACCAAGAGGAGTTCAGCGAGATAACCGGAACCAAAATCAAGATAGAGGTACGTGGTATTCGCAAAGATATCTCCAAGAAGATAAAGGCAGAGAAGATAGACGTACAGACGATGAAAAATATCCGAAAAACAAAAATGTATCATATGATAGACGCCATGAAGATGGACGAACATATGAGAAGCAGGAGCAAAATAATGAAAGAGGTAATTACAAAGGAGGTTACCGATGGCTGAATTCGTCGAAACGATTTTCGAAACCATGGACATCCGATAGGAATGCAAATACGCAGGCGATTACCGTTGAGAAAAAACAGAAAGAGACCCCGAGAAACACTGATGAACGTAATAAACCGTCCACATCGAAGACTGAAAATCAATGACTACATTCTGGAGTCTGTATAGGAGGTATATTCCCACCTGATCTTAGGGAAGAATTATTTATGACCGATAAAATTAATCCAATAAATAATACTGTATGTCCACAAATAAAACTGTATGTTAATAATGTACCTGTTAACGCATTAGTTGATACAGGGAGTGAGGTCACAATTATCAATAGTGCATGGGTAAAAATTCATAATGCTCATTTTAAAAATGTACCGAAGTTGCCTACACGGGAGATACAAATAACTACAGCAAATAAATCGATGGAAAAAGTAAACCATCAGATGTATGTTAGTATTACCTGTCAAGGATTAGAGATAGAATTACCTGTACTGATAGTTGATAAGCTAATATATGACTGCATTCTGGGAGTGGATGCGCTAGACCGACTCAATGCTGTTATCAATATGAAAGATGGACAAATGACATGTACAGTTAATAATATATGTAAAACTATAGATTTAAGAGCACCTGTTAAAGAACAGAATCCTCCACAACCGGAAATACTTAAAATTAGTAGACCCAAGATCACATTAGCCGAAGAATGGACACATCCAGAAGAAGTAGAAGATCACCCAGGAGAACAACACATAAATGATCTGTTAGAAGAATATGAGGACATCTTTAGCGAAGTACCAACTCAAACTCACGTCTACCAGCATCGAATTAAGGTAACTGACCCGTCCAAGTTCGTCAGACGCACATATACGATTCCAATGAAATACGAGGAGCAGGTAGATCAAGAAATTCAGCGTATGTTAGATAACAATGTCATCCGCAGATCACATAGCAATTACCTGAATCCACTTGTAGTAATCAAGAAAAAAGATGATGCGATTAGACTGTGTATGGATATGCGTAACCTTAACAACGTCGTTGAAAAGATGTATGACTGCGCTCCAAATGCTGAAGAGTTATTTGCTAAATGTGAAGGAGCTAGATATTTAACAAAATTAGACCTTACTTCTAGTTTCTGGCAGATACCAATACGAGAGAGTGACCGCAAGTATACGGCGTTCCTCTACAAAAACAAGACCTATGAATACAACGTAGTACCGTTTGGATTAAGCACTAGCTTGTCTGCTATTGTACGATGTCTAGAAAATGCACTTGGAGAGGAGGTGTCACCTTACACAATGGTATTTGTAGATGACATACTCGTCGTGTCGAAAACTATTCAGGAACATGTAAATCAATTACGAGTTATTTTTGAGAAATTTAGAGTAGCCAAAATTTCCCTCAATTATAAAAATGTGAATTCCTAAAAACCAATATCAAGTTCCTTGGTCATATTATATCCGAACGAGGTATCAAACCTGATCCTATCAAGATACAAAGTATCCTAAATTTCCCTATTCCTAAAAATGTAAAAGGAGTAAGAGCTTTCCTAGGATTGACTGGTTATTATCGACGCTTCTCATCTGACTATGCAGCAACAGTAAAACCTCTGCTGGAGTTAACACAAAAGAAGAGAAAATGGAGATGGGAGCAGCATCACACTGAAGCAGTGGATCGAGTCAAAACATTGTTTAAAAAAAATTTAATGCTACACCATCCGAAGAAAGACGGCGATTATGTGCTATATGCAGACGCAAGTCAATATGCAATGGGAAGTGTATTGTATCAAGAAGACTCAAAAGGAGACTTAAGGGTCATCGCCTATGCCAGTCGTGTATTCCGAGGAGCGGAGATAGAGTACTGCACTACAGAAAAGGAAGTACTAGCTATTGTATATGCATTATCCCAGTTCCGATTCTATCTATGCGGAACTCATTTTGAAATTCATACAGATCATCAGGCTTTATCTTTCCTATTAACATGTAAGGTAAAGAGTGCGAGGTTGATGCGATGGATACTTGCCATTGGGGAGTATTCTTTCACCATTAAATACTGCAAAGGCAAAGACAATGAAGTAGCTGAAACCTTAAGCCGTTATATAGAAGAAAAAGAAGAAACACATGAAGCTAAACCACAAGATGTCAGGGTACTTAGCAACATAACATACAAACCCGAGAGAGAAGTACAAGAATTACTACGTAATCTCGCTAGAGAGCAAGATAAAGATCAGCGATTACAGAATATAAAAAATAATCCGTTACCCATAAATTATTGTGTGAAAGATGGAATTTTATTTAAGCTTATTAATTATGATTGGAAAGTTGTGCTATCTCATGACATGTTACAGCAATTAATTATGCCATGTCATCGTAGTCTAGCTCATACATCTCCATTGAAGTGCTATTTAACTATGAAGGAAGCCTTCACCTGTAATAATATGTTCAGAAAAATTAAAATAATTGTTAGGAAATGCCATGATTGTCAAACAGCCAAACATCCGAATTTAAACACTTGCGTTGAAATGGGGAGTATCAGAACTAAGAAGAAGGGGGATATAGTTGCACTTGATTTCCTTGGACCACTCCCGCGATCAAGTCGTGGGTACCGCCATATAATTGTGACGGTAGATGTGTTTACCAAGCTAGTAAAGTTATATGCTGTACGAAGACCCACCATGAAATCTGTTCTGAACGTCATCACCCAGAAGTATATACCAAAGTATGGAAAAATGGATAAAGTGTTGACAGATCAAGGTAAGCAGTTTGGTAATAAATTATGGAAGGACGCATTGACAAGACAAGGTATAAAACCTGTACTTACATCCATAAGGCATCCACAAACTAATCTAGCTGAAAGAATAAATAGAGAGTTAAGCAAGTACATGAGGTTATATTGCTACAATCAACAGAGTAAATGGCCTGACTATCTACAATTTTTCGAAGATGCAATGAATCACAATTATAGTGAAGCTACAGGATACACACCGTTAGAATTAAGTGAGAATAAAATACCTAAAAGATTCTGGCACAACATGATTAATAAACCGGAAAATTATAATGTAGATTTGCCAATTCAAATAAAAATAAACAGAGCTGAACGACAGTTATATCATCAAGCAGGTAAAAGGAGAGACCGGTATAATAGAACTCACCGATTGACAAGATTCCAGATTGGTGATAAGGTATTGATAAAGACAAATCCTGTGGGAAGTAGTATATTAAACACTTCCAAGAAATTCTTCAGATTATTCTGTGGCCCATATGAACTAAGGAGTCGTCTAGGACCACACACCTACATGGTATATGACCCAGTGAAGCAAAAGGACGTCGGAAAGTACCATGCGTCATCTCTGCGTCATTATATCCAATAATACCCATATGCGATTGTTACTTTAAGATAGGATTTTATATTCTTTCTAATAAACATGTAATATAACTGACTGTGTATGTACTAAACATAGATAAAAAAAATAAAATAAAAAAAAAATAAAATAAATATATTGTTGTTCGGTAAAGCACAAACAATTTTTTTTTTTTAAAGCAAGTGGGGGAGTGTTATAACGAAACATTGTTATCAATGTTTATCGTTCTAACTGGAGTACGCATAATAAGCGTTATCTGCTACAATTGTACATTTAGAAGGGTACAGATAAGATTTTCTATAGCAAACAAAACAGATAACAGTCCACCTGCAAAAATATGTATAATTTTGTCGGCACATGTCAGAAGTGTTTTAAAACTTAAATAATAAAAAAATGACAAAAGATTAAGAAGAACTAGGTTGACCAGTGAATAGTGCAGAAATGTAGCTTTATTTAGACACCAAACACATAACGATATAGTGAGAGTGTCGTGAACTATAAGCGTTTTACTATTTCACACCTTTCGCGGTGCTAATTAAAGATCGCGTGTATACATAGCTAATAACTGTGTTCAAGACACGTCTAACAAACAACTTTGTTACCTGAATAAATAAAGGATTGTTGAGATATTTGCCGATAGAAACTCATTCATTCAGTCATAAAGTATTCGTTGAGTCGTACACACGGAACGATACGCTGCAGAAGACGCTTCAATGAGACCGGCAGACACCTGAGTTACTACAACTACGTACTACGGACATCAGACTATACCCGAGGCCAGAGACGCTGTGTCCATGACGATAAAGGAACGACGCCTAGCCTAGCTGTTCATACACCGCTAAGCGACGCTGACGGAGGTTTCGAGAGGAATAGCTGTACTCGACGCCGACGCCTGAGACCCGTGTACATCTGTGTAACATGAAATCATCAAAACAGGTGACCTGATATGGTTCAGGGTTCATAATAATGTTGTAAAACACAACAAGTAAATGAAAAGCCGCTATAAGCGAAATTGAACAGTTTTAAATAATTGATAAACCTTGTTTTTATATGGGCGGTATGGCTAAAGCCTAAAGACACTTTTAAATGTTGTACTGTATATCATATAGAGACATTTATTCAAAAAGACAGAACATTTAGATAATGTGTGATTATTATAATAATATGTTAATAAGAGTGCAGAAAGACTCTAAGCAAATGTTTTCATGAGATTGTGCACTGTATAAAGAATTATATTTGATAAATTAAATGTGATAAATTAAGGGAGAGTGCAGAGAAGCTCTAAGAGTGTTATCAAGATATTAGTTGTCACAAATTTTATTGTTTCATATTAATTATTGTTGATAGCCAAGCAGGCTGAAGAGTAGAATAATTAAAAGGGAGTTACCCTTAATAAAAATGTTTAGATTAATAATAATTACCATAGAGATAACGATAAATATAACCCTTGTTATATTCATTTAAAAAGTTCATATTTTATTTTCTCATGTATAAAGAACAGGGTTACGGATTTCATAGAATGAAATCAATTCAGTATTTCCATTTTATTAAATAATTAAATTCAATATAACAAAATGATTTTTATAAATGAATTATAATTACAGGCAGACAGTGTGAAACTGCCCATATGTGTGTGTATATTTCCATGTTATATGTTTTGTGTATATACTGTGTATTGTATGTCTTATTTTCAGGAACTTATAAATTATGTACTAAGATGATTTTAATATGTGATTGTTAGACGTAAGCATTATAACAATATATCACTAGAGAAAATATGTGTAAAGTAATATTCAAGAAAGAATATAAATTGGTGGAACCCGCCGTAAATTGTGTTAAATATTTGAAATTCTTATTATTATTATGATTTGTTTAAAGATAAGCACCTTGAGGGTGACAATTATAATCATTGGAATGATAGACTAAAAAGGTAGTTTTCATTTATTCACAATTTATACAACTCAGCTTCCTAAAATAATTCTTTTGAAAACACATCGTCCCAACTCGTTACCTGATACCTATAAGCCCAAATCCCACACCTAATAGCCGGCAAAGCAGAAAAGTACCATATACTGCAGGTAAGTGTTGGCATGGTATACCCTAACCAGGTCCATGTAAAACTCATAATCCATAATGAAAGAAATCATAAAAAGATGTGTTGCAATATATATATATATATATATATATATATATTCAATCACTTTCTGCTACAGTCCGTTTCTTGATGTATATAATACATTTAATATTTATAACTAAATTTACCTCAAGATGTTATTTTTCCTTATTTGGAACATGTTTCGAGAGTTCCTGTGCACTCATCTTCAGCCTTCGCGATCCATTGTCTGATGAAGTATTTGTGTGTTGGCTGCTGGATGCTATTAAGGTTGTTTGTTGGTCTTTGATATTTTAAAGTTGTATTATTGTGTGTGATTCACCCATTCAAACTCATTCAGACTCAGATAATCCACACATCTCGCAACCGCGAATTTTACAAAGTCATGTAAGGTTTTTAAACAGTATTCAATAACTTGAAGTGCGATGGAACCGGCATTACGTCGGTGCAAGTAATAGTGGAACATGATTGTTTTAAAAGACTATAAAATCATAATCTACGAGAACACGTAATGCGATGGAACCGGCATTACGTCGGTGCAAGTAATAGTGGAACACGATTGTTTTAAAAGACTATAAAATCGTAATCTACGAGAACTCGTATCGTCGATGAACTTCAAGAAGTAACATAGAACTTCGAGACATCCACGAGGGACAAGATAAGAAGAGGAGAGGAACCAGAGCAGAAGACGCGAGGACGCAGGGACAGCCACATGCTGCTACATCCAGCCGTACATCATCACGACCAGAGGTCCACGTCAGAACTCAGCATCCAGGAGACGAAGCGAGGAATATCAACGACCCAGAGACAGAGAAGGTGATACCGAAGAGGATCAACAAACTCGAGGGTCCAGATGATGGTAACGACAAAGTTAAATGGTTGCAGAAAAATGCAGGTGAAGTCAGATATTTATTTAATATTATAAATGACCCTGAGGTCTATCGAAAGAAAGCTCTAGATTCTATATACAAGTTTACAAAGAAATTAGTATATTTTTAAATTTTCATAATGAATTAATAAATGTTCAAAGTATAATTGATAATAGAGAATATAACTGTAGTAATCTCATAAATAAATGGTCAAGGAAGAATCATATTTTTATTATATTTTTGTATTTGATTAGATAATTAAATTCAACTATGAGAGTTACGTAATTTGAAGATTGTTAATTAATTGAGACATTAAATAATAGAATCAATTAAAGTAATAAATGTTCTCTATTAGTAGTTTAATAAATGTTTAATTAATTAAAAGTTTTTATTAAGTGGTATATATTAAAAACCACACTTGCAAAGACAAGATGAATATTAAATTTTATACGTGTTAATCACGTTTTATAATAATTATATGTGTTATGTATTATATGTCTGTATAAATATTTCAGGTCATATATGTGTTATGTTTGTGTATAATATGTCTTAGAATATAAGAAATAAGATTTAAACACGTTATAATTACATTATATTCGGATCGAACATAAGGGTCAAATAGTAATTAACCCACACAAAACAATTAATAATATGATAATTTGAATTCTTAAATAATAAATCAAATGAATATGATTTTATTAACACAGTCGTACTAATTTCACAACCAGTACTAAATCCTCTGTACTCTTTACTTGTATTAAAATTATATAACGATAGTCACGTGCTCAATCAACGACCAAACCCTGCGACCCAGCTGGGGAACATCAAGGTAAATACTGCAGAAGAAGAGTATACCTTCGAGACATGGGTAAGTGCGCACAAATGTGTAAGAGCATATGTGTAAAAGTAAGTGTCTAAAAATAACGTTGTAATATATATATGTGTGTGTGTATGTGTGTGTGTATGTATGTGTGAGTGTGTGTGTGTGTGTGTGTGTGTGTGTGTGTGTGTGTGTGTGTGTGTGTGTGTGTGTGTGTGTGTGTGCGCGCGCGCGCGTGCACGTGTATTCATATGTTACAACCATTACTAGAACTGACAGATATAGAATATTTTGTGGATGGGTGCGAATAATTAGTTTGTTCTTTTTAGTCATGTGTTTTCTTAAAATTTATGGTAAATCAGCATCATCAGTTGATTACATAGGTTAAGTTAAGTTAGATTAGGTTAGGTTATGTTAGGTTTGTACACAAAAAATGGCAATCTAAACTTACACGGGAGATAACTGGGTAAACATTTTTGATAATAACTCAGGGAAAAACTATATAACATATAATTTTCAAAATAGAGTACACTGATGTGAATGCTAAATGTGACGGAATAAAAACACTAATGAGACAGTGTCCTGAGAAATTAATTGAAAATATATGCTGTAATTTAAAATAAATTTAAATAGTAACTGTCATAAATAATGTTGGTCTGTGCGATTCTATGGAGAGTTGCAGGGAGTATACGATGGTGGCTGATATGACAGAGAAATGCCTTTAGAAGATAATAATAACTTTAATGTAGTAGACAGTGCTTCAAATTTGTTACGGTCTTTGACTTGCTTCTCTTTGAATATCCTGCAAATTTTTCTTTTTCCGACGATTTATGTGCCGTGTTTTGTTTACTAAGATTTCCTAAAGAGTGTGATATTTTATCAGCAGAATAAGGGCAACACTGTTCTCTAACTCACCAAGGGAAAGAGTAAAGCTGGAAAATTTATTTCACATATTCCAGCAAATAAATAGTAACACGTGCTTGTTATGAATAATATTACAGCAAAAAAATTATACATGGAGACTACAGTAGTTCACTAACAATTATTTTCACTATAAATATGAAAAATTAAAATACCTCTTTTTTTTACGTATTTGATTTTTAATTTTTCATATTTATAGATCTGAATCCGTTATTATGGTAATTATACCGGAATCTGTAATCAGATCATACGATGTGTGTGATTAAAAAACTGATACCAATTAAGTATTACAAGTATATATTAATTGTTTAAATACGAGGTTAAGTCACTTTTCATATTTAGGCCTACACATTTTAAAAGGTGCTTCATCACATCCATTTTAATTGTTCACTTTCAATAGCATTTCCCAGTTGACTGCTAATGCCGAAATTTTCATTGTTCATTGATTTAATCAAGGTCTTCCATTTAACAAAATATTCCTGATGCAGTTTTGAAATTTCGTTTTGGCAAAGATTTTCTAACGCTTTTTTCCAATTCGTTAAACCGCTTGTTTGTAATGAGTACATTCCCGGTTTTAAAGTTTCAGGGCTCTTAAACAGCTTACATGGAATACAAAAAAGTGCGTTGTCCTTTTTAGAATACATTAACCAAGTCCTTTTAACTTTCTCGTTGTTGAGCAACTCTTTGTACCAAGCTGAATTTGTTAAGTGTCGACCTTCCCTTTCTGTTGACTGAAACTCGATGCATTTGGGAAAACTTGTTACCAATTTTGTCGTCTCAGCGCTTAAAAAACAACAAACACAGTCATTGATTTTGTCATGAGTAGGCCAAGTTCTTGGTTCAGATGGATCAATTGTCAATGTCACGCTTGATACAGATTCTTCTGCAGTTGAACTATTAATATGGAGGTAGTTTCAACTGGCCTGTCTTCCAAATTCGAACAGCTAGGCTTTGAAGGATCGAATAGGACCGCATCGATAGGTTCTGCAAGAGTCATTTCAGTTAAAGGCTCTACGAAGCCTACGCTAGCTTCATCTTCACCTTGATAATCTGAATCAGACTGGTTTTCATGTTTTAATCCGTCAGGGTCAGCGTTCTCTGTAGACTTTTTTAGCCAACTAGATATCGCTTTAGCACTTTGTTTCGTTTGTTTAGCACGTAATTCAGCTCTCTTTCTATACTCAGCCCCCGACAGCCGTTTTCGAGGTAACATGATAATGATAATGATAATGATTGTAACGAATAGAATATATCTGAAATAAATTTATTTTCACTGGGTCACTAAACACGGACTGCAATATTCAACTCACTAACTCGCATAAACAATTACACGCACTTCCCGATCACTACTGACTGCAACTGCAGACTGACAGTGGCGTGATATTTTTGTTGTTTTGGTGAAATGGGGAGCGGAAGAGGGGAAGAGGATGACTCACTCACATTTTGTTTTCATTAGAGTCCATGAGAGTAAACTTACAATTTCGTTACGCTACCGTTTGGGTTTACTCCGCTCTCGAGCCAAGACCGATGTTCAGGTATACTCGTTGTCGAGGCCCGAATATACCAGAGACAGCTCTCTTTTCTTGTTTATTAAATAAGTGCAAGTGAATTAACCCTATGACCGAATAATCGGACTATAAAACAGTTCTTAGTTAAATACATGCATTTGTTTTTCATATGCGTGTATAACTTCTAATGCGCGTTAATAGGTACACACACCCAACTTTTTTTTATATTTATAATTTTTGAAGTTTCTATCTTCTGTCAGCCAGTCCCCCGACTGCCAAATTTTTTTTTTACAAATTTTGGTGGTCTGTTATGACCGATTAAATTTTTTTATTTAATTTCAATCGGTGATTTTAAAATTTTCTTAGTTTTTAAAATTTTTACCTACAACTCGTTTTGCCGCTCCCCGGGTGTGCCACCGGGGCGCTTGCCCCCCCCCTAGATCCGGCACTGATCATGAGACATCCATAGATAGACAGATAGACAGACAGACAAATGCCAAATGATCGAGTTAAAACTAAGAAAACGTGTTCAACTGTAGCATAATACAATACACACAGATTCACAGTGACAAATGGATAACTCATTTTCACTTTTAACCCGTCTTTCATCTTCTAAACATCCGACTCTTAAATCATTGTGTATTGTACCTTACAATACTCAACCATATTTCATTTCCTTAGCATTATGAGAACATGATAATGCTAAAATGATTCTGTGTTACGGAGGGGGGGGTTTGTTATAACAAAATTCTTCAGAAAAACTTAAGAAGGTTTGAAAAAATGCTGTTAAAAGATAGTCAAATATGATATTTCACACAATATAAGATAGAAAAATTTAGAAAATTAATCATAAAATTATTTAATGCCTATGTCTTGTCTACCCTTATTGGGCAGGGTATATAGTCAGGATTGGTTTATTGATCAAGATTTTTCCATGTGTGATGCTAAAAAATAGATCGAAATATATTAATTACATAAAATGCTGCCAGAACGTACCTGCACTCATTCACAACTACTTACCTCGTATTGAATTTTATCAGAAGACCAGAGTCGCCACGATATTTTTTACCTAGGTTATAATACCAAAACCTTAACACTCCACCTTAAATAAAACGGGACAATTTCGCCATCTGACCACCCCCAATAATAATTCAGAAGATCCCCGGAACGTTTAGACGAATCTTGCAGCACAGAAATGAGAAAGTGGTAATGACGAAATAACTTAGTCTAACACATTTTTATGTTCTGAAATGAATATTTTACTTACAGAAATACGGAAATCCTTAATCCAAAACACAAAAGAACAAAACACATTTTGATGGTTAAATAGCTCTTACATTGAAAATACAATTCTTACACTTATAAGGTAGCCCAGCTTTGCTCACACACGCATTCACGCTATTTTAAGAAACCCCTTTTAAAATATTATATCAAAATAGCAAAATAGTTAATCTTTACGCATTCCGGTTTCATTTTATGGTAATTTGATGTACGCGATGCCGACCGAACACGTGCTTTTGTTCCGATTCCACTGTCCGTTATTAACTGTTCTCAAATCATCACTGCACTGCACCAATTTATAACATCGTTAATTCCTCGGGTCCCGGTCGGTATTAAGGCGTTACTACACTGAGTTATTCATATTTAAAAAAGTTCTACCCGACCGGACTCGAGTGGCCCTAACTGCGTCTGTTGGCTGTTGTAGTTTCTCGTGGACTGCCCCAAGCGTCTATTTGGTGCGGACAGATATTCATGCCTGCAGCGAACGAATTTCTTCGCCGCTCACAGCCTGAAGTGTTGCAGTTGAGCGACTATGTGCCTGATACATAGTAGTTTTTTCTGTGTTGTGCGCCGACGATATTTAGACGCTTCTGGCTTGATGTCACAAAAGAGGCGGACCTTAAGTTTTACATCCGCCTTCATGGGGACATGTGCAAGGCAACAATTCCCCTCTAGGCCATTTTGAGTTTCTGCAGTAGCGTGGGTCCGCGCGTATGCTCGCTAGACGCGTACGTGCGCGCTGTCACACTCTTACAAAGTTCTTGGAACCCTAGAATGGTGCGGATTCCTTTACCGATTTCGCAACGTGATATTGCGTTGCAGCTTCGTTACAACACTGTTCTATTCACCACGTGTTCTGATCACCGTTGAAATACAATTTACACATATTTTTTAGAAAACCCCAAAAATGAAATAAATAAAAATACCCATAAATTTGGACCGTTACAATACCCCCTCAATGAGAGGTCTTCTGTCAAAACAGAAGAAATCTCATTGATAAACCCCTAAGAGGACCGGTGAGGAACTGGTGCCAACAACCCCCTTTTGTTCTTACACTTCATGGGTAAACGACCCCCCTGGCTCGGCGACTATGGACGCATCTGAACGAGATCACTGGACTTCTCTGGGCGAGATCCCAACACCGAAAAATCGAACAGACACGCACCACAGCGCACCTCACCTTCTATCATGCTATCCCAAAAATCCTCAATCCCTGGCTTAGATTATGCCAGATCCTCAACCGATATGTTTCCCCTTTTTCTGCAAACTGGGCTGCCTTTAGCAGATACTGGGCTCACACACACAACTATTCTACATATTGTAAAGTTAACATATTCTTCAAAATTTACTATTTCATGTAAGTGAAAAATCCAAAATTCAAACTAAAATATTTTATCAAAAAATTCTCTTCCTTAGTTTTTTTTTTTTTTCTTTTGTTATCAAAAAAATTAAATCAATTGAACATTTCTTAAAATAAGCAACATCCTTAAACTAACATGGATTACACCTAGAATCTACCAATACAACTCAATACAATAGTTCCATAATAACAAACACGCTTAGTACACAGACAATACAATAATCAAAGTTTAAAATATCCATTAGCTGGCAGGCGCAAAATCAAGAAATTTTTTTTTTTTTTCAAAAAACATTTTCCAACAAAAAATTTTAAATTCAAAAAATTTAAATTTCTTAAACTATTTCTTTCCATATTGAAATTATTTAAAGATTGTTCACATTGATTAAAAACAAAAGTTGGCTTTACTTCCATGCTAAACATGCCTAGTATATGACCTCAACTATCAGCTGATCAAGACTGGGTCAAGTCAAGAACCTTGACCTACATACATTACACATAAATTACACCTGAAAATACATTAAACATTAGTAAAATTCTATCTTGAAACATAAAACATAATAAAATAAAACATTTAAAAGAACAAAATATTATTATAAATAACAATCAAATTGATATTTAAATTATTCAGATACACACTTCATAATTGTTTTCAAATTCTATCAAAATTCGTCACTGGTTGCAATTAAGAATTTATATTTTTATTCTAAATCTCTCTCTTTGTTATTCTCATTTTCTCTTACTTTGGGTAATTTAATTATTTATTTTAGTTTGGTTTGCCATTTGGCATGTATTCATATAGTATCTTTCTCACTCTGACTCTAATACCACTGATAACTTCAACTATCAGGACACCCATCTCTATCAAAATATCTATCGAACAATCTCTAAACCCAACTTACCATTAAACTCAATTCGCCACCTTCTCTCAATATATATAAAAAAAATACTCTCTAACCCTTTGTACCTAGGATAAGTGTTTCCCCTCCCCCCAAAAAAGCTCATTTCCTTAATCTGGTCCCTGGATTCTACCTAAGGCGACCCCTTTCCCACCAAATCTGTTCCTTCCCGTCCCAACCCTTTTGTTGCGGACTCCCACATTACACTACCCCTATTACAAAATTGCCATCCCCAAATCTCAATCTTATTACCTCACTTCAACTACAACAAAATAACATCATCAATTATAATATCAATATATCACTCATTACTCTAAATATATTCCCCATATCTCCTGTGTCAACATCAATACTTCTCAATATCTATTACATTAACTCCCAACAATATTACATTAATTCAAGACAACATTACTTTTCTCTCTACTACCCTTTTAACTTTAACTTCAACTTGGACTGATCTATATGTCCCACAAAAATATTCATCACCCAGAATCGATCTTTTATTATTTCTGACCATTCATTTTAACATCGCAACTTTATTAACTTACTCTTCTCATTATTTAAAACAATATCTTTAACACATTCAAACATTATATATGACATTAATTACCTTGAACATCTATAAACAATTTAACAGTGACATTTTATTACTGATCAGCTGACACTCCTAACTAATTGTAAACACATTTCAAAATTGTGCAAATTACATTAAATACATATGATTATCAATTCTTACTTCTAACATCCTTGTTTCCCCCTTTTTCTGACTCTGGTAATTTATGTTAACCGCCTGCCAGTCGGTTTAGTTATCTACTTAGTTTCAAAATACACAAATCATATAAAACATATACCTTTTATCAATTCTTATATCTACCCTACTACAAGAAAATACTACGTTTAAAATGATAGAATGAACACCTTATACTGAATGTATGAGCACATATTTATTTCAGCGGAATACAAGTGTTTTTATTAGCACAAAATGGATTTATCAGTTTTTTAATTCACAAAATTTTAGTACGTTCCACACACACTATTGTAATTTATGTTAGACTGTAGCGCCTATTTGCTTCCACAAAGACTGCATATTTGGAGGAATTGGACATCTCCGTGTCTTTGCTTCGGCATTTACATTTTAACATTTTGGATATCGACATATCCTCGTTTATATTGAAACACCCTTAAAACGGGTCTACCACCTGGCTATGCTGTCCCCACGCGGACAGAGTGGCAGCCGCTGTTCCCTAGTTTGGTGATTCCCCTTAATTACCCCCCTGCCAATTTCAAAATTCACCTTGACAACGATAACAGCTATGGCCAGTTAAGGCAGAACGTGACGCAATGAGCCCCAACCATAGCTGTTAAAGCTAAACCAATTCCACGGTCAGGGTTCGGTGAGGCCGTGAACGCCCGAAAAGTTGGGGAATCACAAGTAAAATATTTTTTTATAAAATTAAAATTAACAATTTATATTAAATGACATTATTAGTCTGGGTGGTGTTTTAACCCCATACATCTCTTTCTTAACTCTCCCTATCTTAACCTTTATTAACATAAAATAATAAGTACAAAAATTAAAACCTCCTACCATTGAATTTCCTTAAAATTTTCAAATTTATTATTAATAATTATTATATATCATCTTTCAGTTATTATTAAATTTTTTAATTATCATTTTTATTTAACACAATTATTTCAAATCATCTCATTATTGAGTTAAAATTTTTTCATCTGAGTTACACCTGTAAACATGTTTATTATACATGATTCATACTATAAAATTTCTATACTTACAGTCCATTTAAAATGACATACACAAAACATATTCACCATACACTCCAATACTTTCACGTAACCTCTGAAACATTTCACAAAAGGTTATTTCATCTTCAACAATTTAACAATCAATTACCAAATACATCTCTCATAAAATAATTTAAAGTCATTAAAAAAAATTTCAATTATATCATCTTTGAATTAATCAAAATATTTAAAACATTTCAAATCATTTTAATTACATTAATTATTGCAAATGCGAATTCCATTGATATCAAAACAATTACAATTAGCCAATTACTGTTTTTCAAAATTAATTCGGTTATTTATTTAAATTGCAAAATATTAATCTTATTATTACAACGATTATCTACCTACATACACTGTTCACTTAACCACAACACATACAATTGAATTCACTACATATTTATTTACAAATCTTCCTCCTTATTTATTCCGTTATATCATATTTCAATGTCAAAATCAGCTACGTTATTACCATGTATTCACATACTTAAACTGCTCCTTCCCCGATTTCTTAATCTAGCCTCCATCGTCAAATAGATATCTAACATATTTGTAGACTAAATTATTTTTGTTTACCTTGAGTTTATTATTATTGTTTTCATAAACCATTATTTCTAAGTTCTTCATCATACCATTTATTATTTCATACAACCTGTCACGATCAATTAATTTTGTCCAGTCTCCGTCAGTAATTTTTCTAAACACCAAATCAATTATTTTATCATTATTTATAACAGTTTTATTCAAATATTCCTCTCTCTGTTTCATAATGCAATTTACTTTCTTCATCTCTCTCAATATCTAACACCTGCACCAACATCTCATAACCTCTATTAATCTCAACAATTTTTATTTCTCTCTCTCTTTCATTACAACACCTCTCATAACCATACTGAACTCTCCCATTCCATGCAAAGGGCACCATTAAATATTTATTACCTCTACTGGCTTTACCAGTTAAATCACCAAAAATACAGGGACCATCTGAAGACACCTTGTCTTCCGTACAAATACCGGAGGAAACTCTGTCCTCATTAAACACCTGTGAAAACTCTGTTTCACCATAAACTTGGGGAACATCTGCCCTTTGCCCATTTAACCTCTCTACACACACACTTATAACCACATCAACACTTTCTCTGCTCACAACCTTACACTCTAACACCACGTTTTTAATTTCACCACTGTTACTTACCGTATCATCCTTAGATACCCCATTTTCAGCTATATAATCATTATTCTTATTTAATGTTATTTCATCATTATAATTATTTGTATTACTACCACCACTTACCTCAGAATTGTAATCACCATCTCCCATTATTTGGTCACTGTTATTTATTAATTCATTGTCACTATCACTCACCTGGTCAATGATTTCTTCACTATTGTTAACAACATTATTATCACTCTCTATTGCTACATTTTCAATTGTGTCACCATTTTCACTTTTGATCTCGTGACTACCATTTTCTACTATTTTACTCTCACTAACCCCTTCACTTACCTCGTTACTTTGTTTACTAGTATCATCATTATTTTTATTCAGGAAAGCGTATAGTCCCGTTTTTTGTTCTTCCATTTGTCTAAGCTTATTATTTAATTTACGCCAATCATCCTCAGTCATTCCTTTCAAAACCCTTTCAAACTCGCGCATGAATTTCGTACTATTCCATAACTTCCCCGATCCACTCACTTTATTTTCTTGTGCCTCGGCTATGTTCAAAAATTTATTTGTAATATACTCTTTGTATAACGCCCACTATAACCCTTCTAACACACACTAATTATCCAGTTTAAATCAAAATACCCACACATAAACTAGATATCCAAATGTAAAAGTAAACACGGTAATTTTCCAAGCACGTTACGCTACCACACATAACCTAATTTAACGTAATTATATATACGAATTTTTTTACAAATACGTTATTACCACATCCTATTTTCTGTGCATTAAAATAGGTCTATCTCGTATAAATAAAATTAAACGAAAATCCTGGCAGCGAGAGCCAATGTGATGCTAAAAAATAGATCGAAATATATTAATTACATAAAATACTGCCAGAACTTACCTGCACTCATTCACAACTACTTACCTCGTATTAAATTTTATCAGAAGACCAGAGTCGCCACGATATTTTTTACCTAGGTTATAATACCAAAACCTTAACACTCCACCTTAAATAAAACGGGACAATTTCGCCATCTGACCACCCCCAATAATAATTCAGAAGATCCCCGGAACGTTTAGACGAATCTTGCAGCACAGAAATGAGAAAGTGGTAATGACGAAATAACTTAGTCTAACACATTTTTATGTTCTGAAATGAATATTTTACTTACAGAAATATGGAAATCCTTAATCCAAAACACATTTTGATGGTTAAATAGCTCTTACATTGAAAATACAATTCTTACACTTATAAGGTAGCCCAGCTTTGCTCACACACGCATTCACGCTATTTTAAGAAACCCCTTTTAAAATATTATATCAAAATAGTTAATCTTTATGCATTCCGGTTTCATTTTATGGTAATTTGATGTACGCGATGCCGACCGAACACGTGCTTTTGTTCCGATTCCACTGTCCGTTATTAACTGTTCTCAAATCATCACTGCACTGCACCAATTTATAACATCGTTAATTCCTCGGGTCCCGGTCGGTATTAAGGCGTTACTACACTGAGTTATTCATATTTAAAAAAGTTCTACCCGACCGGACCCGAGTGGCCCTAACTGCGTCTGTTGGCTGTTGTAGTTTCTCGTGGATTGCCCCAAGCATCTATTTGGTGCGGACGGATATTCATGCCTGCAGCGAACGAATTTCTTCGCCGCTCACAGCCTGAAGTGTTGCAGTTGAGCGACTATGTGCCTGATACATAGTAGTTTTTTCTGTGTTGTGCGCCGACGATATTTAGACGCTTCTGGCTTGATGTCACAAAAGAGGCGGACCTTAAGTTTTACATCCGCCTTCATGGGGACATGTGCAAGGCAACAATTCCCCTCTAGGCCATTTTGAGTTTCTGCAGTAGCGTGGGTCCGCGCGTATGCTCGCTAGACGCGTACGTGCGCGCTGTCACACTCTTACAAAGTTCTTGGAACCCTAGGGTGGTGCGGATTCCTTTACAGATTTCGCAACGTGATATTGGGTTGCAGCTTCGTTACAACACTGTTCTATTCACCACATGTTCTGGTCACCGTTGAAATACAATTTACACATATTTTTTAGAAAACCCCAAAAATGAAATAAATAAAAATACCCATAAATTTGGACCGTTACACATGGTGTTTCTATAGTGGTGAATCACTGATGATAAGCAGAAGCAGAGGTGTTGCCAATAGCAGACAATTTGTAATAATGTATATGTTATATAGTAACCTACTCAAGGGGGGGGGGTTGCAAACCCAACAACCCCCTTGACTATATCACTGTCCATACGGATGTGAACAATTCTTGCAGATGAGTGTAGGGTTTTCCCTTAATCATTTTTTTTCATTTCCTCCTTGACTTTCCCTTATGTTTACTCATTCGATTGAAGAAGTGATTTATGAAAAACATTTTGCTGATAAATTACATTATTTGTAGTGACAAATACATTACATTTGTTTTTGACAACATGCTTCAGTTATTATGACATTATCAAATCGCTAATGAACTAATATAATAATTGAAACACATCAAAATGAAATCAAATAGTAGTACAGAAAATACGTTTTTCATAAATGTTTCAACCACTAAAAACATGTACAATGTATAAACCTGAATAAGTCACTATTACAATTGTAATAGGTTTGCAAGAGGTTTGCTGAACACAAGCCACCCACTTATTTTCACAACACAGAAAATGTAAAATCTAAATTCGCTAAACATCTTATTGATGAAAATCACAACTATACTAATTTTCATACCAACTTGATACCCCTTCACTTTTGTAATAAAGGACGTTACATGAACGCCCTTGAAGAGTTTGAAATATATAGAGCGTATAATAATCCTGTTACCAGGCCACATGTTTTAAATGATCAGCTGAACTTTAAATCTAATGTCCTGTATGATACTGCGTTGCGATATTGTCGCGACACGAGTCAAATATGAACCAGTGCGCTGTCGGTTACCGTGCGGTGTACACCGAAAATTGTTGTGTGCGTACTTTGTGTAGTGTAATTGTGTTTTGTGGATTTTAATATTTTTAATATATTGACGACTGTGCTATCGTATGATGGTATGAAGAGACTTTTTTAAATATTCTGAGGATGGGACAAGTGTCCTGAAACATGACAATTGTATAAAGACATTTACTTAAGCCACAGACGGTGAGTTGCATAGCGTTTAGTTGATTAAGAGATAGTTTCAAGCTTGCAAATACAGTATGGGCTATTCGTCACAGTCTGACTAGTTTATGGCAACAGTTCTGTGATTTATTATTACTACTTCTTTTCAAAAAATTTGTAAGCTAAACATTTAACAGGTTTGAATAAAATACTTCAAAATAATAGTTCTGTTTAAAACAACCCCTAACTTTGAGGTCCAAACTGCAATATAAACAAACAGTATGTACATTATAAACAAACACTAGTTTGATCTATGAACTTGGGAAACGTATACTGAAATGATGATAAGCATAGCTGTACTTCTTAAAGTTCTCTCTCTCTTTGCCTTTTTTCTTTCTCTCTCTCTTTCTTATCTGAGTCATGTTATTCTGTGCAGTGGCGGCGCTAACAAAACGGGGGCCCCCCGCGAAACCAATTAGGGGGCCCTATAAAAATGGTTAAATTTTGTATATGTAATAGGGGAAAACACTCAAATGAGTTTCTATTTACGTGTGTTTCACAACAATGGTTTGTGAATAATTTCTCGTCTATCACAAAGCGTTTGCAATTTGCAAAGGACGTTTTACACGTGTACACACTCTTAAAATTCATTGTTGCTAAATAGACAAAGTTCTATACAAACTATTAAAAAAAAATAAAAAGAATGATTTATTTTTACGTCAAAGATCTAAATTCAGACTATGAAACAGTACCGCACACAGAGTGTTAAAAATTTATTATTTAAAAACGAATATCAAAGTAACATTCTAGCTTTTTTCAAACATTTAAATTAGTTTGTAACTGAATTTGTAAAATTCTTGAATATACTCTATACAAGTTCTCCTTAAGTCTAATCCAATTCAATAACACTTGAACTCAAGTAATGTACAATATTTACAGATGTAACAGTACATAAAGGCCCCGTACTTTAATTATGGGATCTGAGGTTAATTTTTATGTTTTATTGTATAACTGTCAAATACAGAATGGTTAGGTCCATTGTCCCTCTGAAAAAAGGAACAACTCAGATTCAGTAAGAGTAGCACAAAGCCAAGGTCACCGTTGGACGCGCAAGAGCCGGTAGAGGTAATGGCGGTGTATGATGACGGACTATAAATATTCATTGTGATTGGTTCATAAAGCTGTTTCGTCATAAACAAAAGACAATGACGCATAAAACACAACGTATGTAACTAGGCGTTGTCCCATCGAACAAAGCCTGATGACGTCAAATGCACGCACACAAGTGCAGATTTGCATATTCTTCTTTCTCAGTTCAACGCAGCACACCAAAGAGTACACAGCGATGTATCGCTGTCGACCCAGTTTTTCTACAGAAGTTGCAAAAATTATTATTTACAATTAAAGAAATGTGATAGTGGTCAGAAAACACTTAAGTAGCAGTACACAGCAAAAACATTAAATGTAGAGTCAGTGCAAGATGATTTAGAAACCATAACTATGAGGCGAACACCGGCCATACTCCTGGAGAACATCTAATACCAGCGAGGGAGCGACACTACCCAGTTTTCAGAGAAGTCAACCATTATCACTTTTATTTTCTTAATAATGAGCTCATTAAGTAATCCCATAAATTTTATAAAATGTATTTGTAATAGCGAGAGTGAATGAGTGTGCGAGCGAACGAACGCATGGCCATGCTTCTGCATACAGAGGGCATTGGTTTGTGAAATCTATTATCATCTAATTAATTACATGATTAGCGCTGCAGCCAGAAATAAAAAATTATAAAAGAAATAGTAACAAGATTCAAAATAATATACAGTAACTATGATTGAATAAGTTTGGAGAAATATAACCACCATTTTGTTTTTAGTAATAGTATGTGACGCCATTTTGGGCACCATTTAATATATGTTTATTTTATTCCGGAAATTAAAAACTAATAATTACACTCAATTGAGAAGCAGTGTTATCATTTCTATCACCTTTTTGAATCTAAATCTCGCTGAGAATGAACCCTGGCCCCTTAGGAAGAAATTATAATAGAAAGAAAAGCACGTGCTCCCACGTAACTGAAATCGGTAAGTACACGTGTTTACCATATCATAGTCATATTTATATGTACATAAATAAAAATATTTGTGTATTAGTACGTGAGGTAACACAGATGAGGATCAACCAAAGTTCACTGTTTTCCTAAGCCTAGTCTTCTTTTTTTAATAGCTAGGAACTTTTCAACCACTTCGTTGATATTAGTTTTCTGTGTCTCTTCATGCTCAACGCATCAAGAGATTTTCAAGAGATCAACCTATCTTCCCCATGTTAACATAATGTACCTTTTCTCAAAAACCCTGTACGTTAGAGAGTTAATGTTTTCTTTATTTCAAATTATTATTCTTTGGACACATTTTAACGTAGGGGTTTTTTGAAAAAATAATTTTTAAATTTTTTACAAATTTTTAATAATATGACTACAAAAATACCTTTTTTGCTAGCCGTTTTTATAACAAAACTCGGATGATTTTTAAAATATTACAAAAAGGCTGTGTTAAAGTTTGAAGCAATTGTTGAATAATATGGATACCAAATTTCAGGCTTCTAACTAGTCGAGAAGATGAGAAAAGGTACATTTTATATTACAAAATGTATGTTTTCGGCAAAACGCAATTAGTAAAATAATATTTAAAAAGTTAAAAAAAATTAAACGCAAAGTTAAAAAATAAAATATTTTAAAAAAAAGTCTTGAAAACTACCTTAAACAATCCAGCTCCATACTCTGGGTTATCTGGGTCATCCATGCTATCTGCCAGTCTCTTCTTAGCTTGTCTTCTTGACTGCCTTGCCTTTTTCTCATACTCGAATATATTCCTTCATTCCTAAGTCGCTCTCTGTCAATCTGCAGCATTGCCTTCTTTGTGTTGATGCCGACACTCATCCCAAACTATTTCAGTACCCTACACCTTGTAATGTTCCCCTCATTAAAACATCCAACTGCATCGTACACTCCCACCATAAATGCAGATAATCCAACAAAAACTGTTTTGGGGAGCCTGGACCATACCACACTATTCACGCTCTCATTAGGATTTTGAGTCCTTCCGTGGGTGCATTTTTTCAGTAGCTCAGTATTAGCAAGATCTCTTATAACAGGTTTGATTGCAATCATAACAGCTGCAGGGAGACTATGGTTATGATGGTAATGCTCACCTTTAGCTTCAGCTTTTCTGAATTTGCACCAGCTTTCTTCACCGGGTGGGCACAGACCATGTTGCGGTTCATCATCTGTTGAGCACATGTGAAAATACATTGCCCATACTGCCCTTTTCATGTTTTCTACATTGTTGGAATGTCTTCTGATTGCTAAGCCATAATAGTTTTGAATTTTGTCAATGATGGCATCAGTTAATCTGTTTTTTCCTGATAATGGCTTTCCGTCTGCTAGTTTTATGCCTTTTAGTGATGTTTTCAAACGCCTCAATCGAGTACCCATCCGTTTCTGTATATGTCCAATGCACTCTAATTTTCTGATTTCAATATTATTTCCATATACTTTTAATTCATTTACTTTAGAAAAGGCTTTAGAATCTCCATCTCCTAAATATTCTAAGTATCTCACATTATACTTTTCTTCTGAACGCTGATAGATTGATATAGCACCTGCCACCTCCATTCCGCCACTCACACCTTGATAATTAGCAGTACACATTTCGTCATGATTATCTTTACTTTTGCACCTGCAATGTTTTGTAAGGACTTGTATATCTAATATTTTACCAGTATATACACTTGTCATACTGACGATGCCGTTTAGAGATGTGTGGCCTCTCTTCTGCCACGACCCGTCAAAAGCTACACGTAAATCACGGCTACCATCGTTTGCTTCTACAGATTCTTCAACAGCACGTCTCATACTTAATTCAGCAATGTCTTTTGTAGCTTGAGCTACGATTTTATTATATTTTGTAAATCTAGAAGGAGGAGTCGGTAAATTCAAAATTCCACATAATGATTGGGCAGCTGCGCTTCCCTTCCCTACTGCTCTCAATCCATATGCCAATCGCATATTACATTCAAATAGTACACCCTTCTCATTTAGTCCATGCTCAGAATCAGGGTCAACATGTTTATTACTTACAGCTTTTGAAGTAAAAAAGGCAACACTGTAATCACAAGTAGCACAATATAAGATAATTTCAGTAGCCAACCCAATACAATTTTGAGTCTTTAGTTGTAGTCCTACTTGACTACAATGTTTGCATGCGACATATACATTCAAAATATTATAAAGTATATTCAAATCAATCAGCTCATAACCTAACTTTTCAGTACAATCAACTTCATCATACAATTCATTCAACCCACTCAATTTCCTTGCAGATGCACTTTCCGCTCTTCCATCGCCACTTTCTGGTAAATCAACTGTTACTTTTCCTTCAATTTTGGATTTACACACATTCTTTCTCTTCTTAAAAACACTTGGCACATTTGGTCTTGGCATTATCACAGAATCGTGAAGACAACACAAGTACAAAACGTAAAAAGTGAGTACTTATAACCTATAGTCACAATATTAGTCACAATTCACAACTAAAACAAACAAACAGGTACTTATATAGAATAAGTATATGTTTATAACCTGGAACATTAGCCACAACTCACAACAATACAATATATAACCATCTGACAGCAACAGCTGATGTTTCCAAGCTATTTCACAGTACACAGAGTGTGTAGGCACAGCTTTTGCAAAGAGATATAAAATACTAGGCAGAGTTTCACAAAAAAATTGTTTTCACCTTGAAAGAAAATTCAAACCATCATGTGCCATACATCATTTTAGAGAGAAAATTCCAGAGAATGTTTTAAAATTAAAAACAAAACTAATTTTTTTTTTCGATTTTTGCCCTACCGGGTCCCCTTAACAGTGCCAAGTCACTCAACCGAGTTTGGGCCATGGTACTTCTTAAGTATGACTTAATTAATTTAAGTTTTGAAAAGCTTCTTTCTGCTGTAGCTGTTGTGACAGGTATGGTTAAATAAAGCTGCAAAGCTGTAGTTAAGTCTGGGAGGCAACTCATAAGGCAGCTGTTTTCTTCAACCAGTAAATTCATAATTTCTCGAATGCTTTCCTTGTGTACAATTTCTTTGGCCATCAGAGCTTTGAAGGATATTACTTGGTCAGGCAGTGATGTGGAAAGGTCACCAGGATACAAGGATACACATTTACCAGAGCCTTACTTTTCTCCACTATTGTCTCTTGTAAGAAGTTTACTAAATTCTGAGGCGTTAGGAATGAAAACCTATCATCAATGCAACGCAGTCCTTCGAATCTCATTTGTAGCTGAGCTATTACGATATCTAGTGCTGCATTGAAAACTTTTACTTCAAATGATTTCACTGGGTCGTCAATTCTATGGTCAACTGATAATTCAACAAAGAAGCGTTTTACAACTCGCTTACGCTTATTTTTCATGTTACAAGTTAAGTCCCATGACTGGGCCAACTGTTTAGCACCAGCAAGAAAGTCGGCAAAGTCCTTTCTTAAAACTTTTAACTCATCACAAGCGCGGCTTAGAAACTGCCACGCTCTGCCTAGGTCAACAGTTGGCCTCTGTAGTGCTTTTGAAGTTATATTTACATTCTCTAAAATCTTAGTTTCAAGGCAGAGCACAAGAATAAATTCAAAGTTTTCCAGGTGGTTTCTAATTGCTAATGCTTCTTCTGCCTCGGGTTTTTTTGAGCTGTACAGAATAATTTCTGTCAAACACTTAATCACATTTTTGAAATCATTTCTTGAAGCTAACAGACAGTC
Source organism: Magicicada septendecula (assembly GCA_034769895.1). Classification (NCBI taxonomy): domain Eukaryota; kingdom Metazoa; phylum Arthropoda; class Insecta; order Hemiptera; family Cicadidae; genus Magicicada; species Magicicada septendecula. Next base: position 476,185,597 of record CM068373.1, read on the forward strand.
GTGTCTAGAAGACCACCTTTTTGGACATAGCTTTTTTAAAGTTAGATTTTTGGCAGAGCTGTCTTCTTTAATGGCAGTGTTAAGTTCTTTACATCTATGTAAGCTTTCATTGAAAAACAAATAAGTTTTCTGAACTATGTCATAAAATTGTCTTATTTCAGAAATATTTGATACTGAATCATTGATCACCAAGTTCAGGTTATGTGCAGCACAGTGTACGTAATCCGCGTTTGGGACTATATCCATAATTCTTTTCTGTAACCCAGAGTATTTCCCGCTCATTGTTGCTGCACCATCATAACCTTGACCTCTACACTTACTAATGTCAATTTCATTTGTTTTCAAAAAGTCTAAAATCTTACTTTGAAACCCCTCACTGTTGGGATCCTTTATTTCTTGAAATCCCAAAAAGGACTCACTAATCACAGTTTTATAATTGCCAGGAGATTCTTCTACTATGTTAATGTATCTGATTACAACACTCATTTGGTCAATCTTAGAAATGTCTTGTGTGCTATCAACAATTATAGAAAAAAAAGGAGATGAGTGAATCTGTTTTAGTAAGGCAGTCAATACTGATTTTCCTAGCAAGTTAATGATTTCATTTTGAATGTCATGGTGGAGGTATTTTGATCTGGTTTTTTCATTTTCTAAGTGTGCACTAAGGAGAGAATCGTAGCGAGAAACTAAAGATAGTATGTTCAAAAAATTTCCACTTTCAGGATTTATTTCATGTAATGATTCTCTATGGCCACGAAACGGCAATGAACACAGTGCCATGGTTCGAATGACATCCACAATCCGTATGAAAATATTTTTCCATTTTTCCGCTCATCGGAAATTTGATCAGCTACCGTTTTACTCTTTTTCCAAGTGGCATACGTGAGACAAGATTGTAAATGAGCATTGCTACTTTCATGAACTTTAATTTTTTTACTGAGACCTTTCCAATCTCTAATATCGCCTTCACGCCAGCTTTGGGCATCAGCACTTTGGCTGAAAAGCCAACATGGTAAACAATAGACTCCATCTAGATTACGAGAGTAACAAAGCCAAAACCTGTGAACAATTTGGCCTGCTGCAGTTTTGAAAGAATAATATGCTGTACTGAAAGAGCGCTTAGAAACGGAATCCTTCGGGAAAGGACCCTTTGGTTGACAAGGTTCACTTAACGTTATTAACTTTTTCACCTCGTCTGTCATTGTAGCTTGATTTTTATAGAATGCAATGTCTGTCTCAAAACTTTGGCAGTTTGGATCAGAAGGGCCTGCTAAACTAGTTTTATTTGCGTGATTACTTACAACTTCAGTTGGTTCAAACTGATTTTCTGGTTCAGGTAAGTCTTCGGACTGGCGAACACATTCAATGCTTAGCAGTTGTTCTTCTTGTTCATGTTGCAGTTGCTTATTTGTTCCGTAGTTGTATCACTTGTATCCGATGGACTAATGTTTAAATCAGGTTTATTGTCACTGTCACAATCAACTTCAAGTCCGATTTTTGTTTCTTTTTCATTACTTGCACTTGGCCCGGGTTTGGGTTGTTCAACTTCACATTTTGATGATTTTTTAAAAAACTGGTTAGATTCTTTTCGTTGTTTTTGCAGTTTTCTTTTCTTAGCATCACTTAAATATTAACGCTTACTTTCCATTTTATAAACTCTGTCTCTAACACTCTAACTCTACACAAAATACAAAAACTAAAATCAAATGTTAAGTCATTAAACTTAAACGGCACTAAATTACGAAATGAATGCAATACAGTAGTATCGCGCAGGAGATGCAACGCACTACTGAGTACTGAACTACATTGTGTTGTGTTTGTTTACGTCTCCTCAGTGCCGAGTGACTCATCGCACCGGACGTACGGGCACCACAAGAGATAAGATAAGCTTCGCTTACAAAATACAAACAGTAATGTCATTTCGGAAAACGTAGTTTTTTTGCATGTCTATACACTTAAATAAAACGTATATTTCGTATTTTTAATACAAATTTGCCGGTAGTCGGATCCCATTAAAACTTTTTTTCCTATTATAGCTCGTTTCATATTTTTTCCAGTGGCCAGGGGGGCGGGGCCCCCCATGCCGCGAGGTCTGCGGGGGCCTTATCGCCGCCACTGATTCTGTGTTCAGATTGCTTAACGGTTACTTTATACAAACATGTAGCACTGAAATTGTAATTCCTCTGACCTTAGCTCCCTCTCTAGTTTTTATTCACTCAGTTGCTTTTTGTTTGGAACTGTTGTTATTTATTAATAATTTGCTCATATACATGCCTAAGTGCAGTTGGTAAGGTAGTGCTGTAAACCAGATGCTGCTTGATTAATTCCTTATTTTTGTGATTATTTATTTTGGTTTTTGGCTCCCTAAGTGGAAGGGAAAACATGCAAAGTAGTTTCTTTGTAATTTATTTTTCAAATAAACCAAACAACAGGAGCTTATAATAAGCGGAAACTGGTTCAGGCTATAAGGTAAAACTTTTACGTTTTTACCCATAAAAAGCTTTGTGTTCTGAGTTGGTAGTGATTTAATTATATTTAGTTAATCAATGGACACGTCATGGACAATGAAATCCAAGAATCAAACAATAGAACTGAATTTCAAAGAAACGACTTTACTAATGTCATCATTTATTTTTTTCTTTATCAGGAGTATCCATGAAAACAGACCAACAAGTTGCAGAGTGTATTCACTAACATTTCCACATTATCTGTGCCTAGCACATCCTCACAACCTGGTAATGCAAATATGACAAAATAGGATACTTTATTAGAAGAGCGTGATCTGTCAAATGATAAAGCAAGAACACTGATTTAACTGGATTACGGACCCAATTCAGTCCTATTATAAATTAAAATGAATTTTAATTTTGTACAAGATACATTTTATTAGACAGGTATTTTAAATAAATATACCTCAATACACGCCTTGTATTTTTAAAGCTTCATTCTGCCTCCCCCCCCCAAACTTTGGCCTCAAGTTTTGCCTATGATCGTGTATGTAAAAGGGCCATGGATAATCAACTAATCCATTTATGGAAATGAAATCAATAGAGTAAGAAAGTAATTCAAATGAAAACTTTGACAATTCTGGTTATGATAGTTAGGTAATTTTGTAACAGCTTTTAATAACAACTTACTGAGAATACAATTAGGTTTACATGTAGCCAATTACTGTTCCAATACTATTAACAAATAAAATCGATTTTCTTATGTAATTGCCACCTTAAACATTGGATAAAGGAAAGAAGTAAAGAAGGCTAAAAGAACATGGCTAAAATAACATGATGATATAGAGGGTCTAGACAGGAAGGAAGAATACAACATTCTGTATAGAGAGGTGAAAAGCAATGCATGCTGGGGCATCATTACAGAAGGGAGTCAACCAAAAGGTCAGAAAATGTTGATGAATTTTGTTAGTCTCTTAATTTTTAGGATATTTTATTATTTTCAGCTGTGTACACTAATATGCGGTTAGTAACTCCTTTTCTAAATATAGAAAGAGTTTTTTTACATTGCATTTGTGTATCTATTTGAAATATGAAACATGGGAAAATTAATTCAGTCAATAATATTTTCTAAACAATGTTTCAATATCATGTATTTTTATTGTGTTTTTACAGTTTACTTTAATGGGATTGATTTCAGGACATTATTACATGTTTTTCAACCACTTTAAAAATAGTAATGTTGACTAGTCTTAACTTTTTTTTTTGTATGAAGCCAACTTGATCAGACCCTCTCCTCCACCAGACCGAATTCTAGATACACCACTGAACGCATGGGGTACATGAAAAGGTAAATGTATAATAAGAGAAACTGAAAAATAATGGCAAAAGGATATTTATTTATATATACAATATGAAATGAACAAAAAAATGGTTTACAGGAAACCAAAATCATGAGAATTAATATTTGTAACAATAAGAACATGGCAGTCATGGCAAAGGAGGGGAGGGGACAAAATAGATGTTGAGAATACATTTGTGGAGTATGCTGACATGGGGCAGCACATGTAGTTCTATTGTCTTTAAAACCAAATGTTTCACCCACACTATGATATAACATCCTCAGTTGCTTGGTGGCTCAGTAGTCTAGAGCCTTACCATAGTATAGTACGGGTGAGATATTTGGTTTTAAGAGAAATAAAACGACATGTGTTAAACCAAAAAACAATGTTATTATTAACACTTTGACGCTGGGCCCTTAACATAGTGGTCCTTCACCAATGCCAAGCCATTTTTGCATGTATTTAAAATTTTGTATCTTCTAAACTATATGGTAAAAAAATATACTGCCTATGTTTTTATGAAGATCTAAGCGTCTTCTTTAAAATGGTGTATACTGTATGTCATTGGTTTGGTTATTTTCCCTGAAATTGCTTTTCAAAAAAGTGATGTTTTTCAAAGAAAAAAAATTGGCAAAAACACATGTTGTTAGTAGAAACTCGCAACTTTAGTTTTACTTGTTACAAATGGATTAAACAATACATTACATAATGTTTATAATATATATTGGTTTATAAAGGTGTTTTGTAATTCTTTTATATGAAACTCTTGTATGACATTTTGTCATGTAAGTGGTGTTCAGCTAACTAACATAACAGTTTGCCGCACGCTGTTTCATGTCAACTGTACCTACGAAAGTGAACACATATGCGATCTAGCGGATGATTTGGGTACTACAAGGCCTGACATAATTTTAAACAGCTCCAAGGACATCCTTTTACATCATGTGGTATCATGCAAAACACATTGAAACTTCAGGATGTCAATTGACGTCCATCGGCATTCTCAGAAGTTTTCAAAGTACATCAATTGACGTCCATTGGCGTCAAAGTGTTAACAGAATCCATGGATATTTACGAACAAGATGAGCCTATTTACAGTAGTATGGATCTGGAAATGAGTAAGCACTATTTTTGTGTGAAGTGTTCAGCAGATGAATGTGAAGCAATGTGGAGTAGGGGGAATGGAGAGAGAAGGATAAAACTGTCCTCCTTCTAATTTTTCTCCCTCAGTTGCGATAACGTGTGAGTAGATATTCCAGCTGGAGTAAAAATTTAATTGGAATATTTATTTCTTCAGCTGCTTCTCTACTCATAAATTGTAAAACAATTACTTCCCGTGTTTGACTATGAATAATTTTCCTGTCTTTGCTAGTTGAAGGAAAAGTACCCATTTTAACAAATCTTGTTACTGGATGATAACACAAATAATTACAATAATATGTAATTACAGAATAAAAACTACCAATGGAAATTAACTAAAAAAATTAAATAACTAATAAAAACGAATTACTGTAAAACAACGATACAAATAATAAAAAATTGAGATACTAATAACAAATGCAAGACTGAGATAGTATCCACACATTAAAATGTTTAATACTGCCATTATTTTGTAAACAGTGACTTAGCGTGTTATGTCTGTTGCAAAGTTTCTCCAAAGTCGAACCTAGACATCAACAATCATTGTATATTTTGGATGTGTACACTTTGTGTACATGTTATAACTCACAAAAAAAAAACATAGTAATATATGATCACATTGCTCTGGCATCTTAATTTGTTTGAATAAGTAACATCAATAACAGCCTCACATGTGAAATGATTCTGTGTGTGTGTGTGTGTGTGTGTGTGTGTGTGTGTGTGTGTGTGTGTGTGTGTGTGTGTTTAAAGCAGATGTAAACTATCCATAAAGAACAGAGAGGCAATATTAATCCAACAATTAGAAAGTAATATAGAGCACATTTATGTAGGTCTACATGCAGTTACAATTATTTAGGTCAATTCTTCACCCTACTAATCTTTCCATCACTGTTATCACCGTTAGCATACTATCACTATCACTCAAATCATCTTCACTGCTGCTATCCCATCTTATATTAATTTCTAAATGATCTGTTACAGTATCATTATTTGGTCTGATCTCATGTAGTCATTTTCAATTTTCATGATGTCGCATCTTGATCTCCAGTCTGCGGAAGAAATACAATAAAATTCCTTTTTAGCTAAGTTTATGACACTGTATACAGAAAAATGCACGTTTTTTTTCTTTTAACACTCCTTCATGGTTGCCCAAATCAGTTCCATAGGATTAAGATCCAGCTGATTGGGTGGAAGTCGTAAAACTTAATGTCCATGGATTACCAAAGTAGCAGCTATTTTAAAAGTTTTGTATATTGGTTTATTTTGTTTAATTAGTGCATAGAGCTCAGGTTTTAACATATATGGACCACAAGGAATGTCATGGTTCTGTAACCAGTAAATCATGTCTGCCTTTTTTGTTAATGATGTTAGAGGTGGATTTATTTGTATACGTATTATGATAAGGGGCCATTGTCTATTACTATTACGCTATTCTTATTCAAATGAAATGAAACCAAATGCTCCACTTTTGATGAATACTCATGTATTCACCGACTCGGAGAAAACTAAGCTATTATTCTCTGTTGACACACGCGCATTACATAACCTGCATCTTTAGCACGAAAACGGTTGATTCATGTCTACTGAATCTTACTGTACTTGTGCAGTTAGTACTTCATGCCCAACCACTGATATCAGTATCACTTTTTATCGATATCAATATGTTTGATGTTGTTATCAAAATAAGGAAAACAGGCAGGGTGTTCAGTAGATGCGATAGTATAAACTAAAATAAAATAAACAATTTAGACCATGAAACAAGTACATCCAATAGCAATTAGATTAGATAAAATGTATTGTATTATTTAATGTTTTTAAGCAAAAGGTTATGAAAGTGATTTCAGTTCAATTCGTCTGAACCTATGTGTCAAAATCCTGAGCCTATTGTACAAGATGCAGGCTGTGTTGGCATAGGTCAGTGGGCTTAGGTAAGTAGGTATTGGTTTTATTTGTTTATTATTTTTCTTGAGGTGGAAGGTTTTCAACTAAAGCAAAACCACCTTTCCAATTGTTTAAAACCTTATTCTTGAATATTTAAAATGGATTGCTCCCATTTGTCCAAATTCAGTGCATGTAATATATGAAAGATAGGAGAGCAATGGGAAACGATAATATACCAATAGAGTTACTGAAAGCATTAGAAGGAGAAGGAAGGAAAATGTTTACTGAACTTTGTAATGAAATATATAAAAATGGTAAATGGCCAAAGGATTTTTGAGAAATAATTATGATACCAATTGGAAAGAAGAAAAACACTAAAAAGTGTGAAGAACACAGGACCTTAAGTTTAATTTCCCATGCAGCTAAGGTACTACTAAGGACACTAAAGAGAAGATTATATACAAAAATGAATGAAATTGTTGGACAAGAACAGTTTGGATTCAGACGAGGAGTTGGGACAAGAGACGCAATAGGATTGTTAAGGATAATATGTGAAAGACATATAGAAAAAAGTAGGAAAGTATATGGAATATTTATAGATCTGGAAAAGGCATTTGACAGAGTTAAATGCGATAAACTAATGGAAATACTTAAAAGACATGGAGTGAACTGGAAAGAAAGAAGACTTATTAAAGATTTATATCTAAATCAAACAGTAAAAGTAATGTTTAAAAGGAATAATTCCAAATATTTAGAGTGCGCAGTCAATCTCCGTATGATGTACATCGTTAAACGTTCGTGCTCGCTTTTAGACATTTACGTATTTATATTGTTTTAAATTATTTATTTCATGTTGAATTTTAATATTTTAATTAATTGACAAATGTATCAACTTAAATGATACACGATTATTTTAAGTTCTGATGATGGGACAAGTGTCCCGAAACATGTCAACTTTGTGAAGACATTGTTTCTGGAAGTCGCAGACGGTAAGTTGCAATATATTTGATTGAGTAAAAGTAAGGATAAAGGAAGAATTAACAGAAGATATAGAAATAGGGAGAGGAGTGTGACAGGGATGCTGCCTGCCACCAGCCTTGTTTAACATGTACATAGAGGACATTATACCCGAATGCTTTAAAGGAACGAGAGGAGTTTGCTTAGGAGGAAGGAGGATTGAATGCATAAGATTTGCTGATGATATGGTAATATTAGGTGAAAGTGAGGAAGATGTATGTACGATGCTAGATGACTAAGCAGTACGGAATGAGGATTAATGAGAAAAAGACAAAATGTATGGTAGTTGGTGGAAGGGGGGAAAGAATAAATATTAGAATGAATAACGAACAAATAGAACAAGTAAACATTTTCAAATACTTGGGAAGCATAGTTACAGATGACATAAGAAGCACGAAAGAAATAAAAACTAGGATTGCAATAGCAAATGAAGCATTCAATAAAAAGAAAAATTTGTTAAACGGGCCATTAAAAAAAGAATTAAGGAAAAGGTTAGCAAAGTGTTATATATGGAGTGTGGCATTGTATGGAGGGGAGACGTGGACTTTAAGGAAGGAAGATGAAAAAAAGGATTAAAGCTTTTGAAATGTGGATGTGGAGAAGAATGGAAGGAGTTAAATGGGAAGACAGAGTGCGGAATGAGGAAGTATTAAGAAGAGTGGGAGAGAAAAGAGAAATATTAAAAACAATAAGGAAAAGAAAGAAGAACTGGATAGGACACTGTTTAAGAAGAAATTCTATTATAAAAGACTGTCTAGAAGGCATGGTTAGTGGAAAAAGAAAAAGGGGAAGAAGGAGACGACAGTTGATGGACAACATCAAGGTAGAAAACTACATTACCACGAAAAGGCTGGCAGAAGACAGAGAACAGTGGAGGAGTTCATAAAGAAAACCTGCTATACAGCAGATGAACCGATGATGATGATGAATATATGGTAACGTCTGCTGGTGTTTTTTATATGTGGAGGTTATGTATATCGACTGGTTGTGGTTTTATTTATTACTTTTATGAGTGGCAATGTTTTAATACACCAAAAACAAACTTTCCTACCTTTTAGAAATTAGTCTGGCAAATCATCATCTAGATGGAATGTACCAGTTGTTAAGGGGGGGGGGATAATACACAAGTACAAAAAATTAAAGTTTAATTTAAATTTATCATGTTTCTAGTAAAAATTGATACCAGAATTAAAATTTATTTAGAATATTTTAACAAAACTATTGTTGGAACCAAAGACCAGACCCTAACCAATGAAAAGATTAGTCAATAATGTGGGGTGTCAAGCTCACATCACTGTCATTAAAGTGTTTGCATTGATTTCAGTAATAAGTAACAGACTATACAGTGGCCACACTTTTTCCTGTGGCTCTTGATTTGAGTTCAGAATTTTGTTTGTAATAACTACAGAAAAGGACTTTCTCACTAAATGTGACTATTCTGTTGAAGTTAAGAAAATTCTCTTTTATATCATCTATAATATTATTTACATCAAAATAGGGTTTGGCAAATACACGTATAGGCCTACTTGTATATTAGACTTCAACTTGTCTGCAAGAGCTTAGTTAATTTTATCAATTACTTGACAATCCTGGTCAGTCTGCAACCGTCTATAACACATAATAGTAGATTAAACATGATTTTTTTGTTAATTATTATTTTGTAAAGTTAGTTTTATGAATATTCAAATACAGATTTAAGAAAATCACACAGACATAGATTTGGAAGACAAGTAAGTAACTGTAATTAGTCTACCTGAAAGGGAAGAAAAATAAAAACTTAAGTCGTTTGATTTCCTTGTGGTCATTACTGACCTGTATATTATTAGTCTACTTCTATCACTTGTTTCTACAGGAATGGATCTGTCTTGACAACTGAACAAGGAAGTGTATGCGTTTTAAAATGTAATGGAAATATGGCAAGACATAAGCAGACACCCTGAGTTGTAGAAAATTCTTTGATACAGTTTAACAAATATCTGATTATATTGGATAAACCCGATCATGAAAAAAGGAACAAAAATATAATTGAGACAAAGAAGATGAAGAACAGCTTTAAAGAGTTTGCTTCCTATTAATATTAAAACCAACCAATATCCAAGAGAATTACAAGTCTTAAATAAAAGATCACAGTAGAGGTGATAGATGTTTATGAATCACAAGTGTGGAATGTACATAAAAAAAATAGGGAAAGGTTAAGTTCAGTTAAAATTGGGTGCTGGAGGAGAAGTTGTAACTCAACAAGTGGCTAGTCATGGTTAGAAATGATGAAATAAGAAGGTGAACTGGAATGGATATAAATATTACAGGATACAGTCGAAGTAAAGAAATAAAATTTTATTGCCACCTACATAAAGTGCCTGAAATGAGAAGTTCTAAGCAACTGTTGAATAAACACAACAACAAGAAGTAATGGTAGACCATAAATTTCCTGGATCAATGGTATATAAACTGTTATGAACAGCAGGGGCCTTCAAATCACAGGCTGTGAAGAGAGAAAATGTTGGCGGATATTGAGATGTGGCAGACACTGAAGCCTGTATCACACTATGCTACTTAACTAGTCGCTACTAAATACCTGCTACTGCATTTTATGAGTATTTCTATGTCACAATGTTTTTAGGTAGCCGCCATTTAGTGGTGGTTAGTACAGCAAAGTATATAGTTGTGTAGATTGGTTTGATGTTAAAAAGGATTGTGCAGAACGTCATCTGTGAGCGTGTGACATGAGGTTTTGAGACACCTTTTGCTAATTTGTGTTAGAGCTTTGTATGGAGCTGCTGTGTAACATCAGGAAAAAAAAAAAATGCATGTGGGTTCGGGAATTGATATGTAGAATGGATAAACTGGGAACTTCAACAACACTAATCAGAGAGCTGGCAATTGAGGACCCCCAATTGTACCACGATACATCATGCGGTTAGCCTTACCAAAGTTTCAGGAGTTGCTAGATTTAGTGTCACCAAACTAAATTGGTTTGTATACGTCTTCTGTTGTGACACTCTGCTTTCAGAATGTATAATTTTATTCAGTTCATTATGATAAGCACCAAGGAGTGTTTTAATTTTGTTGTTTAAAGCATCTCCCTTTGCTGGTATTCAGGGAAGTTCCAGCTCATATAGCAACCAAGTGAAAGCAGTTTTATCGCGTCATGTTTCAAATACTCTATGAATGTAATGTCCCATAGATAATCATATTTTCTATATATGTTAAGGAATGTAATTATTTCATCACCCGACCATTTTAATGAATCACTCATTGTACACATAGAAATAGAACACTCAAAAGGCACATTATGACAACAAAACCCAAACAAATGCAGAGACAAACACGTGGTGACAATGGAGACACTACTTCACTGCTACTGCACTGTCACACTGGGCGACTGGGGTGCTACTCGGTAGTGGCTAGTGAGTCATATGACCTCAGGGTCTGCTAACGGCTACTTAGTAGCGCCTTAAGTTGAACACGTCCAACTTCTCTAGCTACGGTACTTCACCTGTGAGTGCTAGTAGCTACTTCTATGTCACACTAGGCTGCTTAGTTGCCGCTACATGAGTAGTGGTTAGTGAAGTAGCATAGTGTGACATAGGCTTGACAGATATAAAATAAACTACGCATACTTGTTTTTATAAACCATCCAGTTGAAAAGGTCATTTAATGGTACAAGAGAGGTTAAAATTTGATTTGGAACATAGATCAGTAATGATACTCATTTATAAAAAGCTGAGTGCTAAAAATAACAGAAATTATACGGAGGGAGTTTGACTATCATGGTAAGAATTGCCAATTCATATGTTTTACATATTATGCTAAGCTAATACTTTAACAGTAGTCTGGAGTAAATATATTTGAAATTAATGGTAGGAAATATGCAAGATGAGAGTAGAAAAAAAAACATTTTTCTCAAGTTAAATCTTAAATTATGATCGATTTCCCATTTAAAAAAATAATTGATAGTAGTGATTCAGGAGTTGTATGTACTGTGTGCAGCTCCAGGTTTAGTATTGCATTTGGCGCCCAGCAGTATATGGAAGATTTGGACACTCAAAAACGTTTGTCAACCATACAGAGTGCAAATACAAGTTAAACTGTAGACTCTTTTAAATATAAAGTGGCAAAGACTGATGTCCTTGTTATTGCAAAAAAATAAACCACATTTTCATAGCACAATGTAAGTCATGAGCAGAATTTCAGATCTATTGGCTGTCAGTGTAAGCTTATCACCAAGTTGTATGACCAAAGTATAGCAGTCCTAGGACTATCTCTGAGGCCAGAGCAGTTAATGTCCTTGCTTCTAATTGTTTGATGATGTCAGATCTGAACTCGACAAAGCCAATTTTGAAACTTTACAATAGATTTGTTTAACAGTAAGTAGGTCAAGTTGGTGCCAGTTATGTGTAGAATTTTCAATATGACATAAGGTATTAAGGTCAGGATTATAGAGGTTGACAATGTCAGTACAGAAACTGCAAAAATGTTGTCAGAATATAAGTTAAAATGTTAAAGAACTTTGGTTTAGAACATAAATTAATTTGTTTCTGTTCGGACAACCACAAATGCAAGTTTTAGAGGGGAACAAAAAAAATGTTCACAAAAGAGTTTAAAAGAAGTTCGGTAAGAGAATATTAGGCATAGGATGTGCACCATATACGGAACTTCAAAAAAAAAGACTAATTTCATTTTCTGCCTTCCAGGTACAGTGGAACTCCCGCTGGTCTGAACTAATTGGGACCAAGTCCTGTTCGGATCGGCGTAAATTCAGATTAACCGGGTTATAGGTTATACAGTACTGTATATTATAAATATAAATTTTATAACGTATATAAACAGTACCACATTCATGCCTACAATCAAAGTACTATACTACTTTTTGATCTTGCAATCTCTCTTTTATACTATAAAAATACAGTGAATACCAGTTAAATATTGCATTGGATACTGTTAATTCCGATACAATACGTGACTCGCTTCAATGAACGACGCTGAACAATTATTAAAAATTATAGTCAATTATTGAAAAAAATTTAAGTCACCTATGAAGGTATGTATCAACTAAATAACCATTTTCATTTCGTTGATAAAAGTATTTATGTTTACTACTAAACGTACTAGCTTCAGTTTTTAACGTTATAACAATGAAAATGTAGATAAAGAAAATGATTATGATATTGATATTGATTATAATTATAATAATTGGAAGCTTGTTTCAAATATATTATACTACATAGAAATGTTTATATATGCACTCATGCGCGCACGCGTGTGCACGTACGCGCACCCACCCACGCGGGCATATTATATATATATATAAAATTTGTGATGTTTTCAATTTGTTTCTTCTGCAAGTAGTATAATTTCGTATATTCTTTTTAACACCTGACGCACGTTTCACTGAAAAATATCATCAGAGGTTTCTAAGTAAATTAATAACAATCGAAATAATTCTATTAACATAAAATTAACGAATAATAAAAATTATATATATATATATATATATATAATATCACCTCCTTTCCGACTTAATTTTACATCTTGTGCCATTTTGTCAATGTTATATGTGGACAGACTTGCTTACTTTTCTATTAAATGTAGAAATAGATTTTACCATTATTTTTTGCCGCAAACCATTTAATCTTGTTGTTTAATCCTTTTTCTATATGAATAGCTCATTACAATTATTGTTAATATTTCGTGTAAACAGCAGAGAGATGCTAAGTAGGACATTGTCTCAGGTAAGATTGCATGGTAAATCAAGACTCGCGCGTATTTCTTCCACCAGGGGACGTCAGAGAGAAACAACCAATGGGAGCGTAATTGGCCGGAGTGGCCTACCTTATTATTCTAGTTACATTGAGCAAAGTTTGTATTTACATATTATCAATTAATTATTATTGTTACCGTGCTTTCGAAAAGTTTATTACCTGCAGCGGTGTATTGAATAGTTTATGTTAGTGAAACTAAATTATAGCAGCCGTAGTATACTTACGAAAGACTAAGGTAATTTACTTATTTAAAGACAATTGGACGTTAGGTTAAGGTGGAAACATAGCGAGTAGAAGAGAGAAGAATCTTCTATTCGCTATGGTGGAAGATACGATAATAGTCATTGATGGGTATGATCAATTTGGATGTGGTTCTTCGTTGTGTGTTGACTTTTTTCACAAGCTAGAAGAATATTACTCGATTGTACGTTAAAATACCTTTCGTTACAGTAAAAAGTTACCAAGGTTTCCTGTTTACTTTTTATTTCTGTTTTAATGTCTGAGTTAATAATTCCAACTTTCACATCAGCATATATAAATGTAAGATTTTTTTCAGGCCTGGATATGCTGTAAACACAACACAATGTGTAGACAAAGCTTTGAGGTTGGTAGCTCTAAAGGTACCACTAATTTAATGTATGTAGATTTAACCAGTATAAGAGTGCGTTATAAATGTACTGAAAGTAATGGCATAGTCAAATATTGTTATACAACGTACAGGACAAGTTTAAGACTAAATGTAACATTATTATAGCTTGCATAACCCACAAATGGGCAAACATAACCTCACCTTGGCTGCATAACTGACTACTACCATAAGGTAACTAATAACTATAAATATGAAATAATGAAACATACAGATATTCAACAGAATACGGAAAATTGCTGTTAGTGGCATTTATGGAAAGTATCAGTAGATGAATATATTTTTAGCTATGTGAATATAAGTAAATATGTGATGATTTCTCAAAACTATGCTTTTGTGATAATGTTTTCCCAACGATTCAATGCAGATTAAAAAATGAATTGTAGTAACTCAGGTTAAACGACAATTTGAAGTGACAAATGAATTTATTACAGTTCTTACAAATGAAAACAAGAAAATTATGATGCTCACTATATTATTATTGAAACGATTTATTATATAATTTGTATTGAACTGAACTAAAGCACATAAAACTTTTTGTAGACTTCCAAAACAAAATAAAACTTTCAGATTCTGAACACTTTTTGTTTAAGACATTATTGTCAGTATATGTTTTATGTATGTAGTAAGTACCCATTTTTACTTAAGTCAATGTGTTTAATGTAAAGGGAGTGCAGTTCAGCTTGAACAGTAACAGTAACGGAGCCATGTTATGTTGTGCATGAAATAGCTTTGTGGCGGAAGCGGCATAAAGTAGTTTTATAGTTTCTTGTAAGAAATTTATTTTCAAAATGGATTGATATAATATTTCTGGTTTGGTCAGAACTGTATTGTGTTAATCCAACATTAGATATTATTAAAATACACAAAGTAAACAAAATCTATTACATAAATGTGCATGTTAACCAACTACTGAATATTATTATTTGGCCATGCACAGCCATTTATTATAATCAAACAGTTTAACATAAACATAATATTATTGCAAGGTGGATATCCATATTGTCACTATGTTAAATTCTGATAATTGAGATGCATTTTTCAAAGAAATAACAAAATATAAAATATAATTTTGTTTTTAATCCTACAATATCTTTCATATAACATCAGTATTGACACTTGGGAATGCACAAGAAATTCAGATTTGGTGCTCTTTCACTTTGCCATTCATAGCTGATGTTAAGATATCCTTCCCATACCAACAAATAAATGTTGCCAATTCTTATCAGCTTACACAAATGTCTCTTTTCAGTGTTATAACACATCACGTTTTGGATCTGTTAGCTGTTTTTGTATGTGGTTTGTTTTAGTAATGTGTTATTAGGCTGTCAGAAATTATATCAGTGACATGAATATCATTAATGTTACTGGAAAACTTTTCAAAGTGGTTTCAGTGGATCATGAATTCAATCAGTCCCAAGTTCTCCTTTTTATATGCAGTTTACAAACTATGAAATATTGTACCATTGTCCAGTATGGTATTTCAAGTCATTAAAAATTATAATTTCTACACGATTTGTAATATTATTTGTCAAAGATTTTCTGTTTAAGACCAGATTAAATTTACTGCACCCTGAAAGCTATAAATAAGATGATTCGCGTCTTCAGACTAGATAAAGCAGAACAAATATTTGAATTCTTTAAATCTGTCAAACGCTTCAAACTTCGTTGTAAACAACAGTTTGTTAGTAGTATTGCAGTGTATTCCCACAGCTGTCAATTTGGAAGTTATGTGAAACAGAGTATACTATATAACTTCTGCAAACATTTTGACTCTGAGGTTTCATAAAAATTTTAGCATTCAATTGATAAGCAATTGAATTGCTCCACCCAACAACGTTGCAAGTGCCAAAAATACAATTTTTCAAAAAATGGTAAAAACTTTTTCATGTGTTGTATATATCTTTTGGCTAGTTTTTTAGCCGTAATGTATTGTAACAATTTCGAAAAGAGTATTTTACAGTCCCACACGATTGTTGTTCACTTATTTTAAGAAATATATAAAAACCTAACCTCCTTATAGAGCAACAACGTTGTAAGCTGTAACGGTACAAACCAAGGAGCGTATACAATCAAAAGTTTTATTTAACAAGAGTGTATTTTTGGTAACCGACTGTAGCTCCGTGTAAGGCACAGCATAGTATGGGAATGCAGACTATCTCAGCAAGGGTGCGGACGAGCGCACGGCTCGGCCAACGGTCACACGATATAAAGCACGTACATACATTCCAGCGCCGAACCTGTGATGGGAACAAAGTAATACAGAATACGTTGACGGCGACGCGTATCACGCGGGCGGTTAGGCAACTAACAAACGCACACAGTCAGTTGTCGCAGAGCAGTTCAGTTCGCCACAACTACTAAAACAGTACAGCCATAAATGTAACGCAGCCTCGGAATTTCGGTAGACCGACGTGAATCGAGTAGCCAAGGTCTACCGAAATACATAAAAGTGAAGGAGAAGAACAGAAGGAAGAAATAGTGTCAGTGGAATTTAAATAATATGTAAATGTGAAGCATTAGAACAGTGTCAGTGAAAGCTAGAGTGAAAGTGAACTGAAAGGCAGCGGAAACATTTTGGATAGCGTGGACAGTTAAGTACCGTGAATTATATTGGCCGAAAGGGGGTGTATGTAAATTAAAGAGCTCGTTAATTAAATGGGGAATTATCAGAAATCAATGTAAATCGAATGAGAGTGTGTGTTATAAAGGGTACTGGTTTATATAGAAAGATTTAGTAGTAGTCAATAAAAAGTTATTGGAATAGAATTATTAAAAAATACAAAATACGGAAAAATAATTAATGTTATAATAAATAAAGTTTGTTTTCAATATAACCATGTGTTAGTTGTAGTTATTTCGCAATGAACCATTTCCTATTCTGTACTGAAAAATACAGCTAACGTTTCTGGGAATCTTCTGAATTGGGGGGAAGTCAGATTGCAAAATTATCCCGTTTTAATTGAGGTAGAGTATAAAGGTTTCCATATCTGTCCTGCAAAGATATTGGTGGCGACTCTGAACTTCTGATTGAAATTTATAAAAAGGTAAGTCAGCGAGAAAAGTTCGCAGGTAAGGTTCTGGCAGTTTTTATTTTATTTATTTATTTCTAATTAGTTTGTTTCGTAACAATTGGCGATTCGCTGCCAGGATCCTGGTATAACTTTATACGAGGTAGACCTATTTTAAGCACAGAAAATAGGATTTGGGTAACGGCGTAAGTTATGAAATTATCGTATATTTACATTAAATAAGGTTATGTTTTGGTAGCTTTGGTGGGTTTACCTTTACTTTTTGATAACGATTGTGTTAAGGATAATAGTGGGTTTTTTATGTATAATCGTTTTGTTTATAATATAAATAAATATAAATAAATTTTGTTTTAACATGGCCGAGGCACAAGTTAACGATATTGGTTTCGCGTGGGATGAATGGGAAGGCGAATTCAGAGGGATTGTGGATAGAATGACGGACGATGAGTGGGGTAAGTTAGACGATAATTTGACACGGATGGAAGAACAAGAAGAGGGAATATTCGCTGAAATTAAAAAGCATAGTGGTGATACTATTATTGGTAGTGAGATGACAAATAATAAAGGTAAAATAGTTGAAGTGGTAGGAGTAGAGAATAAGACAATGAATAGGCCTAATGACAGTGTAGTGGTGGTAGAAAAAGAGTATACATTAAATGACATACTTAACTATTTTAATAAACGGTTTGACGAAAGTGACAAAAAGTGGGATAAATGGTTGCGGAAACGAGAGACGGATAAATTAAAAGAGAATACAGAAGTCGAATTAAAACAGGTAAGTGGTAATAATGTTGTTAATAATAATGGGGAGATAATTAATAACAAGGTAAGTAATAATGATAATTCTGATAATGAGTCAACGAGTAGTAGCAAAATAAAGAATGATAACAGTGATATAGTTAAAAACGTGGTGTTAGAGAGTAAGGTCATGAGCATAGAAGGTGTTGATGAAATAGTGAGAGAGTGTGATGAAAGGTTAGGTGGGCAAAGGGCAGATTTTCCCCAAGTATATAGTGAAACAGGGTTTTCACCGTGGTGTTATGAGGACAAGGCTTCCTCCGGTAGTTGTGTGGAAGACGAGGTGTCTTCAAATAGTCCCTTAAGTTTTTGGAAGTGCCAAGAAGTATAATAAGTTTGTTGTGCCCTTTGCGTGGTATGAAATAGGTCAGTGGGGTTGTGACAGGTGTTATGATGATGAGATGTATTTTGAGGGAGAGAGAATAATAGAGATGTTTACGTTAAGTAGAAGCTATAAGGAGTTAAAAGAGAAGTTAAAATTTGAAAAAATAGATGACATGAAAGACTTACCTTGTTGTGAAGATAGTGCAGAAATAAATGATGATAACGTTGATAATTATATGGGAAGCTTACCTGTGCATAGACGTGGAGTATTAGTAGTAAATGATTTTGAAATTGAGAGGTTAAAGTACTTGAGGGTGATAGATAATAATACAGACGGTGACAAGACCAAAACTAATGATGTAGACAGGTTATATGATTTAATAATAATGTAGGATAGTCCAGTAGGTTATTATGTGGGTTTTGCGGAACAAGTTGAAATATTAAAGAATTATATTATATGTATAAACTTTTATATATACAATATGAACTTACTTTCTTTATCACTTTCCCATACGTTTCGAGGTGATGTTCCTCTTCCTCAGTGGGAGTAAATACACTGGAATAATTGTATTTACTCCCACTGAGGAAGAGGAACATCACCTCGAAACGTATGGGAAAGTGATAAAGAAAGTAAGTTCATATTGTGAAAGTTTATATATATATATATAATATATTTATAAAGTGAATGAAGAGGATGAATCAACAAGATAATTATTAAAGAATTATTATATAAATAATAATGAAATGAGTGTGAGTAAAGACGATAATTTTTATATAAAAATAAGACTATTGTATGATGATGGGGGTTAAACAAACAAAGTGAATGGACATTTTAAATATTTTAGTTTATGGTGATGACCTAGCTAGATTATGAAATGAGGTGCGGTAAACAAGAAAAATAATGACGAAGAAATTGTAAATAAATTTATAGTGAAATTAATTGTGTCTATATTGTAAAATGTATTTTATGTAAACAATGCGTGTAGGTAGTAGAAATTGATTTAATAATAATAATATTTTAGTAGACTAAATAAATAATGAGAGTTGGAAATAAATGAATTGTAATTGTTTTGGAGTAAGGTAATTAAATAATTTGTGTTTTAAATAAGTGATTGAATTAAAATAAATTGTAAATGAATTAATTGATTAATTTAAAATGTTGTATAAAGAGATTTTGATGATGAATTTAAATTATATTTATGAGATTTGAACTTGATAATAAATAGTAAATGAAGAAATGGAAAATGTGTTTAGTTGTGGAGTCATATGATTGTTAAAAATGTTTCAGACGATACATGGAGTTATGTACGTGATATTTGTTGTAATGAGTGTTTATAATTTGGAATTAATGACAGTAATCATGTGTTTATTAGATGGAGTGATGTAATGTAAGTATGAATTTTATAGTGCAGTTGAAATAAAGTAAAATGTTTAATGTTTGAATAATAAATTTTAAATGAGTTTAAAAGGTTTTAAATAAGATGATTAAATTAATTGGAGGTAGTTATGAATTTTCTAGTGTAATTTTCAATGGGTAACTTAATGTGAAATGTTGTAAAAGATAGAGTTTGGGTGATAATAATTATTTAAATAAGGCATTTGAGTCAGTCAAGTTAATTTTAAATGGGTATTAGACGAAATAAGATTTTTTGAATATAAGTAATACAGAAGCGGGTCAGTAGTAGGGACACAGTGGTGAGAGTGATTATATGTAGAGTAATGAGAGTGATGTAATTGGAGAATAAATAATGGTGGTGAAATTTTGTAAAGGGGTGGTGTGATAAGGAGTCCTCAACGCAAGGCATTGTGGCGGGAGGTGAATAGTTTTAAATGGGGTTTGGCGGAGTTACCTGGGAAAGGGCCAGGAACTAATAAGGGAATGAGTATAAGGGAGGGAACACACATCCTAGGTACAAAGAGGGTAGCAGGTATTTTGTTATAAGAGTAGAATGATGCGAGGTGAGTTAGCGTATTAATTTAATGGAAGTAAATTTTATTGAGAGATTGGTGTCACCCTATGTAAATCTGTTAGTGGTTGTTAGAAGGAAGAAGGGGGTAAGGATATATTTGAATACCCATTCAATAAATCAAATTGTTATGAATAACTGAGAATCACCCAAACGAATTGATGATAATGAAATAATTGATGATGTAGGAATAAATGAAATGTGAGATAAAATGAATGCTGATAATAAATTTGAAATTTTTTGGGAATCTAATTGTAGTAAATGATAAATAATTAAAAGTTGATACAAAAAGAGTTAATAGAAAGTTCAAGTTGTAATTTTTATAATTTTATATGCAAATTTAAAGGTCAATTGTTTATATGAATGCAATGATGTTAATGGTCAATTTGAGTGTCAATTATATTGTATATTATTATGTATTATGTTAGTGTGTAGGAATCTTAAACATGAATTATATGTTGTTTTTTAAAAGTGATTCCCCATTTTTGGGCGGTCACGGCCTCACCGAATCCTGACCGTTGAATTGGCTCAGCTTTGACAGCTATGGTCGGGGCTCATTGCGTCACGTTCTGCCTTAACTGGCCATAGCTGTTATCGTTGTAAGAGGAGAATTTAGAAATTAACCCGGGGGGGGGGGTAAATCAGGGGAATCACCAGAACTATGGAACAGCGGCTATCCATCGAATGGGATGGTAGACCGTTTAAGGGCATATACCTAAGTTTAGTAGGATTACTGGTATCCTCAGACATCAGTAAGACCGAATGTTTTGTAAGGCCGAAGCAAGAACGGGGTAGGCAGCGTCTACCCCCTAAAAAAAACTTCCGTTCTTGTGGAGGCAACTGGGCGCTACAGTCCAGGGGGAGCCATAGTGTGTGTGGAAGGGTGCTGGCCACGTTACAGGCCAGGTCATTAATGTAGTATTTTGCAAATAATGTTGCAAACGTTGAATTTTGATAATGAATTTAGATTTTTTTTGAAGTTTGAATGGAATAACCAATGGTAGATGATAAAAAATATTGAACGTAAATGCAGAGATGACATGATATAACAATTGGAAGATTTAAATTGAAAATTGGAATTAAAAGTTGTGTAATGTTGGTAATTTCATGCAAATTGAGATGTTTATATTAGATTGAATCGTGTTTACCATATATGTGAAACTTTAAATGTTTAACTGAATATAAGTATATGTAGTGTATATTGTAAATAGAGTACATTGAGATACAACCAGTACTTTGCTAAAAGGCGAACCAGTACGACTAAGGGGAAACGAATCAGTTAAGGATGTGGTATGTTGAAAAGCCAGTAATTGATATTTTTTTATTGAATGTTACAAAGTTTGTGATACTGCGGCGGGTGCCTGTCTGATTTTACGGTGTTGGGATCTCGAACAGAGAAGTCCAGTAGAGTCATGCAGGTGGAGCCGCAGTCACCAGACTAGGGGGGTAAGTTACCCATGATTGTCATAAGAATTAAAGGGGGGTTGTTAGTGCCATATCCTTGCTGGTCCACTTAGGTTTTTTTTCCTTTTAGGCAATGAGAATTTTTCTGTTTCGACAGAAAACCTCTCATTGGGGGGGGGGGCATTGTAACGGTACAAACCAAGGAGCATATACAATCAAAAGTTTTATTTAACAAGAGTGTATTTTTGGTAACCGACTGTAGCTCCATGTAAGGCACAGCATAGTACGGGAATGCAGACTATCAGCAAGGGTGCAGACGAGCGCACGGCTCGGCCAACGGTCACACGATATAAAGCACGTACATATATTCCAGCGCCGAACCTGTGATGGGAACAAAGTATTACAGAATACGTTGACGGCGACGCGTAACACGTGGGCGGTTAGGCAACTAACAAACACACAGTCAGTCATCGCAGAGCAGTTCAGTTCGCCACAACTACTAAAACAGTACAGCCGTAAATGTAACGCAGCCTCGGAATTTCGGTAGACTGACGTGAATCGAGTATCCAAGGTCTACCAAAATATATAAAAGTGACGGAGAAGAACAGAAGGAAGAAATAGTGTCAGTGGAATTTAAATAATATGTAAATGTGAAGCATTATAACAGTGTCAGTGAAAGCTAAAGTGAAAGTCAACTGAAAGGCGGCGGAAACATTTTGGATAGCGTGGACAGTTAAGTACCGTGAATATATATATTGGCCAAAAGGGGGGATATTTAAATTAAAGAGCTCGTTAACTAAATGGGGAATTATCAGAAATCAATGTAAATCAAACGAGAGTGTGTGAGTGTGTGTTATAAAAGGTACTGGTTCATATAGAAAGATTTAGTAGTAGTCAATAAAAAGTTATTGGAATAGAATTATTAAAAAATACAAATATAAGGAAAAATATTTAATGTTATAATAAATAAGGTTTGTTTTCAATATAACCATGTGTTAGTTGTAGTTATTTCACCATGAACCATTTCCTATTCTGTGCTGAAAAATTCGTCTAACGTGTCCAGGAATCTTCTGAATTGGGGGGAAGTCAGATTGCAAAATTATCCCGTTTTAATTAAGGTAGAGTATAAAGGTTTCCATATCTGTCCTGCAAAGATATTGGTGGCGACTGAACTTCTGATTGGAATTTATAAAAAGGTAAGTCAGCGAGAAAAGTTCGCAGGTAAGGTTCTGGCAGTTTTTATTTTATTTATTTATTTCTAATTAGTTTGTTTCTTAACAAAGCGCCTGTCGGTTACAACGTTGTTGCACATCGTACTTATTGATTATATTATTTGAAACTATTGATAAAATTAATACAATTTTCTGAAGTACATATTTCTTTAATGAAACTTACACACACACACACACACACACACACACACACACACACACACACACACACACACACACACACACACACACACACTCTCTCTCTCTGTCAACTTAACAGAATAATTTTTTGAGGAAATGAATATAAACATATTAACCTGGTCATTACAAATAAAAACTTTCAAGATAGCTATTAAGACATTAAAGTATGTAAATAAGTATGTCCAAAACTATGTTTATTCACCTCGAAGGTTATTATAAAATTCAACAAATTCCTCAGGAATATATCGGCACATATCTTCCAAGTCAGTTTTCTTGGCCTGTTTAATTGGAAGGCGCTTGCCATACAAGTTGCAAAATCGCACTACTTCAACTGGTGGAAGGTTTCTCTCGCCCCTTCCCTGAGCTTTCTTAGCAATGCTATGTGTTTTCCACGGCTGGAGCACATTGTGTGAAGTTCTGCCGCGTAATGTTGTAGGGTCATCAGAAGCTATTTGATACCAGACCTGTTCAGTAATCTTATAGCTTCCTTTACGCAGAGAATTTTCAACAACACTCAAATCCTTGAAGTCGTCTGTTCCCATAACACACACTTCAAACCTGCTGGGACTGGCGTTGGCAATTACCTCTACCCAGTGCATAGGGATGTACACTTTGGCCCCTTTTTTTGCTCTCTCGATGACAGCGAAATCACGGTCACATGGGAGGAAGCAATGACCAGTAGTCATAAACTTTTGTTCTACTGACGAAAAGTACTTTCCCACCACTAGATGCTGCATTAGGGCAATCATCCGCCAGTTATTATTCTGACCAATACATCGATCAGACCAGAAAATCAAAACACATGCCTTACCTGGCTTCAGTGGTGTGAAGTGTATTTCTACGTACTTGAGAATGCACGATGACACCTCTGCTGCTCCTCGTTTACCTACAGTTTCGTCCCAGAAGAACATCATAGATTTGTTGTTAGCTTGATTGCTTATTGCAAGATTGTAGCAAGACATCTGGCGTTGATAAAACACATTGTTATGTGTTAGATTGGGACAAAACAAAACTTGCTGTTGGTCAGCACATACTACAACAGTATTTCGATTTTCTTTAGAGATTGAGGCGTCCCGTGCAAGTGACTTATAAGCTAGGTCTGCTCTCATATGGTGGATTTTACTTTCAGTTTCGACTGCTTTTAGCTCATTTTCACTCTTAGCCGACAACATCTGCACATACAATCTGTCACAGTATGCACACGTATCTGATCTTGGGACCCCGAATCTAAGATAGACATTCTTTGTTAAAAACATCTCTGTACAAATGCAGGGAGCAAACTACTCCAGGGGTTTTGGCCAAAAACAGTTTCCACATTTTTTTCTTACTCAAATCTGGATTGAGGCATTTCTTGTTATTAGTGTTTCTGGAATAATGATTTTCTGTTGAGCAAAAGATGATATATGACTTTTTACTAGCTATCTAGTTTCATGAGAAACTTTATTTTTTCTGTTATCATGTAGTCCACGCTCGTCTTTTAAAGGCTTCTTAAATTTAATTTTTTGTTGGAGAATCTGAAGGCGGCGAGGAGTGATTTGAAATATATTACATAAAGTTTTTTGGCAAATCCTAACATTGGATTCTGTCCGTGGAATGTAATACTCAACAGTGCAATGGTGGGTAGAAAGCTCCTCATTTACCCTTCTGCAGTTTATGTCGACCACCTTCATGCTAGTTTCTGCCAAAAATCTTGTTTGGTTATTATAGGTCAGATTGTGAAAATCCTGGAAGAGCTTTAGTTTTTCTTCATGAAGGATGTCCCCGCAATCAAAACTGCACCGACACACTCTACCCTGAAATGAACAAAATTATGTCGAAAGTTGTTTCTTTAAGGGGATTCTCTAGTGAAAAATTTCCAACAATTTTAAAATTTGAGACTTTTTTTTGGCATAACCATCTACCTATGATTTATAGATCCTTTTATATAATCTTAACAAAAAATAAAAATTCAAAAAAATATTCGAATTTTTATGTCAATATTTTAAAAATTAAACTTTTTAAATTATCGATACCCATAAAAACTTGTTGCTAATGGATACATGGATGGGTATGCCCTAATTTTAACTACTTTATATTAGCTTCAAAATAAAATATGATTAACTTCATTTTATATTCATACATAAACAGGTAGTATTCAAATCCCTAAAGAAACATGGGTATTCTACACGGAACAAAGTTTTGTCAGCTAAAATCAGTTCCTTAAGAAATGAATAAAGCGGTGGAATGGAAATCTGTTTTAGCGACTGTGGAAAGCGTTTATGCGAGTGCGCATTTGCAAATATCGCAAGCCGCAAGTACGAGAGCTAGTACACACCATCCTACATACGCAAACTCGCTTCTCAGAATAGGCGATCGAAAATATGAGTGCGGAGCAACCGCAAGCTGACAAAACTTTTTCCATGTATCAGCTAGTGCAGTGGTTCCCAAACTTTTCAGTCCGCGGACCCCCTCTAAAAAATTAAAAATTTCATGGACCCTGTCTGTTATAAAATAAAACAAACCGTAAATATGATACAAACTCTTATATTTTAATTAAAATGTATTAAAATCAAAATTCTTTTAACTTGCAAAATTATAATATTAATGATATCAAACATAGTTTAATGTGAAGAATGAATCTGTTTTGAACGTAGCTTTGCAATATTAGGTTTAATGTCTAATAATTTCAATATGAAGTTACTCTCGACATCAAGTTTATTTCTTCATTTTGCAACCTCGGCTCTATCTTTCCAGCCACACGTGTAGAAATCCAGCTACTTAGGTGTAAAACCAGATACATGGAAAAATGTTATGGTTAGATACAGTGCTTATACGTGGACTAAAACAGCACGATCAGTTCTACGTTGATGCGGCGCTCTATTCAGTTCGGCTGGCAAACAGATCTGCTACGCGACACGATTTATAAAATCATGTTGGGAAGGCAGCTAGAGGATTATCTAACTCCCCTCACACAACACAAACACACACAATTCGTTCAAGCAGAGGTGACTCTTCCCTTAAACCAGGCTAACAGTGCTGCCTGTGTGACTCAGTTTCTGTATGCGTGTGCGCGCGCGCTCGTTCGCGATAGGCCTGTTAATCTTCTAGCCGCCTTTCCTGCCTGGACAGACTGTAAGCTGGAAACACATTGCTATCATGTCACGTGAATAATAGTTGCAAACTTAAATTTTATAAATTTATATTTAAAATAAAGCAAACTGTAGCCTTCTAAGTCATCTGTTCCAAAAATATTCAAATATTTGTGGCAAAGGGACATAATATTTTAAACAACAAAAATCTTCAAAAAGTAAAAAAAAGTACATAGGATAAAAATTTGTCAATAAAATTTGCATAGAAATATTCAAGAAGCATCAACATAGCATACGTATCTTCAAGCTCCCCTTAAGTACTCCAAATCTTTTGCTAAACACAAGAACTTTAAGTAGCTGTAATCAAGTAGTGTTACTTTTTTCTCTTTGCAGCTGAAACGGTGAAAGAAACGTGGGTTAAACTGAGAAGATGTTTCTTAAATGCACTGAAAAGGCGTCGTCAGAAGAAAAGTGGCCAAGCTTGTAATAAAATTACAACATGGAAATACGAAAATCAAATGGCATTCCTTTTGCCATTCATAGACACAAGAAAAATAATAGGGAATGTACAAGAGGTTACTGAGGACAGTTCTACATAGGGATCAGAAACTGAAATATATGAAGCTGAGTATAATCAAACACAGCCCAATGAAAGTGTGTTAGAAAAAACTAGTGTAGGCAGAAATGAAGAGGTTTCTGATCATTTGGAAGTAATAAAAAAAGAAAAGAAAACGAGATGGGCGAGACACGGATGTAAGTGAAATGTTAAACTTATTAAGAGACAATGCAAATTTAAGAAAAGCTTGGCATGAAAAAAAATGTCAACAAATGGACGAAACAGACGTGTTCTTTCTACGCATGGCAAAGATGACCAAAACTTTACCACCACTGGAACAAGCTAAAATTAAATTACAGCTGAGCAACTCAGTACTGCAAGCCCAGATCGACATGAATCAGCGTTTATCAAAACAAGAACGGCCTCCTACTTACTCAGCATCAGAATCGGCATCAACTAGCTGTTATTCAACGTACTCACCTCAAATGACCAACGCAGTCGAATCACAGACTATAGTTACAGAAGAAAACAATCGTCGAATGTTAATCAACTTAGGTGGTTTTCAAATTATTAATGATATGTAAATGACAGTATGTTTCCTTTTTTAATTTAAAAAAATTTGTTTTTTTTTTTATAACCACCAATCAGTAATTTCATGTTGAAAGACGTTAAACAAATTTTATGCTTTTAAAAATGCTAAATTTTTACAAGATGTGAAGTCTTTTTTTGTTTATTTCATGCTTACCTTAAACATATGGCTAATCTCTCTTGCGAGCTTATAGCGTTTCGGAGATGGGTGTTCTTTTTTTGTATATCATTTTTAATAAGCTCATGTAAATAATCAAATTCTTCCTTATTCAATACATTTGAAACTTAGCTGGATCTTCTTGTATTTTCTGTACTAGATTCTGAAAGTCACCTTTTTCTTGTCTTTCTAAGTTTATATTGTGTATCCAGCTCCTTCTTTTGTTAACTTATTTTTTGATTACAAGAATAGCACAAGCATTTTCCAAGTCTTCTTCAAAATCTGATGAACTGCAGCACTCCATGTTTCACAACTAAGTAGAATTTATTTGCCTTCACGACTGTTCACACGACTTCACATGTGTTCACATGAGTTCACGCGTGTTCTCATGAGTTCACGTGAAATGATGTAACATAAAGTGACGTGACGTAGGCCTAAGTGTGTCTCTGCACTGCGATTTCATGGGTTAAGGCATGTTCTGATCTCACGTGAGCTCACGTGACGTGATAGCAATGTGTTTCCAGCTTTAAAGACATTATTAAAGCCATTAGTTCAAGTTGCTTTTACAATTACAATTAGTTTGCACCAAAAAAATACTGGAATTTTCTAGTAATTGTTTTAAGCTTCGTATTGTTTAAATTAGCAGCCATCCTTACTTTTCTTTTATAAAATTGCTAAACTGCCATAATTGTTAATATTTAGACAGAAAAAAGCGGCGTATACAAATTAAAATGTGGGGAATGTAATAAGATGTATCTGGGCGAAACTGGAAGAAAATTTAAAATTCGAATGAATGAACATGCAAAAGGAGAAGGCGTTAGAACAACGAACTCACTATATGCAAGACATTTCAATGAATCAGGCCATAAATTTATAAATCCAAATGAAAATATGGAAATAATCAAAATATAAAACAATCCGCAAAAAAGAAAACTAATAGAAGAACTAGAAATACTAAAAGTTAAAAAAGAAGATAAGAATAAATTAATGAATATAAAAGTGGATTTTACAAATGAAGAAATATTTTATTATATATTAAACAATAAACAAAAATAAATTAAAATAATAAGAATAACACACTAAAAATGACGAAATGTAAAAGATTATAAGTCAGAAAGTAAACTATTGCATGAAGAAATTAACGGGAGATTCGTAAAACAATTTGACGGACGTTAGTAAAATGCCTAACGGAAAAATGTAGACAAAGTTCCCGTGAAGAGCGGTAGCAGCTAGAACCAATAGGAGGGGCGATGACATAAGGGGAGGGGGCTAAAGTATAAAAGCTTACAACGTACAGTTGGTAGACGTTGTTTAAGACCTGAAGATGTCAGTGATGACGAAAAGCTTTGACTAAATAATAACAATTATAGCAGTTTAGCAATTTTATAAAAGAAAAATTGTTTTAAGATTCTAAAATTAGATGTTAAACTACAAAAAATCTTAGGAAATTACGGTATATTCTATTTTTCCTAAAAAGCGTCTGCGGACCCCCTGAAACATTGTGGACCCCAGGATCCACGGACCCCACTTTGGGAACCACTGAGCTAGTGCATTGCAACAGGTGGCGGTTACAACGTTGTTGAGCTTACCTCAGTTGGGGGCAGTTTTCCTGGTACTGGCTTCTTCCGTGATGATACGTACGGATTTCCCGAGTCCCTCGAAACTTTTCTTATCTTATTCTTCCACGAAGACACACAAATCTTCCTTTTCCTTCCACTGTTTAAACGTTTTTCGTCGCCAGGTGACAGCATGACGCCTGACTGGGTAGGCACGTTAGGCGCTTACAACATTGTTGCTATCGCGGAACTAAACACGCAGGAGGTTGTAGGCTTATTTCAGAGCAGCGAACCTAAACTTTCAAACTAAAAATACCCCACACTATTCAGAATGTCGTTTGCAACGTTGTTTCAACAAAACCTGCGTTTTGGAAATGTTGGCATTTGAAACATTGTTGGG
Organism: Magicicada septendecula; assembly: GCA_034769895.1. Taxonomy (NCBI): domain Eukaryota; kingdom Metazoa; phylum Arthropoda; class Insecta; order Hemiptera; family Cicadidae; genus Magicicada; species Magicicada septendecula. Next base: position 476,215,092 of record CM068373.1, read on the forward strand.
CGGAGCAATTCAATTGTTGTTTCCTTTTCAAAATAATTCTAAAATTATGTCAAAAGTCTTATAATTTCTGGTAAATAGGAATTTAAAAACAAAGTCTGTGTAAAAATTAGGAACATGGTATGACGAACTGATAAAAAAAATTGTGGACACATGTTTGTATGGCTTCAAAGAAAAGTGTACCTTTATGGGGAAAACATTTTCCAGGAATCATCAGTATAGTTAGCACTAGGTTGAATGCTCTTCTGTACGTTAGCTCATTCCAATTACATGTGCAGAAGTAATGTGACTTTTCCTCTACATAAGTGGTCTCTGTATCTCCTTTCAGCCAAGAACACTTTATTGTATTAAATGAAGTACCTTGCCCACACTAAGATAAGGCATCCTCATTGGTTAAACTAAGGTCTGACAATGGGAAAACATTATTTATTAATAAAGACATGCATTTAATCTAAAAGTGTCCTTAATCAGATGTAATTCTTGTGCTAACTTGTGGGTGATGTAGATTTAGTCTTCATTGACTGCCAACTTGTTTTCATTTGTTTCAGGTGTTAACAAAATAAATTTATCCATCATCTGAGAAATGGAAGAGATCAAATTTGAGGACAAGGTATAAAGTTTAAAAGTAAAAATATATTTTTTGCTGTTTAATGTATGTATTAAATTGATACACATGTTATATACACATATCATATACACACATTCATTTCTTATATTAATAATAGTTTATTTGTCATCATATTGATTTGTAATTAATTGCTGTACAGGATATGATTTATACATGTATTCTTTTGTATAGGGTTCGCATTGACAATATGCATTTTCCATAAACTCCTAACTTTCAAGCAATTCTCTTCCTCCCTCATCCAATTTAGGCTTGTAGTCTGTTTGTTAGTTGCAAAGTAGCTTTAAAACTTTTTTTTTGATCTGCCAGTTCTCTGTGTTTGTGTTGACCAATTATGTCAACATACTCATACTATTCTATCATCACTCATTCTCTTGTGTTGTCCACTCTGGTAGTCCTGTCCTCTGCAAGTCTTCCTGGTATTCTCCTGAACTCCGTACTTGTGACATCTCATTTCGCTGTTTTGACTTGCATTGACTCACTCCCAGTTTCTGCAGAATACATCAGTATTAGATGTATTATATGTCTTATGTTATACCTTGTATGTATTATTAGTATTATATGTCTAAAAGTCAATATTCGACATGTAATTGATGTACATATTCAAACCTTTGTGTTTTGTCTCAAATGTTTGTTAGCCAGATATTAAGAGTCAGGCACACAACTGACTATTCTATGGGTGATCGTGACTTGCATTTGAATTTTTTATCTGACCACCCGCTCCTGTGCCAAGTGGGGGGAGTTCCAAAATTCACCATTTATTGCCCACTAATAATGTTGTAACCGTTAGCTATACAATTGCTTCCTTCAGATTTTATGTATACGACGTTCGTGGGGAGTGAAGTTAACCCTTCTTACTAAGCCACTGCTCTCAAGATTAGTTATAAACAAGTCAGTCAAGGACACGGTAGGCATACTGGTTTTAACTGTATAATTAACAAACTATTAATGTAGAAAGTGTGTTAATAAGTTTACACTACAGTAGACAGTAGATAATTAATTACATTTGACTTAATTAAATTATTATCTTACTTTAACATCATTAAAATTCATATCACCTCATCATAACTAATAATCTTTAATGCAACAATATATGATGGAAATCCAGTTGAAACATGGCTTTTTATACATAAGCTCATTTATCCTTTCATATACTCATATACCTTACAGGTATATACTAGGGCAATTTGAAAAGTTCATGGCCTAATAATAAAAGACTTACCAGCATCTTTTCGTTTTGGAATCATTTTTCATATTTAAGCATGGGCTCCATGTAGTTGAACACATTTGGTTTAAAGCAGAATTATCACTGTTGCACATTTGGTTTAGTGATGCTCCAGTGCTTTTATCCCATTCAGAAGTTTGATTGTTCTAGGTCCTCTGATAACCGTTTACTGCCACTTTCAGTCATCTCCAGAAAAATCCCACCCTCCCCAGGGAATTTCTGAGTTTTGGGAATAATTAAAATTAAATAGAGCTAAATCAGGCGAGTGAGTGTGATGTTGCAACAGATTGTATTTCAGCTCAGCGATTTGTTGCCTTAAAAGCAATGCTTGTCTGAGGTCTTACATTATCCTACTACAAAATTATCTGTTTATATACTAAACCTGGCACTTTTTTACAAGTATTTTTATTTATTTGGTCTAAAAGGTAGAATATCACTCATTATTTTTTGGCATATCCATGATAATCTCTTAACAACATTCTTTTAGCCACTCAGAAAATCAAGTCATACCTTTCCAACTGACAAAACTGACTTTCCTTTTTTTTTTGTACATGACAGTAATTAACAATACTACAGACCAACATGTTGCTTTACAGCTGTTCATGAGGCAAATGTGGTGTCACCTGATGTGTCTGACATGTTTCTCAGACTCTTCGTATCTTCTTCTTCTTTGACTCTTCCTGAACCACCTTCTTTATCTGTGAAAGCTTACAGCGTCCCACAACCGAACAGTCAATCTGGGTTCTCTAGTCTCTGCCTTCCTCTGCAGTACATCCCACTCACTGGGCACCCATCAGCAAACTCATTACTGGATCTCAACCAGTAGTGACCCACCACACAGTCTCATCTTCACAGACCTCTCCATTCACCAATTGTTTCCAGAACCTGTTCATTTTTGTTTTCTAATTACTTTGTCCATCCAGTATATTTTTAATATTCTCCTACAGCAGCAGTTTTCAAATGCTGTGGTTGTGTCTTTCACTTTTCCCTATTGTCTACGTTTCACATGCAGCTTCTATAATAGCATGTTGCAAACATATAATTTGAGGAATTTCTTCCTAATTTATAATCCAGTATTTGACAGAAGCAAATTTGTTTCTCCATTTGGCCTGTGCTCTGATACTGATTCCTCTCAGTTATCTTTACCAGTTTCAATATTTACCTATTTTTGTTCCTGATTCTCCTCTTCCCCCTAATAATTTTTTATAATATTCAATACTGTTCTCAATTTACCTTGTTTTCTGTGAGTAGAAACCATACCATCAGTAATTCTTAACATCAGTAACTCTTAACTCTTATACTATCCATGAAATGTTATTACGGTCTTGAACATCTTTATGGTTTCCTTTACAGCCTCTTATAAAGCATTCTCGTATAATGGTAATGAATTTGTATAAAAGTAAATTTTAATTCATTGTTATTTGTAGGGTGTTTTAACGGTCAGTGTAAAGAAAGAAGCAGATCCAGAAGAGGCTGAGACTGAACAGGTAATGTGCATAACCATTATTTAGCCCATAGCTAATGTGTTAGGTTGTTCTGTGTCATGTACCACTAGAGATTTGGATCTCATTCGTTTGTAGATATGTAATTAAAAATCAACAGAATACACAAACTGTATCATAATGTTGTATACATATAAGCTACATGAGATTAAGTAAGTAAAATCGCACACTCGTGCGAGCGCGTCCACGCACACACACCATGTAGGTTGTACTATATTCTATTTATTGATATTTAATTAAACCTAAGGGCTTTTACTTTTATTATATTTAATTGTTTACTTTCCAAATAATTTCTTCGGGCGCCATCTTGTTACCAACTGTAAGGAAAAATGACCAAGGTTCGAATCAGCGAACCGGGAAGTGCAGAACTGGTTATTTAAGAAAATACAACTGAATTACCATCACAACTATTTTAATTCATTTTCACATTAAAATATGGTTTTATAAAAGAAAACATGAAAATATAGCCCGTAACCTAATTTCAACTGTTATATAGACAAGTGTTCCCCTTCCCTTCTCCTACTTTTTGCGATCTTATAGAAAAACAATAACAACATTTATTATGTATGATTCTCCCTTTAGAATAGAAATAATACATATTATACACCTAGGATTAGTTTTGAAACGGAAACCAGCACTTCATAATATATATCATTAAACAAAAACCCCCACACTCGCTCACATACTACCCCAGGATCCTAAGAGCTCAACTTAATAATTTATGAAAAAAAAACCAGCATTTTAATTATTATTATTTTTGAAATGTCTACTTTCCTGTTGATGCGTAGAAGTTCGACACCTGGGGTGTCTCCTCATGGCGTACACTGTTTGCTGTTTTATAGTTCTCACTTTCACATTTTACGGCCGAACTGTCAATTTACTGCAATTAGTCACTATTATGGATGAATATTTAGCCAAAAAACTGTGTATTTTGAAAGATATATAAAAGATTCACATTTTTGTTGTATGCGGGCCCGCAAATTTACGTTCCGGAACTTTTAGGTACCACTCGCGCGAGTGTTGAAAGTAGACTGCCCATAGGCCACCGGCACTATTTTATGAAGTCGCCATGGTTGTATGACCCATTCTTATTGTTCATATGTTTGTATCACTACGCCAGCAGGCTGTTTTTGTTATATAACTGCATTCCCAAGCGGGGATCGTCTCTGACGTAAGATGGTCTGATGTTCGTTACATAATTTGTTTATGCTGTTTGTATGTCCTTGAAGCTGCCCTTGGCACAGTTTTGTTGGTTGTTTCACTTGTTTTATAAAATATTACGGAATAATGGTCACGTATAATTCACCAGCAGTGCTGCCACTGTCGCTATTTTTGCAACCACGGAATTTACCTTTCGTTTACGTTTGTCCCTATTACTCGAAAAAATATGTTATTTGTTTTATAAAAAAAAATACAAACTGCTTTATTACCCCAAAAATAGACCCGTTACAATACCCCCTCAATGAGATATTTTATGCCGAAGCATAAAAAATCTCATTGACACATTCATACTTGCTAAAGGGATCAGCCAGGATATGTCGCCACAACCCCCTGTATGGTTTACAAAAAAAAAATAAATAACTCACCCTTGGTCCAGTGACTGTAACCGCACCTGAATGACAATACTGGACTTCTCTCTCGAGATCCCAACACCGTAGAGTCAGACAGATACTTAACGCCCCTGCTCTGACGCGCTGGCCAGCTCAGGTCCGCCGCCACAGCATCACCAAACACTGAAACAACAAATCAAATATCAACTAGTGGCCTTATACAACACCATATCCCCAACTGATCTGTTTCCCCCTAGCGGTGCTGGTTTGCGCTCAGAAGCACTGGTTTTGTTTTTTACTTACTTCTAACATATATCAGAATACCTAACAACAATATGATACCCATTTTAAAATTCCATGATCTCATTCTATCTACTCTCTCTTGTTAACTTTTATCCCAAAATTCAAAATTATTGCCCTGATTCCCATCAGAATTTAAATAAACACTTTCCATTACCATATTATACATCTCTGTCATTCCCAATTTGCATTTAAAATATTTAAATTCATAAAATTCTCTTACACTAACAAACACAATATAACATAAGAAAACATAGTACATTCATAATTCACATTGTTATTGTTATCTTAAACTAAACAATTCGTATTTAAAATGTTACACACTTTACATCATTAAATCTGCATATAAAATCATAAAATTACCTTTTAAACTCGCTTTACTTTTATTAATTCGTTTCTCAAAACTTTTTTTTTTTTTTTTCAATCTTCGTTTTACACATCATTTCATTTATTATTCCCTTTCATTAATTTGGGTGATTCTATGTTATTCATTATAATTCACTTTATCAACTTGGCATTTACCCATAATCTTCCCCTTTTATTACTCTAACGCTCCCTTACAAAATCTTTAACTAGTATGACACCCATCTCTATCACAAAATCTAACCCTTCTCTACCTCTAACTACTTACTACTTTAACTCAAATCGCCACCTTCTCTCAATATAAAAAAAAATACTCTCTAACCCTTTGTACATAGGATAAGTGTTCCCCCCCCAAAAAACTCAATTTCCCTTATCTGGTTCCTGGATTCTACCTAAGGCAACCCCTTTCCACTAAATCGATACCAATCCCGTCCCAACTTATCTTTATGTTGCGGACTCCCACATTACACTACCCCCTACTACAAAATTGCCATCCCCAAAATCTCAATCTCATTACCTTACTACAACTACAACAAAATAACAACATCAATTACAAACAACAATATATCACTCAAAATTCTACATATATTCTCCACAACTACTGTGTCAACATCAATACCTCTCAAAATTCTATAACATACATTAAATCATAACAACATCACATTATTTTCATCTCTACTATTTCTTTAACTTTGACTTCAACTTGGACTAACTCAATGTTTTACTTAAACAATTACTATCACCCAACTTCTATCTTTTGCGACCCATTGAAACTATCACAACTGTATTTCATCTTATTTTAAAATCTAAAAACACATTGAAAACATATTATTATATTTTTATAATCCTTATTCCTAACATACTACATGCAATTAACACAAGACATAATAAACACAATATAGGAAGTATGTAGTGCATCTATTTTTTAAATCAAAACAAAATTATTTAGCAGCGAGTCATCATTATTAAAATACAACAAATTTCTAATTCGTTACCCCCCTGGATAACCTCCCTGCCACACACACTATGACCCCCCCCTGGACCCTGGACTGTGGCGTCCAGTTGCGTCCACAAGGACTGAAATTTAGGAGGAATTTGACATCTCCGTGTACTTGCTTCTGCGTTACATTTTAAAAGTTCAGATATCAACATATCTTTGTCTATAGTTATGCGCCCTTAATGCGGGTCTACCACCTGGCTTTGCTGCCCCCAAGCGGGCAGAGTGCTAGCCGCTGTTCCCTAGTTTGGTGATTCCCCTTATATCCCCCCATCAATTTCAAAGTACACCTTGACAACGATAACAGCTATGGTCAGTTAAGGCAGAACGTGACGCAATGAGCCCCAACCATAGCTGTTAAAGCTAAACCAATTCCACGGTCAAGGTTCGGTGAGGCCATGACCGCCCGAAAAGTTGGGGAATCACAAGTAAGATATCTTTTATAACGTTAAAATTAAGAATTTATACTTAAATGACATTATTAGTTTGGATGGTGTTTTACCCTCCTTTATATGTAAGCTTAACCTTCACTAACATAAAATATTAAACACAAAATTTACAACCTCCTACCATTGCAGTTCCACACTACACTGTTATGTCACTTCTTTAAGCACCAGTCTACCCCCCAAAACTATCTCCACATCTTGTATTGTTAACAAGTTTTTATTTTACTACACATCTTTTCAAAGCGTCTCATACTCACTGATACTAAAACTTGACAATTATATTTGGTCACTTAAATCTGAAATTTATTTAAATTTAAAATTATACACACCCAAAATTGTTTTGGTCTTTTTTTTTTCAAAATTCTATTTACATTGAAGGCTGACTCTATCTTAACTCTCAACACGTCTAGGAAGGTCGCAGTCGCCTGAAATGCCGGGTCTTGCTGCAAAACGAATTGGAACAAAATAGATCCACTACGTGAATTCACGTTCCCTACTAAACCAAAACTACCCCACTCTACTACCATTTCTTCAAACCCGCTGTCTATCTTACTCCAACCCCTCTTGCCCCAAAACTCGTCTTTTCGGACTAAACAAAACTATAACCAATGGCTAATTTTAATGTTGCCATTGGTTCTGAAACTTTTAAATTTGTACGCACTGCCTTTTACTTAAGTGCAGCCTCCATTATATACAACACTCTAAGGCAGTGCAGGCACGTGACAGGTACACCGAGACCGCTGCACCTGGAGTGTATTAAAAATTTTTAATTCGTGTCACGTACCTGTTGGGGTCCCCCTCCCCGTTCAAATGTGTAGTTAAGTTTTCTACTTTATACCAATTTTGGTGGAGCCGGACCATCGTTGTTTTCACCGCCCGAAGGAAGATCCGCCAACCATGGCCCGTCTCCGAGTTCCGAATTCCACGGCCAGGACTGGTAAGATCGTGACCGCCCGAAAATGGGGGAGGATCCCTTCTGTAAACATACAACAATATTAGAAAACTTATTATAAACATAAACATAATTAAAGTGACCGATATAATTTTAAATTCGTCGCATTTTGAGTACCTATTATTTCCTGCGTCGCTGGGTTCCTCAGCACATACGCATTCTGCATTTTTATTTCTACAATTTCATAAGGTCCTTCATATAACAAAAAAAACTTCTTTATTTCTCTACCTTGAGCACTGGACAAATCATGTCTTTTTACTAACACTAACTGACCTACCTCATACTTGGTCCATTTACCCTTGGCATCATGTTTCTGTTTTCTTCGCTCTCCTCTCGTGAGTAAGTTCTCGTTTGCCAATCTAATTTTCATGTTTCTGTCCAAAACTTGACCTTCTGGTGGGTATTTGAAAAGTTGTTCCAATATCCTGGGCGGCCTTGTTCCCCAACTCATGCGGCGTAAATCCCGTGGACTCATGGGTGGTACAATTCAGCCACTCCTCTACTTTCTTTACGTAGGATGGCCATTCTGTGTGTTTGGCGTGACAGTACGCCCGAAATATCCTGCCAATCTCTCTCATCACCCGTTCTGCTTGGTTCGACTGAGGATGGTACACTGCCGTATGCTTGGGTATAATGCCTTCCCATCCAAGCGTCTGCCGCCACTTGCCGCTTATAAATTGTGGACCGTGGTCAGATAATATAATTTTCGGTTTTCCAACATTAAGCATGTAGTCTTTTACTATTTTCTCACTGAGTACTTTACTCGTCGCTCTCTTAATGCTATATAATTTTACAAATTTTGAAAAGGTGTCTAGAACTACCAATACATATAACACACCACCTCTACCTCTGGGTAATGGTCCATACAAATCAACCGCAACTAAATCAAAAGGTTTATCTACTTTTATGTAATTCATCTCTCCTTCTACTTTATAATTCACAACTTTCGATTTTTGACATAAATCACACACTCTCAACACTCTCCTAACTCTCTTCTCCATATTCTTAAATATACATGACTCTTTCAAAACATTTGCACACTTTCTCGCCCCAAAATGACCATACCTTATATGACAATCCCAAACAATTTTATCTATTAATCCCTTGGGTATAACTAACCTCCAATCACGCTCCCCACTATATACTTTTTTAAACAAAATACCTTGATATACTTGAAATCGCTCATTATATTCAGATCCCTCTACGTCTGTTTCTAAACTAACAATTACTTTACCGAATTTACTATCAGATCTTTGCATGTTTTTAATATCACTTAATTCCTCACCAAAAATTCTATCTTCTCTAGTTAGTCTAAAAATTTCTATTTCTTTAAGGTCCCTACCAGTTTTATTGTCTATAACATCTACTCTAGAAAGTGTATCTGGTACCTTATTATCTGACCCCTTTATGTACTCCCATGAAAAGTTATATTCTTGTAAGGCTAATACCCAGCTGGTTAATCTGCTATGTGTCAGCTTACATGAATTAAGGAATGACAATGCCTTGTGGTCCGTCCGGATTATCGTGGTATTACCTAGGATGTAGGTCCGGAATTTACCCACGGCAAACACAATACTTAGAAGTTCTTTTTCAGTTGTTGTATAATTTTTCTCAGCCGACAACAGCGATCTACTGGCGAAGGCGACCGTCAGATGTTCCTTGTCGCAACCCTCCTGGTAGAGCTCCACCCCTAGCGCTACATTGCTGGCGTCGGTCTGCAAATAAAAAGTCTTATTAAAATCGGGATGATTCATCATGATCATGTGACTAAACTTTCTCTTAATTTCATTAAACGCATTTCGTTCCGTATCGCCCCATCTCCACTGTTTATTCTTCTGCAGTACAGCACTCAGTTTGGATGTTGTGTGTGCGTAGTTCTCCTGAAATTTCCTGTAAAAATTGCATAGGCCTAAAAAACTTTGTAATTGCTTAATGTTTTTTGGTTCGGGGAATCGCGTTATGGCTTCTACTTTGTCAGGGTTGGCTAATATTCCCTCCTGTGTAATAATAAATCCTAAGAAATGTATTTCTGTCTGCAGAAACTTAGACTTGTCCCAATTCACTGTTAAACCCCCTCTTTGTAGCCTATCTAATACATATTCTATGTGTTCTAAATGTTCAGTAAATGTTTTAGAGGCTATTAAGATATCGTCGACATATACGGTTAAAAAGTCTAAATCCTTAGGTTGTAAAAATTATCTAAACATTTAATAAAACTGGCAACACTGGTGTTTAATCCAAAAGGTAAGCGTTTGAACTGGTAATTTTTACCGTTAAAAAGAAAAGCTGTGTATTTTCTGCTCTCTGTTGCTAATGGCACCTGCCAGTATCCAGCGGTCAGGTCTAAGGACGTCATGTATTTGACTCCGCTGAACTTCTGTAAAATCTCATTTATGGGTTCCGGAGATTCCCTGTCAGGTATAATAATTTGATTAATTTTCCGAGCATCTAAACATAACCTTACCTTGCCATCCTTTTTGATCACTACTACCAAAGGGTTTGAGTAGGGTGATACTGAGCGTTCAATTATGTCTCCCTGCAACATCCGGTCTAGTTCCTCCTGTACAGCCCTCCTCTTCGAAAACGGCACCGGGTAGCTCCTCTGCATGTAGGGTGCGTGGTCCCGAACTTTCAGCTTGCAGATGTAGTCCTTCGCTTTCCCTGGTGATTCATCAAACACCTCTGTGAACCGCTCCACAACTGCCCACAGCTGTATTATATAACATTTTTATTCCCGTGACTTTACTTTAATTTACTACTTTCTTAAACTCTATTCTGACTGGTTTATTCCCCTTTTCAAATTTTACTATTTGTTTATTGAAATCTATTACTGCTCCGTTTCTTTGCAAAAAATCATTTCCCAATATTACATCTAGACTCAAACCTTTAACTACTAGGAAAGTGTTTTCAAATTCAACTTCATTTATTAAAATATTTAATTGTACTTGTCTGGTTATTCTCTTACTTCTCACCCCAGTTACCCCCACTACTGTAACCCCGACAACTGGTAATGATGGTATATTCTTGTTTAACTCTTTCAACTCACCCATGACATTTTCAGAAATTACTGATATCTCGCTACCGGTATCAATTAAAGTTTTATAATTCTTACCTTCAATGTTAATTGTCACCTCAGTCAATCCTATTCTTCGTTCCATCACCTTGTTTTCCTCTTCTTCTAACAATTCTTTTGCCATGTCCACCTTGATAACGTTGTTCGAGTATTCGTTGATTACTTGGACCCGGTTCTCCGTTGACAATGGTTGGGCCCGCTTCTCCATTGTCTTCCTTAGTTTTCCGTGGATGGACCTGCTACAGCTGGATGATTTCCTCCTCTACCTCTATTATAATGTCCTCCTCCTCTTGGTGCTCCTCTATAAAATTCTCCTCCCCTCGACTGTTGATTTGGTGGTTTGTTCGTTCTCTCGTTTCTGGCGCACTCCCTGGTTCGATGACATCTAAAACAATTTGTTCGATTAGCATAGTTATCAGTTTCACAGGCTCTACACCTCCAACTCTCGCCCCTATTATCGAAACTTCCTCCCCGCGCTCCTCTATGAAAATTCTGTGTACCCCTATTCTGATGGTAATTATTATTATTATGGTGTGGTACTACTGGTGTGGTTGGACGTCGCCCTATGTCTCGTTCCCCTATATTCTGTAGCACGTCTAACATGTTCTCTAACTCGTTTATATTTGTAATCTCTCTAGTCATTAACGTGATTTGCACCTCTGGGCAGGTGTTTGCTAATATGTCTTACAAATGACCGGAATGGCAACGGTGGTTCTAGATACTTAGCTTCGTTATATATAGTCATCACATATATGGGTAAGTGGTTATTAATTCTACCAAAATTCCCAGTACCCATTATTTTGCTTCTTAAGATTTCTTGGTCTTCTTCTGACCAATATTTGTTTCGAAAAGCTACCTCAAAATCCTCGTAACTACCCCATTCGGTATGGTGTACTTCCGCCCATATTTCGGCACTACCTTTAAAACACTTTATAATCTTCAGCAATTTAACCTCCCAACTACTACTATTAAATCGATTAAACTCCCTTACCCGGTTTAAAAATTGCATTGGGTGTACTCTACGATTGTCACAATTAAACTGCTCTAATTCTATCTCATCTTTTGCTTCGCGAGTATATACCACTCGCTCCGCAACATTATTTAAATTTTGGCTTACTGCCACATGTAATTCATCTTTAATTTCTATGATATTCTGCTCTATCATGCTAAATTTGTTATCACATTTATGTGCATATTGAAGGTTATGTTTATTAATAATTCCCACACTCTCTTGTATAGATTCTTTACATGCACTTTCTACTTCCATTATTTTAAATTTTATATCATTACTACTTTCATTAATTTTAGTTACACATTTATTTTCTACTTCCACACACTGCTCTTCAATTTGAGTTCTAATTTGGTCTGCCATCTGCTCACTTACGTTACTGATTTTACCTTCGATATTTAGTGTAATTTCACAAATTTGTTTGTCAATTTTCTCGTCTCTTTCGTTAAATTTAACGTCTATACTCTTAACTGCATTATCTGATTTGGTATCTAAATCATTATATTTACTGGCAAATTTTTCATTGGTATTCTCAAAACGCTCATTAATTTCTTTAATTTGGTTTTTTAACTCATCGAATTTAACATTTTGTCCATCTAATTTACTGTCAAAACTATTCTTTTGAACATCGAATTTCTCATTTATCTCGTTTTTCTGTTCATCTAATTTGTTATAGATTTGGTTTTTTAATTCTCTAAAATTACTATCTTGTTTTTCTACACTATTGTACATCATATCATACAATCTTGCTAACATAGTATCATTATCAGATTTCTTATTTTGATTCCCTAAAATAGGTGTTGAATGAATCTCAACTGTCTGTATTATTTTTGACTCCTCAAGACTACTGTCCGTTGTTTGAATTCCGGAGTCGCTACTTATTTGGCCTTCTATCTGGCTGTCAGATAAGCTGACGTCATTATTATCTGCCATTTTTCTTAAAATCTTTTATATATATTTCTTTGCAAAATATTTTTGTATGCAACACATACTTATTAAAAAAAATATTCTACTCACCCGTACTACACATAATCATGACATAACCTTACTACTTATGTTTACACATTTTCTAGTTACCTCAAACAACCATTCTGCTCTCCCAAGTAGGCTGTATTTATATAATTATATTATATAAATGTCCCTGTTCACAAGCCAATTGTACTATATTCTATTTATTGATATTTAATTAAACCTAAGGGATTTTACTTTTATTATATTTAATTGTTTACTTTCCAAATAATTTCTTCGGGCACCATCTTGTTACCAACTGTAAGGAAAAATTACCAAGGTTCGAATCAGCGAACCGGGAAGTGCAGAACTGGTTATTTAAGAAAATACAACTGAATTACCATCACAACTATTTTAATTCATTTTCACATTAAAATATGGTTTTATAAAAGAAAACATGAAAATATAGCCCGTAACCTAATTTCAACTGTTATATAGACAAGTGTTCCCCTTCCCTTCTACTTTTTGCGATCTTATAGAAAAACAATAACAACATTTATTATGTATGATTCTCCCTTTAGAATAGAAATAATACATATTATACACCTAGGATTAGTTTTGAAACGGAAACCAGCACTTCATAATATATATCATTAAACAAAACCCCCCACACTCGCTCACATACTACCCCAGGATCCTAAGAGCTCAACTTAATAATTTATGAAAAAAAACCAGCATTTTAATTATTATTATTTTTGAAATGTCTACTTTCCTGTTGATGCGTAGAAGTTCGACACCTGGGGTGTCTCTTCATGGCGTACACTGTTTGCTGTTTTATAGTTCTCACTTTCACATTTTACGGCCGAACTGTCAATTTACTGCAATTAGTCACTATTATGGATGAATATTTAGCCAAAAAACTGTGTATTTTGGAAGATATATAAAAGATTCACATTTTTGTTGTATGCGGGCCCGCAAATTTACGTTCCGGAACTTTTAGGTACCACTCGCGCGAGTGTTGAAAGTAGACTGCCCATAGGCCACCGGCACTATTTTATGAAGTCGCCATGGTTGTATGACCCATTCTTATTGTTCATATGTTTGTATCACTACGCCAGCAGGCTGTTTTTGTTATATAACTGCATTCCCAAGCGGGGATCATCTCTGACGTAAGATGGTCTGATGTTCGTTACATAATTTGTTTATGCTGTTTGTATGTCCTTGAAGCTGCCCTTGGCACAGTTTTGTCAGTTGTTTCACTTGTTTTATAAAATATTACAGAATAATGGTCACGTATAATGTCACCAGCAGTGCTGCCACTGTCGCTATTTTTGCAACCACGGAATTTACCTTTCGTTTACGTTTGTCCCTATTACTCGAAAAAATATGTTATTTGTTTTATAAAAAAAAATACAAACTGATTTATTACCCCAAAAATAGGCCCGTTACAAGGTATAGAGTATGTATATTTATTGCAAAAATTGATAGGTGATTCTATATATTTTATATTTAGTATTGATCACCTCTTTGTATAGTACCGTATAAATCACTGAGAAGACAAAGTAAATTTTATAATTGTTCAATTTGCAGGATGTATTCCCAGTTATAAATTCTGTCCTAAAAGGAGAACTGCATATAAAAGAAGAAATCATCAAAGAAGAGAATGAACAGTTTGTTGATCAGGTATTATACGTAGTTATAAATTTGTTTATAGTAACAAGCATTTATTGTTATAATGAACAGCATTGTTGTATCATGGTATATCCATGATAATTTCTTAAAACATTCTCTTAGCCACTCAGAAAATCAAGTCATACCTTTCCAACAGACAAAATTGACTTTACTTTTTTTTTGTTTACATGACAGTAATTAACAATACTGCAGACCAACATGTTGCTTTACAGCCATTCATGAGGCAAATGTGGTGTCACCTGATGTGTCTGACATGTTTCTCAGACTCTTCGTATATTCTTCTTCTTTGACTCTTCCTGAACCACCTTCTTTATCTGTGAAAGCTTACAGCGTCCCACAACCGAACAGTCAATCTGGGTTCTCTAGTCTCTGCGTTCCTCTGCAGTACATCCCACTCACTGGGCGCCCATCAGCAAACTCATTACTGGATCTCAACCAATAGTGACCCACCACACTGTCTCATCTTCACAAACCTCTCCATTCACCAATTGTTTCCAGAACCTGTTCATTTTTGTTTTCTAATTACTTTGTCCATCCAGTATATTTTTAATATTCTCCTACAGCAGCAGTTTTCAAATGCTGTGGTTGTGTCTTTCACTTTTCCCTATTGTCTAGGTTTCACATGCAGCTTCTATAACAGCATGCTGCAAACATATAATTTGAGGAATTTCTTCCTAATTTATAATCCAGTATTTGACAGAAGCAAATTTGTTTCTCCATTTGGCCTGTGCTCTGATACTGATTCCTCTCAGTTGTCTTTACCAGTTTCAATATTTACCTATTTTTGTTCCTGATTCTCCTCTTCCCCCTAATAATTTTTTATAATATTCAATACTGTTCTCAATTTACCTTGTTTTCTGTGAGTAGAAACCATACCATCAGTAACTCTTAACATCAGTAACTCTTAACTCTTATACTGTCCATGAAATGTTATTACGGTCTTGAACATCTTTATGGTTTCCTTTACAGCCTCTTATAAAGCATTCTCGTATAATGGTAATGAATTTGTATAAAAGTAAATTTTAATTCATTGTTATTTGTAGGGTGTTTTAACGGTCAGTGTAAAGAAAGAAGCAGATCCAGAAGAGGCTGAGACTGAACAGGTAATGTGCATAACCATTATTTAGCCCATAGCTAATGTGTTAGGTTGTTCTGTGTCATGTACCACTCGAGATTTGGATCTCATTCGTTTGTAGATATGTAATTAAAATTCAACAGAATACACAAACTGTATCGTAATGTTGTATACATATAAGCTACATGAGATTACGTAAGTAAAACCGCACACTCGTGCGAGCACGTCCACGCACACACACCATGTAGGTACAGAGTATGTATATTTATTGCAAAAATTGATAGATGATTCTATATATTTCATATTTAGTATTGATCACCTCTTTATATAGTACTCTATAAATCACTGAGAAGACAAAGTAAATTTTATAATTGTTCAATTTGCAGGATGTATTCCCAGTTATAAATTCTGTCCTAAAAGGAGAACTGCATGTAAAAGAAGAAATCATCAAAGAAGAGAATGAACAGTTTGTTGATCAGGTATTATACGTAGTTATAAATTTGTTTATAGTAACAAGCATTTATTGTTATAATGAACAGCATTGTTGTATCATGGTATATTCATGATAATCTCTTAGCCACTCAGAAAATCAAGTCATACCTTTCCAACAGACAAAATTGACTTTCATTTTTTTTTGTTTACATGACAGTAATTAACAATACTGCAGACCAACATGTTGCTTTACAGCCGTTCATGAGGCAAATGTGGTGTCACCTGATGTGTCTGACATGTTTCTCAGACTCTTCGTATCTTCTTCTTTGACTCTTCCTGAACCACTTTCTTTATCTGTGAAAGCTTACAGCGTCCCACAACCGAACAGTCAACCTGGGTTCTCTA
The DNA here is from genome assembly GCA_034769895.1 of Magicicada septendecula. NCBI lineage: Eukaryota > Metazoa > Arthropoda > Insecta > Hemiptera > Cicadidae > Magicicada > Magicicada septendecula. Next base: position 476,231,683 of record CM068373.1, read on the forward strand.
GTCTCTGCCTTCCTCTACAGTACTTTCCACTCACTGGGCGCCCATCAGCAAAGTCATTACTGAGTCTCAACCATAGTGACCCACCACACTGTCTCATCTTCACAAATCTCTCCATTCACCAATTGTTTCCAGAACCTGTTCATTTTTGTTTTCTAATTACTTTGTCCAGAAATTACTTTTTCCTATTTATTGCAAAAATTGATAGGTGATTCTATATATTTCATATTTAGTATTGATCACCTCTTTATATGGTACTATATAAATCACTGAGAAGACAAAGTAAATTTTATAATTGTTCAATTTGCAGGATGCGTTCCCAGTTATAAATTCTGTCCTAAAAGGAGAACTGTATGTAAAAGAAGAAATCATCAAAGAAGAGAATGAACAGTTTGTTGATCAGGTATTATACATAGTTATAAATTTGTTTATAGTAACAAGTATTTATGGTTATAATTAACAGCATTGTTATTTGTAAACTTATCATGTAAAACTGTTGGAGACCGTTTGGTGTCCCATGGAAGTCATTTTTATGTGCACTTTCAGTCCATACGATTTAGCCATAACATGTACCAGTACCACGTGGCAGGAAATTTGATTTTTATGACGTCAGGGGTGTGAGTCGACGTGACCATAGTGGGGGTAGAATGTTACTGAAGTAGGGATATTACGTGGCCATGGTGGGAGTACCATGTGACAGGCACCATGTGGGGGTACCACAGCACTGGTGCGAAGTGTAGTGATTGGTCGGCCATGTTTAATGTATGTCACGTCATCATATAGCAGAATCAGTTGTGATTGTGTAAAGTATCAAGCATTTTGTAAATATAATAACCAAAATATTACCTACCTTGCGATTATGCACTTACCTTAAATTCTACTAGAACATTACAGGGTCACCAACATGTTTTGAAGCTGTAATATATAAACTCTAACACTCTTTCCCTTAAATAAAAACCCTTAAATAATTTTGATAAACTACTTCCCTTAATTCAGAAGTTCGCAGATTCGTTTAGGCGAGTATTTTCAGCACAGAAAACTAGGATTTGGTAATGAGGCATAATGACTAAGCTAACACATGTTTATGCTACTAATCAATCTTATTTATTCTCATTTCAATGTTAATTTCTTTCTGTTTGTAACTCCAACAGTTCATCAAATTCTTTTCTTTATAGAACTCTCTTTTACATTATAAGTTAAACACTTAGTCAAACAAAAAATTTTGTTAACCAAATAAACGGTATACCTTTTCATTGACAAACCAGTACCTCATATGTACTCTCTCTCTCTCTCTCTCTCTCTCTCTCTCTCTCTCTCTCTCTCTCTCTCTCTCTCTCTCTCTCTCTCTCTCTCTCTCTCTCTCTCTCTCTCTCTCTCTCTCTCTCCCTCTCTCCCTCTCTCTCCCTCTCTCCCCCCCCTCTCTCTCTCTCTCTCTCTCTCTCTCTCTCTCTCTCTCTCTCTCTCTCTCTCTCTCTCTCTCTCTCTCTCTCTCTCAATTTCAAGATCTCATATTTAATTATGTTTTAAATTTACAAAAAAGGATTTAGTGACGTTAAATGTTGGCCAGTCTTTATCGTTACTTATCTTATAGTTGAAATCCAATAGGTTATGCCATTCTTCGTACTTCACTTTCTTCTTATTAAAGGCTCGAAAACTGTTCTACACTGTTAAGTAAAGTTTTAGATGCACTTTTCCGTTAAAAAGAGTTATTTATCACTGTTTTAAATTCATATTAGCAACTTTGGTAGATCTACACTTAATTTACCTGCGGGTTCAGTTCAACACAGCCGTACGGCTTTCTGATGTGAGACGACTGCGGCGAATCTGGGGCATGCAATCGTATACTATACGGACTCGTCATACATTGATCACATGGTCCCTCCGGAGCCCCACTTCATCTCTCGCCTACACACATGGAACACGGAACTGCGTTGTAATATTAAAAGCACGTGTTCTCCTCATGGTACCATCATGACGTCAGACTCATTACGATCACATCTTACCTTATAAGGTTCGGTTTACTCGTCTTGATACAGCTATGCATACGTCATATCGCATACTTTTCCGGTGACTCAACAACGCTCCCAAGGCGCCTGTCACTAGCTGGTACCGAATATTACATAGGCTGGTTTATTATTTGGAATTATTGAAATTGATTAATACAAGAGGATTATACCCATTTTGTCCCGTTACAATAACCCCCCCCCCCAATGAGAGGTTTTATGCCAAAGCATAAAAACTCTCATTGCTTAAACCTAAAAGGATCAGCTCGGATATGGCGTCACAAACCCCTTATTATCTTACTAAAATCATGGGTTACTCACACCCCTAATCCAGTGACCGTGGCCGCACCTGCATGACTTCCTGACTGGACTTCCTGCTTGAGGATCCCAACACCATAAAGCCAGTCAACCACTAGATGCCCCTGCCCTGACACGCTGGGCAGCACAAGGTCGCCACCACAGTATCACCAGACTTTGCAACAATCAATAAAAACATTACTACATGGACTTTCACAATTCCATATCCTGAACTGATGTGGTCTCCTCTTAGCTGTACTGGTTTGCCTTTTTCGAAGTACTGGTTTTTTATCTTAACTTTTAATACACATATAGTCTGATTGCTAACATGATACATGTTGTTTAAAATACATGACATTAGTATACATTTAAACATTTTAATTCAAACTCCAAAAAAAAAAAGATTCAATAATTCAATTGTGAATTCAATTTAACAAAAACCCCATCTTACTTTTCCATTTAAAGATTACATTTTCTATCTCAATTCCCTCATTACTACGGCTGTCGTTATACAATACAAAACATGATTAATACAAAACAGCAAATAATTCAATGCAACAGATACATAGATAATCAAAACCATCTACTCCAATACTTCATTATTATCAGTATCATAACGATAATTATCAACTTTCTCCTACTTCTTATTTATCTTAAAATTCCTCCCTCTACATCACTTTTTTTTATCCCCCCTTCTTAGTCCCTTTACCCCTGATACCCCACGTTACACAAGTGTCATTGACCTCAAGGACAAGCCTAATCTTGGTATTACACAAACTCGCATAAATGAAGTTTCTCCCTCGTAGCCTGTAACGTGGCCACCACCCATCCACACGCTCTATTTCCCCCCAAGTTGGACTGTCGTGCCCAGTTGCTTCCACAAGGACTGAAGTGGCTGGGGTAAACATTTTTTTCTTTTATTTTACCCCGTCCTTGCTTCGGCGTTACATTAAGTTCGGTATTGCTGGTATCCAGGATACCAGTAATCCTACTAAAATAATTATTTATAAACCCTTAAGACGGTCTACCACCTCATTCGGTGGATAGCCGCTGTTCCATAGTTTATGTTAATTCCCCTTGTTCCCTCTCAGTTAAGTTTCTAAGTACACCAATTTATAAAATAACAAACTATGGTCAGGGTACAATAAGTCTGCCCATAGCTTGTTACAGATAATCCAAATCCACGGTCAGGGTTCGGTGAAGCCGTGACCGCCCGAAAACGGAGAATCGCATTTATCATTAATATGTTTACATATAAAACCAAAAAAACTTATCACACTAGTTACATTTATATTACAACACATGGAATGTGTTATCTAACACCATTTAGTTTCTTTCGTCATGTTATCTTCACTATCTCTTTACCAAACATCACAAGTAGCGGGTACAAAATAATAATTTATTTGATTCACAATGACTTTACTCTATTTAAAATTTATACAAGACACTTGTCTGTTATCTTTCATATGTTAATAATTATTATTGCAAAATATGTATTAATTTATACATACATCTATATATCTATTGCGACATTACAAGCATATGCTGTAATGTGCATGTATTAAATAAAATAAATATTTAGATTAATTTTAGTAATATGTAATAGAGAAGCAGGTGTGAAGTTGAAAGCTGAGTTAGACGCAGGAATGAACATGCATGATCACGCGATTATTGCTGAGAGAGTGTACAGTAGTAAATAGTGTGTGTGCATGGAACCTGTTCAAGCCTGAATGTCTGCAATCTCACCCCAAATAGATACTAAATTAAAGTTTTATTTAATTATAAGTAAACCGTAAATGTTAGAAAGATTGCAAAGACTTCTAAATATGCATAAAAATCAGACACATGTGCAGTGCGAAAATGGTGTGATTATGACGTTCAGTACAAATTCTATGCAGTTTTAAGAGCATAGTAATTACACTAATTATGCGATCATTATGATAATTACGTATAATATGTGTAATTAAATCAGACAATGTTAGATCATTTTGAAATCCGCATTAGACATTGCAATTGGCAAAAATGTGCGAATATGTGAAATTGGACGATAGTGGGGGAACTGATGCCACGGACAGTTTCTGACATGCAGACTCCTGAGCCGACAGGTGTGGTTTTTTGGTGAATATAAATACAGGCCCAGGAGAGCCAAATTTTTACTCTTCAATCAGTTTTCAGTTGCGGCGGTAAGCTCTGTCCGTCAGCGACGTGAATTTTAATTACTTTCAATCAGTCTTCAGACAGCGGGACGCTATGTCTAATATCGACGAGATCTTTTGTTTATAAACTGTAAAGTCTAATGGACAATACGTTAATTCAAGTAATCAAAAACAGTAACTATTAGTTTGGTTATTTTTAACTACAATTATCGGACGTCTACAACCACAAACGTCAACACTCTAGAGAAATGGCGAGAGCACATCAAGCAGAGGAACGATATGCAGAGCAGTAGAGACGGTTACTAGAACAACAGCAGCTGATGCAGAGCAACATATCATTCCACTCTACAGCCAGCAGATGGGACCATGAAGGACGAATGACTGGAGGACGACAAGTGGAACCAGAAAACGCAAGAGGAAATCCAGTAGGAGAGGACCGACAGATCGCCGGAGGACATGGGTACAATCTGCAGAACTGAGGTGACCAATGACAAATTTATAATTATGAAAAAATAAGGCATTGAAAAGACATTTGTCAAATTTAAAAAGTAAAGAAAATTTATGTCATATGTAGATAGAGATAAAAGAATGTAATTTAACTTTAGTAAGAATTTTCTTTAATGATGACCAATTAATTTAAAGTTAATTTAAATCAGGGCTTGGATGACTAACAATTGATTTAATAATTTTAAATTTTCATTTAAAGTGTATAAAGTAAAGTAGTTGCAAATATAGAAGACTAACGATTCGATTAGTCCATTAAAAATTTTATAAAGCATTAAGATGTATGCCAAGCATAGAGTAATAATGTAAATAAGAACAAACTCATAAGACACACAGTCAGACTGAGCAGTAGAGAATTTATAGTGTAACAAAAAAATTTTTAACATAGATTTTTGCTAATGCAAGATATGACTTTTTTATGATGAATGTATTGCAACAAAGAAACGTTGAAACAATTGATAATGAATATTTTATGGCGAAGTAAATGCTATTATTATTTTTTTAAACACTTATAATTTCGTTTGAATAAATTATTGAAAACATGTTACAATTTATAAAAGGACTACTCTTATTATGATTACAACCCAAACTCCAATTATAAATACACGTTAGTAATGTTATATAAATTGTATGTACAATCAAATTAAATTTGCAACTCAAATTAAGCAATTTGTGTGTCACATATTGACGCTCCAAAGTGTGGGGCTATACAAATTAAATTAATTTAAATTTGTACACAAAATTTGTTGTGTTACATCTTGGCGTCCCAAGAACGTGGGGCCACATAAATTACATTATTTCAAATTTATGTTAATTTGTCCCTATGAATGTGTGTTGCAACTACTGTAAAGCTTTAAGGTGGAAAGATGAGTCAAAAGGAATTCGTTGTTCTTCTGGAAAAGTGCACTTGGACTCTATTCAGCAGCCACCTGAGCCACTTAAGTCTTTGTTATGTGGCGAACATGAACAATCTCAACATTTCCTAAATAATATTAGACGTTATAATTCGGCTTTTCAAATGACTTCTTTTGGGGCAAAAGAAGTTCACGAAGGGAATTTATGCCCACGTTTAAAATACAGGGGCAGGGGTATCATTTAATTGGTTCCCTTCTTCCTGTAGATAATGCGAGAGAATCATTTTTACAAATATATTCCAAGAGCGATTATGTACTACAAAGGGATGCAAGATTACAGTGTTTTCCAAATCTAAACCCTTTGTTAGTAGAAAGCTTACAAAGTATGCTTATTGAAATAAAGTTACATTCGTGATTTCAAAACTGCTCTTCAGTCTTTCCCACCAAATTCAAACGAAAATGACTATAAAATAGTTATAAATGCTGACCGACGACCTTCAGCAGAGCATAGAGGTCGCCATAATGAACCGACAACAAACGAAGTATCTGTGTTACTGGTAAATCAAGATTGTGATAAACGAGACATAGTACTTCGCAGGCATGATAATAGATTGCAGAGAATCGCCGAAACTCACAGATCATATGATGCTCTACAGTATCCTCTCATGTTTGTTTATGGGGAAGATGGATATAACTTTGCGGTCTATCAAGTCGAACCCAACACAGGCCAACCAAATTTCCAAAAAAAAGTTTCCGCACTACAATACTATTGTTACCGATTAATGATTAGAAAGAATGAGTACAATCATTTGCATAATTATAAACAATTATTTAATCAATACTTAGTTGACGTATATGCTAAACTCGAAACAGAGAGACTCATTTTTATACGAACTAATCAAAAAAAGCTTCGAGTTGAAAATTATATTCACCTCCAAGACGCAATCAATCACAATGAGAATGTAGAGGACTTGGGTCAGTTAGTTATTCTACCTTCATCGTTTACGGGAGGACCTAGATATATGCACCAACGCACACAGGATGCGTTTTGTTATGTTAGGAAATATGGATGTCCCGATCTGTTTATAACGTTCACGACCAACCCTAAATGGGATGAGATTACAAACGACCTTTTTACAGGGCAGTTGGCTTCTGATTGGCATGATGTTGTATCAAGAGTTTTTAAACAAAAACTAAAAAAAATGATGGATCTCCTGGTGAAAGGAAAAATTTTCGGTTCCGTTCGCTGTTTTATGTATAGTGTAGAATGGCAGAAGTGTGGTTTGCCCCATGCCCACATTTTGATATGGTTAGAAACGAAAATAAGAGCTGAGCAAATTAATGATGTTATTCGAGCAGAATTGCCAGACCAAGAAGTTGATCCAGAGCTATTTGATGTTGTAAGAACCCACATGGTACACGGACCATGTGGCTCTTACAATCCACAATCGCCGTGTATGAAGAACGGTATTTGTAGTAAAAGATTTCCTAAATCTTTTAGTACAGAAACTGTTACAGGTGAGGATGGTTATCCATTTTACAGACGTCGTTCACCTGAAAACGGTGGTATACGAACGACAATCTGATCACGAAGTAACTCTATTGATATCGACAATCGCTGGATTGTTCCATTTTCACCGGTACTGTCGTGCACTTTTAAAGCACATATCAACGTTGAACTTTGTAGCAGTGTGAAATCAATAAAATATATTTGCAAGTATGTCAACAAAGGTTCAGACTTGGCGGTATTTAGTGTGCAAAATGCTAATGATGAAGTGACATCATATCAAAATGGAAGATATATTAGTACTTCTGAAGCAGTCTGGCGCATATTATCATTTCCGATTCACGAGCGTTTCCCCGCAGTAACACATTTGGACATCCATTTAGAAAATGGTCAGAGAATTTATTTTGTTCCAAACAATGTCCGTGGAGTGGTAGAAAATCCGAGAAATATGACATTGATGGCGTTTTTCGATCTGTGCCATAACGACGAATTCGCAGCCACTTTATTGTATGAAGAAGTACCAGGTTATTACACATTTAATAAACAAAATGGAACATTTCAACGGCGACGCCGAGGTACTCCTGTGGAGGGTCATCCCGGCATATTTTACGAGCATACTCTTGGTAGAATTTATACAATTCATCCTAATAATCGGGAATGTTATCATCTAAGGATGTTGTTAAATGTTGTCAAGGGACCAACTTCTTTCGAAAGTCTCAAAAGAGTGAATGGTATTTTACATCCTATATATCAAGCAGCATGCCTTGCACTTGGTTTACTAGAAGGCGATAATCACTGGTGCGACACATTAGCAGATGCCAGTATAAGCAGCAGCGCATCTAAATTGCGAGAGCTATTCGCCATTATATTGGTATTCTGCAATGTTTCTAATCCCTCAGAGTTATGGGACAAGTTTAAGGATCATTTCATGGAAGATTATGTAAGAGAATTCCAACGACATCACCCAGATGCAGACATAAATGGTCATTTAGAAAACTTTACTAATCGTGCTCTGTTTACGTTACAAGACATTCTTCTTTCCATAGGCGGCAATACTCTCCCTCATTATGGTGTACCATCTCCACAAGCGACCGATGGGATTGTTGATAATTTGAACAGAGAATATATTGAACACATAAATTTTGACCCAGTTGAACTTCAACATACGATAAATCAGAATGAACCAAGATTAAACAACGAACAAAATCAAGTTTACCGACTCCTCATGGACAGTGTGAATGCTGCTAACGCTGGTGGTGTATATTTTTTAGACGCTCCAGGTGGTACCGGCAAGACATTTTTGATAAATCTTTTACTGGCCAAAATACGTTCAGAAAAAAAGATTGCCATAGCAGTCGCATCTTCAGGAATAGCTGCAACTTTACTTCCTGGGGGAAAAACAGCACATTCCATGTTTAAAATACCAATAGAAGCAGAGCATATGGAAAATCCAGTCTGCAGTGTATCAAAAAATAGTCATAAAGCCAAAGTATTACAAGATTGTGTCTTTGTAGTCTGGGACGAATGCACTATGGCAAACAAAATTTCACGAAGCCGTGAACAGAACAATGCAAGACCTAAGAGGTAATACTCAATTATTTGGAGGAGTAACATTTTTATTCGCTGGAGATTGTAGGCAAATATTACCAGTTGTGACTAAAGGTATGCGAGCGGATGAAATTAACGCCTGTTTAAAACGTTCAGTACTTTGGAGACATTGTAAAAACTTCATTTAAAAGAAAACATGAGAGCACATTCAGCCGATTCAGAATTTAGCAAAATTCTCCTAGATGTAGGAGAGGGGAAGTGTCCAGAAGTGAATGATACTCATGATATAGAACTACCTGCCGGTCTTTGTCAGGTTGTGGCGGACATTGAAACTTTAATAAATAGTATTTATGATGATGTTCACAATCTCAATATAAAAGAAGATTCGTGGCTGTGTGAAAGATCAATTTTAGCACCAATGAATGACCAGGTTACTGCGCTTAATCAGCGCATTTTAGATAAGCTTCCTGGTGAATCACAAACATACCTTTCCAGCAATACAGTTTGCAATCCAGATGAAGCTGTTAATTATCCAACAGAATTTTTAAACAGTATAACTATGCCTGGTCTACCCTCTCACAAACTAGAACTTAAGATTGGCGTGCCCATCATACTACTCCGTAATTTAAACCCACAGAAACTTTGCAATGGTACTAGATTGCGAGTAGTGTCATTGCAAAAAAACGTTATAGAAGGTCGTATAATATCCGGATGCGGAAAAGGTGAGACAGTGTTTATACCACGAATTCCCATAATACCGTCGAATTTTCCCTTTCAATTCAAAAGACTGCAATTTCCTATCAATGTCAGCTTTGCTATGACAATCAACAAGTCACAAGGGCAAACCTTGAGCAAAGCTGGCGTAGATTTAACTAAGGGTTGCTTTACCCATGGGCAGCTATACGTGGCATGTTCACGTGCGAGGGATGCCACTAGCGTTATTGTTTTAGCCCAAGGAAGTCGTACACCTAACTTTGTATATAAAGAGATTTTTCAATGAGGTTAATACAAAAAGCCAAAAAATGAACAAAAACAAAGAAATAAATAAAAAAATTAAAAAACGAAAAGACAAAAAAAGAACAAAAACAAAAAAAAATAAAAAAAAATTAAAAAACACGAAACATCGACTCGCAAAGAATAAGAATGAGACTAAACTTAGCATGGGTATTTCTTTACGAGGAATGCATAATTATTAACTTTTCGTTAACTCAGCGAACTGAACAAACATTTTTTATGAAATTCCACGTTGACGAAGTCGCGGGTAACAGCTAGTCCTTACATATACCTTACAGGGCAATTTGAAAAGTTCATGGCCTAATAATAAAAGACTTACCAGTATTTTTTCGTTTTTGAATCACTTTTCATATTTCAGCATAGTCTCCATGTAGTTGAACACATTTGATTTAGTGAAGCTCCAGTGCTTTTATCCCATTCAGAAGTTTGATTGTTGTAGGTCCTCTGCCGCTTTCAGTCATCTCCAGAAAAATCCCTCCCTCCCCAGGGAATTTCTGAGTTTTGGGAATAATTAAAATTAAATAGAGCTCCAAATCAGGCGTGTGAGTGTGATGTTGCAACAGATTGTATTTCAGCTCAGCGATTTTTTGCCTTAAAAACAATGCTTGTCTGAGGTCTTCCATTATCCTACTAAAAAATTATCTGTTTATATATACTAAACCTGGCACTTGTTTACAAGTATTTTCAATTATTTGGTCTAAAAGGTTAGAATGTCACACTTTTATTGGCACATCCATGATAATCTCTTAACAACATTCTCTTAGCCACTCAGAAAATCAAGTCATACCTTTCTAACAGACAAAATTGACTTTCCTTTTTTTTGCTTACATGACTGTAATTAACAATACTGCAGACCAACATGTTGCTTTACAGCTGTTCATGAGGCAAATGTGGTGTCACGTGATGTGTCTGCATGTTTCTCAGACTCTTCGTATCTTCTTCTTCTTTATCTCTTCCTGAACCACCTTCTTTATCTGTGAGAGCTTACAGTGTCCTACAACCGAACAGTCAACCTGGGTACTCTAGTCTCTGCCTTCCTCTGCAGTACTTCCCACTCACTGGGCGCCCATCAGCAAAGTCATTACTGGGTCTCAACCAATAGTGACCCACCACACTGTCTCATCTTCACAAACATCTCCATTCTCCCATTGTTTCCAGAACCTGTTCATTTTTGTTTTCTAATTACTTTGACCATCCAGTATATTTTAATATTCTCCTACAGCAGCAGTTTTCAAATGCTGTGGTTGTGTCTTTCACTTTTCCCTATTGTCTAGGTTTCACATGCAACTTCTGTAATAGCATGCTGCAAACATATAATTTAAGGAATTTCTTCTTAATTTTGAATCCGGTATTTGATAGTAGCAAATTTGTTTCTCCATTTGGCCTGTGTTCTGACACTGATTCCTCTTAGTTATCTTTACCATTTTTAATATTTACCTATTTTTGTTCCTGATTCTCCTCTTCCCCCTAATAATTTTTTATAATATTCAATAGCGTTGTCAATTTACCTTGTTTTCTGTGAGTAGAAACCATACCATCAGTAACTTGTAATGTGTCAAAAAAGGGGGTTTTTTATTTTATTAAATTTATTTAAACTTGTTTGTGGTCAGCATTGCAAGTCCCCTGTAAATTAATGTCACTTTCAAACAATGAACGGGAACGTAACTTTTTGGGCGGAGTGTAGTTGGAGAATGCAGCTTCTACGCCTAAACAGTAAAACCGACGCTACGAAAATGGCGAAACAGAACGGTTGTAGCCATGTGCTCTCAAGACGAAGGAAATCAAGTCGAGGCCCCACCCACAAAAGCCTCCTATATTGTCAACGCTTAACAACATTAGCCTATTTGGCCCATAGACTGGCCATACTATATGTACAACGATGAAAGACTCGTCGCCTGAAGGCAGTGCTTTCCGTTTTCATGAACAAGTCAGTCGACAACTAACATCTGACAGCAGTGGACGCGAGCAGTGGTGTGCGTCGCCGGCCGGGTACAATTTTTATCTCGCCCACAAACAAAATGTGAAAATAAAGCAGTTCGACTAACAATTCTTACCCGGCCGGGTGAACAAAAAGACTCGTGGGCCCCAAGAAATCTTTTAACAGTATAAAGTGACAAACAGACATCAATAAGTGAAACGGTATCATTCGGACAAACATTCGGACATATACTCAGTGCAGCACGTGGCGATGAGGAACGCCGAGGGTTAAGTAGACAAAGACTAATTTCATTATATAAATAAATTTATTTAAAGAGCTCTAACTAAAATAAACGGGGATTTAAACTGTATGAGAGTGAGGGCGTGTGCAAATGCTGGGTAGCCTTTATTAATAATTAAGCTCAAGCAATTATTTTTCTGTGTTTTGTTCAGTATGAGGAGAAAGAATATTAAAGAAAATAATTAATAGTAAATAAATAAGGTATGTTTTGGATATAAATATGTGTTAGTTGTAGTTATTTCGTCGTTACCACTTCCTATTCTGTTCTAAAAAATTCGTCTAACGTTCCCGGGTATCTTCTGAATTGGGGGGAAGTCAGATTGCAAAATTATCCCGTTTTAATTAAGGTAGAGTGTAAAGGTTTCCATATCTGTCCTGCAAAGATATTGGTGGCGACTCTGGGCTTCTGATTGGAATTTATAAACATGGTAAGTCAGCGAGAAAAGATCGCAGGTAAGTTTCTGGCAGTTTGTATTTTATTTATTTATTTCGAAAAGTTTGTTTCTTAACAATTGGCGACTTGCTGCCAGGATCCTGGTATAACTTTATACGAGGTAGACCTATTTTAAGCACAGAAAATAGGATTTGGGTAACGACGTATGTGTGAAATTATCGTATATATTTATGCTGAAGAAGGTTATGTTTGGTAGGGTTATTGTGTTTACTTGTACTTTTGATAATGATTGTGTTAGGTGTTTTGATTTTATGTGTGTAATTATAGGATAATAGCGGTTTTTATATATAAAGGAGATTATAATAAAAATTTGTGTAACATGGCCGAGGTACCGGAAAACGGGGTAGGTCTAACATTGACCGATATAATTAATTATATGAATAAACGTTTTGATAAAGCGCGATGTTAGATAATATGTATGATAATATGAACAAGGGTTTTGATATGATGGATAAACATTTTGACGAATTACGCACAGAATTGGATGAAAGAAAGGATATAATGGATAAGGGTTTTGAAATGAACAAGGGTTTTGACGAGTTAAACACCAAATTGGATGAAAAGGAGAAAATAATGGATAAGGGTTTTGATATGATGAATAAACATTTTGATGAGGTAAACACAAAGATGAATAAACAAGACGAGAAGTGGGAAGGAGATAGATGTCAATTAAAGGAGAATACAGAAGTTGAATTTAAACAGGTAAATGTTTGTGGTGGTAGTAATATGACGAAAATAATAATAAGTGAAGGAGTAATTAACAAGGTGAGTAATAACGATAATTATAGTAATAAGTTAACAAGTGATAACAATGATATTAAAAATGGTGATGTAATTGAAAATGTGGTATCAGAGAGTGATGCATTGAATAATGATAGTGGCAATGAGAGTTTAGTAGGAGTAGAAATTAGTGATGAGGTAGTAGTTGTTAATGAGATTGAGAGAGAGCGTGAAGAGAGGTTAGGGGGGCAAAGGGCAGATTTTCCCCAAGCGTATTGTGAAATGGAAGGTTCACATGTGTTTTATGAGGACGAAGGTTCCTCCAGAGGGTATGTGGGAGACATGGTGTCTCCAAATGGTCCCCTAGGTTTTTGTGGTGATTTTAGTGATTTTGTGTTGCCCTTTGCGTGGTATGAAATAGGTCAGTGGTAGATGGAGTTGTGTACATGATTTGGTGGTGATGAATTGTTTATAATTTTATGTCAATAATAGGAAGCAGGTGTTTTGAGTGATGTATTGTAAGTATAAAGATGATAATGCAATTGAAATCAAATAAAATGTTTATAAATTTTAAATGTGTTTAAAAGGTTTTAAATTAAATGATAAAACTAATTTGAGGTAGTTAGGAGTTTTCAAAAGGAATTTTCATTGGGTAATAAAGGTTAGAAGTTGGGTGATAATTATTTCAATAGGACGTTTGAATCAGTCAGAGTTAAGTTTAAATGGGTGTTAAACAGAATAAGATTCTTGGGAATAAAAGTAATATAGAAAACAGAGTATTAGTAGTGACACAGTAGCGATAGTGAGTATATGTAGAGTAATGAGAGGGATGTAATTGGAGAGTAATTAGATGATGGTGGAATTTTGTAAGGGGGGTGGTGTGATAAGGAGTCCTCAACGAAAGGCGTTGTGGCGGGAGGTGAACCGTATGTGCATTGGGGGGGTTACCTGGGGGAGACTAGGAACCAATAAGGGAATGAGCATAGGGAGGGAACACACATCCTAAGTACAAAGGAAGTAGAGGGTATTTTGTTATAAGGGTAGAATGATGTAAATGGAGTTAGAGAATTATTAGTAAATAGTTTTGAGAGAGTGGTGTCATACTATATAAATCTGTTAATGAGGGTTAGAAGGGAGAAAGGGGGTAAGGTTATATTTAAACACCCATTTGTAAATCGAATTATTATGAATAACTAAGAATCACCCAAAATAATTGATAATGAAAATGTTAAAGAGAAAATCATAGTTAAAATGTAATAATAAATGAACCAAGTGAAAGATTTAATAGAATTTGAAAATAAAATAAAGCTGTAAGGTGTGTAAACTTTGATCAAAATTAAATGTGAATTGTTTATTTTAATGTAATAATCGCAATGGTAGTTATGAGTGTTCTATGTTTTATGATGTTGTATTATGTTTGAATGTAAAAATTATGAACATATGTTATGTATTTTTCAGAGTAGAGTTTTGTGTAGTGTATCTAGGGTAAGGTCATTCACCTGACCAGAGAGATCAGCTGATGACTGATGTTTGATATATAGTATGTTTATTACGATTGATTCGTAGGTTTTATTTGTGTATTCATACTGAAATGATTAAATAATAAATTTTGTTAACAAAATGATTCTTTTTGGGAATAGGAATTTTTGTTGGAAAAAAAAATATATATTTTTTTTGCTTGAAGTACAGGTTGTGTTTTGATGTTCAGGATATATTGTTGATTATATGTTAATGTGTTAACTGATGTATATTATTCATATTATATGTGTTGTAAGCAAATGTACAGATACGGGAATATATGATTTAATAAGGTATTCAATTTGTTTTGTTTATTATGATTGTTAGCAGCTAGTTAAGAAGAATTGTAGAGTCATGTAAAAGATTTTGGGATTTTGATGAAATTAATGGTAATATGAAATTTTGATATTGGACTTGGATTAATTTTTGAACAGAATTTAAATGATTTAATCTGATTTGTTTGATTTATTTTGATTTGAAAAACATAACGTCAAGTAGATAAAATTTGAGAAAAGGAATTGAAAATAAAATAGAAAATATTTTGGAATTTGATAGCAAGAAATGGAATGTAGATGTTGTATTCAAGAAAAATAATGAGTATGTGTATGCACCCAGTACTTGCTAAAGGCAACCCAGTATGCATGTAAGGGGGAACATATCGGTTGAGGATCTGGTATGATATAAGGTCAGGTTTTTTTGATTTTTTTGGTGGAATGATAGAGGGTTAGGGGTACTATGGTGAGTATCTGTCCGAGGTTATGGTGTTGGGATCTCGAACAGAGAAGTCCAGTAATGTCGTTCAGGTGCAGCCATAGTCACCGAGCTAGGGGGGTAGTTTACCCATGATGTGTTTAGAAATTAATGGGGGGTTGTTGGCGCCATATCCTCATCGATCCTCTTAGGTTTAGCAATGAGAGTCTTTATGCTTTTTGGCATAAAACCTCTTATTGGGGGGGTATTGTAATGTGTCAAAAAAGGGTTTTTTTTATTTTATTAAATTTATTTAAACTTGTTTGTGGTCAGCATTGCAAGTCCCCTGTAAATTAATGTCACATTCAGACAATGAACGGGAACGTAACTTTTTGGGCGGAGTGTAGTTGGAGAATGCAACACTCGGTCATGAATTCAATGTTTTGTAAAAATATTCTCTTTTTACTTTTATGAAATTAATAATATTTGTTCGTACTTACCGTGCAGTTCACAACACTTCCGGTTTGTGCACGTGGCATTATTACCATTAATTTTCTCCCTAGGGTCCAAAGTTCTTTTCTCAGCGAGACCAGAAACAGTGTGGGAGTGCGAAATAAAGACTTTAACGACATGTATGGTGAAATGAAAACTTTTGTTTAAATTTTCTGAATTACACTTACCAACATTTATAAAATTGAAATGGAGTCTTATACATAAAACAAGATGGCGGCTATGCACTTCCGCTTAAGTAATTATTCATTAACTTTCAATTTTAATATTTCATTTCTTGGAGTTGATTCTTAACAAGAGCATTTTAATTACTGCAGTATTATTGAATTTACATATTTAGGATCAGATTATATGAATACAACATAAACCAATGCCTCGATCTTTGTTATAAATGCCGACATCTCTTTCTCTCTCTCACTCACACACACTATCTTCCCCATACATTAATATTGGTACATTGTAACTGATAAATTTTGAGCTCATTTATTTGATTAATAGAATTATAAATTTTGAAAACTTCCCTCAGGTTGTAGTTGCAGTTTTCCACTTAGACGTTCTACATCTCAGCCAGGTGTTCGGCGAACTTTACGTGTTAGTCTGTCCTTTAGTGCACTAAATTTAAATTTACATTGTACGTTCCTTATTACAATACCAGGTGTTCACTACCTGTGGATTACATTTTAATTTGATCAAAAAACACTTTTACTGGCACAACTTCGCCTGCTAAAATTTTAGCGTGCTAACGCTCTGATGATATGTTGCAGACTGGGACCGCCATATTTGCATAATTTTCACAGGTGGAAGGGATTATTTCGTCATCACTCTATTGTCTAAAACGGATGACGGCATTGTCTTGCGTCTCAGTTATTGCGATTTTGTATTGGTTACGACGTTTTTTACATTGTTCGCCACTGGCTTTGTCCAAATATGTGTTGGAAGTCACGTACGCTCATGACCTTGATGTCGAGTTACTCTGGCGAACTTCGTTGTATGTAAAATATTAGGGAAAGTTAACCTAACCATTTTTAAATACAATAAAAGCAATAAAATTACTTTTCCTGTACCAATAAATCCTTATGTGGACTTATGTACCGTCACAAAACCCCCTCAATGAGAGGTTTTATGTCAAACATAAAAACTCTCATTGACTCATTCACAATTCCTAAAGGAATCAGCCGAGATATGTCGCCACAACCCCCTGTAGTGTTTACATAAAAAAGAATATCAATCACTTACCCTTGGTCCAATGATGGTGACCGTACCTGCCTGACCTTACTGGACTTCTCAGGGGAGATCCCAACACCGCAAGGCCAACAGGCACTTAACGTTCCTGCTCTGACGCGCTGGCCAGCTCAGGACCGCCGTCACAACAACACTAAACTCTGAAACATCGAATACAAAAATTTAAATAGTGGCCTGGTGTAATCCCATATCCACAACTGATATGTCTCCCCTTAGCTACATTGGTTTATGTTAGGAGGCATTCGTTTCCTTAACTTCTAAATTTTTCAAATAAAAAACAAACAAGATTTATGACAGAAAATCCATTTCTCCTTCTTTGCATTCCTACATTTAGCAAAAGCTTGACTCCAGTCAATATTACTTTACTCTTTTCACCACAAGAAAAATACACTCTTATACTAAAGTAATAACATGTAATATAATACCTTACGTTTTCAAAAAGCAACAACAACTTATCTTGTAGCGGGTCAAATTTTGGGTGTTTTTATTTTAACGGTTTGGGGCATTTATATATTTTTATTCATTTCGTTTTCGGTCGGGAGCCTTATAAAATAATGTAAAACTGTATTATTGTGCAACGTATTTGTCAGAGTAATGGACCAGAGTTGAGAAACAGTTGGAACCAAGGCAATAAGACGCAAATTCAGTTGTGTAATGCGGCAAAGGAATTTGCATCTCCACAAAATTCGTAGAAATCTGTACTTGTGTAAACAGCACACAGACGCCACTGTATCACCACAAATCGGAGTGACGCATCCAGACACAAAACAGGATGTCCTGGGACGAACAAAATCCAGAAATGTGCTTTTTGAGCGGCAGGAAGTCAGGGCTAAATCCGGTCTTTCCAATGACATCAGCATAGCCAAGTCCAATATCGGCCTCTGGACACACACACATACCAGCTTTAATCCATATATAAAATGGTTACACAACAGCATATGAGCAATGAGCGACGACGAAAACATCGTGGCAGTAGAGAACCAGCTTCCCTCCAGAAACAGGTACATGTACCTGTTACGTTCTCCGTGACGGAACAGTCGATCTTAAGCAGAGACGCCATACAGTCAACAGGACGCCAACTACAGTAACAGACATCTAAAGTTTCGGTTTGGGCCCGGTTGGTCGAGTTTTCGTAAATGTATTTAACTCAATAAGACCGACCGGGACCCCAGAAGGTAATGAACATATCGGAGTGAGTAATACTGACAGTGATGTGGAGAGATTGAAGTGATAAAACAAATAGTGAAGTTACGGGACCAACCGCGTGTTCGGCCGGTATCGTGTTCATGGACGGGCACCGCGGATAACAATCGGAATATTTAAAAAATTGAATAAATAAAGGGGAATGTATATAAAAAACAAAAGGTATGGAAGAGTGCGTGGGCAATATGGGCTGCCTTAGTAGTAAGTATAGTTTAAGGTAATTAAAACTTGATTATGTAGCATTCTCATTCTAGTAATCATAACAATTAATCATAACTAATTCTTTTGTACTCATAGCAGTGAAAATCGACTTAATTCAGTAAAGTGATAGTTTACTTTGAAAATGTGTTAGACTAAGTTATTTCGTCATTACCACTGTCTTATTTCTGTGTCGAAAAAATTCGTCTAGACATTCCGGAATCTTCTGAATTATTAATTGGGTGGGTCAGATTGCTAAATTGTCCGTTTTATTAAGGTAAAGTGTAAAGGTTTTCGATATTTTGTCCTATATATATAAAAAATAATCGTGGTGACTCTGGGCTTCTGATGGAAATTTCTGCAACAGGTAAGTCCTGGTAGTGGTTTTATTTATTTTATATATTTCGGCTCCTATTTTTTATTGTTACAAATGTCGACGCGCTGCCAGGATTTTTGTTTAATTATAATTTTATACGAGATAGACCTATTTTAATACACAGGAAATAGGATGTGGTAATGACGAATTTATAAATATGATTTATCGTGTATAATTACGCACGTAGGTTAGGTTTGTTTTATGAGTTACAGTTAAGTACAAGATAAAAAATGGCAAATAATACCGAAGTCAGTTTCACTGATGATAAAATAGAAAGTATAGTGACACCTGTCCAAAGTAAACAAGAGATAGATAAAGATGAAAAAATCATGAACATGTTGCAACTGCTTTTAGAGCAACAAAGTATTAAATTACTGAGTGATTCTGACGCTAAATTCAATATGCAAAATTCAATAATTAATAACAAGTTTGATGAGCTAAAAAATGAGTTGAAACATGAAATACAAGAAATTAATAAACATTTAGAAAGCACGAACGAAATAATAAAAACCAGTTTAAATAAGTTAGAACAGAAGTTTGAGAAATTAGGTGACAATGTTTTAAATATGACAAAATGTAAAAATGACGAAATAGTAGACAATTCTGAGAGTATAGTGGGGGTGAAGAATAATGTAGAAGCAAATGATGAAAATATAATAACACATAGTACTGATGAAGTTTTAGATTGCGATAATGAAATGTTAATGAGTGTTTATGAGTTAGAGAGAGAGAGAAAAAATAATGTTGTAGTAGAGTGGGGACAGAGGGGAAATTTTCCTTTTATTATCTATGATGATTTAATGTGGTCACAAGAGTTTTTGAAGGGCAAGGGTCCCGTACTAGAAGAAGATTGGAGTTGTTATTTTATTTGTATGATATTATACCCTCTGTGTGGAATGATTTTATAAGTATGAGATGGTGTTATGATGAGAAAGAATTAGAAATATATAATTTAAAGAGAGATTATGGTGAGTTGAAAGAAATATTAGAAGTGTATTTAAACAAGAATGATTTAATTGATAACACAAAAGTAACTAACCCGATATTGGAAATATTTACTGACGGAGATTTAACAGAAATAATTAACTTAGACTTGGTGAATGATTATTATGGTATAACGGATAAATTGAAATTGTTTGGTTATGACACACAAGACAACAGTATGTATGTCAATATAATTGAACAGTGTTATACAAAACCAAGATTAATCTTTGACGATGGAGGGTAGACTATAAAACAATAAAAGACAATAAACATTATGTTTTATGGTTTGTTGACATGGCAGAATGGGACAATGAAGTGCGGAAAAAATTGAACAATAAATAAGAGTGTGTAAATAAAATATAGTGAATTTATATGTGTGTATGTAAGATGATTGTTGTGATAATAATATTGAAATACTTGTAATTTAAATAAATAAACCAAATTAATTTTGAAAACAAGTAATCAGAGAATCATAATTGTTTGGATGGTAATGAATTCTATATTGTTAATAATTAATTTAATTGAAACAATTTGATATATTTTAAATATTTTAATTGATTATGTAAATGTTGAATAATTAATTTTGTTGTAAATTTAGTCTGTTTTACGAGATGGAAATTTGGAAATGAATGATAAATTAAATAAATTTAATAAAATTTTTTTAATGAATAAATTTAAATTTTTTTTGGAATTTTAAAATTTTTGAAAATTTTAAATTTTTTTGGAAAAAAAAAACTTGATTTTTCGCCTGCCAGCGAGTGGATATTTTAGATGATGATTCTTTTATTATGTGTGCATTAACCATGTTTATTTTATTGTATTGTATTGTATTGGTAGACTATAAGTGGTTCTCATGTTAGAGTAAGGATGTGTTTATATTATTAGAAATGTCTAGGTTAAGTCATTTGAAACAAAAATTAGAAAAAAGAGGAAGAGAATTTTTTGATAAAAGATTATTTTTTTTTTGACTTTGAATTTTTTAAATTTTTAATAAATTTTAAAAGAAGTTTTTATTTTTAATGTGTTATGGTAATATGTAATGTTAGTGTGTGTGAGCCCAGTATCTGCTAAAGGCAGCCCAGCTTGCATAAAAGGGGATCCATATCGGCGGAGGAGCTGGGATAATTTTAGCCAGGGATTGAGGATTTTTGGGGGTAGCATGTTAAAAGGCGAGGTGCGCTGTGGTGCGAGTCTGTTCGATTTCTCGGTGTTGGGATCTCTTACGGAGAAGTCCAGTGATCTCGTTCAGATGAGTCCATGGTCGCTGAGCCAGGGGGGTCGGGTACCCATGCAGATTAAGAACCAGGGGGTTGTTGGCACCAGTTCCTCACCGGTCCTCTTCGGGGTTATCGATGAGACTTCTTCTGTTATGAACAGCAGAATTCTCATCGAGGGGGTATTGTAGCGGGTCAAATTTTGGGTGTTTTTATTTTAACGGTTTGGGGCATTTATATATTTTTATTCATTTCGTTTTCGGTCGGGAGCCTTATAAAATAATGTAAAACTGTATTATTGTGCAACGTATTTGTCAGAATAATGGACCAGAGTTGAGAAACAGTTGGAACCAAGGCAATAAGACGCAAATTCAGTTGTGTAATGCGGCAAAGGAATTTGCATCTCCACAAAATTCGTAGAAATCTGTACTTGTGTAAACAGCACACAGACGCCACTGTATCACCACAAATCGGAGTGACGCATCCAGACACAAAACAGGATGTCCTGGGACGAACAAAATCCAGAAATGTGCTTTTTGAGCGGCAGGAAGTCAGGGCTAAATCCGGTCTTTCCAATGACATCAGCATAGCCAAGTCCAATATCGGCCTCTGGACACACACACATACCAGCTTTAATCCATATATAAAATGGTTACACAACAGCATATGAGCAATGAGCGACGACGAAAACATCGTGGCAGTAGAGAACCAGCTTCCCTCCAGAAACAGGTACATGTACCTGTTACGTTCTCCGTGACGGAACAGTCGATCTTAAGCAGAGACGCCATACAGTCAACAGGACGCCAACTACAGTAACAGACATCTAAAGTTTCGGTTTGGGCCCGGTTGGTCGAGTTTTCGTAAATGTATTTAACTCAATAAGACCGACCGGGACCCCAGAAGGTAATGAACATATCGGAGTGAGTAATACTGACAGTGATGTGGAGAGATTGAAGTGATAAAACAAATAGTGAAGTTACGGGACCAACCGCGTGTTCGGCCGGTATCGTGTTCGTGGACGGGCACCGCGGATAACAATCGGAATATTTAAAAAATTGAATAAATAAAGGGGAATGTATATAAAAAACAAAAGGTATGGAAGAGTGCGTGGGCAATATGGGCTGCCTTAGTAGTAAGTATAGTTTAAGGTAATTAAAACTTGATTATGTAGCATTCTCATTCTAGTAATCATAACAATTAATCATAACTAATTCTTTTGTACTCATAGCAGTGAAAATCGACTTAATTCAGTAAAGTGATAGTTTACTTTGAAAATGTGTTAGACTAAGTTATTTCGTCATTACCACTGTCTTATTTCTGTGTCGAAAAAATTCGTCTAGACGTTCCGGAATCTTCTGAATTATTAATTGGGTGGGTCAGATTGCTAAATTGTCCGTTTTATTAAGGTAAAG
Organism: Magicicada septendecula; assembly: GCA_034769895.1. Taxonomy (NCBI): domain Eukaryota; kingdom Metazoa; phylum Arthropoda; class Insecta; order Hemiptera; family Cicadidae; genus Magicicada; species Magicicada septendecula. Next base: position 476,254,302 of record CM068373.1, read on the forward strand.
TGTAAAGGTTTTCGATATTTTGTCCTATATATATAAAAAATAATCGTGGCGACTCTGGGCTTCTGATGGAAATTTCTGCAACAGGTAAGTCCTGGTAGTGGTTTTATTTATTTTATATATTTCGGCTCCTATTTTTTATTGTTACAATCTATGTCCCTATCATCTAGAATTCAAAACACAACTTGTTTATGGCAAACACTCTAACTATTTAAACTTTATTTATTCAGCTTTACTAAGTAATATTTCTTTACAACAGAATCATAATTATATTTTTTGGGTTCAACACCAATATCAACATTATTTCTTTTATACTTAATATCTGTTACCGTTACTACCCCTGTAGCTACCTCCTAGCCACACACTCTATGACCCCCCTCTGGACTGTGGCGTCCAGTTGCTTCCACAAGGACTGAATTGGTGGAGGAATTTTGGCATCTCCTTGTCCTTGCTTCAGCCTTACATATGTCAAAATAGCCAGATATAATATCTGAAAGTTACATATTTATATCCTTAAAACGGGTCTATCACCTGTTTTGCTGTTCCTACTCGAACAAGGTGATAGCCGCTGTTCCATAGTTCCGGGGATTCCCCTAAGTGGCCCCCCGTTAATTTCAAAGTTCACCAATTTCAAGGGCAACCAACCATGGTCAGTGGTACAATTGCTGCCCACAGCTGGTTGTCGTCCAAAACCACGATTAGTGTTGGTAAGACAGTAATCGCCCGAAAAGGCGGGGAAATCATCTCTCATTAGCATGTTTTACTCAGTCAATACTAACACTGCACGGCATCAATTAACGTATAATAAAATTATATAAGTGGTTGTGCAGTGTGTATACACCGCTATCGGCCTCCGATGATGGTAACGCATTTGGGCGTCACTCATCAACCCATAACGCTATCTACAGTGGCACATGCCACCACTGCAATAGCCTACCTATATCTAAACTTAACTCCTGCTACATTTGCTGTCTCTACAGTCCACAATTGATTTACATTTCTTATAACACCAAACAACCCCCAAAATCACCCTTTAAATCTTGTATAACAACAAGTTCTTTTATTTATTTAAAAAACTTTTCACATAGACACTTTTGCAAGTCCAAGCTTTCATTTTTCACTAACATTTGCTTTATGACATGATAGAACTACAACAATCGATCATCTTACAAGTTTACATCAAAAAATAACATACATTGGTGTTGTTTTCTGAAGGAAAACAATTCTTGAAAAGTTAACTATTTAAGTAACATAATTTTGGTTGTTTCATTTCACAATTTCTAAAACAAAACTAAAATAGTTCGTGGAAAAACATACTACCATCAAAACATCTCTCCTTGTTACATTTTTTACATTACACCTTTCTCTTTATATATTGCTATGACAGCACAGAACAATCTACGCGTTTATCGAATATGCCAGAAGGATCTCGATGTAAGCGTGTGGTGTACGTGCTACTAGAAGCATTTTGTGAGAATTTTCTCGACTGTGCCGGGCTTCGCTCGGGCGCTCGGACTGTGTCAAGGCCGTAGTAATTACGTAGCTCACGAGAGATAAGACGCAGTTTGGAAGTTTCTGGTGTGTGAGTGTGACTATAAATATATCGGGTAGCGGCCTTAGTTTTCAGTTCCATGCGAGATTTTGGATAGTGCGGTTCGAGAGTATTAGTGCAATATATTTACAGAGCGGTTCGGGTTATTACTGTGTACGTGCAAGTAGTTAGTAGTGAAGTGTTGCGTTTTATATTCGGACGGTATAATTGTAATACAATTGAGTTTTAATATTTGTGGACATTTTATTGCGTGTGTACAATTTTCATTTGATTTCTTGTAGAGACTGTGTTGTTAATTACGAACTGTTTTACTGTAACAATTAAAGGTGTGATTAGTGACTTAATTGGCGTCTTGTACTTATTTTGTTTCCACTGTACCTACGACGATTGAGTAGACCGTCGTAACAGTGGTGTCAGAACTGGGATAGAACGGTTAACAGTGGAAACAGTGGACGCTTTGTACAAGACGAGTGTGATTCGTAATTAATCAGTAAACATGGATCCCAGTCAGATGATGGAAGCTTTACAAACACTGCTGCGGCAGACACAGGAAGAAGCAGAAAGACGACAAAAAGAAGAACGAATACAAGAAAGAGAAGAAGCTGAGGAACGTCAGAAAGCACTAATGCTAGAAACAGAAGAAAGACAAAAAGAGGAATGTAAGCGTGAAGCAGGTGACATCAAAGCATTAATTCATGAACAAAAGCAGATGCAAGAACATACTACCGCAGAATTGGGTCTCCTACGTGGTGACGTAGGTGAATTACGAGGTGAGCTCAACAATCAGATTACCAGAATATCTGACGTAGAAGAATCCATGTCAAATAAAATAGCTAAAGTAGAAAAATCTGTCTTGACTGTGGAAGAAGTTGTGTCAACAAAAATATCTGCAGTAGAAAAATCAATGGCAAACATAAGAGAACAAATTAAAATTGAAGTTGAACAGTGCATGAAGATTCAACCAAAACAAATTTCTGAACAGACTGTACCAGTGATCAAGGCAGAAAAAGACAGAAAATAAGTTAACAGAGAAAGTCACTTTGCCTGCAGTAGGGACAGTTCATGTCAAAGGTCCAACCTTTGACGGAAGCAGTCACTGGGCAACGTACCTCCTCCAATTTGAAGCTGCTGCATTCGCAAATAATTGGGCAGAAAAAGACAAGGCTGTTTCACTTGTTCTTGCATTAAAAGGACCCGCGGCAGAACTACTACAGAAAGTGCCACCTGACAGCCAGAACACCTATGCCGGGTTGATAAAAGCTCTGGAATTACAGTATGGTGATAAACATTTGCGAGATGTGTACTGCACCCAGTTGAGAGCAAGGCGACAGCATTCCGGGGAAAGTCTTCAAGAGTTTGAAGCAAGTATCGACAGACTAATTAGACTGGCCTATCCTGAAGCGCCAGAAGATTTTCAAACGTGTTTTGCGATGCAGACATTTACTGCCGGTGTCCGAGATAACGAACTACAGCAAGTGTTACGAATGGCAAGACACCAGAACAGTGTGGACGCCCTGGTACATGCTTTGCAATTTGAGGCCGCCAAATCAGCGTCGGTTGGACAAGTCATAAAGTGCGCGCGCTAAAAGATCGCGACGGCACAGACGATGAGGAAGAAGAACAAGGAACAGAGACTCTACGGTCGGCGCCACAAAATAAAATAAGAAAGGATGGAAGACCAAAGTGTTACCGATGTGGGAAACCTGGACATCTACAACGAGATTGTCGGGTTAGAATTCAGCAGCAGGGAAACGAGCAATAGTCGGTGCAACGGGGCGTATGCTGACTAACCGGAGGAACGAAGCCCCTAGAGAATACGCAATTTCTACGCTTCAGAAAAACAGCGGGAGCTTGGTAGTTACCGGATTTGTTCAAGAAAGGCCAACCTCGATTACAGTTGACACAGGCGCAACAGTTTCTATTGTGCGCCCCGACGTGGTGAAAGATCTCAAGCCAATCTGGTGCTCTTGCAGCTTGCGAACAGCTACTGGATGGCCTGTAAAAGTGTATGGAAAAGTGGAGATACACCTACACCTCAGTCGACTTGAGTTTAATCATAAAGTACTTGTTGCAGACATTGTGGATGATGCAATTCTTGGTGTGGACGTTATGAACGCATACGGATTTATAGTCGACTTCAAAAACAATGTCTTGAAAATTGGAGGCGAAGAGGTAATGCTATCAACAATGACGACAGCAGAAAAATCGATGGACGTCATAAACCAAGTGGCCGTAACTTCCGCCAAACTCCGGAAAGATCATCATGGTTAGAACTGCGGTAGATACTAGGGGCAATCAGTGCTCTATATTCGAACCCCAGGTAGTCAGCACACCGGGCATACTAATTGCCAGAAGTTTAGTAAAACCTGACGAAACCGGAAATGTACCCATTAGAGTGGCGAATATTTTGGATCAAGCTATCACTTTACAAAGCAATACGCTCCTAGGCAAATTGACTCCTGTGGCCTGGGTAGCCGGAATAACGCAACGATGACCCAGTTCTTCGGATACTTCTAAATTACCAGAGGAACTGCAAGAATTATTGAGCAGATCTTCTAACGACCTCTCAAGTGGTGAGGTAAAAGAACTCGGACAGTTTTTACACGAATTCAAAGATTGTTTTGCAGTTCGGGGACAGTCACTGGGAAGAACCTCTCTTGTGCAACATCGCATCAGTACCGAGGACACAACACTGATACGCCAACCTCCTCGAAGGCCTCCATTACCTAACGTACAGGACATGTTGACAGAGGGAGTAATCGAACCTTCGTCAAGTGCTTGGTCTTCCCCTGTAGTGCTGGTAGCGAAGAAGGATGGTGGATTGCGTTTCTGCGTAGACTACCGGAGGTTAAATGACGTTACAAAGAAAGACTGCTATCCATTACCTCGCGTTGACGATACACTTGACACGTTGTCCGGAGCACAGTGGTTTTCCACATTGGACCTGAAGAGTGGATATTGGCAAGTGGGTCTTCATCAAGAAGACAAGGAAAAGACCGCTTTCTCGACCCCAAGTGGCTTATTCCAATTTAACGTCATGCCATTTGGACTCTGTAATGCACCGGCAACATTTGAGAGATTGATGGACCTGATACTCCGAGGCCTGACGTGGAAAACTTGCCTTGTTTACTTAGACGATGTCATAGTGATCGGGAAGACTTTCGAAGATTATTTGGAAAACCTTAAGGAAGTTCTAACTAGAATTCACGGTGCACAACTGAAGCTGAGCCCGAAGAAGTGTTCTGTATTCCAGAAGGAAGTACAGTATTTGGGCCATCTGGTTTCGGCAGCGGGCGTTAGCATGGATCCTAATGAAGTAGACACCGTAAGAGACTGGCCAGTTCCGAAGAATAAACACGAAGTTCGGAGTTTCCTGGGGTTATGCTCATATTACCGACGTTTTGTGAAAGGCTTCGCTACTATTGCTAAACCACTACATGAGCTAACGGAAAATAAACGAAACTTCCAATGGTCGAGAGAGTGTGAACAAGCATTTAGAACGTTGAAGATTGCATTATGTTCGCAGCCAATTCTCGCTTTTCCAGCTTCCGAAGGGAAGTACATCGTAGTCACAGACGCAAGCAATACTGGTCTAGGAGCAGTTTTGTCTCAAGTGCAGAACGGTGAAGAACGAGTAATAGCGTATTACAGCAAGACGCTTTCTAAACCAGAGAGAAATTATTGTGTTACAAGAAGAGAGTTGTTGGCAATTGTCAGAGCTTTGGAGCACTTCCATAAATACCTCTATGGGAGAGAGTTTTCACTACGTACCGACCATGCTGCACTTGCATGGCTCTTGAGATTTAAAAATCCGGAAGGACAGTTGGCAAGGTGGCTCGAACGTCTGCAAGAGTACAACTTCAAGGTACAACATCGGCGGGGGCGCCTGCACGGTAATGCAGATGGCTTATCATGAAGACCATGCCCGGAAGACTGCCGACATTGCCACAGAAAGGAAGAACAAAACTCAAGCGAACATGTTCAAGCCATCACTGTAGATTTCCTGGCTGATGGTTGGACAACACAAGACTGTCGACAAGAACAGATGACTGATGAAGACATTGGACCGATCTTGACAACAAAAGAGGAAGGTCGCCGCCTGGATTGACAAGATGTCTGCCATGGTTCCGAAGTACTGAAGGGCTACTGGGCACAATGGGAATCTCTCACCTTAGAAAACGGATTGCTGAAAAGGGCTTGGGAAAGTGCAGATGGACGAGACATGGTCATGCAGTTGATAGTTCCCCGAAGTAAAGTGCAGTCTGTTTTGAAGGAGATGCATGATGGAACATCTGGAGGCCATCTTGGCGTTAACAAAACCCTTGACAAAATACGGAAGTGATTCTATTGGCTTCATCTTCGCCACGACGTAGAGGAATGGGTTCTGACGTGTGAAATATGTGCTGCAAGCAAGGGCCCACAAACCAGAAGCAGGGGAAAAGTGAGACAGTATAACGTTGGACAACCTTTCGAGAGATTTGCCATAGACATTGCTGGACCATTCCCAGTTACTGACGATGGAAACCGGTACATCATGGTTGTAGGTGACTACTTTACTAAGTGGGTGGAAGCCTACGCAATTCCAAATCAGGAGGTTACCACTGTGGCAAAGCAGTTAGTTCACAACTTCTGTTGCCGTTATGGAGCCCCTATGGAAATCCATACGGATCAAGGGAGAAATTTCGAATCAGGAGTGTTTAAAGAATTATGCCGTCTACTTGGAATTCGAAAGACCAGGACAACGCCTCTGCATCCTCAGTCGGACGGGATGGTTGAGAGATTCAACAGGACACTTGAGCAGCATCTTTCAAAAGTTGTTGACGAGAACCAAACAGACTAGAACGAACGTATACCACTATTCCTTATGGCGTATAGGTCATCAGTACATGACACAACCGGCATGACGCCAGCAAAATTGGTGTTTGGGCGGGAGATTCGTCTTCCTGGGGACTTGATGTTTGGATCACCTGAGACTCAGTCCCAAGAGCCAAAGAACTATTCCTCGCAATTAGAAAACCAACTGCGAGAAATGAATCGCTTGGTAAGAGGAAGGCTGAAGATTGCCAGTGATAAAATGAAAACTCGGTATGACATTCGCAGCAGTAGTGTGGGTTTCCAAGAAGGAGATCAGGTCTGGTTGTTCAATCCAAAGCGCCGTCGTGGTCGCTCACCTAAGCTTCAGTCTAACTGGGAAGGACCCTACACTGTTAAAAAAAAAAAATTAACGATGTTGTTTATCGGATTCAACATGAAGGACAGCGAAAGTTCAAGGTTGTCCACCTAGATCGCCTGGCTATTTACAAATTTAGAGACGCTTTGCCAGTTTGGGACGAACAGGCTTAAGGAGGGGGCAGTGCTACGACAGCACAGAACAATCTACGCGTTTATCGAATATGCCAGAAGGATCTTGATGTAAGCGTGTGGTGTACGTGCTACTAGACACATTTTGCGAGTGTGGCGGGCTTCGTTCTGGCGCTCGGACTGTGTCAAGGCCGTAGTAATTATGTAGTTCACGAGAGATAAGACGCAGTTTGGAAGCTTCTGGTGTGTGAGCGTGACTATAAATACATCGGGTAGCGGCCTTAGGTTTCAGTTCCATGCGAGATTTTGGATAGTGCGGTTCGAGAGTATTAGTGCCATATATTTACAGAGCGGTTCAGGTTATTACTGTGTACGTGCAAGTAGTTAGTAGTGAAGTGTTGCGTTTTATATTCGGACGGTATAATTGTAATACAATTGAGTTTTAATATTTGTGGACATTTTATTGCGTGTGTACAATTTTCATTTGATTTCTTGTAGAGACTGTGTTGTTAATTACGAACTGTTTTACTGTAACAATTAAAGGTGTGATTAGTGACTTAATTGGTGTCTTGTACTTATTTTGTTTCCACTGTACCTACGACGATCGAGTAGACCGTCGTAACAATATATATATTTTTTTTATATATATATGAATCTACCTTGCTTTTCCATGATACTATGGGTCCCCCTCCCCGTTCTTGCAAGTAAATAATTTCTACTAACACCTTTTTGTGGAGGAAGACCATCGTTGCTTTCGCCCCATTGCTGAGGCTACCACCAACCATGGTCCACCTCCAGATTGCCAAAAACCACGATCAGAGGTGGTGAGTCTGTGATCGCCCAAAAATGGGGGAGTGTCCCTTCTGGAAAAATAACATCGAATTAAAATCCATACATACATTAATATCAAATACCCTTGGAGTTCGTTGTCCATGACGTGTCCGTTACTTAACTAAATATCACTATTGTTTGACGACTCGGAACACTAAGTTTTTTATAAGTAAAATCGTAAAGATTTACCTTACAGCCTAAACCGGCTTTCACCTTTAGAAGGCTTCATCATAGGCTGCCGTAGGTAGTGCTGTCCGTCTTGTTGTTGGTGACGGGGTAGTTTTTCGAAAGATCGATGCTGTGTGTGTGTGGTGAGATGTGTTCGAATAATGCGTGCGATTTGAATTGTGTCTGTTCGTTTAGGATGTCGTTTTTATTTGTTTATGTGTGTTTGTATATTTCTAATTGTTGTAGAGTGTCTAGTTTTCGGCCTTTTGTGTGTACGTGTAGAATGTTCATGTTATTGTCGATGTTTTTATATGTGTGGTTTGCTTCAATGAGGTGGTTTGCAAAGGTGGATTCTGTAGTGGTGTGGAGTGCCTTTGTGTGTTCAATGTATCTCTGTTTGAAGCTACGTCCTGTCTGGCCTATGTAGAATTTATTGCAATTTGAGCAATTTAGCTTGTATACACCGGGTAGATCGAATTTGTTTTGTATTTTGTGCTTGCGTTTTGATAGTGTGTTTTCTGTTTTGTTAGTAGTTTTGTAAGCGATTCTGTATCCTGCTTTTTTGAATTTGTGGGCAATTTTTTCAGTTTGTTTGTTGATGTATGTTAGTTATGAATTTGTTGTTTTCTGTCTTTGTCTGACGGCCAGACATGGCCTTTATCTCTGAAGGCCAGACAGGACGTAGCTTCAAACAGAGATACATTGAACACACAAAGGCACTCCACACCACTACAGAATCCACCTTTGCAAACCACCTCATTGAAGCAAACCACACATATAAAAACATCAACAATAACATGAACATTCTACACATACACCCAAAAGGCCAAAAACTAGACACTCTAGAACAATTAGAAATATACAAACACACAAAAACAAATAAAAACGACATCCTAAACGAACAGACACAATTCAAATCGCACGCATTATTCGAACACATCTCACCACACACACACACACACACACACACACACACACACACACACACATACACACACACACACACACACACACACACACACACACACACACACACACACACACACGCGCGCGCGCACGCACGCACGCACGCACGCACGCACGCACGCACACACACAGCATCGGTCTTTCGAAAAACTACCCCGTCACCAACAACAAGACGGATAGCACTACCTACGGCAGCCTCTGATGAAGCCTTCTAAAGGTGAAAGCCGGTTTAGGCTGTAAGGTAAATCTTTACGATTTTACTTATAAAAAACTTAGTGTTCCGAGTCGTCAAAAATAGTGATATTTAATCAAATACCCATTACTTAAACTCGTATGATGACCAGTACAACTTTAAATTTGTAGCATTGTGTGTTCCTACTATCTTCCTTGTCTCCCTATTCTGCAATACATATGAATTCTTCATCTTAACCTCTACTACCTCATAAGGACCTTCTTAGAGTAAAAAGAATTTCTTGATCTCCTTATCCTGAGCGCTCGACAAGTCGTGTCACCTCACCAATACCAACTGTCCTATTTCGTATTTCATCCACTTGCCTTTTGCGTCGTGTCTACGTTTCCTTTGTTCACCCTTGCTCAATAAATTCTCATTTGCCAACCTGATCTTAATGCACACATCCGTTTTCTCGCTCTCAGGTGGATAGTCGAATAGCTGTTCCAGAATCCTCGGGGGCCGTGTTCCCTTTACCAATTCGTGAGGTGTATAGCTGGTGGACTCGTGGTGGTACTGTTCAGCCAATTCTCTACTCTCCTGATGTATAACGGCCACTCGCTGTGGTTAGCGTGACAGTAGGCTCTAAAGATCCTGCCTATCTCTCTCATTATACGCTCAGCCTGGTTGGACTGGGGATGGTACACAGCCGTATGCTTCGTGATGATTCCTTCCCATCCTAGGGTCTGACGCCATTTCCCACTGATGAACTGTGGCCCATGGTCTGACAAAATTACTTTTGGCTTACCCACGTGAATCATGTAGTCCTTTGTCACCTTTTCACTCAATACCTGACTGGTAGCTCTTTTTACACTATGCAATCTCACATACTTAGAAAAAGTGTCCAATATTACAAAAATATACATCACTCCGCCTCTACCCTTCGGCAATGGTCCAAACAAATTACCGCAACTACATCAAAAGGTCTTTCCACTTTTATGAAATTCATCTCCCCTTCAACCCTATAGTTAACTACCTTCGACTTCTGACACAAATCACAACCCCTTAACAATTTTCTAACCCTTCTTTCCATACTTTTAAAAACACATGACTCTTTCAATACATTGACACACTTCTTCGCCCCAAAATGACCATATCTTAAATGACAATCCCAGATGATCTTATCAGCTAACCCCTCTGGCACTACTAACCTCCAATCACGTTCACCCCCTACTACTCTCTTGAATAACAACCCTTTATAAATTTGAAAATGTTGACTATACTCTGATCCAGTTAACTCAGTTTCTAAACTATCTATAACCTTACCTGACATACCATCTGCTCGTTGCATGGTTCTAATTTCTTTCAGTTCTCCAAAAATTCTGTCCTCTCGGCTTATCTGAAAAATCTCAATCTCCTTCAAGTCCCTACCAGTTTTATTGTCCAACATGTCTACCCTAGAAAGAGTGCCAGGTACCTTATTTTCTGTCCCCTTGATGTACTCCCAATAAAAATTATATTCCTGCAAAACAAGTACCCACCTGGTTAGACGGCTGTGAGCGAGCTTACACGTATTCAAGAAGGATAATGCCTTGTGACCAGTGCGGATCACCGTTCTGTTTCCCAAGATGTAGGTTCTGAATTTGCCGACGGCGAACACAATGCTTAACAGCTCCTTTTCGGTGGTCGTATAATTCTTCTCTGCCATCAGCAACGATCTACTTGCAAATGCGATGGTCCGGTGTTCCTTCTCGTCGTCTTCTTGGTAGAGTTCCGCACCTACTGCCACATTACTAGCATACGTCTGTAAGAAAAATGTCTTATTAAAATCAGGGTGGTTCATCATTATCATTTGACTAAATTTCCTTTTAATTTCGTTGAACGCTTCACGTTCCACTAATCCCCATCTCCATTGCTTATTTTTCTGGAGTACTGCACTCAGTCTGGCTGTTATGTGTGCGTAGTTCTTCTGAAACTTGCAATAAAAATTACACAATCCTAGAAAACTCTGTAGTTGCTTGATGTTCTTCGGTTCAGGGAAGCGCATAATGGAGTCCACTTTGTGCGGATTCGCTGAGATTCCCTCTGGTGTGATGATAAATCGTAAGAAATTTATTTGTGTTTGTAGAAATTTATAGTAAGTCCTCCTTCCTCTAACTTGGCTAACACATATCCCAAATGATCTAAATGGTCCTCAAAAGTTCTCGATGCAGTCAATATATCGTCCACATATACTGTCAAAAAATCTAAGTCTTTGGGTTTTAAAATCTGGTCTAAACATTTTATAAAGCTGGCTACGCTGGTATTCAATCCAAATGGTAAACGTCGAAACTGATAATTCTTGCCATTAAACAGGAGAGCTGTGTATTTCCTACTCACCTCCGCCAATGGTACCTGCCAGTATCCTGCTGTTAGGTCGAGTGACTTCATATATCTCACCCCACTAAATTTCTGAAATATTTCATTGATTGACTCTGGTGATTCATGGTCTGGTATTATTATCTGGTTGATTCTCCTCGCATCTAAACATAACCTAACTCTACCATCCTTTTTTATCACTACAACTAATGGGTTTGAGTAGTGTGATACTGACCTTTCTATTATTCCTCCTTCCATCATCCTGTCCAGTTCCTCTTGCACCGCTCGTCTTTTGGAATAAGGCACGGGATAACTTCGCTGCATGAAAGGTGTGTGTTACCGTATCTGCAATATACATTCGTAACCTTTTGCCCTTCCTGGAACATCGGCAAACAATCCCTTAAACTGCTCAACCACTTGCCACAACGATGCACGTTGATCACTCCTTACCACCGCACCTCCACTACAAAATTCATCCGCCCTTATCTCCCATACTGCATTATTAATATTACCCATTTCATCTTCAAAATCCTCAATATACTCACCCTCTCTACATAAATTTACTCTAGTATCTATATTACTCTCGCCTACTCTCTTTTGTAGTATCTTTACACTCGTTATTCTAACTTTATCTATTATTTGTTCAAAATTAACCCTTACAGACCGATCACCCCCATCTAACTCTATCACCTTCTTAAAATTTATAACAGCTCTGTTTCTTTGTAAAAAATCATTACCCAATATAATGTCTAGACTTAACCCCTTAACTACTAAAAATGTGTTCTCAAATTCTGCGTCATTTATCAAAAAACTTAAGTGTATTTGTTTTGTCACTCTCTTACTGCGTACGCCTGTAACTCCTATTACTGTAACCCCTGCTACTGGCAAAATTGGAATATTCTTTTTAACCTCTCTTAAGTCTCCTAAAATGTTCTCTGCAATAACGGAAATCTCGCTACCTGTGTCTACAAGTGTTCTATAATTCTTATTGGCTAGATTTACCTGTATTTCAGTGAGTCCAGCTCTCACCTCGATCGTAGTGTTGTTCTCTTCCTCTAATAGATCTGCCACTATGTCTGTTTTAATCACATTGCTCTGGACATCCTCCAATGGTTGGACCTCATGTGCTTCCCTGGACAGTGGTCTGGTCCGTGCTACCACTGTCTGTTCTAGTTTTCCGGCTGTTGTCTGGGGTTGCTTGTGGTTGGTCCCTGGTGACCCCTCGGCAATCCCTGGTTATGACTGGTTGTTCCCCTGGTATTCGGTGCTCCTCTATTTTGCTGTCCAAACTGCTTTGTGTCGTCTCTCCTCTTCTGGTCTTCTCTCGGTAATCTACATTTAAAACATTGTTGTCTGCTGGCGTAATTCTCGCATCTGCACCTGGAACATCTCCACTCACCTGATTTATTGAAACTGTTTCTATGCATATTATTATTATGCCTGTTATAGTTATTTCTCTGGTGATTAAATTCAAAGTTGTTACTGTTATTATTATGTTGTTGTAGGGGTCGCCTACCCACTTCTCGGTCTCTAATACTCTGTAATATGTCTAGTATTCTCTTTAGCTCATTCATATCTTCGATTTCTTTTGTCATTAAGGTTATGTGCACTTCTCTCGGTAAGTGCTTACTTACATGCCTCACAAAATATTTAAATGGTATCTGCAGTTCTAGGTATTTGGCCTCGTTGTACAATTTCGTAACGTATATTGTTATATTGTTATTATTATATTGTCGTATGAAATTACCCGTTCCCATTATACGCCTTCTTAATATTTCTTGTTCTTCTACTGTCCAATATTTCCCCTTAAATGCTTTTTCAAACGTCTCGTAACAATCCCACTCTAACCTATGTGCTTCTGCCCATACAATGGAACTACCCTTAAAACATTTGATTATTTTGGTTAATTGTACCTCCCAACTACTATTGCTGAAACGGTTGTACTCTCGGGTTTGGTTCACGAATCTCATTGGGTGTATTGCCCTATTCTCATAGCTGAAAGTCTCTAACTCTATCTCGTTGTATAGATCTCTAGTTATTATCACTCTTTCAGTGGCCCCGGTAAGTTTTTTGTTAATTTCCCCCCTGTGATTCATTTATCACACTCATTAAATTATTCTCAATTAAAGTACATTTGTCATATATTTCACTATTAGTTTGCATATTTAAATCATCTATTTCTCTGATCTTACTCTGTATTACAAGATCTTATTCTATTGTTGTTATTAATTTCATATTCTGATATTGTATTATCGATTGTTTCGATATTCTTGGTTATGTCTGCTACATTTGATTCAAATTTCTCTAATCGATCATGTAAAATATTAGTTTTACTTTCTATCTGTTTGTTTATTTCAAGTTTGGTTTTATTCTCTATCTGCTCGGGATAGTTAAACATTTATTCTCCATTTCTTTACTTTGTGTCTCTATTTGGTTTTGAACTTTGTTAGTCACTGTTTCATTGATTTTATTGATTCTGTCATCTAAATCATTTATTTTGGCATCGAATTTCTCATTAACTATTTTTACTACTTGTTCTTGAATATTTGTACAATGTACATCTATTTCATTGATTCGTTTATCAAAATTAACATTCTGTTTTTTGATTTCGTTTTTTACTTCATCAAATTTTACATTCTGTTCATGAAATTTATCGTTTAAAATTATTTTGGATTTCTCTAATTTCACTTTTTTGTGCATCAAATTTCTCATCAAGTTTATTAAATTTCTCATTAAAATTATTATTCTGTGCATTAAAAAGTATTTGCATCATTTTCATTAATTCATTCTCTTCAGCCTTTTTCGTCGGGACTGGCGTTGTAACATGGCATTTTGGCCTACCTGAAGCAATCTAAAGAAATTTGTATATTTTTTGTAATAAATGAATAAAAATCTTCAATTTTGAATAAAATACAAAACTGAGGTAAATTTGTTATTTGGAGCGATCGTAACGATGGCAGCACTGCTTGAGGCGGTGAAGACAATATTATTATTCGTTGATATTGTGTAAAACAGCTTCAACAGACGCAGAATTAATAAACTGCCACTGTACCAAGGTCAACAGATGACGAACCCGAAACCAGTAAACAAATTATGCAACAAGTTACATAACCAGGTCAGACCATCTGACGTCAGCGCATTACATAACATGAATGCAGGGTGTGTCACGCCAGCAACATTGTGACACACAACAGAACAAAGACTCAGTCGGAAATTAACATCTCAGCGGACCAGACGCAAAATAAACTGTTGCGTCTGCCCGGCTCGCGCCGGTTTTGGGCGAAGTTATTGTGTGTTCGCCGACGTGCCCGCATACTGCATATAAATGTGTATAAAACATTAAAAATGTAAAATAACAAAATTAACTTTCATTAGAGTGGCTAACAACTAAAATTCTTCTTCAAAACATGTAAACTTAGTGCGAAATAACAACGGTAGTGCGTGCACGAGGGATCATCTGATGAACGTACATAGAAGGATCATAAAAGGAAAGTAAAAATTAATACAATCTGTATTAAAATCTTGCAAGTCCCCTATTCTAATATAAAATGACCTCATTAAGGGGAATATAAAATGTAACACAAGAATGTGTGTGTGCGTGAGTATGTAAAAAATATATTTAAACAAAGAAGTGCTGGTTTCGTAATTTGGTATAATAATCTTATATAGATCGTTAAGGTCATTTGATTTCTTGTTTACAATTAACTAAATAATGAGTTGTTTTCTAAATTGAGCCCCATGGCCAAATATAATCACCATATTATAATGAAATTGACAAAATGGGAATAAAATGAAAAGTATTCGTAAACTTTCAATGTGTGTTGTTCATTTGCGTTTAACCATTTCTCTCTGTCAATAAGTACACCTGACGAAACCCTGGTAGTTTAAATAATCAAATTACACAATAATAAATTTATTTTAAAGCTAGTACCGCTTTAATGGCGCCCGTTAACGTGGACCTTGAAAAATTGAGTTAACAATTTTACAAACAGGTCGAAAAAATGGCAGAGGGAAATATGAACGCAGATTTAGATAGAGGTAGCGTAGAAGAATAAATTTTAAATGTCACGCAAGATCATATGATAACAACCAATGATTTTGTTGGTGAAAGTGTTGAAACAAATGTAGACGAAACTGTAGTAGCGGGGAGTAGTAGAGACGAGGGGGTAAATATATTTAACCAATTAGCATTGATGATGGAGATGATGTCAGGAGTGAAAAATGAAATGTCAGGAATAAAAACTGAGATCAAATCAGAAAGTAATAATTTGAAAGCTGAGATTAAATCAGAAATAAATTCTATAAATGTTAAACTAACTGATTTAAATAACGAGTTTATAAATGTGAGGAGCGAATTGAGAGCGAGTGAAATATATATGAATAGCCGTTTAGAAAGTATGAGTGAGGTTATTGTTGGAATGAGAGATGAACTGACTAGTGTTATAAATAATGTACAAGACGAAATGAGAAACGATAGAAAAATAATTAACGAAAAACAAAAAGAGCAAATGTTAGAGACAAATCAAAAATTTGACACATTGACAAGTAAATGTAATGATAAAATCAAAAAGCCAAATGACAAAATGGACTGTAATGTTCAATGTTTAATTAATGAGTGTGAGCAAAGTGGAATACAAGAAAATATAGAAAATGCATTCAAAAGTAATTGTGAACAAGTTGATGCAATTAATTAATGCAAGTTACAAGTAAGTTGATGCAAGTTACGTCTAAATTAATGTAACTAGCTTAAGGAATAAACAAGCAGAACATGAGCGTGAAATAATTAAAGTCAGAGAAGACTTAAATGTAACCATTAATCAGATATTAACTAATGTGAGTGAGAGAGATTTATATAGAGAGTTGATGCAGAGCGAGAAATAGAATTGTATAAGCTAAAGAGAAATTATTATGAGAGAGAGAAAGTGGAAAGAGAGAATAGAGTATGTGGGGCAGAAGGTAAATTTTCCTATTAAATTTTCTGAACCAATGTGTTCACAAGTGTTGTGTAAGAAGGGAAAGAGTCCCGTATTGATGTTGTATAATGTTGTACCCTCTGTCTGTAATAATGATGTTGAAAGTATGATTTGGTATTGTGGTGAGAGAGATATAAGTGGAAAATGGTATGTTAATAAAGTAACAGAATTATATAATGTGAATCGAAAGTATGACACATGGAGAGAAAGTTTAAAAGTATGCTTGAAGAATAATGAATATAATAATTTGACAAAAGTAATTAACCCGATCATGAATGTATTTACCGATGGGGACTGGACAATAATAACTTATATTGACAAGTTGTATGAAATATTAATAGGGAATAACCCTATCAATTATAATGACTTAATGAATGGAATAAAGGTAATGGATGATTATTATAATGATAGTAATAACAAATTGAGTGTGTATAACAATGAAGCATGTTACAAATACATTAGATATATATATAACGATGGAGGTTGAACTAAAATTTCAGTGTATAGACCTTGGTAAATCTTGTAAATTATGGTAACGACCTTGCAGATTTGGCCATATGCAGTGTGAAACAATTGAACAGTTCTTGACGAATGAGTTTTAAATAATTTGTGAATTCATTTGTGTATATATATTATTAATATTTTGCAGTTTACATAAATAATTATGAAGACCATAATTGTTGCTTTGTAAATTTTGATAAAAATTGAAATATGTTGTGTTTAATAATCAATTGAAGTGAATATTTTGAGATGGTTAAATATTATGATTTAATGTTGTATGATTGAATTTTTATGAGATATTTAAATTATTTGAGGAGATTACAATTTTAATAATAATTAATGAACAAATAAATCTTAAATAGTTTAGTTTGTGGAATAACATAAAGGTTAAAAATAAATGTTAATAATAATTTTGAAATTAAGAAATTCTTTCTATTGTATAACAGTCCATATGAGGTTAGCCAAGTGAAAATGGAGAATGCTTATATTTTAATAGATTTGCAAACTCGAGAAATAAAAGGAACTTATAATATGACCCAATTAAAAAAGTATTATCTAGCTGAGTGATGATGGATGTATTTATAAATATTAATATTTTTCATACATAAACAGACATTTGTATATTCTATTATTATAAATTGTTACTATTGTTTATACACACATTATGTGTTTTATGTAAATGAACATTAAGATAGTTAAGAAAGAAATGTATTAGTTAAAACACCACCAAGACTAGAAATGTCATGTAATTTAAATTATTAATTTTAATTTTAAAAAGCATATTATACTTGTGATTCCCCAACTTTTCGGGCGGTCACGGCCTCACCGAACCTTGACGGTGGAATTGGTTTAGCTTTAACAGCTATGGTTGGGGCACATTACGATTACGCGCTGACCATAACTGGCCATAGCTGTTATCGTTGTAAAGGTGTACTTTGAAATTGATGGGGGGTAAAATTAAGGGGAATCACCAAACTTATGGAACAGCGGCTGCCACTCTGCCCGCGTAGGGGTAGCAGAGACAGGTGGTAGAACCGCAATAAGGGTGCATAATTATAGACAAAGATATATTGATATCTATACCTTTTTAAATGTAACGCAGAAGCAAGGACACGGAGATGTCACATTCCTCCATAACTTCAGTCCTTGTGGACGCAACTGGACGCCACAGTCCAGGGGGGGTCATAGTGTGTGTGGCAGGGAGGTTACCGATAGGGGGTAACGAATTTAAAAAATTTTTTTTTGTTGCATTTTAGTAATGATGACTCGCTATTAAATACTTTTATTAAAATTTGAAAAAATAGATGCACTAGATATTCTATATATTGTGTTTATTATGTCCTATTGAGTTGATTGCAGGTAGTATGTTAGGAATAAGAATTATAAAACTATAATAATAAGTTTTCAGTGTTTAAAGATTCTTGCTAAAAATGAAATAAATTTTTCAATGAGTAAAAAAAAAAAAAAAAAAAAAAAAAAAAAAAAAAAAAAAAAAAAAAAAAAAAGAGAAACGAATTAATAAAAGTAAAGTGAGTTTAAAGGATAATTTTATATGCAAATTTAATGATGTAAGGTATGTAACATTTTAAATACAAATTGTTTATTTTAAGATGATAGTAACAGTGTGTGAATTATTAATGTACTATGTTTTCTTATGTTATATTGTGTTTGTTAGTGTAAGAGAATATTATGAATTTAGATATTTTAAAGGCATTTTAAATTGGGGACGAGATAAATGTAATATGAAAATGGGAATGTTTATTTAAATTCTGATGGGAATCAGGGCAATAATTTTAAATTTTGGAATAAAGTTAATAAGAGGAAGTAGATGGAATTTTAAAAGAGGTATCATATTGTTGGTAGGTATTCTGATATGTTAGAAATAAGTAAAAGCAAAACCAGTGCTTCTTAGCGCAAACCAGCACCGCTAGGGGGAAACAGATCAGTTGGGGATATGGTGTTGTATAAGGCCATTATTTTGATATTTGATTTGTTGTTTCAGTGTTGGGTGATGCTGTGGCGGCGGACCTGAGCTGGCCTGCGCGTCAGAGCAGGGGCGTTGAGTATCTGTCTGACTCTACGGTGTTGGGATCTCGAGAGAGAAGTCCAGTATTGTCATGCAGATGCGGTCACAGTCACCGGACCAAGGGTGAGTTGATTGTATTTTTTGTAAACTATACGGGGGGTTGTGGCGACATATCCTGGCTGATCCTTTTAGCAAGTATGAATGTGTCAATTAGGTTTTTTATGCTTCGGCATAAAATATCTCATTGAGGGGGTATTGTAACATGGCATTTTGGCCTACCTGAAGCAATCTAAAGAAATTTGTATATTTTTTGTAATAAATGAATAAAAATCTTCAATTTTGAATAAAATACAAAACTGAGGTAAATTTGTTATTTGGAGCGATCGTAACGATGGCAGCACTGCTTGAGACGGTGAAGACAATATTATTATTCGTTGATATTTTGTAAAACAGCTTCAACAGACGCAGAATTAATAAACTGCCACTGTACCAAGGTCAACAGATGACGAACCCGAAACCAGTAAACAAATTATGCAACAAGTTACATAACCAGGTCAGACCATCTGACGTCAGCGCATTACATAACATGAATGCAGGGTGTGTCACGCCAGCAACATTGTGACACACAACAGAACAAAGACTCAGTCGGAAATTAACATCTCAGCGGACCAGACGCAAAATAAACTGTTGCGTCTGCCCGGCTCGCGCCGGTTTTGGGCGAAGTTATTGTGTGTTCGCCGACGCGCCCGCATACTGCATATAAATGTGTATAAAACATGAAAAATGGAAAATAACAAAATTAACTTTCATTAGAGTGGCTAACAACTAAAATTCTTCTTCAAAACATGTAAACTTAGTGCGAAATAACAACGGTAGTGCGTGCACGAGGGATCATCTGATGAACGTACATAGAAGGATCATAAAAGGAAAGTAAAAATTAATACAATCTGTATTAAAATCTTGCAAGTTCCCTATTCTAATATAAAATGACCTCATTAAGGGGAATATAAAATGTAACACAAGAATGTGTGTGTGCGTGAGTATGTAAAAAATATATTTAAACAAAGAAGTGCTGGTTTCGTAATTTGGTATAATAATCTTATATAGATCGTTAAGGTCATTTGATTTCTTGTTTACAATTAACTAAATAATGAGTTGTTTTCTAAATTGAGCCCCATGGCCAAATATAATCACCATATTATAATGAAATTGACAAAATGGTGTGAATAAACACACTTATAATCACTGTGAGGGCGGCAATTGTGAATACACTCACTCTTATCAATAATATTAGCACACATATTTTGTAAGATATAGATAACAAATACCATAATTCGGTATTAATGATACTCACCAATTTCA
Organism: Magicicada septendecula; assembly: GCA_034769895.1. Taxonomy (NCBI): domain Eukaryota; kingdom Metazoa; phylum Arthropoda; class Insecta; order Hemiptera; family Cicadidae; genus Magicicada; species Magicicada septendecula. Next base: position 476,274,506 of record CM068373.1, read on the forward strand.
TTATTTGCCGGGCTCATTTTCTTCCTCTATAACTTGTTTTCTACCTAAGGGGTACCAGGGTTCGGGTACAGGAAGATTTTGAAACACAGTTGACGACACAAATGATAACCAGATATTCTTGAAATTAACCATCAAATTTAATTCAATCTAAGGTAGTACACATACAACCATGCGGTCAAAATAATGACGTCATATGATATGACACAAAACAAAATGGTGGCTACTTTTCCTATCTCTTTTGATTCTCTCTATTTCTTTATCTGTTGAATTAATATCAATATACACTTTATAGCTGCAGCTTAAAATCATTTATTAATAGTTAATTAGTTACTGCACAAACCAATGCCTTCGGTTTATGTGTTATGGCCATACATTCACGCATTCATTCTCACACATTCAACTTCAGACCCGTACATTCTTTTTTATTATCGATTTGATATTAATGAGCTCATTAACTATAAAAATGACAAAAGGAACTTCTCTGCTTGTTAGGTGGTGGTGTCCATCCGTTGTTGGTGTGAGACTCCCATGGTGATGGTCGGTGTTCGCCTTTAATTCCGCTGAGTTTAATTAGATAGATGTGTGCACTGAATTTACATTCTTTATATATTTATACTGTAAACAAGATGAGCCTTTATTGCTCCACTACTGTTGGTATCATTTTTGTTAGTTGAATTAAAGTATTGTTAAAAAGTTATACACACAACAATACATCGCTGTGGCTCCTCTGAAGAATGGCGTTGAAATGAGAGCGAGGCAAGTGTAATTTCTTGCTTGTGTGTGTGTAGTTCTTACGTCATCCCGCTTTGTCTTGCTGGACAACGCCTCGTTGCACACATTGTACTCAGTGCGTCATTGTTCTTAGCGATGACGGACTAGTGTTATAGCCCAATCATAATGCATATTGTGGTACTTCGTCATAAACACCGCCATGGTAGATTTTGCTGTTTTCACGTCCACCGGAGACCTTGGTGTTTTACTCTGGCCGAATTTACGTTGTTCCGTTTTCCAGAGGGACAATGTACCTAACCATTCTGTATGTTTAAAAAATACATAATAAAACAATGAAAATACCCATAATTCCCATAATTCTGGTACTGGGTCAGTCTGTACTGTTACAAACCCCCTCAAGGAAAATTTTTTTTGTGTGTCGAAACATAAAAAAATTTCCTTGACTCATTCACACTCTCCTAAAAGGATCAGCCTAGATACGTCACCACAACCCCCTGTAACGTTACACAAAAAAATTTTATCATCACTTACCCTTGGTCCTATGATGCTGGTCGCACCCTCTGACCTTACTGGACTTCTCCTGAGAGATCCCTACACCATAAGGCCATGAGGCACTATACACTCCTGTTCTGACGCTCCAGCCAGCCCAGGACTGCGGTCACAACACCACAAAACTCTGAAACATCCAATACAAAATTTCAAAATAGTGGTATAGTACACTTACATATCTACAACTGATATGTCCCCTTTTAGATGCATTGGTTTGTGTTCGGGCATTGGTTTGTTTTTTAATTCAAAAGTGTCACTTAACCACAACAAGACTTAAAATACATTGATTTCTTACCACCACCAAATTCAACTACTTCCTTGTAAGAAAATAAACAACATATATAGGCAACTACATATAACACAATATATCAATCATTCTTTATTATACCCCAAAATACCTTCACCTAATTATTTCTATAAATTCAACTTACAACTATCATGGCAGACACTTTTCCTTTAAACTTTGTTGCTCAACTTATAATCATTTATCTATTTTGTAAATGGCAGCTTACTAGAATATTTTATTTAACTTCATTTTTTAACTTTATATTTTCAACTTTAAAATCTACTATCTCTTAACACTTATTATCGTCATTACCCCTGTAACGACCTCCTAGCCACACACTCTATTGCCCCCCAACATAATAAAACATCATAAAACATTGTACATTACATATTAACATTGTTACATTTACCTTACATTAAACAATTTAAATTTATATGATTTGTACCAAACTTTATAACATCAATTCTCAATTAACTTTCAATTATTTGACATTCATTAGATTCTATACAACAATTTCAAATTTATCCTTACCTTTCTGTTACATTACCTTCCTTTGTTACCTCACCTTCCTACCATGAATTCTCCTTTTCTAACCCTTCTATCCTCACTCGTTTGGGTGACTCTCTTATTCATTATTTTCTCTGTCTTATTTTGGCATCTGTCAACCTAACCTTACTACCCCTTTTTCTTTTTACACTAGCCGCTTCTAACCATTAATATATTTTGACACCAATATCTCTTAATAACCCCCTGTCACAAATCCCATTTAAAACCTCTGGCACCGCACCTTTTTGTACTAGTATGTGTGTATTCCCTCTAACCACTAATTCCCTTATCGGTTTCTGACCCTTTCAGATAACCCTTTCCGGCACACAACGATCCACTCCCGTCTCAACATCTCTCGTTGGACTCCTACACCAATACCCTTATTACAAAATATCACCATCAACAACAAATATAATTACCATGCACATCACTCAACTCTACATATAATTACTAACCACTGTGTCCCTAAATATCTAACACCTCTTTATATACTATCAACATCTCAGCACTTTATTTTTCCTAACTCCCATTAACTCTATCTAACTAACTCCCATGCCCTTATTTATCACTATCCCCAAACTCTTTATAACATTTCAACTTAATATACTATTACAAAATTCATCACTTATCTGCTAACAACACCTTTCATATCCAAATACATAATCATCTACTAACCATTAGAATCTGAATTCTCATAATATCCTTTAAAATCATTATTAACTTCCTCCAATTATTTAAAATCGTACAATACATGTTTACATAAAAATTACATAAAATACACAACAGTAAAAATACACAAATACATAGATATCAATACACAAAATTATACAATTCACATAATCATTAAATCATTCACCATAATCAGTCCTAATCAGTCCATTTTTTTAAAAAACACTGTCCACACAATTAAATGTTCATAACACAATAAACAATTACCCCATATCGTCGAACAATAGTCTTATCTTATATCTATATACATTGCTTATTATTGAATCTCTTATATTAACATCATAAATGCATCTACCATTCAAATTTTCATTATTTTCCGCAAACTCCTTTAATCTGTCATGATTGGTCATTGTCCTGTCACCTCCAGTATAATTCGTCACAATCAGATAAGTTACTAAGTCATTATTTTCATTATCATCTCCTACTACTATATCAACTTCCTTACAAGGTAAGTATTTCATATTTTTATTATATATCATCTCTATACCTAACCTTTTCATAAACTCTTCATAATTTTTCTTTACTTTATATATCTCAATTTCTCTCTTTCTCTCTCTCTCAAAACATTTCTCACCATCATACCAAGCTACACACTCTCTCTCCATATATGCAGGGGACTCTACTACTTTATCACTGCGCCACCTGTGAAGTGCACCAAAAAAACCAGGGACCACTTTATTTGTAGACCTTTTGTCTTCCAAATACGCATTGAAGGCACTCTCGTCCTTCCTAAACACACGTGAAGTCTTTACTTCACCCCCTACTACAACATTACGGGAAAAATTTATCCCCTGCAACCCCTTTATCTGTAAATTCTCTCTATACTTTCTCTCTAATTCATCAACACTTTTTATCACTTCATTATCAAATTCTACTCCCATTATACTTTTATCACTACTCTCAATACTCACACAATTATTTTCTAACACCATATTTGTAATTCTATCATAATTCTCACCACTACTTACCTTGTTTTTGTCTATCTCTAACTTGTCTACTTTGTCAATACTACAATTTTGTCTCTGTATTTCGTTTTCAACTTTTTTTAGTTTCTCGTCTAATTGGTTCAATTTTACGTCTCGTACATTATTTTGTTTTTTCAATTCATTTTCGAGGCTATCAAACTTCTCGTCAATCTCTTTTAACACACTATTTTGTGTTTTAATCAATGCGAACAGGTCTTCTAATGATATTTTATTTTCGGCTACTTTAGGTGTTGAGCTAATGTGTCTTTCCCGTAAAATAGATTCTGTCTCTGAATTTTCTATTTCTATGCTATTGTTATTCTCTGCCACTTTGTATTTTAGTATTTAAATGGTTATTTATCTCTATTTGTATTTGACTACGCAATATACTCAACTCGTATTTAACTATTTACCTCTAACAACATAACCTCTCATTCATTATATATCGTCTTCTGTGTTTCTCCATCTTTCTGTTTTATATAAATTAATTTTATACAAAGTCCCTGTTCGGGCGCCAATTGTGAATAAACACACTTATAATCACTGTGAGGGCGGCAATTGTGAATACACTTACTCTTATCAATAATATTAGCACACATATTTTGTAAGATATAGATAACAAATACCATAATTCGGTATTAATGATATCACCAATTTCATTATTTGCCGGGCTCATTTTCTTCCTCTATAACTTGTTTTCTACCTAAGGGGTACCAGGGTTCGGGTACAGGAAGATTTTGAAACACAGTTGACGACACAAATGATAACCAGATATTCTTGAAATTAACCATCAAATTTAATTCAATCTAAGGTAGTACACATACAACCATGCGGTCAAAATAGTGACGTCATATGATATGACACAAAACAAAATGGTGGCTACTTTTCCTATCTCTTTTGATTCTCTCTATTTCTTTATCTGTTGAATTAATATCAATATACACTTTATAGCTGCAGCTTAAAATCATTTATTAATAGTTAATTAGTTACTGCACAAACCAATGCCTTCGGTTTATGTGTTATGGCCATACATTCATGCATTCATTCTCACACATTCAACTTCAGACCCGTACATTCTTTTTTATTATCGATTTGATATTAATGAGCTCATTAACTATAAAAATGACAAAAGGAACTTCTCTGCTTGTTAGGTGGTGGTGTCCATCCGTTGTTGGTGTGAGACTCCCATGGTGATGGTCGGTGTTCGCCTTTAATTCCGCTGAGTTTAATTAGATAGATGTGTGCACTGAATTTACATTCTTTATATATTTATACTGTAAACAAGATGAGCCTTTATTGCTCCACTACTGTTGGTATCATTTTTGTTAGTTGAATTAAAGTATTGTTAAAAAGTTATACACACAACGATACATCGCTGTGGCTTCTCTGAAGAATGGCGTTGAAATGAGAGCGAGGCAAGTGTAATTTCTTGCTTGTGTGTGTGTAGTTCTTACGTCATCCCGCTTTGTCTTGCTGGACAACGCCTCGTTGCACACATTGTACTCAGTGCGTCATTGTTCTTAGCGATGACGGACTAGTGTTATAGCCCAATCATAATGCATATTGTGGTACTTCGTCATAAACACCGCCATGGTAGATTTTGCTGTTTTCACGTCCACCGGAGACCTTGGTGTTTTACTCTGGCCGAATTTACGTTGTTCCGTTTTCCAGAGGGACAATGTACCTAACCATTCTGTATGTTTAAAAAATACATAATAAAACAATGAAAATACCCATAATTCCCATAATTCTGGTACTGGGTCAGTCTGTACTGTTACAATGGGAATAAAATGAAATGTATTCGTAAACTTTCAATGTGTGTTGTTCATTTGCGTTTAACCATTTCTCTCTGTCAATAAGTACACCTGACGAAACCCTGGTAGTTTAAATAATCAAATTACACAATAATAAATTTATTTTAAAGCTAGTACCGCTTTAGCGTTGAGTGAATTCCTTAACTTATTATTTGCGACTCAGTCTCGCTTATTTGGCTTTCATTTACTGTGTCAGTGAGGCTGACATTCTCATATTTGTTTGCCATTTTGAGAAAAATTTTGTTCAAATATCTTTTATTTCAAATTGTTGTTTTATGCGTCTTTAACCTACCAATAACCTAACCTAATAATCACAACGTAACCTCAACGAAATCACTATTTCGACACCCACTCTGTTTCTGTGTTCTGGCTTATTTTATATATACAATTTTTATACAAAGTCCATAGTTCGGTCACCATTTGTATAAATACTCTTTTTACTTTTATGAAATTAATAATATTTGTTCGTACTTACCGTTCAGTTCACAACACTTCCGGTTTGTGCACGTGGCATTATTACCATTCAATTTCTCCCTAGGGTCCAAAGTTCTTTTCTCAGCGAGACCAGAAACAGTGCGAAATAAAGACTCTAACGACATGTATGGTGAAATGAAAACTTTTGTTTAAATTTTCTGAATTACACTTACCAACATTTATAAAGTTGAAATGAAGTCTTATACATAAAACAAGATGGCGGCTATGCACTTCCGCTTAAATAATTATTCATTAACTTTCAATTTTAATATTTCATTTCTTGGAGTTGATTCTTAACAAGAGCATTTTAATTACTGCAGTATTATTGAATTTACGTATTTAGTATCAGATTATACAAATACAACATAAACCAATGCCTCGATCTTTGTTATAAATGCCGGCATCTCTCTCTCTCTCTCTCTCTCTCTCTCACTCACACACACTATCTTCCCCAGACATTAATATTGGTACATTGTAACTGATAAATTTTGAGCTCATTTATTTGATTAATAGAATTATAAATTTTGAAAACTTCCCTGAGGTTGTAGTTGCAGTTTTCCACTTAGACGTTCCACATCTCAGCCAGGTGTTCGGCGAACTTTACGTGTTAGTCTGTCCTTTAGTGCACTGAATTTAAATTTACATTGTATGTTCCTTATTACAATACCAGGTGTTCACTACCTGTGGATTACATTTTAATTTGATCAAAAAAACTTTTACTGGCACAACTTCGCCAGCTAAAATTTTAGCGTGCTAACGCTCTGATGGTATGTTGCAGACTGGGACCGCCATATTTGCATAATTTTCACTGGTGGAAGGGATTATTTCGTCATCACTCTATTGTCTAAAGCGGATGACGGCATTGTCTTGCGTCTCGGTTATTGTGATTTCGTATTGGTTATGATGTTTTTTACATTGTTCGCCACTGGCTTTGTCCAAATATGTGTTGGAAGTCACGTACGCTCATGACCTTGATGTCGAGTTACTCTGGCGAACTGCGTTGTATGTAAAATATTAGCAAAAGTTAACCTAACCATTTTTAAATGCAATAAAAACAATAAAATTACTTTTCCTGTACCAATAAATCCTTATGTGGACTTATGTACCGTCACAGTTTGTCACGTACGATGGGCGCATACGCTCGTTGGAGCGCAGCTTCTACGCCTAAACAGTAAAACCGACGCTACGAAAATGGCGAAACAGAACGATTGTAGTACCATGTGCTCTCAAGACGAAGGAAATGAAGTCGAGGCCCCACCCACAAAAGCCTCCTATATCGTCAACGCTTAACAACATTAGCCTATTTGGCCCATAGACTGGCCATACTATATGTACGACGATGAAAGACTCGTCGCCTGAAGGCAGTGAACAAGTCAGTCGACAACTAACATCTGACGGCAGTGGACGCGAGCAGTGGTGTGCGTCGCCGGCCGGGTACAATTTTTATCTCGCCCGCAAACAAAATGTGGAAATAAAGCAGTTCGACTAACAGTTCTTACCCGGCCGGGTGAACAAAAAGACTCGTGGGCCCCAAGAAATCTTTTAACAGTATAAAGTGACAAACAGACATCAATAAGTGAAACGGTATCATTCGGACAAACATTCGGACATATACTCAGTGCGGCACGTGGCGATGAGGAACGCCGAGGGTTAAGTAGACAAAGACTAATTTCATTATATAAATAATTTTATTTAAAGAGCTTTAACTAAAATAAACGGGGATTTAAACTGTATGAGAGTGAGGGCGTGTGCAAATGCTGGGTAGCCTTTATTAATAATTAAGCTCAAGCAATTATTTTTCTGTGTTTTGTTCAGTATGAGGAGAAAGAATATTAAAGAAAATAATTAATAATAAATAAATAAGGTATGTTTTGGATATAAATATGCGTTAGTTGTAGTTATTTCGTCGTCACCACTTCCTATTCTGTGCTAAAAAATTCGTCTAACGTTCCCGGGTATCTTCTGAACTGGGGGGAAGTCAGATTGCAAAATTATCCCGTTTTAATTAAGGTAGAGAGCAAAGGTTTCCATATCTGTCCTGCAAAGATATTGGTGGCGACTCTGGGCTTCTGATTGGAATTTATAAACAAGGTAAGTCAGCGAGAAAAGATCGCAGGTAAGTTTCTGGCAGTTTGTATTTTATTTATTTATTTCGAAAATTTTGTTTCTTAACAAACTCTTAACTCTTATACTGTCCATGAAATGTTATTTACGGTCTTGAACATCTTTATGGTTTCCTGTACAGCCTCTTATAAAGCTTTCTTGTATAATGGTAATTAATTTGTATAAAAGTAAATTTTAATTCCTTGTTATTTGTAGGATGTTTTAACGACCAGTGTAAAGAAAGAAGCAGATCCAGAAGAGGCTGAGACTGAACAGGTAATGTGCATAACCATTATTTAGCCCAAAGCTAATGTGTATAGGTTGTTCCGTGTCGTGTACCACTAGAGATTTTGATCACATTCGTTTGTAGATATGTAATTAAAAATCAACAGAATACACAAACTGTATCATAGTGTTGAATACATATAAACTACATGAGATGAAGTAAGTAAAATCGCACACTCGTGCGAGCGCGTCCGCGCACACACACCGTGTAGGTACAGAGTATGGATATTTATTGCAAAAATTGATAGGTTATTCTATATATTACATATTTTGTATTGATCACCTCTTTATATAGTACTCTATAAATCACCGAAAAGACAAAGTAAATTTTATAATTGTTTAATTTGCAGGATGTATTCCCAGTTATAAATTCTGTCCTAAAAGGAGAACTGCATGTAAATGAAGAAATCATCATAGAAGAGAATGAACTGTTTGTTGATCAGGTATTATACGCTTAGAGTAACAAGCATTTATTGTTATAATGAACAGCATTGTTGTAGCATGGCACATCCATGATAATCTCTTAACAACATTCTCTTAGCCACTCAGAAAATCAAGTCATACCTTTCTAACAGACAAAATTGACTTCCCTTTTTTTGTTTACATAACTGTAATTAACAATACTGCAGACCAACATGTTGCTTTACGGCTGTTCATGAGGCAAATGTAGTGTCACGTGATGTGTCTGCATGTTTCTCAGACTCTTCGTATCTTCTTCTTCTTTAACTCTTCCTGAACCACCTTCTTTATCTGTGAGAGCTTACAGCGTCCCACAACCGAACAGTCAACCTGGGTACTCTAGTCTCTACCTTCCTCTGCAGTACTTCCCACTCACTGGGTGCCCATCAGCAAAGTCATTACTGGGTCTCAACCAATAGTGACCCACCACACTGTCTCATCTTCACAAACATCTCCATTCTCCTATTCTTTCCAGAACCTGTTCATTTTTGTTTTCTAATTACTTTGACCATCCAGTATATTTTAATATTCTCCTACAGCAGCAGTTTTCAAATGCTGTCCTTGTGTCTTTCACTTTTCCCTATTGTCTACGTTTCACTTGCAACTGCTATAATAACATGCTGCAAACATATAATTTAGAATCCAGCATTTGACAGTAGCAAATTTGTTTCTCCATTTGGCCTGTGTTCTGAGACTGATTCCTCTTAGTTATCTTTACCAGTTTTAATATTTACCTATTTTTGTTCCTGATTCTCCTCTTCCCCCTAATAATTTTTTATAATATTCAATAGCGTTCTCAATTTACCTTGTTTTCTGTGAGTGGAAACCATACCATCAGAAACTCTTCACTCTTAACTCTTATACTGTCCATGAAATGTTATTTACGGTCTTGAACATCTTTATGGTTTCCTTTACAGCCTCTTATATAAAGCATTTTCGTATAATGGTAATGAATTTATATAAAAGTAAATTTTAATTCCTTGTTATTTGTAGGATGTTTTTACGGTCAGTGTAAAGAAAGAAGCAGATCCAGAAGAGGCTGAGACTGAACAGGTAATGTGCATAACCATTATTTAGCCCATAGCTAATGTGTTAGGTTGTTCTGTGTCATGTACCACTAGAGATTTGGATCACATTCATTTGTAGATATGTAATTAAAAATCAACAGAATACACAAACTGTATCATAGTGTTGTATACATATAAACTACATGAGATGAAGTAAGTAAAATCGCACACTCGTGCGAGCACGTCCGCGCACACACACCGTGTAGGTACAGAGTATGGATATTTATTGCAAAAATTGATAGGTGATTCTATATATTACATATTTTGTATTGATCACCTCTTTATATAGTACTCTATAAATCACCGAAAAGACAAAGTAAATTTTATAATTGTTTAATTTGCAGGATGTATTCCCTGTTATAAATTCTGTCCTAAAAGGAGAACTGCTTGTAAATGAAGAAATCATCATAGAAGAGAATGAACTGTTTGTTGATCAGGTATTATACGCTTAGAGTAACAAGCATTTATTGTTATAATGAACAGCATTGTTGTAGCATGGCACATCCATGATAATCTCTTAACAACATTCTCTTAGCCACTCAGAAAATCAAGTCATACCTTTCTAACAGACAAAATTGATTTCCTTTTTTTTGTTTACATGACCGTAATTAACAATACTGCAGACCAACATGTTGCTTTACGGCTGTTCATGAGGCAAATGTGGTGTCACCTGATGTGTCTGACATGTTTCTCAGACTGTTCGTATCTTCTTCTTCTTTAACTCTTCCTGAACCACCTTCTTTATCTGTGAGAGCTTACAGCGTCCCACAACCGAACAGTCAACCTGGGTACTCTAGTCTCTGCCTTCCTCTGCAGTACATCCCACTCACTGGGCGCCCATCAGCAAACTCATTACTGGATCTCAACCAATAGTGACCCACCACACTGTCTCATCTTCACAAACCTCTCCATTCACCAATTGTTTCCAGAACCTGTTCATTTTTGTTTTCTAATTACTTTGTCCATCCAGTATATTTTTAATATTCTCCTACAGCAGCAGTTTTCAAATGCTGTGGTTGTGTCTTTCACTTTTCCCTATTGTCTAGGTTTCACATGCAGCTTCTATAATAGCATGCTGCAAACATATAATTTGAGGAATTTCTTCCTAATTTAGAATCCAGTATTTGACAGAAGCAAATTTGTTTCTCCATTTGGCCTGTGCTCTGATACTGATTCCTCTCAGTTATCTTTACCAGTTTCAATATTTACCTATTTTTGTTCCTGATTCTCCTCTTCCCCCTAATAATTATGTATAATATTCAATACTGTTCTCAATTTACCTTGTTTTCTGTGAGTAGAAACCATACCATCAGTAACTCTTAACATCAGTAACTCTTAACTCTTATACTGTCCATGAAATGTTATTACGGTCTTGAACATCTTTATGGTTTCCTTTACAGCCTCTTATAAAGCATTCTCGTATAATGGTAATGAATTTGTATAAAAGTAAATTTTAATTCATTGTTATTTGTAGGGTGTTTTAACGGTCAGTGTAAAGAAAGAAGCAGATCCAGAAGAGGCTGACACTGAACAAGTAATGTGCATAACCATTATTTAGCCCATAGCTAATGTGTTAGGTTGTTCTGTGTCATGTACCACTAGAGATTTGGATCTCATTCGTTTGTAGATATGTAATTAAAAATCAACAGAATACACAAACTGTATCATAATGTTGTATACATATAAGCTACATGAGATTAAGTAAGTAAAACCGCACACTCGTGCGAGCGCGTCCACGCACACACACCATGTAGGTACAGAGTATGTATATTTATTGCAAAAATTGATAGGTGATTCTATATATTTCATATTTAGTATTGATCACCTCTTTATATAGTACTCTATAAATCACTGAGAAGACAAAGTAAATTTTATAATTGTTCAATTTGCAGGATGTATTCCCAGTTATAAATTCTGTCCTAAAAGGAGAACTGCATGTAAAAGAAGAAATCATCAAAGAAGAGAATTTACAGTTTGTTGATCAGGAATTATACATAGTTATAAATTTGTTTATAGTAACAAGCATTTATGGTTATAATGAACAGCATTGTTGTATCATGGTATATCCATGATAATCTCTTAACAACATTCTCTTAGCCACTCAGAAAATCAAGTCATACCTTTACAACAGACAAAATTGACTTTCCTTTTTTTTTTGTTTACATGACAGTAATTAACAATACTGCAGACCAACATTGCTTTACAGCTGTTCATGAGGCAAATGTGGTGTCATGTGATGTGTCTGCATGTTTCTCAGACTCTTCGTATCTTCTTCTTCTTTGACTCTTCCTGAACCACCTTCTTTATCTGTGAAAGCTTACAAGGTCCCACAACCGAACAGGCAATCTGGGTTCTCTAGTCTCTGCCTTCCTCTGCAGTACATCCCACTCACTGGGCGCCCATCAGCAAACTCATTACTGGATCTCAACCAATAGTGACCCACCACACTGTCTCATCTTCACAAACCTCTCCATTCACCAATTGTTTCCAGAACCTGTTCATTTTTGTTTTCTAATTACTTTGTCCATCCAGTATATTTTTAATATTCTCCTACAGCAGCAGTTTTCAAATGCTGTGGTTGTGTCTTTCACTTTTCCCTATTGTCTAGGTTTCACATGCAGCTTCTATAATAGCATGCTGCAAACATATAATTTGAGGAATTTCTTCCTAATTTAGAATCCAGTATTTGACAGAAGCAAATTTGTTTCTCCATTTGGCCTGTGCTCTGATACTGATTCCTCTCAGTTATCTTTACCAGTTTCAATATTTACCTATTTTTGTTCCTGATTCTCCTCTTCCCCCTAATAATTTTTTATAATATTCAATACTGTTCTCAATTTACCTTGTTTTCTGTGAGTAGAAACCATACCATCAGTAACTCTTAACATCAGTAACTCTTAACATCAGTAACTCTTAACTCTTATACTGTCCATGAAATGTTATTACGGTCTTGAACATCTTTATGGTTTCCTTTACAGCCTCTTATAAAGCATTCTCGTATAATGGTAATGAATTTGTATAAAAGTAAATTTTAATTCATTGTTATTTGTAGGGTGTTTTAACGGTCAGTGTAAAGAAAGAAGCAGATCCAGAAGAGGCTGACACTGAACAAGTAATGTGCATAACCATTATTTAGCCCATAGCTAATGTGTTAGGTTGTTCTGTGTCATGTACCACTAGAGATTTGGATCTCATTCGTTTGTAGATATGTAATTAAAAATCAACAGAATACACAAATTGTATCATAATGTTGTATACATATAAGCTACATGAGATTAAGTAAGTAAAACCGCACACTCGTGCGAGCGCGTCCACGCACACACACCATGTAGGTACAGAGTATGTATATTTATTGCAAAAATTGATAGGTGATTCTATATATTTCATATTTAGTATTGATCACCTCTTTATATAGTACCGTATAAATCACTGAGAAGACAAAGTAAATTTTATAATTGTTCTATTTGCAGGATGTATTCCCAGTTATAAATTCTGTCCTAAAAGGAGAACTGCATGTAAAAGAAGAAATCATCAAAGAAGAGAATGAACAGTTTGTTGATCAGGTATTATATGTAGTTATAAATTTGTTTATAGTAACAAGCATTTATTGTTATAATGAACAGCATTGTTGTATCATGGTATATCCATGATAATCTCATAACAACATTCTCTTAGCCACTCAGAAAATCAAGTCATACCTTTCCAACAGACAAAATTGACTTTCCTTTTTTTTTGTTTACATGACAGTAAGTAACAATACTGCAGACCAACATGTTGCTTTACAGCCGTTCATGAGGCAAATGTGGTGTCACCTGATGTGTCTGACATGTTTCTCAGACTCTTCGTATCTTCTTCTTCTTTGACTCTTCCTGAACCACTTTCTTTATCTGTGAAAGCTTACAGCGTCTCACAACCGAACAGTCAACCTGGGTTCTCTAGTCTCTGCCTTCCTCTACAGTACTTTCCACTCACTGGGCGCCCATCAGCAAAGTCATTACTGGGTCTCAACCATAGTGACCCACCACACTGTCTCATCTTCACAAATCTCTCCATTCACCAATTGTTTCCAGAACCTGTTCATTTTTGTTTTCTAATTACTTTGTCCAGAAATTACTTTTTCCTATTTATTGCAAAAATTGATAGGTGATTCTATATATTTCATATTTAGTATTGATTACCTCTTTATATGGTACTATATAAATCACTGAGAAGACAAAGTAAATTTTATAATTGTTCAATTTGCAGGATGCGTTCCCAGTTATAAATTCTGTCCTAAAAGAAGAACTGCATGTAAAAGAAGAAATCATCAAAGAAGAGAATGAACAGTTTGTTGATCAGGTATTATACATAGTTATAAATTTGTTTATAGTAACAAGTATTTATTGTTATAATTAACAGCATTGTTGTTATTTGTAAACTTATCAGGGAAAACTGTTGGAGACCGTTTGGTGTCCCATGGAAGTCATTTTTATGTGCACTTTCAGTCCATATGATTTAGCCATAACATGTACCAGTACCACGTGGCAGGAAATTTGAATTTTATGACGTCAGGGGTGTGAGTACGATGTGACCATAGTGGGGGTAGAATGTGACTGAAGTAGGGATATTACGTGGCCATGGTGGGAGTACCATGTGGGGGTGCCACAGCACTGGTGCGAAGTGTAGTGATTGGTCGGCCATGTTTAATATATGTCACGTCATCATATAGCAGAATCAGTTGTGATTGTGTAAAGTATCAAGCATTTTGTAAATATAATAACCAAAATATTACCTACCTTGCGATTATGCACTTACCTTAAATTCCACTAGAACATTACAGGGTCACCAACATGTTTTGAAGCTGTAATATGTAAACTCTAACACTCTTTCCCTTAAATAAAAACCCTTGAATAATTTTGATAAACTGCTTCCCTTAATTCAGAAGTTCGCAGATTCGTTTAGGCGAGTATTTTCAGCACAGAAAACTAGGATTTGGTAATGAGGCATAATGACTAAGCTAACACATGTTTATGCTACTAATCAATCTTATTTATTCTCATTTCAATGTTAATTTCTTTCTGTTTGTAAATCCAACAGTTCATCAAATTCTTTTCTTTATAGAACTCTCTTTTACATTATAAGTTAAACACTTAGTCAAACAAAAAATTTTGTTAACCAAATAAACGGTATACCTTTTCATTGACAAACCAGTACCTCATATGTACTCTCTCTCTCTCTCTCTCTCTCTCTCTCTCTCTCTCTCTCTCTCTCTCTCTCTCTCTCTCTCTCTCTCTCTCTCTCTCTCTCTCTAAACCCCCTTAATTTCAAGATCTCATATTTAATTATGTTTTAAATTTACAAAAAAGGATTTAGTGACGTTAAATGTTGGCCAGTCTTTATCGTTACTTATAGTTGAAATCCAATAGGTTACGCCATTCTTCGTACTTCACTTTCTTCTTATTAAAGGCTCGAAAACTGTTCTACACTGTTAAGTAAAGTTTTAGATGCACTTTTCCATTAAAAAGAGTTATTTATCACTGTTTTAAATTCATATTAGCAACTTTGGTAGATCTACACTTAATTTACCTGCGGGTTCAGTTCAACACAGCCGTACGGCTTTCTGATGTGAGACGACTGCGGCGAATCTGGGGCATGCAATCATATACTATACGGACTCATCATACGTTGATCACATGGTCCCTCCGGAGCCCCACTTCATCTCTCGCCTACACACATGGAACACGGAACTGCGTTGTAATATTAAAAGCACGTGTTCTGCTCATGGTACCATCGTGACGTCAGACTCATTACGATCACATCTTACCTTATAAGGTTCGGTTTACTCGTCTTGATACAGCTATGCATACGTCATATTGCATACGTTTCCGGTGACTCAACAACGCTCCCAAGGCGCCTGTCACTAGCTGGTACCGAATATTACATAGGCTGGTTTATTATTTGGAATTATTGAAATTGATTAATACAAGAGGATTATACCCATTTTGTCCCGTTACAATAACCCCCCCCAATGAGAGGTTTTATGCCAAAGCATAAAAACTCTCATTGCTTAAACCTAAAAGGATCAGCTCGGATATGGCGTCACAACCCCCTTATTATCTTACTAAAATCATGGGTTACTCACACCCCTAATCCAGTGACCGTGGCCGCACCTGCATGACTTCCTGACTGGACTTCCTGCTTGAGGATCCCAACACCATAAAGCCAGTCAACCACTAGATGCCCCTGCCCTGACACGCTGGGCAGCACAAGGTCGCCACCACAGTATCACCAGACTTTGCAACAATCAATAAAAACATTACTACATGGACTTTCACAATTCCATATCCTGAACTGATGTGGTCTCCTCTTAGCTGTACTGGTTTGCCTTTTTCGAAGTACTGGTTTTTTATCTTAACTTTTAATACACATATAGTCTGATTGCTAACATGATACATGTTGTTTAAAATACATGACATTAGTATACATTTAAACATTTTAATTCAAACTCCAAAAAAAAAAGATTCAATAATTCAGTTGTGAATTCAATTTAACAAAAACTCCATCTTACTTTTCCATTTAAAGATTACATTTTCTATCTCAATTCCCTCATTACTACTGCTATCGTTATACAAAACAAAACATGATTAATACAAAACAGCAAATAATTCAATGCAACAGATACATAGATAATCAAAACAATCTACTACAATACTTCATTATTATCAGTATCATAACGATAATTATCAACTTTCTCCTACTTCTTATTTATCTTAAAATTCCTCCCTCTACATCACTTTTTTTATCCCCCCTTCTTAGTCCCTTTACCCCTGATACCCCACGTTACACAAGTGTCATTGACCTCAAGGACAAGCCTAATCTTGGTATTACACAAACTCGCATAAATGAAGTTTCTCCCTCGTAGCCTGTAACGTGGCCACCACCCATCCACATGCTCTATTTCCCCCCAAGTTGGACTGTCGTGCCCAGTTGCTTCCACAAGGCCTGAAGTGGCTGGGGTAAACATTCTTTTCTTTTATTTTACCCCGTCCTTGCTTCGGCATTACATTAAGTTCGGTATTGCTGGTATCCAGGATACCAGTAATCCTACTAAAATAATTATTTATAAACCCTTAAGACGGTCTACCACCTCATTCGGTGGATAGCCGCTGTTCCATAGTTTATGTTAATTCCCCTTGTTCCCTCTCAGTTAAGTTTCTAAGTACACCAATTTATAAAATAACAAACTATGGTCGGTGTACAATAAGTCTGCCCATAGCTTGTTACAGATAATCCAAATCCACGGTCAGGGTTCGGTGAAGCCGTGACCGCCCGAAAACGGAGAATCGCATTTATCATTAATATGTTTACATATAAAACCAAAAAAACTTATCACACTAGTTACATTTATATTACAACACATGGAATGTGTTATCTAACACCATTTAGTTTCTTTCGTCATGTTATCTTCACTATCTCTTTACCAAACATCACAAGTAGTGGGTACAAAATAATAATTTATTTGATTCACAATGACTTTACTCTATTTAAAATTTATACAAGACACTTGTCTGTTATCTTTCATATGTTAATTATTATTGCAAAATATGAATTAATTTATACATACATCTATATATCTATTGCGACATTACAAGCATATGCTGTAATGTGCATGTATTAAATAAAATAAATATTTAGATTAATTTTAGTAATATGTAATAGAGAAGCAGGTGTGAAGTTGAAAGCTGAGTTAGACGCAGGAATAAACATGCATGATCACGCGATTATTGCTGAGAGAGTGTACAGTAGTAAATAGTGTGTGTGCATGGAACCTGTTCAAGCCTGAATGTCTGCAATCTCACCCCAAATAGATACTAAATTAAAGTTTTATTTAATTATAAGTAAACCGTAAATGTTAGAAAGATTGCAAAGACTTCTAAATATGCATAAAAATCAGACACATGTGCAGTGCGAAAATGGTGTGATTATGACGTTCAGTACAAATTCTATGCAGTTTTAAGAGCATAGTAATTACACTAATTATGCGATCATTATGATAATTACGTATAATATGTGTAATTAAATCAGACAATGTTAGATCATTTTGAAATCCGCATTAGACATTGCAATTGGCAAAAATGTGCGAATATGTGAAATTGGACGATAGTGGGGGAACTGACGCCACGGACAGTTTCTGACATGCAGAATCCTGAGCCGACAGGTGTGGTTTTTTGGTGATTATAAATACGGGCCCAGGAGAGCCAAATTTACTCTTCAATCAGTTTTCAGTTGCGGCGGTAAGCTCTGTCCGTCAGCGACGTGAATTTTAATTACTTTCAATCAGTCTTCAGACAGCGGGACGCTATGTCTAATATCGACGAGATCTTTTGTTTATAAACTGTAAAGTCTAATGGACAATACATTAATTCAAGTAATCAAAAACAGTAACTATTAGTTTGGTTATTTTTAACTACAATTATCGGACGTCTACAACCACAAACGTCAACACTCTAGACAAATGGCGAGAGCACATCAAGCAGAAGAATGATATGCAGAGCAGTAGAGACGGTTACTAGAACAACAGCAGCTGATACAGAGCAACATATCATTCCACTCTACAGCCAGCAGATGGGACCATCAAGGACGAATGACTGGAGGACGACAAGTGGAACCAGAAAACGCAAGAGGAAATCCAGTAGGAGAGGACTGACAGATCGCCGGAGGACATGGGTACAATCTGCAGAACTGAGGTGACCAATGACAAATTTATAATTATGAAAAAATAAAGACATTGAAAAGACATTTTTCAAATTTAAAAAGTAAAGAAAATTTATGTCATATGTAGATAGAGATAAAAGAATGTAATTTAACTTTAGTAAGAATTTTCTTTAATGATGACCAATTAATTTAAAGTTAATTTAAATCAGGGCTTGGATGACTAACAATTGATTTAATAATTTTAAATTTTCATTTAAAGTGTATAAAGTAAAGTAGTTGGAAATATAGAAGACTAACGATTCGATTAGTCCATTAAAAATTTTATAAAGCATTAAGATGTATGCCAAGCACAGAGTAATAATGTAAATAAGAACAAACTCATAAAACACACAGTCAGACTGAGGAGTCGAGAATTTATAGTGTAACAAAGAAATGTTTACATAGATTTTTGCTAATGTAAGATATAAGACTTTTTTATGATGAATGTACTGCAACAAAGAAATGTTGAAACAATTGATAATAAATATTTTATGGCGAAGTAAATGCTATTATTTTTTTTTAAACACTTATAATTTCGTTTGAATAAATTAATGAAAACATGTTACAATTTATAAAAGGACTACTCTTATTATGATTACAACCCAAACTCCAATTATAAATACACGTTAGTAATGTTATATAAATTGTATGTACACACAAATTAAATTTGCAACTCAAATTAAGCAATTTGTGTGTCACATATTGGCGCTCCAAAGTGTGGGGCTATACAAATTAAATTAATTTAAATTTGTACACAAAATTTGTTGTGTTACATCTTGGTGTCCCAAGAACTTGGGGCCACATAAATTACATTATTTCAAATTTATGTTAATTTGTTGTGTTACACTATACTATTAAAATTTCTAAGATGGCACCTACATAGGGGATAACTTTAATTGAACTGTTGTCAATTGCCAAAAAGGTGGGGATACAAATCAATTGCAAAATTGGGGGCTCCCCATGGAGCGTACAAGTGCCGTTGAAAAAAACTAAATCTGGGATATGTTTGTATGTAAATAAAATCTCTTTTGTAAATAAATTCTCTTTTATATATATATTTTTTAAATAAAATTTATCGGAAAATCATAGCCCTCAAGCTATAACATTTTTCTTTTTTTTTTCTTTTATGAATTTGCTAACTGCTATAATTTTTTTATTGTTCGACTAAGCTTTTCGTCATTACTGACATCTTCAGGTCTTAAACAACGTCTGTCAACTGTACGTTGTAGGCTTTTATACTTTAGGCCCCTCCCCTTATGTCATCGCCCCTCCTATTGGTTCTAGCTGCTACCGCTCTTCACGGGAACTTTGTCTACCTTTTTCCGTTAGGCATTTTTCTAACGTCCGTCAAATTGTTTCAAGAATCTCCCGTTAATTTCTTCATTCTTGACTTATAATTTTTTGTATAACCTTTTACATTTCGTCATTTTTTAGCGTGTTATTCTTATTATTTTAATTTATTTTTGTTTATTGTTTAATATATAATAAAATATTTCTTCATTTGTAAAATCCACTTTTATATTCATTAATTTATTTTTATCTTCTTTTTTAACTTTAAGTATTTCTAGTTCTTCTATTAATTTTCTTTTTTGCGGATTGTTTTCTATTTTGATTATTTCCTTTATTTGATTATTATTGTATTTTCTTTAATTCTTTTTGTTTGAGTTCTTCATTTTCTAGATAATTTATAGCTCTATAGCAAAATGAATTTAATGCTGCCATTTTATAATTGACTGGATGATATGATTCTTGTGGAATTATTAAATCCGAGTAAATCATATCATCCACAAGAATCATATCATCCAGTCAATTATAAAATGGTAGCATTAAATTCATTTTGCTATAGAGCTATAAATTATCTAGAAAATGAAGAACTCAAACAAAAAGAATTAAAGAAAATACAACAAATAGCAAAAAATAATAATTACAACCCTAAAATAATTAATAGAATAGTTAAGAAAATAGAGGAAAATAAAGAAATAGAAAATAACAAATAAGAAAAAACAAATGAAGAAAAGAAATATAAAGGAGCAATAACATACATACGATATCAAACAAAAATGTTACAAAAATGTTTCGAAAAATATGAAATACAGATAGGAATAAAGAAAACGAAAAATGTATTCGAATATATAAAAAATGATAAAACAGAAGAAATTCCATTAACAGAAAAAAGCGGCGTATACAAATTAAAATGTGGGGAATGTAATAAGATATATCTGGGCGAAACTGGAAGAAAATTTAAAATTAGAATGAATGAACACGCAAAAGGAGAAGGGGTTAGAGTAACGAACTCACTATATGCAAGACATTTCAACGAATCAGGCCATAAATTCATAAATCCCAATGAAAATATGGAAATAATCAAAATAGAAAACAATCCGCAAAAAAGAAAATTAGTAGAAGAACTAGAAATACTTAAAGTTAAAAAAGAAGATAAAAATAAATTAATGAATATAAAAGTGGATTTTACAAATGAAGAAATATTTTATTATATATTAAACAATAAACAAAAATAAATTAAAATAATAAGAATAACACACTAAAAAATGACGAAATGTAAAAGGTTATACAAAAAATTATAAGTCAAGAATGAAGAAATTAACGGGAGATTCTTGAAACAATTTGATGGACGTTAGAAAAATGCCTAACGGAAAAAGGTAGACAAAGTTCCCGTGAAGAGCGGTAGCAGCTAGAACCAATAGGAGGGGCGATGACATAAGGGGAGGGGCCTAAAGTATAAAAGCCTACAACGTACAGTTGACAGACGTTGTTTAAGACCTGAAGATGTCAGTAATGACAAAAAGCTTAGTCGAACAATAAAAAAATTATAGCAGTTAGCAAATTCATAAAAGAAATAGTAAGGATGGCTGCTAATTTAAACAATACGAAGAATATAACATTTTTACTTAATACTTTTAACATAATACAAATTTATTTTAAATCTTGAGCGGTGCAACCCAATACACCTATGACATTATTGTCCACTCAAGATTATTAGGGCTCCCCCTCCCCGTTCTTCAAAATCAATAATTTCTACTTACACCAGTTTTGTAGAGGAGGACCATCATTGTCACACCCCATGTCTGAGGTTTGCTCCAACCATGGTCCTCCCCTAAAAAGCCAAAATCCACGATCAGGGCTAGTGAGGCCGTGAGCTCCCGAAAATGTGGGAGAGTCCCTTCTGAAAACATTTAAATATACCAATACATTTGTTATACATCTATTTTGTACAGTAAATTTTTAAATTTGTAGCATTGTGCGTACCCACTATTTCCCATTTAGCTAATTCTGCAACATGTATGCATTGTCCATCTTGACCTCTATTATTTCATATGGGCCTTCATATAATAAAAAGAATTTTTTAATCTCTCTCTTGTGCGTTCGACGGCATGTCTTACCAATGTAACGAGTCTAAATTTACATAAATATTATTTTCAAATTTTATAAAGTCTGAACATGTGAGGCCCCTTAAAGTGAGGCGATTGCCAGTGAGAGTTTCATGACCATATATGGTTATGAAGCATAATGAAAATCTATTTATAGCCAGTGATTAACTCCGCTAGTATGCTGTTGACGAAAGTCAGTTCGTTGCAAGTTAAAAAGGTGATACTAAACTCAGCGGAACGTTTCAATACCAAGGGCGAGGAGTTACCAGTTTAAAGACAAAACAAATGGAAATTTTTAACACTGAAAGTCAGTCGACGATCAATCGCGGGCGCCCGCATAAACCGCAAATCATAAAATCTGAAAGTGTAACTAATATTGGAACGTAAATATAAATCAAGTAAACAATCAGTGGTCAGTAAAAAGATTAGGAATAAATTGACAGTTCGGCCGTAAGATGTAAAAAGTGAAAACGTGTGATAATATATTCACATACAAATACAAATAAATAAAATTATTGTTATTCCACTTACCTTAAAAAATCTTCTCTCAGCCCAGGGTTACGTCACACGGACGCAACTCGCATTTTGTGAAGAGATTAAAAAATCTTTTAATATATAATTATTTCATTTTTGTATTGTTCTCTAATCATGACATATTCTTTCCCAAAAATCAAGACAAATTAAAAGTTCTTTAAATGTTAGTGAAACCTCTTATATTAACAAAACTAAATATACCTCTTATATTTACAGAAAACCGCCCAGCCTGCTCGCGCACACATTCATTTCATTACAAAACCCCTTTTATTTATATATATATACCCCATTTTATTCAAAATAATTAAGTATTCGGTGTCATACTGTTACGCAAGGTTCCTGCGGGTCACATGGCATCTCCTCGAGCTAGCGACATATCACTCACTCAGTTCTCTTTTGAAGTTTCCGAAAAGTTTACGTTGTTAAATTTTGTTAGATACTGCACTCACTTGCACATTTGTTTTAAATCCTGCCCTCACTTTCGATTGATATTGAAATGTTATTGTTGAGCCCTGTTTGACCGGCTGCCTGCGCAGGCTAGAGTCGGTGAGGAACTGCGGGAGTGTCTCTAAGTCCCCTCTCCTAGATTTGGGTCCGACAAGGCGGAAAGCAATGCCTTGTAATTTGTAGTCATAGTTACTGTTCAGCCAACACATGGGTTTTTCGTGTTTTAGACGTTGACGATATTTAGTGTTCACTGGTCGACGTCACAAAATAGGCGGGACTTCGTCAAGACTTCCGCCGTCACAAATGCACATGTTATAAAGAATTCACCATCGGGCCATGTTGTTTTTGTGCTTCTTGGCGTCATCTGCGCACATGCTGGTGCTAGCGCGTGTTGCTCAACTCGACAATTCTGGGAATTTTAATGCGCAGTTGCACCTTGACACATTCCATCACCCAGCTACAGCGTACCGTTTCTTTGTTTGAACAAAACTTCTACTCAAACACGTGTCTGGCCACACAGATGAAAATGAATTTTAAAATATTCTAATAAAATACAAACCCAATTTAATAAAATAAAAAGTCCCCCTTTTGCCCCGTTACAATACCCCCGCAATGAGAGATCTGTCGAAACAGAAGAAATCTCATTGCTAAACCCCTAAGAGGATCGGTGAGGATATGGTGCCAACAAACCCCCATTAGTTCTTATACATCATGGGTAAACTACCCCCCTGGCTCGGCGACCATGGCCGCACCTGAACGAGATTACTGGACTTCTCTGTACGAGATCCCAACACCATAAAATCGAACAGACACGCACCACAGCACACCTAACCTTCTCGCATGCCACCCCAAAATCCAAACCCCTGGCCTTATACCATGCCAGATCCTCAACCGATATGTTCCCCCTTATCATGCACACTGGGCTGCCTCTAGCAGTTACTGGGCTCGTACAACACACACCTATAATTACTACGTCTTAGCAACAATTTTATTCTTACATTCAAAAAATTTATTTAAGTTGAAATCAAACTGCTCTATCTCCATTACTTTCTTCAAAATAAAAAAAAATAAAATCTTTTATCTGAATTGACTAATTCTCTTCACTACTATTCATAATCACAAAAACAAATAAATTGAACATCTAACTACACATGAACTCATTTATCCTAACATTTGATTATACATACATACTAAACAATATAATTCAATAAAACCCTAGTGATACACATAAATGATAATACAATCAAAATTCAAAACATCAAGTAGATGGCAGGCACAGAAAATCGAATTTTTTTTTTTCAAAAAAAATTTTAATTTATTAAAATATACTTTTCTCAATATTAAGAAAATTTAAAATTATTTGAATCAATCAAACAACAAAATTCGCATTACTTCATTGCCAAAACTGGTCTGGTTTATAACATCATCCATCAGCTGATCAAACTGGGTCAAGTCCAGAACCTTGACCTACACAGGTTATACATAGGCTACATCATAAAATACATTAATCATCTTTAAAATTTTTTACCTTCAAACCTAATAAAACAATAAAATAAGACATTTAAAATTACCATAGTATTATTACAATTAACACTAAAATTGACATTTAAATTACTCAAAATTACACATTTTACAACTTTACTTTATTCTCAAATTCTATTAAAATTGTCACTTGTTTCAATTAAAATTCTATATTTTTACTATGACTCTCTTTCTTTAATATTCTCAATCTCCATTAGCTTGGGTGATTCAATTACTCATAATAACTTGATTTACCACTTGGCATGTATACATTTATAATCTTCCCCTTCTGACTTTAATACTACTAACAGCTTTAACTAATACTACACCCATCTCTATCAAATACATCTATCAAACAATCTCTAAACCCAACTTACTACTCAACTCATTTCGCATCATTCTACTCTTATATAAAAAAAAAAAAAAACTCTCTAACCCTTTGTACTCAGGATGTGTGTTTCCCTCCCAAAGCTCATGCCCTTATCTGGTCCCTGGATTCTACCTAAGGCAGCCCTTTCTGGCGCTAAACGGTCCCTTCCTGTCCCAACCCTTTTGTTGCGGACTCCTACCACACCACCCCGTCTTACAAAATTCCCATCAACTAATTACCATTCTCATTACATCACTTCAACTACAACAAAATATCTCCATTTACTTATTACATCAATATATCAATCATTACTCTACATATATTCCCCATAGCTACTGTGTCACCATTACATCTCAAATTCTACATTACATTAATTCACAACAATACTTATTCTCTCTATTACCCCTTTAAACTCAACTTGGACTGATTTAAATGTCCTAACAAAATGTTAATCACCCAAAATCTACCTTTTTTTTATTTTTTACACATTTAAAATTCTTAACTATATCAAATTATTTTCATCATTTAAAATAAAATCTTTAACACATTAGAATCACTATTCAAACATTAATTACATTCCATCTTCCCCATATTCAAATATTTAACTAACTTGAAAATTTGCAAATCGTTTATAAGTGACATTGCACAGCTGATCAAACTGATTTTCTTAGCAAGGTGAATGACCTTGTTATAACCACATTTCAAAATTATATCAATTACTCATTTCATCAATCCTTATCTCTAACACAATAAAATAATACATTTATAAGACAGAATAAACACAGTATAATAAACATACGAACACCTATTTATCAAATCATAATACAATTATTTAATTAGTGCAGGAGCGAGTTATCATCTTTAAGTTACAAATTTTAATTCGTGGCTCACCTGAGCAACCACCCAGCCACACACACTATTATTTTTTTCTGTTGGACTGTTGCGCCCATGTGCTTCCACAAGGACGGCATAGGTGGAGGAATTTTACATCTCCGTGTCCTTGCTTCAGCGTTACATTGGAAATTATTTGATATCATTATATCTTTGTTACAAATTTATACGCCCTTAAAACGGGTCTACCACCTGGCCTTGCTGTTCCTACTCGAACAGAGTGGCAGCCGCTGTTCCATAGTTCCGGGATTTCCCCTAATTTCACCCCCCATCAATTTCAAATATAAACCAATTTCAAGCGAGCTATGGTCAAGGTTCTTAATTTATGGCCATAGCTGACCGCTAGCCAAAACCACGATTAGTGCTGGTAAGGCAGTAATCGCCTGAAAAGTCGGGGAAATCAACTCTAATTTCAAGCATGTTCTAATCGTCATTAATATGCACGGCACGGCAATCTATCAGGATACAATATAAAATTGTATAAAAAGGTGTGCCGTGCATTTTACGCCATTTTGGCCTCCGATGGAGGTAACACTCTCTGTTACCCCCAACCCTTTCTGCTATCTACTGTGGCATATGCCACCACAGCGATAGCACACTAATAACTAAACTAAATCTTTCTACAATAGCAGTCCCTACATTCCTTTATTATATCACTTCTATAAACACCACTCTACCCCCCAAAATTATCCACACATCTTGTATGACAACAAGATCTAATTTATTTTACACACTTCAACACGTTCCAACTCTCACTGATACTATGAACTTTACCATTATTTGGTCACTTATTTACTAGAATTGATATAAATTTAAAATTATAAACATTCCAAATTATATTTTGGTATCTATTTACACTGGAGGCTGACTTTATCCTTAACACTATCTGGGTTGGTAAGGCCTAGACCGCCCAAAAAGTCGGGGTTTTGCTGCAAAGAGAATTGGGACGAGGTAAACCTACTTCGTGAATTCACGTCCTCTTACTAACACAAAACCCATTACTTACATTCTCCCATTTATTCTCAACTGCCGTCTACCTTACCCCCACCCCCTTGCAACAAAATTCAATCTTTTCAGATCACACTGAAACTATTGTCAATGGCTACATTTATCTTTGCCATTAACACTAAAATTTTAATTTGGATGCACTGCCTTTATTATATGTGCAGCCTCCATTATTTACAAACACTCTTAAGGCAGTACAGGTACGTGACAGGTACACCTGGCCGCTGCGCCTTGAGTGTATTAAAAAATCATTTATGCCACGTACCTTTAGGGGTCCCCCTCCCCGTTCAAAATGTGGTGTAAATTTCAAATTTTGACCAATTTTGGTGGAGCCGGACCATCGTTTCACCACCCAAAGGAAGATCTGCCAACCATGGACCGCCTCCAAGTTCCGAAAACCATGGCCAAGAGTGGTAAGGTCGTGACCGCCCGAAAATGGGGGAGAGTCCCTTCTGAAAACATAAAACAACATTTTAATACTCTCTATAAAATGCAAGCATTTAAAGTGACCTATATAACTTCAAGTTCGTCGCATTTTGTGTACCCACTATTTCCTGCGTTGCTGGATTCCGTAACACATACGCATTTTGCATCTTTATTTCCACATTTTCATATGGCCCTTCATATAACAGGAAAAACTTCTTTATTTCTTTATCTTGTGCACTTGACAAATCATGCCTCTTTACCAACACTAATTGACCTACCTCATATTTGGTCCATTTACCTTTCGCATCATGTCTCTGCTTCCTCCGTTCTCCTTTTGTAAGTAAATTTTCATTTGCTAATCTGATCTTCATGTTTACGTCTATAATTTGATTTTCTGGTGGGTATTCAAACAGTTGTTCCAATATTCTGGGTGGCCTTGTTCCTCTGATCAATTCATGCGGCGTAAATCCGGTGGATTCATGGGTGGTACAATTCAGCCACTCCTCTACTCTCTTAACGTAGGATGGCCATTCTGTGTGCTTGGCGTGACAATACGCCCGAAATATCCTACCAATCTCATCACCCGTTCTGCCTGGTTCGACTGTGGATGGTAAACTGCCGTATGCTTGGGTATGATGCCTTCCCATCCAAGCGTCTGTCGCCACTTGCCGCTTATAAATTGTGGTCCATGGTCAGATAAAATTATTTTTGGTTTCCGTACATTAATCATGTAATCGCTTACTATTTTTTCGCTGAGGACTTTGCTCGTCGCTCTCTTAATACTATACAATTTAACAAATTTCGAAAAAGTGTCTAAAACTACAAATACATACAACACACCACCTCTACCTCTAGGCAGTGGCCCATACAAATCAACTGCAACTAAATCAAATGGTCTCTCAACTTTTATATAATTCATCTCCCCTTCTACTCTATAGTTCCACTACCTTTGATTTCTGACACAAATCACAAACTCTTAACACTCTTCTAACTCTCTTCTCCATATTCTTAAATATACATGATTCCTTTAAGACGTTAGCACACTTTCTTGCCCCAAAATGCCCATACCTTATATGGCAATCCCAAATAATTTTATCTACCAACCCTTCTGGTATAACTAGCCTCCAATCACGCTCCCCCCTGCGTTAACTCAGATTAGTAAGAGACTTATACCATTTAAATATTGGCTTACCCAGGATAACTCACCTTCCAATCCAAAGTCCGTCCCACGAACGGCGTAATACAAGCAGGGTTCAAGGTTAACTCAGTAACATACTCAACTTGCATTTATGTAAAACAACTCAAATTTTATTAGACCATTATATTTATTATTTCCTTTTACTACTTCTGACTTTACTTGTTTCACAGAATTTTCTATTCAAACTTCTACTGTCATTTTATTAATTTTCTTTTCAAATCTACACCACAACAAAAGATTTACTCAGACAT
The DNA here is from genome assembly GCA_034769895.1 of Magicicada septendecula. NCBI lineage: Eukaryota > Metazoa > Arthropoda > Insecta > Hemiptera > Cicadidae > Magicicada > Magicicada septendecula. The sequence continues at coordinate 476,303,280 of CM068373.1, forward strand.
TATTACTTATGTTAATTCTTAATTTAAAGAATGCTACCCAGTTTGCTCACACGCACACACATACAAATTACCCCCTTTTTATTTAAAATAATAATATATTTGAATGGATACAGTTACGTGTGCAGCTTCGTTTCTACCGACCGCATGGCGCGTCACCCAGAGTTCCCTAATTCGATGTTCAAAACATTGTGGTTTCACTGGTATTAAACTTCTCACTGATTTTACTGTATATATTATTAATTTATACTGCTTTACACATCTCTGGTACACTTGTTTGGTCGGCCGACCTTAATATGCTCGAGCTAAGATTTTTTATGACCGCGCGGTCTGAAGGTGTTATTCGACTGGGGAGAGAACTTTATTTTACGATGTGACATCCGGGCGGGCATCACTGCCTTGCCGGTGAACAAATTTCATCGCCGCACACAGCCTTAGTTGTCCAAGTTTTTTAGTGGCTGTACACCTGGCACACAGGATTTACGTGTGCTGTATGTCGACGATATTTCACTGCCTTTACTTTCGTTTATGTACAGTTAGGCGCTCCGCAGATGCAGGTGCTTGTGCATTTGTGAGTGGACGTCACACAACCGCAAAGTTCTCGGAAGTGTGCTACAGTTGACAACGCCTTCTTTCCACATATTTCAACACAGTTACAGCGTACCTTTGCATTGTTTAGACTGCGAGTTAAATTCAACCAAGGACTGGACACATATATGAAATGAATTTAAAGTATTTTAAAAGATGAAAACCAAAATTAATGAAGTAAAAAAACCCTTCTAATTCGCCCCATTACAATACCCCCCCCCCAATGAGAGATCTTCTGTCGAAACAGAAGAAATCTCATTGCTAAAACCCCTAAGAGGACCGGTGAAGAACTGGTGCTAACAACCGCCTTTTGCTCTTACACTTCATGGGTAAACGACCCCCCTGGCTCGGCGACTATGGACGCATCTGAACGAGATCACTGGACTTCTCTGTAGGAGATCCCAACACCAAAAAATCGAACAGATACGCACCACAGTGCACCTCACCTTCTAACATGTTTCCCCAAAAAATCCAACTCCCTGGCTCAGATCATGCCAGATCCTCAACCGATATGTTCCCCCTTTTATGCAAACTGGGTCGCCTTTGGCAAATACTGGGCGCATACATACACCTATAATATTTTCTAAACAAACTCATCATTTAAAATCACAAAATATTCACTATTCTTTTAAGTTCAAAATCAGATTGTATAAAAAAAAAAAAATCTCTTATCCGAATGGATTGATTCTCTTGGTTATTATTACTAATTAGAAAAACAAATAAATTGAATATTGAATTAAAACATGAACTGCCTTATCCTGACATTTGATTATACATATATCCTAAATAATATAATTCAATAACACTATTACTACGCATAACAATAATACAATCGGAATTTAAAACATCAATTTGATGCAGGCACCAAAAATATATTTTTTTTTCTACTACCCCCCTTTTAATCCCTTAACCCCTGATACCCGTTACACATTAATGTGTTCTGCGCTAGGCTTCTTGGCCTTTTACAGCCTCATCCTAGCCGTAAACCACATCTCCCTCGTGACCTGTAACTGGGTCACCGCCCATCCACACTCACTATTACCCCCCCTGGACTGTAGCGTCCAGTTGCTTTCACAAGGACTGATGCGGAAGGGGTGGACATTTTTTCTTTTATTCCACCCCCATCCTTGCTTCGGTGTTACAATAAAATTCGGTATTACACCTACTGTTCTTGATTTATACACCCCTAATGGACTACCACCCCTATCTGGGTGAAAATAGACCTGTTCCAAAATTTGGTAGATTCCCCAAAAAATAGCCCCCCTACTAAATCTAACAAACCACCGTGTTGACAAAATAAAACAAACCACAAGCCGGTTATATCAGGTAAAATTTATGATTTGCCACAATTAACTACTTTCACGGTCATGATCCGGTGAGGTCATGGCCGCACTTAGGTCGGGAATCTACAGTTAAAACATAAAATGTAGATTGACATTAATAAAAATTATATGAACAGTAACATACACATCTTAGGTTCCTCAAACATTTTTGATAGCATTCACGCAAAATTTCCTTCAGGTTCCAATTTAAGTAAAGTACATATTCCATTTGTTTAACAATTATATTTGAAATTTGAATCAGAATATATATGAATATATTATTAAAATCATCTTTCCAACTAATTTCATTATAAAAATAATTGAATTATATTTAATTTCTCAAACTCTAAATTGCAATAATTAGCTCATTATTATTTTGTCTGTAAAAAATTAACTTCAATTCTTTTATGTCACAATAAGATTTTGCTGCTGGCAATGATTTAGCAGACTACAACATTTTTGTTATTGTCAATTTAGCATGACTATAGACATTAGTCACAACATACAACACACCTGTTTACATTAGCAATAGTCTGCCAGACTGGTGTTATAAACACTGTTATGAACACTCACATAGACTAAACATTCTGGTTACCTCACCCCTCATACCTGTACTTTTAATTTTCAATTTTTATAAATCTTTTAATGTTAACATATTTATCAGCTGGTACCAATTCAGATCAGACTTAATTTTGCTTCATTAATAAAATTGGCCCTTTTAAATTATTTGTTTACCTTGAAAATTCTTTAATAATCTCCACTCAAAACAGTTTAACATTAATTACAGCTATATGAAGTTAATGTATAAAATATATAAAATTACAGTTCAATTTGAATAAAAATGAAGTTGCACATCACTAACCTTCATATTATTAAGTTACTCCAATGACAACTCCAATTTAATTTAGTCTCTTCATACATTCCAAACAATTTCAATTACTTTAATTACGTTTATCAAAATGATTCTACGTGGTTTAATGTTTAATTTTTCTTAGTATTTCAATAAATTTTACAAACATTACATCATTAGTATCAAGTCTCTCTTTAAATTCCTCCACAATCACATTCTATATACCATTTATCTCTACTCCTAACCTAACATAGCAGGTACCACAAAATAATAATTAAACCTTTTGGTTACATAGCTTTTACTTTTAAAAACATTTTCAAAAATTATTTTTTCCTTCATTACCTGTAAATAGGTTATATGTTACATATACAGAATTATGGTGTATCGAGATGCGATTGAAGATGAACAGAACCCCACTTCTATGACAGTGAAAAACTACCCTTCTAACGGTACTGAATTCTATACCTGCCTCCTTTTTCCATAATAATAAACAAACCACAACCACTAATCTACGACCTCATCTCACTACACCATAATTCTATTGGATTATACAGAAAATTTTATTTCGTTTGTCTACTCAGCCACAAAACTTCTTCACTACCTACCTAATTAAGGGAGGAGTTTACAATTCATAAATAACGCCAGTTCATTGAATTTTGAGGATTACCCTAATGTATTATTTAGAATTAAGGCAATCAAATGGTTCCAAAAAGTGTGCCAATGTATGTAACTATTGTTATGTTTTCTCTAAGGGGATGGTTAAGGAGATCGGGAAGATAAAAAAGGTAAGGATTATTAAAAGGTCAAGAACTAGGACTAAAGGTAAGGACGAAGCTTCCTCCGAAAATAAGGGTAAATGGAGAAAACCAAGGCTCGCGTGGGCAGGGGCGCGTCCCTGAAGTAGACGAACCCCACTGGGACAAGTGGGGAACATCTACCCGCTACCACTTACTGTTTTATATTAACTTCCTAATTTTATAGTTATTTATTATATGTTCAATTACAAGATTCAATGTATTATTTTATTTTAACCAATACTTTTTTTAATTGGTGGCGTTATGGGTACCCACTATTTCCCCCGTCATTTGGTTTCGTAAAACGTAGGCATTATCCATTTTAATGTCAACAACTTCATACGGTCCTTCATACAACAAAAAGAATTTTTTGATCTCTTTATCTTGTGCACTTGATAAATCGTGTCTTCTCACTAATACTAACTGCCCTATCTCATATTTGACCCACTTACCTTTGCCATCATGCTTTCTCTTCTCTCCCTTAGTGAGCAGACTCTCGTTGGCAAGTCGTATTTTTACATCTTTGTCCAAAACTCTTTCTTCCGGTGGATATTCAAAAAGTTGTTCTAATATTCTGGGTGGACAGCTTCCCTTGATTAGTTCGTACGGTGTAAATCCTGTAGAATCGTGGGTTGTGCTGTTTAACCAATCCTCCACTTTCTTCACATACAAAGGCCACTCTGTGTGTTTGGAGTGGCAATACGCCCTGAATATTTTGCCGATTTCTCGCATCACCCGCTCTGCCTGGTTCGACTGTGGATGGTAAACTGCCGTATGTTTGGGTATGATGCCTTCCCAGCCAAGAGTCTGTCTCCACTTGCCGCTGATGAACTGCGGTCCATGATCAGATAAAATTACCTTCGGCTTCCCTACGTTGATCATTTAGTCCTGGGTGATCTCGCTGAGTACTTTGCTAGTAGCTCTCTTTACACTGTATAACCTAACAAACTTGGTAAAAGTATCCAAAACAACAAAAATATATACCACTCCTCCTCTACCTTTAGGCAATGGCCCATACAAATCTACTGCAACTAAATCAAAAGGTCTTTCTACTTTAATATACTTCATTTCACCTTCAACCCTGTAATTTACTACTTTAGACTTTTGACACAGATCGCAAACTCTTAATACTCTTCTAACTCTCTTCTCCATATTTTTAAAAACACAAGATTCTTTTAGTACAGTTGCACATTTTTTTGCCCCGAAATGACCATATCTTATGTGGCAATCCCAAATAATTCTATCTACTAATTCATTAGGTATCATTAACCTCCAATCCCGTTCACCCCTTCTACTTTCTTAAACAGAATTCCCTTATGTATCTGGAAATGTGTATTATACTCTGAACCATTAACATCTGCTTCTAAACTATTTATTATCTTACCTAATTTATTTTCTGATCTTTGTCTATCTTTAATTTCCCTTAAATCCTCCCCAAAAATTCTATCTTCCCGAGTTAATCGAAAAATTTCTATTTCTTTCAGGTCTCTCCCTGTCTTATTATCGATAGTGTCTACTCTGGACAGAGTGTCCGGTACTTTATTATCTGACCCCTTAATATACTCCCAAGAAAAGTTGTACTCTTGTAAAGCTAATACCCACCTGGTTAATCTGCTATGCGTCAGCTTACATGTATTTAGGAATGATAAGGCCTTATGATCGGTCCTGATGACGGTTTGGTTTCCTAGCAGGTAAGTGCGGAATTTCTTCACAGCGAAGACGATGCTCAGCAATTCCTTTTCGGTAGTGGTGTAATTTTTTTCTGCTGCCAATAAGGTTCTGCTGGCGAAAGCGATGGTCCTGTGCTCCTGATCCTCACCCTCCTGGTAAAGCTCTGCGCCGAGGGCTATGTTGCTGGCATCCGTCTGTAAATAAAACTTTCTCTGAAAATCGGGGTGATTCATCATTATTGTGTCTATAAATTTCTCTTTGATTTCATTGAAAATAGTTCTCTCCTCCTCTCCCCATTTCCATTGTTTATTCTTTTGTAAAACAGCACTTAATTTAGAGGTAATATGTGCATAATTTCTCTGGAATTTTCTATAAAAGTTGCATAATCCTAGAAAGCTCTGCAACTGTTTAATATTCTTTGGTTCTGGAAAACGTATGATAGCTTCTACTTTGTCTGGGTTTGCTAAAATTCCTTCAGGAGTTATAATGAAACCCAAAAAATGTATTTTGGTTTGTAAAAATTTCGACTTATCCCAATTAACTGTCAGACCCCCTTTTTGTAACTTGTCTAACACATACTCAATATGTTCTAAATGTTCCATGAAAGTTCTGGATGCTATTAGTATATCATCAACATATACAGTCAGAAAATCTAAGTCTTTTGGTTGTAATATCATGTCTAAACATTTAATAAAACTCGCTACACTAGTATTAAGCCCAAATGGCAGGCGTTTAAATTGATAGTTTTTTCCATTGAAAAGAAACGCAGTAAATTTACGGCTTTCTGGCACTAATGGGACTTGCCAGTAGCCCGCCATTAAATCTAAGGACGTCATATATCTGACTCCACTAAACTTTTGAAAAATTTCATTCATGGCTTCCGGTGATTCCCGGTCAGGTATTATAATCTGATTAATTTTTCTAGCGTCTAAGCACAATCTTACCTTTCCATCCTTTTTGATGACCACTACCAATGGATTCGAGTAAGGCGATATGGATCTTTCAATGATGTCCCCTTCCATCATGCAGTCCAACTCTTCTTGAACGGCTCTCCTCTTTGAAAATGGCTCTGGATAACTTCTCTGCATGTAGGGTGAGTGCTCTCGAATCTTCAGCTCGCATACATAGTCCCTGGCTTTTCCAGGCAACTCAGCAAACACATCTCTAAAACGTTCAATAACTGCCCACAACTCCTGTCGTTGGGGGCTCCCTATAACTCCACCCTCTTTAAAAAATGTCTCTGCCCTATTTTCCCATACTCTCTCATCATTCTCCATGCTCTCACTCTCTTGACACACATTCACTCTTGTTTCTATAATTCCCTCGCCTACTCGGTTTTGTATCATCTTTACACCCGTAACTCTAGCCTTATCTAACACCCTCTTAAAATCTACCCTGATTGGTTCATGCCCCTTATTAAATTCCACTATTCTCCGGTTAAAATCAATTACTGCTTTATTTCTCTTCAAAAAATCATTTCCCAGAATTATGTCTAAATTCAAACCCTTAACTACTAGAAAAGTATTCCCAAATTCTATTCCATTAATATATATGTTTAATTGAACTTGTTTAGTGACTCGTTTACTTCGTACTCCCTTCACCCCCACTACTGTTACTCCCGCTACTGGTAATGATGGAATATTCTTATTTACCCTTTGTAATTCACCCAGTACATTCTCTGAAACTACTGATATCTCGCTACCCGTATCAATCAATGTTTTGTAATCCTTACCTTCTATGGTTATAAATACCTCCGTCAGTCCGGTTTTGGTTTCTGTCATTCGTGCAGCGTCCTCCTCCAGTAACTCCTCCGCCATGTCTCTGATAATTATGTTGCTGCGATAGTTATGCTCCTCTTGGACCCCCAGGTTCTCCTCCGACAATGGATGGGCCCGGTTCTCCATTGTCTCCTCTAGTTTCCCGTGGATGGACCTGCTACTGCCTGGCTGTATCCACCTCTGCCTCTATTTCCACTTCCGTTTCCCATCGATGCTCCTCTAGCGTTCTCGCCTCCTCTCTGCGGTTGACTTTGTGGCTGATATGTCCGCTCATTGCGTTGACATTCTCTTGGTTTGTGACATCTAAAACATGTGGTTCTTATTGAATAATTATTTACATTACAATCGACACACCTCCAACTCTCGCCTCGATTATCATTATTTCCCCCTTGCGCCCCTCGGTGAAAATTTGGTATTCCCCGGGATTGATTATGATTACCATTCATATGTGTTATTGGTGCGTTTATTCGCCTACTCATATCACGTTCCCGTATATTCTGAAAAATTCCAGTATTTTCTCTAGTTCTGTAATCTCTAGAATCTCGCGGGTCCTTAGCGTAATCTGTATTTCCCTGGGCAAATGCTTACTTATGTGACGGACGAATGACCGAAACGGTAATGGTGGCTCTAAATATTTGGCCTCATTGTATAATCGCATTACATATATAGTTACGTTGTCCCCTTGGGTCCCAAAATTACCTGGTCCCATAATTTTACTCCGCAATATTTCTTGTTCCTCCTCCGACCAATATTTCTCTCTAAAGGCCGTCTCAAAACACTGATAATTTACCCAGTCTACTTTATGTACCTCCGCCCATACCGCAGAATTCCGTCTAAAACACTTCATTATTTTTAACAGTTGTACTTCCCAGCTACTTCTACAAAACTGATTAAATTCTTTGACTCTATTTAAAAACTGCATAGGGTGTACCCCCCTATTTTCACAATTAAACAACTCCAAATCAATATCGCTATTCACATCTTTAGTAATGACTATTTGTTCAGTAACACTATTAAGTTTTTCGTTTATAGCTATATTCAATTCATCTTTAACATTAATTATGCTCTGCTCAATTGATGCAAATATATTGTTATTTAAACTCTCAATTTGTACATGACGCTTATCTATAGTATTCACTGTATTTTGTATAGCTATATACAAAGTCCGTCGCACGAACGGTGTAATACAAGCAGGGTTCAAGGTTAACTCAGTAACATACTCAACTTGCATTTATGTAAAACAACTCAAATTTTATTAGACCATTATATTTATTATTTCCTTTTACTACTTCTAACTTTACTTGTTTCACAGATTTTTCTATTCAAACTTCTACTGTCATTTTATTAATTTTCTTTTCAAATGTACACCACAACAAAAGATTTACTCAGACATTATTACTTATGTTAATTCTTAATTTAAAGAATGCTACCCAGTTTGCTCACACGCACACACATACAAATTACCCCCTTTTTATTTAAAATAATATTATATTTGAATGGATACAGTTACGTGTGCAGCTTCGTTTCTACCGACCGCATGGCGCGTCACCCAGAGTTCCCTAATTCGATGTTCAAAACATTGTGGTTTCACTGGTATTAAACTTCTCACTGATTTTACTGTATATATTATTAATTTATACTGCTTTACACATCTCTGGTACACTTGTTTGGTCGGCCGACCTTAATATGCTCGAGCTAAGATTTTTTATGACCGCGCGGTCTGAAGGTGTTATTCGACTGGGGAGAGAACTTTATTTTACGATGTGACATCCGGGCGGGCATCACTGCCTTGCCGGTGAACAAATTTCATCGCCGCACACAGCCTTAGTTGTCCAAGTTTTTTAGTGGCTGTACACCTGGCACACAGGATTTACGTGTGCTGTATGTCGACGATATTTCACTGCCTTTACTTTCGTTTATGTACAGTTAGGCGCTCCGCAGATGCAGGTGCTTGTGCATTTGTGAGTGGACGTCACACAACCGCAAAGTTCTCGGAAGTGTGCTACAGTTGACAACGCCTTCTTTCCACATATTTCAACACAGTTACAGCGTACCTTTGCATTGTTTAGACTGCGAGTTAAATTCAACCAAGGACTGGACACATATATGAAATGAATTTAAAGTATTTTAAAAGATGAAAACCAAAATTAATGAAGTAAAAAACCCTTCTAATTCGCCCCATTACACCCCCTTCTACTTTTTTAAACAGAATCCCTTGATATACTTGAAAACGTGTACTATATTCAGCCCCATCTACCTCCGCTTCTAAACTAACAATTATTTTACCCAATTTACTTTCAGATCTTTGCATATTCTTTATGTCCCTTAACTCCTCACCAAAAATTCTATCTTCTCTAGTTAATCTAAAAATTTCTATCTCTTTAAGGTCCCTACCTGTTTTATTTTCTATAATATCTACCCTGGAAAGTGTGTCTGGTACTTTATTGTCTGACCCCTTTATGTACTCCCAGGAAAAGTTGTATTCTTGTAAAGCTAATACTCACCTGGTTAGACGACTGTGCGTTAATTTGCAAGAATTCAGAAATGACAGTGCCTTGTGGTCCGTTCGGATTACCGTTTTATTTCCCGGGATGTATGTCCGGAACTTCCCCACGGCGAACACAATACTCAAAAGTTCTTTCTCGGTGGTTGTATAATTTTTCTCTGCAGACAGAAGCGACCTACTGGCGAAGGCGATGGTAAGATGTCCCTTATCGCAGCCCTCCTGGTAGAGCTCCGCCCCTAAAGCTACATTGCTTGCATCTGTCTGTAAGTAAAAAGTTTTATTAAAATCAGGATGATTCATCATAATCATATGGGTAAATTTTCTCTTAATTTCGTTAAAGGCGTCGCGTTCCGTTTCTCCCCATTTCCACTGCTTGTTCTTCTGGCATACTGCACTTAGTTTCGATGTTGTGTGTGCGTAATTTTCTTGGAACTTTCTGTAGAAATTGCATAAACCTAAAAAACTTTGCAATTGCTTAATGTTTTTTGGTTCTGGGAAGCGCATAATAGCTTCTACCTTGTCCGGGTTAGCTAATATTCCCTCTTGCGTAATTATAAAACCTAAGAAATGTATTTCCGTTTGTAAGAACTTAGATTTATCCCAATTAACTGTCAGACCCCCCTTCTGCAACTCGTCTAACACATATTCTATATGCTCTAAATGTTCAGTGAATGTTCTGGATGCTATCAATATATCATCTACGTACACTGTTAAAAAATCTAAATCTTTAGGTTGTAATATCTTATCCAAACATTTAATAAAACTAGCAACACTGGTGTTTAACCCAAATGGTAGACATTTGAACTGATAATTCTTACCATTGAAAAGAAAAGCAGTATATCTCCGACTCTCTGCTGCTAACGGCACCTGCCAATATCCTGCTGTTAAGTCTAATGACGTCATGTACTTAACGCCACTAAATTTCTGTAAAATTTCATTGATTGGTTCTGGTGACTCCCGGTCAGGTATTATAATTTGATTTATCTTTCTAGCATCTAGGCATAGTCTTACCTTTCCATCCTTCTTAATCACTACGACTAACGGGTTTGAGTATGGCTATATCGATCGTTCAATGATGTCTCCCTTCATCATCCGGTCTAATTCCTCCTGCACGGCTCTTCTTTTTGAAAATGGTACTGGATAACTCCTCTGCGTGTAGGGTGAGTGTTCACGAACCTTCAGCTCACATATATAGTCCTTCGCTCTCCCTGGCGATTCATGAAACACATCCCTGAAACGCTCCACAACTCCTCTCGCTGAGTATTTCCTATAACTACACCTTCATTAAAAAATCTGTTGGCTCTATTTAATCACACACTCTCATCACTCACATGCTTTCTCCCTCCTCGTTTTCTATACTCTCACTCTCTCGACACATATTTATTTTAGTTTCTATCTCTCCATCGCCTACCTGCTTGTGTATCATTTTTATTCCCGTAACTTTAGCTTCACCTACTACTTTCTTAAACTTTACCCCGACTGGTTTACTCCCATTTTTAAATTTTACTATTTGTTTACTAAAGTCTATTATTGCCCCATTTCTCTCCAAAAAATCATTTCCTAATATTACATCTAAACTCAATCCCTTAACCACTAGGAATGTGTTTTCAAATTCAATTTCGTTTATCGAGATATTTAATTGTACTTGTCTAGTTATTCTTTTACTTCTTACCCCAGTTACACCCACTACTGTGACTCCCGCAACTGGCAACGATGGTATATTTTTATTTATTTCTTTTAATTCTCCCATTACATTCTCAGAAATTACAGAGTTCTCACTACCTGTATCAATCAATGTTTTATAACTCTTACCTTCTATGGTGACTATCACCTCCGTCAATCCGGTTTTGTGCTCCATCACTTTGGTGTCCTCTTCTTCCAATAGCTCCTTCGCCATGTCCACCTTGATTATATTACTCTGGTATTCGTCTGTCACTTGGACCCGGTTCTCCGTTGACAATGGTTGGGCCCGATTCTCCATTGTCCTCCCTAGTTTACCGTGGAGGGACCTGCTACGGCTTGGTTGTTTCCTCCTCTACCTCGGTTGTAATTCCCACCTCCTCTCGGCGCTCCTCTACTGTATTCTGCTCCTCTCTGCTGCTGATTTGGCTGGTACGTCCACTCACTGCGTTGACATTCTCTCGGTTTGTGACATCTAAAACAAGTTGTTCTATTTAAATAGTTATCAACATTACAGTCGACGCATCTCCAACTCTCGCCTCGATTATCATTATTTCCCCCACGTGCCCCTCGGTGAAAGTTTGGTATCCCCCGGTGTTGATTATGATTACCATTCATATGTGTTACTGGTGTGTTTATTCGCCTACTCATATCACGTTCCCGTATATTTTGAAAAATATCCAATATTTTCTCTAGTTCTGTAATCTCTAGAATCTCGCTGGTCATCAGCGTAATCTGTATTTCTCTGGGCAAATGCTTACTTATGTGATGGACGAATGATCGAAACTGTAACGGTGGCTCTAAATATTTGGCCTCATTGTATATTCGCATTACATACATGGTTACGTTGCCCCCTTGGGTCCCAAAATTACCTGGTCCCATAATTTTACTCCGCAATATTTCTTGTTCGTCCTCCGACCAATATTTCTCTCTAAAGGCCGTCTCAAAACTCTGATAATTTACCCACTCTACTTTATGTACCTCCGCCCATACCGCGGAATTCTCTCTAAAACACTTCATTATTTTCAACAGTTGTACTTCCCAACTACTTCTACAAAACTGATTAAATTCTTTAACTCTATTTAAAAACTGCATAGGGTGTACCCCCCTGTTTTCACAATTAAATAATTCCAAGTCAATGTCGCCATTCATATCTTTAGTAATCACTATTTGTTCAGTAACACTACTAAGTTTTTTATTTATGGCTACATTCAATTCATCTTTCACATTGACTATATTCTGCTCCATTAATACAAATTTATCATTATTTAGACATTCAAATTGTTTATTATTTTTATCTATAGTATTTACTGTATTTTGTATAGCTTGTATCTCTGTTTTGCAATTTCAATTTCATTTATTTTGTCATTCGTACTAGTTTCATATGTTTCAACCTTATCAACTACACAATTAAACTTATACTCACTAACAGCATTACATTCATTTATCTTACATTCAAAATTTTCAGTTACCTCCTGTATTTGTTTATCGATTTTTTCTACCATACTACTTTCTATTTCGTCAATTCTATTATTCATACTATTTAATGAGTGACTCAACTTTTCGTTTAATTCAAATTTCCATTCGTTAAAATTACTTTCGCATTTCATTTTTACCTCATTAATGTCAAATTTTACATCAAATTTAGCGTCAAATTTACAGTTAAATTCACTTTTAATTTCATTCAATTTTATATCGTTATTGTCAAAACGATTATTCACACTCTGGTTAATATCATCGGACATTGCTCTCATAAAATTAAATATGTCACTCATTGAATACTCTTTTTCTTTTGTTTTACTTATTACAGGAGTAGAATTTGCTCCTACCTCACTAATCTTGATAGATTCGTCTACATTAGTGTCACTAATTGACAGTGGCTCTGTCTGGATACCTGAATCGCTTTTATCAGCCGATTCAGTTGACATATTTTCATTACTTTCGTTCATTACTTTACATTCGGCTTTATCGCCTACAATTACATCAACTTCATTTTCGTTAGTGGCCATCTCTTATTCTTTATAATTTATATTTGTTAATTTACTTTAATTAATTTAATTTATCATAATACAATTTCGATCTTATGCAACTCATGCATAAATTACGTACTTCTACGCATTTTTTTCGTACCGTTACTTAACCTCGAATCACGCTTGCATTTTACTTGTAGGTGTGGTCTTTATATTTTAATTTCAATTTATAAAAACTGTCCCTTTCGGACGCGCCAATTGTGATAATATATTCACATACAAATACAAATAAATAAAATTATTGTTATTCCACTTACCTTAAAAAATCTTCTCTCAGCCCAGTGTTACGGAAGAATGTTGGAATGCAAGAATGATTTAAGGTTGTTTCAATAACTGACGCAACTCGCATTTTGTGAAGAGATTAAAAAATCTTTTAATATATAATTATTTCATTTTTGTATTGTTCTCTAATCATGACATATTCTTTCCCAAAAATCAAGACAAATTAAAAGTTCTTTAAATGTTAGTGAAACCTCTTATATTAACAAAGCTAAATATACCTCTTATATTTACAGAAAACAGCTCAGCCTGCTCGCGCACACATTCATTTCATTACAAAACCCCTTTTATTTATATATATACCCCATTTTATTCAAAATAATTAAGTATTCGGTGTCATACTGTTACGCAAGGTTCCTGCGGGTCACATGGCGTCTCCTCGAGCTAGCGACATATCACTCACTCAGTTCTCTTTTGAAGTGTCCGAAACGTTAAATTTTATTAGATACTGCACTCACTTGCACATTTGTTTTAAATCCTGCCCTCACTTTCGATTGATATTGAAATGTTATTGTTGAGCCCTGTTTGACCGGCTGCCTGCGCAGGCTAGAGTCGGTGAGGAACTGCGGGAGCGTCTCTAAGTCCCCTCTCCTAGATTTCGGTCCGACAAGGCGGAAAGCAATGCCTTGTACTTTGTAGTCATAGTTACTGTTCAGCCAACACATGGGTTTTTCGTGTTTTAGACGTTGACGATATTTAGTGTTCACTGGTCGACGTCACAAAATAGGCGGGACTTCGTCAAGACTTCCGCCGTCACAAACGCACATGTTATAAAGAATTCACCATCAGGCCATATTGGTTTTGTGCTTCTTGGCGTCATCTGCGCACATGCTGGTGCTAGCGCGTGTTGCTCAACTCGACAATTCTGGGAATTTTAATGCGCAGTTTCACCTTGACACATTCTATCACCCAGCTACAGCGTACCGTTTCTTTGTTTGAACAAAACTTCTACTCAAACACGTGTCTGGCCACACAGATGAAAATGAATTTTAAAATATTCTAACAAAATACAAACCCAATTTAATAAAATAAAAAGCCCCCCTTTTGCCCCATTACAAACGAAACAGTGCACTGCCTGAGGAGACGTCCCATGTGGCGGATTTCTATGCATCATAATCAAGGGAAGTAATAATTAAATACTGGCATTTTTTAAATTGAGCTCAATAAAAAGAAATGTAGAAGTGTGAAAGTGTGCGTGATTGGGTGATTGAAAAATATGAAAATAAGAAGTGTTGAGTTTGTGTAATTTTTAATATACGTAATCTATGTTGAGGTAATAGTTATTGTTGATCAGTTTTACACCTTAAGGCGAAATAAATGTTTTCATGATCTGTTTCATGTTATCAAAAGAAAATAAATAATGTTATAATTGTCTTGATATACGCATTTTGTTATTTGTATTTGCCCATTGTTCTCTGCCGAAGTACACTAAACGAAGACCTGGATCAAACCTTACAGATAAAGTCAATATACAATATTATAATTAATTACTGAACATACTTCACCAACACTAGTTAACCTACTTCATACTTGGTCCATTTACCTTTTGAATCATGATGCCGTTTTCTTCTTTCACCCTTAGTTAATAAATTCTGATTAGCGATTGTAAGTTTTATGTCTGTACCTATGGTATTACTCTCTGGTGGATAATTAAACAGCTGTTCTAATATTATTGGTGGGCGTGTCCCCTTTACTAACTCATAAGGCGTGAATCCCGTTGACTCATGGGTAGTACAGTTTAACCATTTCTCAATTTTGTTTACATACATAGGCCACTCATTGTGTTGCCATGGCAATACACCCGAAAAATCCTACCTATCTCCCGCATTACCCTTTCGGCCTGATTTGACTGGGGATGATACACCGCTGTGTGTTAGGTGTAATGCCTTCCCAACCTAGAGTCTGTCTCCATTTCCCACTAATAAATTGGGCCTCATGATCTGAAAGTATTACCTTGGGTTTCCCTATTTTGGTCATATAGCCCCTCGTTATCTTCTCACTCAAAACTTTACTCGTCGCCCTCTTCACACTATATAGCTGTACAAATTTAGTAAATATATCGAGTACCACAAAGACATACATTACTCCCCATCTACCCTTTGGCAATGGACCATACAAATCAGCCACAACTAAATCGAGAGGTCGTTCTACTTTAATGAACTTCAATTCGCCCTCCAAACGATAAGTTAACTACTTTTGATTTCTGCCACAAATCACACCCCTGGAGTAATTTTCTAACTCGCCTTTCCATATTTTTAAATACACATGACTCCTTCAATACATTTACACATTTTTTCTCCCCAAAGTGCCCATATCTAAAGTGACAATCCCATACTATTTTGTCTACTAGCCCCTCTGGTATAACTAACCTCCAATATTGCTCACCCCCTCTACTTTCTTAAATAAACTCCCTTGATATAGTTGAAAATATCGGCTGTACACAGAATTATCTAAGTCTGACTCTAAACTTGTTATTATTTTATCCAATTTCACATCAGATTGTTGCATTGTTTTGAGGTCTGTAACTCTTCCCCAAAAAGCCTATCTTCCCGGCTGAGTCTAAAAATTTCTATCTCTTTTAAATCCCTCCCTGTTTTATTTCCCTCTATGTCTACCCTTGATAGAGTGTCTGGTATCTTATTCTCTACCCCCTTTATGTACTCCCAGGAAAAATTGTAGTCTTGTAATGCTAACACCCACCTGGTTAATCAACTGTGTATTAATTTACAGGTATTTAAAAAAGATAGCAACTTGTGGTCGGTTCTGATGATCGTCTGATTCCCTAGTAGGTAGGTTCGGAATTTCTTAACCGCGAATACAATGCTCAACAGCTCGTTTTCTGTTGTGGTGTAATTTCTCTCCACTGCTAATAAGGTCCTACTAGCAAAAGCGATACTTCAGTGTTTTCCTTGTTTTCGTCCTCCTGCTATAGTTCGGCGCTGAGGGCTATGTTGCTGGCATCCGTCTGTAAATAGAATTTTTGCTGAAAATTAGGATGGTTCATCATTATTATACCCAAAAATTTTTCTTTTATTTCATTAAATGTGACCCTCTCTGCTTCTCCCCATCACCATTGTTTATTTTTCTGTAGTACCGAACTCAATTTCGAGGTTACTTGTGCATAATTCTTCTGAAACTTTCGATAAAAATTACATAAACATGTGACTTTTCAATCTTTTTATCAAATAAATTTATTTGTCCTTATTTCTGAACAATCTTTACTGTTTAACTTCTCATTACTTACCACTTTTTTACCCTAGTTAACCCAGTGTTCATGTAGGCGTTTATTCGGAGAACAGAAATTAGGTTGTTTGAAATAAATACTTGGAGTCGATTTATGTTCAATGAATTTACTTTTATTTATCAGAAAAATAAATTGATATTAAAATCATATATTGTTTTACTCTCCATTTACATAAGATGTCTGTTGCGTCTTAGAAGCTCTCGAAGTGCTCTTGAGTTATTCTTAGGAACGCTAGTTGTAGTTAGCTGGTTAGAAATGAAGAATTAAGTGGACTGTATGCTTTGTATATAAATAATTGTTTATTGAAATTTAGTTGATGCGATTGCTGGCACGTGTAGTAATTACCGCGGCATGATGCCCGATAATTGAAGTAGAATTAAATATTGAATGACGTAATTGTGTGCAGTAAGGCTGAGATCGCCCAAGTAAACTTAGCGCATGTTGAAGATGCTAATAATTTAAATAATGAAAATCATGAAGCCTCGGCTGGTAATTTAAACGAGTGGCCTGCTCGGAGTCTTGAGTAAAACTAACATAATCATTACTGCAGTCAGCCTTGCTCAACACCAGCTGCAGATAACAGAGAAAACGTGACGTCATCTATACGTGTCACAATGCGGTATTCAGAATACAAAGTTTACAAGGTTCAAAGTTTGACCATACTGCCCACACAAAATCGGGGCGATTTTGCAACTTAAGTAATTATGTGAAACGTAAATCACAAATTATTATCAAATGTTGTATACAAGAAAATACATAATATACTTGAAAGCCTTATACATTAAATAAATTGACCTTTGTTTAAAGTAAATCATCTCTGACATAAAAATCTGTAAATAACAAAATTAATTAAGGCTATCAAAAAAGACTCAAAAGCAAAACAAAACAATTTCTGTGCTAGAAAATGTACAAAATATAAACTCATGATAAAAATAAATTGCTTATATAACTAACATAATCTTTCTTGAAGCATTAACATACGTTCAGTAAATACATATAGTTAGTTTTTAACAGAAAGTAAGTGAGAACCTTTAATTTATATAAAGAAAACATCTCCAGAAACTGACTCAATATAGAAATACAACAATAAAGACATGATAACTGATACAATAATAGTAGACTAACAATCCCCAAAAAATTCAAAGATACATAACCATGGTAAATACAATAGGGAAAACATAATAATGTACATGCATAATATGAGTATACATAATACATAACGATTGACATAATAATTAATAGTTCATAATAGCATAATAATAATCACAAACAATTCAATAACATAATAATAACATAATAATGGTACATAGGAATACAATAATAAAAATTTAATAATAATATAATACAGACAACAAATAGAAAGCATGATAAATGTTTAATGCAATGATGCATGTCGCATGAATGCTCATGCAATTAGTCGGAGTCCACTGGCAGTGGACATAATTTATGGATGGGTCGACGTAGGATACCATGTGCGGTGCGAACATCCGCGACGTGCACTACTGAGTCCTGACCTGAATAAACATTCGTGACTACCCCGCGTTTCCACTGAAGGGGGGGAATTGTCATCTAGAATGAGGACGAGTTGTCCAGGAGTCAAAATTTTTGACATAATGCGCCATTTGTTGCAACTGATGCAAGTAATCTTTTGACCACCTGTTCCAAATGGATTGGGTGAATCTTTGGAGCAGCTGCCATCTGCTCAAACGACTAATATTGACTTGGGAGTAGTCAGGTTCCGGGAGTGCCGTGAGCGGAGAACCAACCAGGAAATGAGCTGGAGTTAAAGGTTCGGGGTCCCTACAGTCATTGGATATGGCGAATAAAGGGCGTGAGTTAAGGCAGGACTCTATTTGAGTTAGGATGGTATAATACTCCTCGAAAGTCAGAATGGTTCCGCCAACCACGCGACGCAAGTGAAACTTGACACTCTTTACTCTGCTTTCCCACAGACAACCGAAATGGGCTGAGGGTGGAATAAAGGACCACTTGATGCCTTGGGCACTGGTAAACTCCTGGGTGGTTTGCTCAAATCCTTTAGACTGCAAAAGTCTGTATAATTTGTGGGTTGTGCTGCTAGCACGACGAAAGTTCGTTCTCTTGTCGGAGAATATCTGATCAGGGATACCTCTACGCGCTATAAACCGTTTTAAGGCCGCTATGAAGGCGTCTGAGGTAAGATCTGAGACGAGTTCCAAGTGAATGGCCTTAGTGGTCATGCATATAAATAAAGCAATATACGCCTTTGACGTCGATTTTAAGCGCTGCCCGCCATGACGTACAAATATGGGACCGGCATAGTCGACAGCAGATTGGGAAAATGGCTTAGGAGGCATAACCCTGGAAGGGGGTAATTGTCCTAATAATTGGTTTGCGCCCCTAGCACGGAATCGAAAACAAGTGATGCATTTATGTATTACTGAGCGTATATAGGATTTATCATTAATGATCAATATTTCTGCCGTAGAGAAAACTGGGTTAATTGTACACCAGCGTGTAGTAAACGAAGATGTTCGTTTTCTATGATTAACTTGCTGAGATGAGAATGTGGGTGTAGTATGATTTGATGTTTGCTCTCGTAGTTAAGCTGGGAGTGCTGCAGACGTCCACCCATGCGTAATATATCTGTCTTGTCCAGAAAGGGGTTAAGTGAAAGAATTTTACTGTTATTAGGGATGCAGCGATGCGCCCCAAGTTCCTTAACCTCAGTGCTAAAGTGCGATTGCTGAGACTGGCGAATAAAAACCAAAAGTGTATCATGCAACTCCTGGGCCGTTAAAAAGGAAGTGTCCCTATCAGCTATGGGAAGCCTAGAGTTCCGAATGAATCGGCGGCAATATGAAAAAATGCGAATGAGTTTTGAAAGAGATGAATAGTTTTCAAAATAACTGGATGTGGATGAAGCGACAGTTAGTGAAGTTTGGGCCTGCTTATGTCGTTCCTGCTCCAGATCGGGATGAGTGCAGGGAGAATGAGTATCGAAGGCACTGATAGGCCATGATGATGACGCGTGGGACAACCAGGATGGACCACGCCACATTGTGGGTGACTGTGTAAAATCCGAGGGAGACAACCACGCGATAAAATGTCGGCAGGGTTGTCCAGCGACGAGACATGGTGCCAAGTTCCCTTTGTAGTGAGACGCTATATTTCCGCAACACAGTTGGCGACAAATACCTTCCAACGGGACGATTGCTGATGGATCCAATGTAAGGCTATCATTGAGTCCGAGTAGAAATATAATTCGTCGAATTTGTAATTCACGGCGTCTATAACCTTGGAAGCTAACTGAGCCAGCAATAGACAAGCGTAAAGTTCAAGTGTGGGTAACGTTATCTGCTTCAATGAAGCGACTCTAGATTTGGAACATAACAGGTTTGATGATATGGCGTACTTTGAATAGACCGTACGCACATAAATACAGCACGCGTAACCCTTTGCTGAAGCGTCGGCAAATCCATGAAGCTGGAAGGAAATGATCTGTGAATTGTTTAAACTCTTTACAGACCTCGGAATTTTAAAGTAAGTGTCTGAAATCAGCTGAGAATAAAGCTCTACTCACTGATCAGATAATGAATCTGATAAGGGTTCATCCCAACTCGTACCTGTTAACCACAATAGCTGCATAAAATGCTTACACCAAAATGTAACCGGGCCAATGAGTCCCAAAGGGTCATAAATTCCTGCGATGACTGATAATACCCTTCTCTTGTTAAATACCTCTACATTGTCATGTCTTTGGACACTATATACGAAACTATCTTCGTTAATGTTCCATTGAATGCCCAAAGTGTGCACAGTTTGATTTTTGCTAAGGTCGAGGGAGGAACGAGCATGCGAAGCTATAATGGCCTGATTATTTGAAAACCATTTGTGTAAGGTAAAACCGTATTGGCTTAGTAAATTTATGTTGTCAGATTTAATTTTAGATAGGATGTTCGGGTTATCTGAACCAGTCATGAGATCGTCCACATAAAAATCATTGGCGATGGCTGAGCAAGCTATGGGGTATTTAGTTTATTTTCTTGGGCTATTTGAGCCAGTCATCTTTTAGCAAGAAATGAGGCACTTGCAGTCCCATATGTGACTGTCCTCAAGGCGTAATGGTGGAGTTCCTTATGGTGGGCGTCGCGCCAAACAATACGCTGCAAATTGGAATCCTTGGGATTAACTAAAATTTGCAGATACATCTTCTCAATGTCCGAAATGAAGACATATCGGTGAGTTCGAAATCGAGCCATAATATAGAACAGATCCTGCTGGACCATGGGACCAACCATCAGTGTGTCGTTCAAGGACAAATTATTTGTCGTTTTAGTGGAGCCGTCGAAAACAACTCACAATTTGGTAGTTATGCTGGAGCCTTTAAAAACTGAGTTGTGCAGCAATTAAAAGGTGTCTGACTTGTCCACCGACAAATCGTACGCATTAAGTAAAGAAGTGACCAAGATTTAAATATTCATGCATGAATGCACTATAATCTTTGTGAAGAGCAGGGTTCTGCTTGAACTTGAGTTCCAATGATTGAAACCTGCGGATAGCTCCGTGAAGAGAATCGGCCAAATGAGAATTGTATGACTTGCGAGGTAGGGATACCACAAATCTGCCATCATTATTACGGACAGTATTAGCTACAAAATGATTTTTGCATTCCGAGTCCTCAGCGGAGGGATCACGAATAGCAACATCTTCTAACTTCCAAAAGTCCTTTAGTTGCGAGGAAATGGCACTATCATTTTCACATACCATAAATGATGAAACCGGTTTTGTCATGTCGACATTAAATGGCAAGTTACCTGCGAGAATGAATCCCAATTTTGTCTCCTGTATTATGGGGAAATGTGGGCTACGGATAAATTTGACAGGTTCAATTAATTGCAAGTAATACTGAGCACCGAGCAATAGTTCGACTTGCGACGAGAAGCTCAGTTGTGGGTCGGCTAGGAATATGCCCTTTGGTAAATTTAAAGATGCGATATCAAATGATTCCGCAGGGAGATTATTAGTGATACTGGGAAGCACAGCGCAATGTATGTTTAAACTAAAATTCTTATAGCATGAATGCAACCTTACTCTGGTACTGAAATCAGCTTGAGACAATGAATTATTTATACCCGTTATGGGTAATTGAAATTTAATCAGTTTTAGACCCATGCGACGTGCGAAATTCATAGTGCAGAAGTTAGCTTGCGAACCTGAGTCTAATAAAATCCTTACCGGATGCTTCCTACCTGCCCGGTCAGTTGTCATGCAAACCGCAGTGGATAATAATATAGATTTGTTTGTTTGTAGTTTTAACGAACACTGATTGTTCCTGTACGAATCGTTTTTGTTATATATATGAATCATTGTGTGATGGCGTTTCGCACACGTTCTGCAAGAAAATTTGGAGGGACAGTGAGCTCTATCGTGGCCTGAGCGAATGCAATTTAGACAAAGTTTATTTTTGACTATAATACTTTTTCTCTCCTGTTGAGTAAGCGTTATAAATTGTGAACAATCAGTTAGTCGGTGTTTACCCTTGCACAGCTGACATACATTATTTCCGATATGAGCATGGAATGTCATCCTTGAAATATTAACCGGTTTAATTGCCTTGCGATAGTGAGCCTTATCGCAAACGTTTATCTTACTTACTGAAGTGGTCGAGCCGTCCAAGTTTTGTAACAACTGCCTACGGTTATTTAAAAATTTTATAAAATTACTAAAATTAGGAAATCATTTGTCCGACAAGCTTTCTTTCCAGAGCCGACACGTATGATTGTCGAGTTTTTGCGGTAAGTAATGAACGAGAATAATTTCAAATGTATTTATGGGTAGATTTAATGAGTTTAAGGCATTGATATTCGCGGTTATCTCGTCAATGAATCTGGAAATGCTAACCCTGGACTCTTGTTGAACTGATTTCATACCCAAGACATTTCCTATGTGATGGGCTGAGACAATTAATTTACTGTCATACCTGCTTTTTAATAAATCAGTGGCTACCGCATAATTTTGATGGGTAATTGGAAGAGATTTTATTACATTTAATGCCTCGTCACTCAATGAAGAGTGCAAGTAGTGTAACTTTTGAATATCCGTCAAGTCGGTTCTGACGTGTACTAATTCAAGAAATATATTGTAGTAGTGTTGCCAATCAATAATGCTACCTGAGAAGCAAGGCAATTTAATTGGTTCTAACTGTATCGGGGGAGTTTTAATTGGTGTAATTTCGGTTTGAATCAACGGTTTCTGGTTCACCTCCTCTACCTGTTTTAATAAATGGTATAACTTACATTCGACATTGCAGAGATCATCCTCGGTTTGAACTCTGTCACTGGCTGATGCGAAATCGGAGTCGTCAGCCTCAATTTGAGTCTGAATATCGTCATATTTAGCGGACAGTTCCATTAAATGACTGAGCTTAATTTTTAATGCATGATGATCGCTTGAGTCTGGATCGAAATTTTCCACGAAAGTATTCACACGGGATATAGACACCTTAATTGTGCCCCATTTCTTTATTAACGCCTTCACATCAGCCATGACCGTAGTAAAATGTGAATTGAAAACAATATTTAAACGTAGAGTAGGTGAACAATTGTTGTAATTTTGAATAATTTTCTAAAATCTGATCTTATGCGGGAGCCAGTGATCGGTATACACCTTGATATATTACTTACTATAATAGATACTTATCTCGTTTAAAAGAATAGTTATGAGCGTTATTGAAAATATGAATTATTCAAATGACAATATACATATAGTCTTATCACGACACTTAAGTTTCTTAATGCGCTATTGTGCAGCTAGGTAAATGAAAAGTTATGTACATATGAAAATCTAGTTAAAAATGAAAGTTTATGCTCACATGACAATAATATCTGCTTACGTAAAAGTATTAATAATACTATATTAAATGTAAAATATTCAGCTTGTTGTACCCATGCATTATATATGAACAATTATAAAAGAAAATGAAAGTTTATAATCACGTCGATGTTGAATCCTGGCGTGTTCAAAACGGCTTCGGTCCTGTTGGTTCCGTGTTGATCCCGTCCGGCAATCCTTTGAAGTTGGTGCACCGCCTGTTTGTGCTGGTCGGGTGACGCTTGACGTTGTAGCTCTGTGTAATTTTACAGTTGTGGAATTTTGCTGCTGTCGAACAAATGTCTTGTAGTGTCTTGCAGTGTCCGAGTTGACGCTCTGCAGAATCTTGCATGTCACGTATGAAGTTTGTTTTTAAGAAAATAAAAGCATGCCACTGCCAGCAATCTAGAATTCGAAAGTATTTTGGGCTTAAACCAAAGGTTGTTTGGGCCCATTAATGAAATGTATTTGAAATGGTGGTGGACCAAAATGTGGCCCTATGAGCAAAATTTGAAATCCGTCCCGTGAGGACCAAAAATGTTGTCGCTGTGGACAAAAATGCGGTCGCGATGGACCAAGATGTGAAATCCGTCCCGTGAGGACCAAAAATGTTGCGTCTTAGAAGCTCTCGAAGTGCTCTTGAGTTATTTTTAGGAACGCTAGTTGGAGTTAGCTGGTTAGAAATGAAGAATTAAGTGGACTGTATGCTTTGTATATAAATAATTGTTTATTGAAATTTAGTTAATGCGATTGCTGGCACGTGTAGTAATTACTGCGGCATGATGCCCGATAATTGAAGTAGAATTAAATATTGAATGTCATAATAGGGTGCAGTAAGGCTGAGATCGCCCAAGTAAACTTAGCGCATGTTGAAGATGCTAATAATTTAAATAATGAAAATCATGAAGCCTCGGTAATTTAAACGAGTGGCCTGCTCGGAGTCTTGAGTAGAACTAACATAATCGTTACTGCAGTCAGCCTTGCTCAAGACCAGCTGCAGATAATAGGAAAACGTGACGTCATCTACACGTGTCGCAATGCGGTATTCAGAATACAAAGTTTACAAGGTTCAAAGTTTGACCAATATCCTTCACCCTCTTCTCTACGTATTTCTGTGTAATTACATTTCAACATACTGTTATGGTCCATTATAAGACATTATCAATTAACATATTAAAAAGAAAAACATCTTGAAATACAGCTTAAATATGATAGGCCTTAAATTTGCTTATCGTTAACCAGTGCTCATTTTTTTTTTATTCTCTTTATGTAACTCTCACTCACTCACACATTATTTCTTTAGATTACCCTTTTAATTAATAACGCTTTTTTAATTTTATCAAAATTTAAACAACTGGATAACAAGTTAAAATTTTGGCAACATATAAAAAGTTTCAAAAGGTACTCATGCTCGTTGGCTGTCGCTCCGGTGTTGTATTACTGCTGTATATACACTTTTCTGACCGAAATATTTATGGAAAACTGTTTCTAAACTTAAACTTGTGAAGTACTACTTTCCTTCACACTTTAGTTGTTGTTATATTAATTCACTCATTACTTATTAACTCACTCATTACTAGTCGGCCGACTTAATAGTTTGCTCGCAAGCATGAATTTCCTGACCGCACGGTCTGAGGGCTTTTGTCGACTGAAGTTTTCAAAATGGCCAAGCGTCCCTCTGTGTGTGGCTACTTGGCTCATGGTTGGCTGGTCGCATCTTGCGGCTTTTTCGTAGTCTCGTTTAAGGCGAGAAGGGATTCTTAGACGTGACTTTCACGCTGGGAACAGAGGCCCACACGTGCGCTCGTATGCATGAATACGCACCCTTTCTGATAATTTGCATTCCGGTACCATTCTGTACCTCACACGGAGCTACAGTCAGTTACCAAAAATATACTCTGGTTAAATAAAAAGGTGAAATGCTTTAAATTATAGACCCTAATCAGTTTGTACCATTACAATACCCCCCCAATGAGAGGTTTTCTGTCGAAACAGAAAAACTCTTATTTCTAAAAACTCTAAGAGGACCAGCTAGGATATGGCGCCATTAACCCCCCGTAAATCCTTACTAAAATCATGGGTAACTTACCCCCCCCAGTTCGATGATTATGGCTGCACCTGAATGACATTACTGGACTTCCCTCTCGAGATCCCAACACCATAAAGTCAGACAGGTACCCGCCACTATTACCAAACTCTGTAACATTCAATGAAAAATCAATAGCTGATCTTTTACCGTGCCATATCCCCGACTGGTTGTTTTCCTCTTAGCCTGTACTGGTTTGCGTTAGGAAGCACTGATTGCATCTATACGTACATTCTTACCCTAAACATATTACATTTGTTTATACTACATTCCTAATCAAATAACCATCAAAATACATTACTAAACCTTCAATTTCTATTGACTGAACATCTTAACTATTTATCTCACATTATCCTTTCAAATCAAAAATCAAATTATTCAAATTTCAATCATTTCATTTCCATAAGTTATCATTTATTTTATAATTCAAATCAAAATAAATCTAAGTTCATTACCAAAAATTCACATTTTAATTTAATTAGACCATCTCTTTCAATTAATTACTTTAATTTCATTATTCAAAACCAGTCAGTTAATTTAACTTCATTTTGTATTTATTCCCGTTCATCATAAAATTCATCTATCATCTTTGTAACCTTCAAATCAAAACTAGTTAAAATTATTTACTGCCAACATTTCTGTTTTTTTTTTTAATGAATTAAATGAATTTAACTTTCAGAATTATATGTATTGACAATTATTAAAAATAAACAAACTTATTATTACCATCAAATCAACTGCAACTATAAATTGATTACACAAAATATACTATACACATAACACCATGCATCAGCTGATGTCTTATCAACATGTGAACATAACCTTACTCTAGATAAACTTAATACAAGTAAACCAAATACACAAAATTATCTACAATGTAAGTCATTAAATGTTCTTGTCAACCATAAAATCAGTACAGTATTGAGTCTAGTATTTGAAATCATTAATTCTCTTAATTGAATGTTCATTAACAACTATTTAACCATCATTATTGAAAATTAAATTTCTTTTAACACAAAACCAAGCATAACCATTACAACAGCAAGTGAGTCACAACAATAACAACTTTTTTAATCTGAGCAAAGCAAGCTCGATTTTACCGTGATTATGGTCAGTAATTCTTAACTGAATATTCAGTTACTTCTCCTTCTACATCATTTCATCATTCCCCCCATAACCCAGTTACAATTAGGTAAATAAGCTCACGGGGATACCGGTTTTGGTATTTACCTGTACATAAATGCTATATTTATGTTCCTGGCTTGTAACGGCCAGATCCTTTTCCACACACTCTATTGTTTCCTGATGTTGGACTGTAGCGCCCATTTGCTTTCACAAGAACTGAAGTTTTTTAGGGTGTAGACGCTGCCTACACCATTCTTGCTTCGGTGTTACTGGTATCCAAGGACACCAGTAATCCTACTAAAATTTAGTTATATGCCCTTATACGGTCTACCATCCCATTCGATGGATAGCCGCTGTTCCATAGTTATGGTGATCCCCCTTATTCACCCCCCCGGTTAATTTCTAAATTCACCAATTTTGAAAATAAGTATGGTTAGGATACAATATGCCTAACCATCCAAATCCACGGTCAGGTTTCGGTGACGCCGTGACCGCCCAAAAGTGGGGAATCACATGTTCAAAATATATATACAGTACAACCTGTCACATCCGGACCTGTGATATCCGGATCCTCCCATATCCGGACGTATCTCCAAACTAATTTTTCAATTTTGGTTAGCGAAATGGTTAGGGATGGAAAAGTGAAAGTTGCAGCTGGAATGTTGTTTGCGCGCCTAGTCTATTCCGAGTGGGGCTGTGGCCTTGACTCGGTCAATGGCTCTTTCCCCGAAACCCATTCCTTTATTCTCAACCTCGGCTGCCGTCTGCCTGCAACTTGCTACCCGCAGTCTGTGTTTGTGAAAGTGTTACGGAATCCTTCAAAAAGGTGGACATGTGGTGATGTGGGTATCCCAAGCATGGGATGAAATAAAACCGTTTACACTGGTTAGGTCATGGAGGAAGCTGTTAGATCACGAAGCAACTGAAAAATGGACTGGGGAGAAACCAGAAGAAATCAATGAAACTGTTTGCAATGAAGAAGAGAGTCAGATTGCACAGCTTGTAAAAAACCTGCCTGGATGTGAAGAAATCAATGATGATGAAGTCAAGAAGTGGTTAAGTGAAGATGAAGTCAACGAAATTACAGACAGTGACATTATAGAAATGGTGTGCAATAGCGATGAGAAAATCTCTGAACCCGAAGAGGATGGATGACAACATGCCTATAATGAGTCACTCTGAGGCATTCAAGACCATCGAATCTCTGATCAGTTATGTTCAACATCAAGAGGAAACAAGTGAAACTGAAGTGATGCTTTTAAGAAGGTTGAGAGACATGGCTTCCGAAAACGTGTGCAGTGTGTGAAGCAGCTGAAAATCACAAAATTTTTCAAAAACTGATGTAGGCGTACTGTAAGTAAAACTTTTTAACCAATTTTACTTTTTGTATTTTAAAGAGTACAATGTACAAATACAAATGCTAAACCAAAAGAAACGTCTAAAAAAACATTCAACAACAAATGCATTCATTATTTCTGGCCCTCTAGCTATTTATAAATGACCTTGTGATATCCGGATTTTTCCATATCCGGATCGGCCGGTCACCATATTAGTCCGGATATGACAGGTTGTACTGTATTACATATACAAATCATAAAATTACAAACCTAATTACACAAAACTTACAAAACGTACAATGTTATAGAACCATCCATTTTCCTTCTTAACTTTCTTCATTGTGATTTTAATGAACATAAAAAAATAGCGAGTACAACATAATATTTTAGTTTATCTCCCAGAATACAATATATGCACATTTATACAAGTTATAGCACCAAATACAAAATTTAATTCAATTGGCCAATTAGAAAAGCCACTTTCGGACTATCCTTGCCCAAGACATTTGTTGATTATTACTTCTTCCATTCACACACACACACACACACACACACCCATACACTATTTTTTTTTCCAAAATACATATCATTCACACCTACATTCACACGTTACTTCTAAAAATTCAAATACTTCTTCAGTGGATCATCAGAAATATGTATTACAGAGATGGGGTCGGAGATGGGCAGATCCCATACGTGAATGAATACAACCCAAAAGCACTTTTGGCAGCCTCGAAGGAATTATATAAGGAACCGCCAAAACCGACCCCATTATTATTATTACCACATTACATTACATTATTATTATGATTATTACCTACAACTATTTTTGGTGCTCAAACAGAAAAATTTGTCATTTGCGGGTGTTACTCCGCGAACAACACTCATTATTGATACTTGAAAATTGCCTAATATTTTTCTAGTGTACTTTTCGGCAATTGTTGGTCCGTGGGGTTGTGCTAATTTATTCACCTGTTGTGTAATCTTCCCCCACGAAGCTTAGGGATCCCCCTCCCCATTCCAAAACAAAATTAAATTTCTACATTCACCAATTTGTGGAGTAGGACCATCGTTGTTTTCACCTCCAGGTGGAAGTTACCTCCAACCATGGTCCGCCCCCAGACAGCCAAAATCCACGGTCAGGGTTGGTGAAGCCGTGACCGCCTGAAAATGGGGGAGGATCCCTTCTGAAAACATAATATATATTAAAAGTCATAAAATTGGATTTCATATCTACTGTGACCAATATCGAATTAAATTCGTCGCGTTATGTGTACCCACTATTTCCCGTGTCACCTGGTTCTGCAAAACATATGCGTTCATTTTGATTTCTATCACTTCGTAGGGTCCTTCATACAACAAAAAGAACTTTTTTATGTCCTTATCTTAAGCACTTGACAAATCATGCCTTCTTACTAGTACTAGCTGACCTATTTCATATTTAGTCCATTTACCTGCAGCATCATGACGCCGTTTTCTTCTTTCCCCCTTAGTTAATAAGTTTTCATTTGCGAGTTTAAGTTTTACATCCAGACCTCTAGTATTGCTCTCCGGTGGATAATTGAACAGCTGTTCCAGAATTCTAGGTGGGTGTGTCCCCTTGACCAACTCGTATGGCGTAAACCCAGTTGTTTCGTGCGTAGTACAATTTAACCAGTCTTCGATTTTATTCACATACGCCGGCCATTCGCTGTGTTTAGTATGGCAATACGCCCTAAAAATCCTCCCTAACTCGCGCATAATTCTTTCTGCCTGGTTTGATGGGGATGATATACTGCAGTGTGTTTGGGTATAATGCCTTCCCAACCCAACGTTTGTCGCTAAGTTCCACTAATGAATTGGGGCCCATGATCAGATAGTATTATCTTAGGTTTACCGGTTTTGATCATATAGTCCTTCGTTATTTTTTCGCTTAGGACTCTACTTGTTACCCTTTTTACACTATACAATTTTATGAATTTAGTGAAGGTATCTAATACCATAAAAATGTACAGTACATTACCCTTTGGTAGTGGGCCGAACAAATCCACCGCGACTAAATCAAAGGGCTTCTCGACTTTAATGCATCTCATTTCGCCCTATAACCGGTAATTAGCTACTTTTGACTTCTGGCATAAATCGCAACCCCGGAGTAATGTTCTAACTCTCTGTTCCATATTTTTGAATAAACACGATTCTTTTAGTTCGTTCACACACTTCCTACCCCGAAATGCCGATACCGAATATGACAGTCCCATACTATCTTATCTACCAACCCTTCCGGTATGACTAACCTCCAATCACGCTCTCCCCTCTACTTTTTTGAATAATACCCCTTGATGAATTTGAAAATATTGGCTATACACAGAGTTATCTAGGTCGGATTCTAAACATGCTACTATTTTACCCAATTTTCCATCGGATCGCTGCATATTATGAACGTTTTTTATTTCTTCCCCAAAAAGCCTATCTTCCCTGTATAAGTCTAAAAATTTCTATTTCTTTCAAATCCCTCCCTATTTTGTTCCCTTCTAGGTCTACTCTTGATAAAGTGTCCGGTAATTTGTTTTCTGTACCCTTAATGTATTCCCATGAAAAGTTATATTCTTGTAATGCTAACACCCACCTGGTTAGTCTGCTATGAGTAAATTTGCAAGTGTTTAAAAACAATAATGCCTTGTGATCTGTCCTGATAATGGTCTGGTTCCCTAGAAGGTATGTACGGAATTTTTTCACTGCAAAAACGATACTGAACAGTTCCTTCTCTGTGGTTGTATAGTTCCTCTCCGCTGCTAACAAAGTCCGGCTGGCAAAAGCGATCGTCTGGTGTTCCTTATCCTCACCCTCCTGGTATAGTTCCGCACCGAGGGCTATGTTGCTGCCATCCGTCTGTAAATAAAATTTTTGCTGAAAATCGGGATGGTTCATCATTATCATACCCGTAAACGTTTCTTTAATTTCGTTAAAGGTAACTCTTTCCACCTCTCCCCATCGCCACTGTTTATTCTTTTGTAATACCGCACTTAATCTAGAGGTTACTTGTGCATAATTTTTCTGAAATTTCCTGTAAAAGTTACATAAGCCTAAAAAACTTTGCAATTGTTTAATATTTTTAGGTTCAGAGAATCTTATTGTTGCCTTCTACTTTTTCGGGGTTAGCTCGAATTCCGTCAGGTGAAATAATGAAACCCAAAAAATGTATCCCTTGCTGTAAAAATGTTGATTTCTCCCAGTTTACTGTAAAACCCCCTCTTTGTAACCTATCTAGTACATATTCTAAATGTTCTGCATGTTCTGATAACGTTTTTGAAGCTATTAAAATGTCGTCTACATATACAGTCAAAAACTCTAAATTCTTCGGTTGCAAAATCTCATCTAAACATTTTATAAAACTAGCCACACTAGTGTTGAGTCCGAAAGGTAGTCGTTTGAATTGGTAATTTTTCCCATTAAACAAAAAAGCAGTGTATTTCCGACTCTCTATCTCCAACGGGACTTGCCAGTAACCCGCGGTTAAGTCTAATGATGTTATATATTTAACCCCGCGGAATTTCTGAAAAATTTCGTCCATGGGTTCGGGTGAATAATATAAGGAATAATAATCTGATTTACTCTGCGTGCGTCTAAACATAACCGCACTTTACCATCCTTTTTTATAACAACAACTAAAGGGTTTGAATAGGGGGACACTGATCTCTCTATTATATCTGCATCTATCATTTGGTCTAGCTCTATCTGAACAGCTCTACGCTTAGAAAATGGCACTGGATAACTTCTCTGCACAAAAGGTGTGTGTTCCCATACTTTCAACTCACATTCATAGTTCCTGGCTCTTCCAGGTAACTCCGCAAACACTTCTTTAAAACAGTCCACTACTGCCCACAACTCCTCGCGTTGGGGTCTCCCTACAACTCCACCTTCATTAACAAATTTACCTGCCCTATTTTCTCACACTCTCTCTCTGCTTACATCTACCTCTTTCTCTCTGCATACATTCACCCTCGCTTCTGTGTCCCCCTTACCATCTGGATGGTGTACAACCCTTATTCCCGAAATTCTTATATTATCTATCACCTGTTTAAAACTGACCCTAACCGGTTTAGTTTCATTGTCTAATTCTAACAACCGTTTATTAAAGTCAACCACTGCTTTGTGTCTTTTTAAAAAATCGTTTCCCAAAATTACCTCTAAATTCACCCCTCTTACTACTAAGAATGTATTCTTGAATTCAACCCCATTTATCAACATGTTTAATTGGACTTGTTTAGTAACCCTTTTACTTCGAACCCCCATAATCCCTATTATAGTGACTCCCGCAACTGGTAAAGATGGAATATTTTTATTTATTTCTTTTAATTTTTCTAGCCCGTTTTCAGAAATCACTGATACCTCACTACCTGTGTCTATTAAGGGTTTAAACTCCTTACCTTCTATGTTGAGTATCACCTCTGTCAGTCCGGTCTCCGGTTCGATAACCTCTGCATCGTCTTCCTCCAGAAATTCCTTTGATATGTCTGTTTTAATCAGCTGGCTCCAATAGTGACACTCCTTTTGGACCCCGCTGCTACCTGTAGACAATGGTTGGGTCCTTTCATCCACTGTCCTTGCTAGTTTCCCTGCGGTGCTGCCTTGTGAATATCCTCCTCTACCCCTCGTCGTATTTCCACCTCCTCTGCTGCTATCTCCGCCTCGTTGCTGCTGACTGTGCTGGGTGGCTGCTACGTTGTTCCTTTGGCAACCTCTCGCCTTGTTACACCTGTAACACACTGTTCAGGTAGCAAAGTTTTCATACTCACATTCCGGACATTGCCACATCTCGTTCCTACGGTTACTGTTATCTCCCCTTGCGCCCCTATATGCGGTCGGATACCCCTTCGCTTGGTTATTATTCCCATTAGTATGTGAAACCGGCGGATTCGGATGCCTCCCCATTTCCCGGTCCCTTATGCTTTGAAAGATGTCCAATATTTTCTCAAGTTCCATAATTTCAGTAGTCATGTGTCATTAGTGTGATCTATATTTCTTGAGGTAAGTGTTTACTTACGTGTCGCACAAATGATTGGAACTGTAGTGGGGGCTCTAAATATTTTGCCTCATTGTATAACTGCATTACATACATTGTCACGTTGCTTGCGTGGGCCTCAAAATTACCGGATCCCATGATTTTACTGCGTAATACTTCTTGCTCCTCTTCCGACCAATATTTACCTCTAAATGCCCTCTCAAAACTCTGATAATCTACCCAATCTATGTTATGTACTTCCGCCCACACCGCGGAACTCCCTTTAAAACATTTCATTATTTTTAATAACTCCACCTCCCAACTACTACTACAGAATTGGTTGAATTCTTTCACTCTATTTAAGAATTGCATGGGGTGTACCCCCCTACTGTCACAACTAAATGACTCTAAATCAATATCAGTATTCATGTCTCGAGTAATCACTACTCGCTCAGCAACACTATTAAGTTTTTTACTTATCACTACATTTAACTCATCTTTTACATTGACTATGGTTTGTTCAATTGACACAAATTTATCATTATTTAAACATTCAAATTGCATGCTACATCTATCCATAACATTTACTGTATCTTGTATTGATTGTATTTCTGTCTTACAATTATTTTCTATTTCATTTATTTTAAGATTAGTATTGGTTTCATATGTCTCAATCTTATCTCTAACTTCTCCTATCTTATTAACTGTACAATTAAACTCACTATCAGCATTACACTCATTTATTTTACGTTCAAAACTTTCTTTTACTTCGTTAAATTGTTCCTTAACTTGTACTTTTACTGCCTCTGACACTTGTTTGTTTATGTCGTTAATATGACTATTTAATTGCTCACTTACAGACTCTATCACTTGTTCTTTAATAGTATGGAAATGCTCATTTATTTCGTTTACTATCTCACTCTTTATTCCATTGACCTCTGGTATTTACTTCATTAATGTCACTACTTATTTTATCAAATTTGTTACTCTGTACATCGAAACTACTCTTTATTTCCTTGATTTCATTCTTTTGTTCATTCATGTTAATATCACTGACATCAAAATGACAATTTATTACGTTAAATTGTTTTTGTAAAAAACTCATTATGTCATTATCGAATTTACTACTAAATTTCATTGAGGTTGGTGTTAACTGAACTCCCGAGTCATCTGTAACATTCGTCTACTTTATTGTCTTGACCTGCATTCGGAGTTGAATGCACTCCAAGGCCGCTCATGACAGCTGACTCATTAAAGCCAGTTACGTCAATCATATCACTTTCATTATTTTCTGCCTTTTTTTATAAATTTACTTATTTTCGGTTAAATGATTCTCTTAACTTACATATATAAAAACAACAAAATCTTACACTTCTCAATTATTTTATCATACTTGATATATTTATGATAATTACTTATCGTAATGTTAACTATAGCATAACCTAACCTGCGTCTACTCAGACGTAACTCAAAGGCTTTTATCTACTTATTTCAAACATCCCTTCCGTTCTCCAAAACCGGCCCACGTTCACATAAAAAATATTTATGTAAACGTCCCATGTTCGCACGCCATTGTGACTTTTCAATCTTTTTATCAAATAAATTTATTTGTCCCTATTTTGGACCTACTTGAAACAATCTTTACTGTTTAACTTCTCATTACTTACTACTTTTTTACCCAGGTTAACCCAGTGTTCGTGTAGGCGTTTATTCAGAGAACAGAAATTAGGTTGTTTGAAATAAATACTTGGAGTCGATTTATGTTCAGTGAATTTACTTTTATATATCAGAAAAATAAATCGATATTAAAATCATATATTGTTTTACTCTCCATTTACATAAGATATCCTTCACCCTCTTCTCTACGTATTTCTGTATAATTACGTTTCAACATACTGTTATGGTCCATTATAGGACATTATCAATTAACATATTAAAAAGAAAAACACATCTTGAAATACAGCTTAAATATGATAGGCCTTAAATTTGCTTAACGTAAACCAGTGCTCATTTTTTTTAATTCTCTTTATGTAACTCTCACTCACTCACACATTATTTCTTTAGATTACCCTTTTAATTAATAGCGCTTTTTTAATTTTATCAAAATTTAAACAACTGGATAAAAGTTAAAATTTTGGCAACATAAAAAGTTTCAAAAGATACTCATCCTCGTTGCCTGCCGCTCTGGCGTTGTATTACTGCTGTATATACACTTTTCTGTCCGAAATATTTATGGAAAACTGTTTCTAAACTTAAACTTGTGAAGTACTACTTTCCTTCACACTTCAGTTGTTGTTTTATTAATTCACTCATTACTTATTAACTCACTCATTACTAGTCGGCCGACTTAATAGTTTGCTTGCGAGCACGAATGTCCTGACCGCGCGGTCTGAGGGCTTTTGTCGACTGAAGTTTTCAAAATGGCCAATCGTCCCTCTGCGTGTGGCTACTTGGCTCGTGATTGGCTGGGCGCATCTCACGGCTTTTTCGTAGTCTTGTATAAGGCGAGAAGCAAGGTGGGAACAGAGGCCCACACGTGCGCTCGTACGCATGAATACGCACCCTTTCTGATAATATTTAACATGCAAGGTGAAGAATATATTTAATTATTGCACTTAACTTGATATAAGTACTGATTACATTTCAGGATTATTATTTTCAGAAATAATGTATGTAAACCAGTTTTCCCCATATAAAGTTAATTAAAATTCTTTAATACATAGCATTCCAGGCATTTACAGTAGTAGATTTGTATTACTAAATTTGAATTTACACAAATAATTCTCTTTGATTAACCAGAGTTACACACACAAACTAAATGCTGAGTGTCTTCCTAGTGTATAAATTCAGCTAAAACAGTATTCCAAAAACTTACCTTGTTACTAGAATATGTGACATGATGAACTTTTCATCATGTGTTCAACTTTGTGTTGTGAGTTAAGCATTTTAATAATTTTTATTTATGCAGGCGTATAGCAAAATCTGATAATCATGGAAAAGGAATAAGGCATTTTGTAATAGCAATTAACTGATTAGTTCCTGCTGTATTACCGAATCATATTACAAGACCAATTTTTGTTTAATTGAAAAGATATATTTTAACTGTTTCTTTTGGTGCAATCTGTAAATTCCATGACACACGTTGTAACCGACCTCTGTATGCCAGTCGTTACAAAAGATAAAAAGTTGATAGAAAATTTTATAAAAAAATAAAATTTTCAAATAGTAAGAAATCTTGTTTATGTTTATTAAGAGGTGTGTATAAGATATAAATCTGTTTTATAAGGTTCTTGTAAAAATTTTAATAACAGGCAGGTATTCATTGACCGTCGAGCACTTCTTGAAGATTTGAACCAAGTCTGGAGTTAAATAGATTAACTCCAGTTAACAATCGATT
The DNA here is from genome assembly GCA_034769895.1 of Magicicada septendecula. NCBI lineage: Eukaryota > Metazoa > Arthropoda > Insecta > Hemiptera > Cicadidae > Magicicada > Magicicada septendecula. The sequence continues at coordinate 476,339,797 of CM068373.1, forward strand.
GGTGACTTTTCTGGCTGGTCCAATATCTCGTTCAAATAAAATATTTTCTTCTTATTTAAGTCCTTCAGCCTTAATAAATACTCTTAAATTAACCTGTGAAATAAGTAACAGATAAGAAATAATGGAAATATAAAGATTTATTGACAATTTAAATAAATAATCGATTTTTTATCGATGGAGAGCAATTATCAACTCTGTCTCGGGAATTATCGATTGTGTCATACAGAACAAAATTTATGATATTTAATATATTATAAGACAGGTTCTTTGAGCGATTAAAATTAATAGTCAGAGAAGGGAGACGAGAAAGTATAACATTAACAATTAACACAAATACAATAATTATTATTCAATAGAATTTAAATAATTCCCATAAGTAATGTGTATGAATGTTGTCAAACCAATATGCAGATGATGACGTCACTGCTGGAAGATAAAGAAGGCAGGCTCTGCGGAATTAAAAGATGGCCGCTACTATTTCTGGTGTAGTTACTGCGAACTCGACATGTCCAAAAATCACGACAAAATTACCTTTGTGAATGTCTGAAATCTTCCCACACTGGTGTAATATGTCTGTTAAGTTATTTGGTGTATTCTGACGAAGTGTTCCGTATAAACTTGTGTTAGTTAGTTTATTTTGTATGTGTTCACTTCTGGGGTTAAGTTTCTCAAGTTATGGTTAGGATTTGTAGAGTGAATCAGATTAAATATAATGTTTTACTGTTTTCTGTCACTCGTATCATGAAGTTAGATGTTTGTTTTCACTATTGTCGTGAACGTTTTGATAGCATTAGTTTTAAAAAGTGTCTAATTCGTCTAACTCTCGTTTCACTTATTTTAATGGCTAAACGCTAGTACCATTTTCGACTCGATTTTAAAGAACGTTTTGTCACACAACTATTCAGCTTGATATTCAACAAAAGACTAATTAACTTGGTCATAAATCTGGCCCAGTTAATCTTTGAAAAAGTATTGTTAACATATTTCGATTTCCCATACACATGATAAAATATTACATTATATATGGAATTTATCTATTTTATTCATCACTTTTATGAATTATGAACCTTATTATTGGTTTAATCATCTCATTCCCTTTAAATTGATGTATTATAGTCCACATCTGTAGACATTTTGTGGAAATTAACAAATTTTGTTCACTTTTTGGAAATATAGGCTCAAAATTGGATTTCCGTCTTTATACAAAATTCCTCCATTTTATATATTTTTAATACTATTATAATAAATTTTAATTAGTCATATTCCTCTTCCTTTCCTTAAGTACATATAAATTAAACCTTTGAACTGGTTTTTTGTGTTAATCTGTAAATTTGACATTGCTCTTTAAAATTAATTAATTTATATATTTTGAAAATTTGCAATGTTTTAAGGTATATTTCCTTATTATCATTTTAACTCATAGGATCATTCCTAGTAGTGATTAACTGAGTTATCTTATATAAATCTTGCTAGTTTACAGGATTTATAAGTGAATTATACTGGTTTATATTGTTTCTGTGAATTCACCAGATGGCCTAGATTTTAGAATTTTATATTTCTGTCTTTCTCAAATAAATTTAAACTTAACTCCTCCTCTGACTTTACATAATTACAATTATATGAAAATAACATGGTTTATAACTTATTGTGTGGTGTAGTAGTTAATTAACACTACGGTTATTAAAATAAATAATTATGAACATTGTTTAGCAATCTGCACAATTGAACATATTGCAGACATGGTTTGAACATATATCGTTTAACTAGTTTTGAGTTAACATAGCATACCTATTGGAACATTATTAATGGTATGTAGGCTATTATTTAGCAAACATAATTCTTTTTAGAACACATAACATAAATCTTATTTTCTAATAACTCTTACAAATACATTTTACTAACACATTGTTTTTAGGACTGTGAATAAACAGTCTATTTAAACATTTTACACTTATTAATACTATATTAATGCCAGTCCTTTCCGGTCTAAACCATTATTATTTGTGATCGCCTACATCAGTAAACATGAACTCCCATACTCTATTTATTATCATTTTTTACAAATGTCTTGTAAATAAAGATTTACATTAAAATAATAAAATACTGGAAATCTTCCATTTTATTATTTTATTATGCTGTTTATTATTAGATATTAAAGTTGTGATATAGCATACTGATAAGTTATAGTATCACCAACTTTAAGTTTATTGCCTTTCTAAAAAACACTTACACAAATTCACTTTCACTGTTGGTTCTGATATTTTGAGTCTTATTATCTCAGACCAGACCTTTAGTAATCATGGACTGTTAAGACTAGTTTATTTTCTTTATTACACAATAGCTTTAGTCGGTTCACTTCTTATAACGCTATACAGCACTTTAGTTTTCTAAATAATTACATTTTTATAGGATTTTGGGTATGTTATACTTTCTTTTGCATAGTTTTTGTGGGTTTGGGGTTGATAGTAGTTTATATAATAATAGGTTTTACAACGGTGTTTCTTTCATACTATTTCTTCCTCTCCTCCTGTCTTCTTTCTTGTCCTTCTTCGTATCTTCCTTTTGGTCTTCCTTCTTGTCCTTCTTCTAGTCTTCATTCTTGTCCCTCTTCTAGTCTTCATTCTTCTGGTTTTCTTGTCTTCCTTCTTCATTCTTGGGTAAACCAAGGTACTGGTGTTATCTCGACTGAGGTTTAGTTTGGAGCATTTAATTTATTCACTGATATTGACTTTATTCTTCTCTACAGGTTTCAGGGTATTGTTTTCTTCCTGATCACAAACTTTATTCTTCCCTCTTCTTGTTTTTGGGGTATTTTGGTATTCACCACTCTTTAATTGAGTCTCATTTTCCTTGATATTGTCTTATCTAACTGGTTTACTGCTCCTAGCTTCCGGGGTAAATTACTGATATTATACTATGAGTTGCTTCAATACTTTCTTTGGTTTTTTAAACAGTGGTTTTTATATATAATTTAATGAGGATTTTTATTTTATCGTGGTTCATTCCTTTGATTTATTTAAATGTCATTCAATATTATTATAACATTTGTTGGTGTAATTAAACTTTATGATTTCATATGACTTAAGATGTAGTGGATTTTCTGTCACGCTACAACGTCCATAAAGGTTTAAAAATATGCTTACTCCAGTTTGATAGGAATAAATTCTCAAAAAACTAATACAAATTTGGGATACCCCGAATTTGTTATGTCTGATCACACCAGCTATCCTTTCTATTGGGAATGAGCCTTTTATCCAAATTTATCATATAGTATTGTGCCAAGATATTACACTACATTTGTATACTGTAATACAGTATATTATTTGCAGACTGACGGGGTTATAAAAAATTCTGAAAGAATTGTGACTACTCAAATCTGCCAGTTTTTCACAGAAACTGAAGTTTGCTGATTAGATCCCCTAGTGGTGCTCCAAACTGGCCTTAAAAAACTGGACTGGCCTCATTGATTGACATGACTAATGTTAAATTTACTTTGGGATACTTCCAAACATAATACAGTTTACAATAAACAAACAAAATATTATGCCTGTCTAATTTTTCCAGAACTGTATACACATAATTTGATCTGGATAGAACATTTATTAAACAGTAATACTATTTGATGCAAATAATTAAAATATCGGTATGGAGAACCATTCATGACAACCATTTTTTAAGATTTATATTTGAAATCATTTTAGAAATATATTTCCATTGAAACTACTTCTATCTTCAGCCTCAACCACAGAATTGTGATCACTAACATATACCACCTCATGTTAGCGCACTCGATTTTCACTGATGATGGCAGTCGATGGCACTTCCGAAACGTCTACAATGAGATCTTTAGAGTCTGTATCACTTTCTTTTGAACTTCTAAATACAGGATTTCTTTTAACTGTGTAGAGTGGGATCAGTGGAGTAACTTGCGGAGGGGGTTATCAGGGGATCAATTCCCCTCCAGAACTATTCGAAATTTCAGCAGAATTCCATAATTTCCTAAGTAGCCCTATTTCTAAGCCAGTTTTGTTTGTACAAGTAATACTTATAAATAATTATAGAAATAAAAGTAATTACAATATTGTAACGTTATGTTTTCCCCTCACATAAAATGGGCCCCAACTTAAACCATTTCATGACCATGATACATGAAGAACAAAATACTAAGTCATTAACTAAATTGTATACTATACATATTGTCTGAGATAATAAAAAGAGATAAGAATAATGTAATGAAACTGATAAGAACATTATCAATAAGAAGATTTTACTCCAGTAAACTGCATTAAAAATTGTTAAAAAAGATAAAACCTATACTCCATACTGCAGTAATAAACTGGATACTCAGTAAAGAAAATTATTAATTCACTAATTAGTTTCTAAGTACTAAAATAATGAAATCAGATAATAAATTTTATTTATGATTATGAATAGAAAAATGTAAATCAAAAAGAGTATTATAAAAATGTAATAATAAAACAACAATAAAGCTAAATGTAAGCCTACAAGTAAGGTTATGTAACATTATAATGTTTTAAACAACAGAAAGAACAAAAAAGCATTGTAAAATCCATGAATTGTAAACAGAAGGTGAAAACTACTGATGAAGTAGTAAATAAGCTTATAATAGCTAGATAATAATGGAGATAAATTTGAATTATAACATGAAGAAGAAGAAATATGAGAAACTAAAACTTGTCAATAATTGTATGTAAAAAGAACAGTTTTAATGTAAACTTATTAAACAAACTATACTGTATAAATAATACTAGAATCATTATTATTAGAATAATATTCTAGTAAGGAAGATATGATTAACCAATAAGTATAAACAGTAAATAATGAAACAAGATACATGGACTAAACCTTCAGAATACTGATACTGAAGATAATAACAACTAGAATAAGTAAGAAAAACAATGTTAAAGGACAAACTATGTTGTCAAAGCTTCAGTAAATTGTGAAGAATGTTTTAGAATAATGATGTAATAGGAAGAAACATGTGTTTTCAAGGTATGAATGAAATTAAGGGTCAATATCATAGGCAAATGAGCCTAGAACATTTGTTATGTTATTCATAGTAAATAATTGTTAAGTTATGTCATTATTATTGTAGTGAAAGTTGAATAAGCATATCAAGAACAATGTAAAGTAATTGTCTGATAGCAAAAGTAATTATTTTAAACGTACGAAAGAAACTAAGGTGTCCATTACAGTTGTCCAGTAGGCCCTATACCTGAATAACTTATTTCTACTATTTGTAAACAATTATTGCTAATAATTGTCATTATTAGTGTAACAAAAGTGTAAGCCAAGGATCAAGAACAATTTAGAATAGTTGTCGTGTATTAAAAACAAGAATTGTTAAAATATGAAAAAATAATGTTCAAACTATAATAGGCCAATATGCCTGGAAAAATTATGTGTGTTAACTGTAAGAAATTATTATTGATTTTTGTCATTAGTATTGTTGTAAAAGTTGTAGGGAGCTATAAGGAACAATTGTGATCAGTTATATCACAGTAAAGTTAAGTAATATTATTAGAAGAAAGAGAATTAGGATGTCAGGAACCCTGGTTGGGTTATGCCTAGTTAGCCAAACATGACTTTTATAAATTGGGACATTATTAATTACTGTAAATAATGTTACACTCAATGGTTAGTAAGTAAATATCATTCTTTAATTTTCTTAATTCTTAACCTCATATTATGAGTACAAATGTATGCCTACTTATAAGTAACTTTACTAATGAAAAGTCTTTTTAAAAAAAAGAGACTTGTGTCCATGTTAACAGCAAAGATGACTATTACTGAAGCTCTGAGAACTGTCATATGATAATGGCATGACAATGTATCAGTTAGAATAATCAACAACTTATTAAGGCACACTGTAAGGAGGTATGTTTCACTCATTTTGCACACATCATTCCAGAAGTCTGTTCTAAAAACAATTATAACCAAACTGCTGTTTCAACAGTACTATTAATGCAGCATGACAAAATTTAAACCATTTTTATTGGTCTGAACGTTTGTTTCAAGCTGAGTATACCAAATATGTTTGTAATAGGTTTATAATTTAAGATGTGAAGTATATGAAGCCTTTACTAGTACCTGTTCATTAGACAGCAAATAATAACTATAATTTCCATTAATTTTGTTAATGTTCTTTCCCATTCATTATTTAGTTATTTTTTTAGTGTCAGGAAAAGTTCTGGTGTAATTTCTGTACGTGTTATTTTTGGTCTCTCTCTCTCTCTCTCTCTCTCTCTCTCTCTCTCTCTCTCTCTCTCTCTCTCTCTCTCTCTCTCTCTCTCTCTCTCTCTCTCTCTCTCTCTCTCCCCCCTCTCTTTGTTATTTATTGAAAAAACTTGTGTCCACATTGCATACAATTAAAAAAAATTAATCCAAGAAATTAAAAAAAAATCTTGTAAACTGAAAACATTTCTTCTAATACAGAATTCAAATTAAATAAAGAAAAAAGGGAATTGTGTTCGTGCTAGTGTGTTTGTGTGTGTGCGCGTTTTAATGGAGACATCTTCCCCCTTACTCCTCAACCACTTTCAGAAAGTGAACAGACAGAGCAATACCGGACCTGCAAATGGTCTTGAAACATACTTGTGATCTTGCAAAAGAGGATCAGTCCTCTGTGTGTTTTAATAATAATTAGTTAATCAATGAACTTGTCATGGACAACAAAATGCAAAAATTTACAAATGAATAATGAAAACACAAAGATTAAAAACTAATAAGAAATCATTATAGACATAAAGAAACAAATTAGTAAGATTTATTAATGAATCAAAGGAATTCAGAAATTCAACTGATAATCACACATTAGTACATAGTGTTACTAATTTCACAATTCCACAAAATTTGTAATTATTGGATAGTGAACATTGGATTTCAATATAGTAAGTGTACACATATTAATTTTAAGCACGTTTTACAAATATTGAATGGAAAAGAAAATAAATACACGATTTAAACTTTCTTAAACTGAAAACAAGAAATTCTTTTGAGTTAGTGTAACGTGTTGTGTTACTGTAAGACAAAGCAGTGCTGTTAGTGTACTAATTAATATGCATTAAATGTATAAATAAAGCTAATGAGTTATTCTTAGATGACATCATTAATCTTCTTGGTAATGGTGTAAAAGTCTTCCCACAGTGGTTGCAGGTTTGGGCTGATTTCTTTCTTCCTTATCATGTTATAGAACTAAGCCTGGCAGCAGGTGTGAGCCCTGAAGAAATTGCAACCAGTCTTGATCTTTGTATTTGCCAAAATAAAGTTGTTCTGAGCCAGGTCATGTAAATTCAGGTTAGGCCAAGTTGCTCATTAGACTTTGTCTAAATTTTAAAGATATAAAGTGTTGATAAAGATGTTAGGACCGTACATTTGTACTGTTTAAAACACTTTAACCAAAATAAACTTACCTTACATGCTAATCAACAGGTATGTTTACCTTCAAATTCCGGACGCCATCTTGTTATGGCCAACTACACGTATAAAAAATGTTACACACCAGGGTTCTTACAAGCGAACTGGAGAACAGCATGGGTCATTCAAATAAGTGCTTCAAATCTACTTACTTTTAAATGAACTTGTTTTATTAAACACCTTATTTTATTTTTGCATAGTCAACTGAAGTCATCAACTTGACTTAGTTGGTAATTATTATGAACAATATTTTCTCTCCCTCTTCTACACATCTGAGCTATGAACATTAATTTATTTCATTTTTTATTTAAAATTTCCCTTCTTTATGAAGTCAGCAAAATTGAAACTACATTAAACTCAATGAAAAAACAGACTTTTAAAAACATTATTCTAATATTTTCTTAACGCTAACCAGTGCTGTTAAATTATGTAATTTCCTCTCGCCTATGCACTCACACATGCTTACCCCCTACATGATTTAAATTCCCCTTAGAGCTCATTTTATTGTTATTTTTTAATTTTGCATAATTTTGATTACTTCCCTTATGTAGTCCTTGGTTTGAAAAAACGTCCATAAGATGTCCTCTCGTTCACGCGCACTACATTGCTGATTCCCTGTTTTCACTTTTTGTCTCTAGACCAATCTTTCACTCCAAATACTATTTTCGTTTAAAATTCACATTTTTTGTGTACGGGCGACTGAAAACTGCTCAGCCGGCGGACATGCAAACTGCTCGCGTCCGTATTATTTAGATGTTCATGGCCGACTGCCTTTGTTCTCTACGCACCTGGTGAGAAGGAATTTTCAGACGTGACTTTCACGCTGGGAACGTCGGCCCACACATGCGCTCATACACGTGAATACGCACCCTTGCTGACAGTCTGCATTTTTGTACTATGCTGTGCCTCCTTACACGGAGCTACAGTCACTGACCAAAAAATACATTCTCGTGAAATAAGAAATGAAAAGATTTAAATTACATACCCTCATCAGTTTGTACCATTACACATTTAAAACATTGTTTGAACATATGAGTAGGAAGCAGATGTATTAATATAATATGTTAACCAACAGGATACAGGAACAATTATGTATATTTAACTAGCTGTATACCCGTGCTTCGCAATGGTTTTTACTGTATAAACACATTGGTTCGGTGGTTTTTTTTTTTAACCTTGGGTAACCAAGCACATTGTATAAATGTAATATTTACAAATTTTTAAAAGCATAAATGGGTGCTAATACTAAGTCTACTGAAATCGTTTTGTGAAACGAAATACAGCACTTATAAAACTTACTTGTAGACAACGTTCTTTGTTTGACCCTGTGGCTGAAGGATAGTTAAACTCTCAGAAGAACTAACTCGTGAGCAAGCAACATACAACTGGCCATGGGAGAAGCAGTCTTCCCTCAGATCAACACCGGCCATTTTCAAAGACTGCCCTTGTGATTTATTTATTGTCATAGCAAAGCAGAGCTTGACAGGGAACTGGAGTCTTTTAAACTGAAAATGGTAATCCGATGGAATTAAGGGAATGCGTGGAATGAAGACTGCTTCCCCCTGACCACATCCAGTGAATATTGTTGCTTCTATGACGTTGTTGTGCAACGATTTAATCTGCAGCCTAGTACCGTTACAAAGCTTAGGCGGTACCAGGTTTCGTAGCAACATTATTGGAGCTCCAACTTTAAGGCAAAGATTGTGCGGTGGAATGCCTGGAGGATTAAGCGTGTTGCAAGAACTCTACTGGGTAATGGACCGCATCTTCTACTTCCACCACAGAGTCCACGGATTGGTACTGGACAATCTCAGTTGGCAGTTTTTCCAATAATGTGTTATTGATATTTGCAGCAGTGTCATTCTTTGGAGTAAGGATAGCTCTTTCTTTCAGCCAAGATACATCTTTCAAGTAAAAATTAGTTAAATCTGGGTAAATTTTTTCAGCCAACGTTGTCAAGTCGCATACAACTTCACATAAGTCTTTTGTAATATTGACTTTGCCATTTTCTTCAGGTAGATTTCCATTACCGATCTGTAAAAGTAAACTTAAAAACTCGTCTGCCTTTAAACTGCCTTTAATATGCACCCGCATGTTGACTCTCAAGGAACGAACTTGGACTTTAGGCCATAGGACAGAACTCTTTAGACAGGCTTTAACTTCATCTGCTCGAGTTCCCCTAGGTACAACAGGTAAAGTCTGTCTGAAGTCTCCAGCCATTAGAAGTGTGACTCCACCCATCAGGTTTTTATTGCTTCTAATGTCCTGCAGAGTTCTATCCAAAGCTTCAATTCCTCCCTTGTGAGCCATGGTGCACTCATCCCAAATTATCAACTTATGATCCTTAAGTACCTTCGCTGTGTCGCTTTGTTTTGATATGTTGCAAAATGGGGTCTCAGAGTGGTTTAAGTTGAGAGGCAGTTTGAAGGCAGAATGAGCTGTCCTCCCTCCATCCAACAACGTTGCTGCTATACCTGACGAAGCCACAGATATAGCAATTTTCCTATCTTGTCTTACCGTGGCTAATATTAAATTAATCAAAAAGGTTTTCCCTGTACCACCTGGTACGTCAAGGAAAAATAGTCGTCCAGCCTCTGATTCAATGCTCGCAATTACTTCATTGTAGACATTTTTCTGCATGTCGTTCAGTTTAGGCACGTTTTCAGCAACCAATTCAGATAGATGGACCGTGTTGTAAGAGAGTTATTTCAGGTACTCACGGTTGACTGCAGAACTGTTGGGCTCTTGACTTGGAGAAGGAAGACCGAGTTGTTGGAGGGATTGATTGGACATTGAAGAGACTAAGTTTTCTAATGAATGTAGGCATTTGTTGTAAATGATGTTCCGTAGTTCAAGCTCTAAGCCCGGATATTCATACTCCATCTGTCTCTTGAAGTCCTCTGACATACTGTCTCTGTGTTTCTCCCACAGCACTAAGGGATCTGCTGCTTGACAAAACACCAAAATGACAGCGAACAGTTGTCTGATTTTCTGTGGTGACTCCGACAGAGCAGCTTCCTCCAAGGTGATGTTCCAATGATTGTCATCTTGAAGTAAACCCAACGCTCTGCAGGCAGACTGATAAGTGGAGTGAACTATGCCAGATACCCTCTTAAGATCATTAAAACTTGTAGGCCCTTTTAACTTCATGAAGGAGAAGACGTAGGTAGTAACATTCTGCATTGTTAGGGTGTACAGTATAAACCCGACCGAGTACTTGATCTTTTTTCACTCCTGGATGTCCGGGAACGGCTTTGCCTTGTTTCCGCCGACTAAACTTATTGTTTTTCCAGGTGTAGTAAGCAGGGACTTTACTGTAGATTATGGTTCTGGCAAAATTGTCTGATTTGCATAGTTCAAAGAATGCCAGTAGAGTGGTTTTGGGTGGATTTTGAACTTTGTCTTAAACGTTTCCGGGATTAAAATAAATTCTCTGGCCATTTTCAAGGTGTACAGCCAAATGCATTACGGGAGGATATCTTTCATGGATTGGGAAGCAAAATATACGCCATGCCGCTTCGGAACTACTTATGTAACGGCCTGCTTCATATTTGGACACTTCGTCCCACTCATTTTCCAACACAAAAGCTGCTTGATCACTGTCCTTGTTCACATATTTGCAAATATACTTTATCGATTTGACAGAGTTACACAACTAGACATTGATATGTGCCAAAAAGGTATGTGACAGAACAGGATTGTATGGTACCACCCACCGACTGTCTAGGTCTACTCCGTTTATGTTGACTGTAAAACCACCATCAGCAGGAGACCTTCGACGGTACTGGGGGTAGCCATCGTCAGCAGTTTGGGTTTCTTTAGATAAGGGACGTGGATATCTTTTGGAGCATGAGCCGTTAACTATGCAGGGCGAGTTCCTGTTTAAGCTTCCGCAAGGGCCATGAATCATTGTCGACTTGATAATTTCATGAAGTTCAGGGTCAGGTACCTCTGCGCTTATGACACTGTCAGTTTGGTCGGCCATGATCCTGTCCTGCAGCCATAGCAAGATGTGTGCGTGAGGCAAGCCACGCTTCTGCCACTCCACAGTATACATGTAACACCTACTTTGACCGAAAATGGAACCCTTAGTTAAAAGATGAATAAGTTTTTTAACTTTCAAATGAAACACTCGAGCTATGATGTCATATCTGTCTTGAGGCTTTTGTCTGTCTCTTAAGGCAGCTCCAATTTCAGACCATTTCGGGTTACATGTAAATGTGATAAACAAATCAGGATGACCATAGTGACGAACATATGTCATGGCGTCCTGAGTTCTCTCGTGCATATAGCGGTGCCCATCAGTAAAACTGGATGGTAACACGACCCTCTTTCCCATATCTGAAACGTTAGCATCCCCCTTACACATGGCATCTTTAAGATGAACACAGTTTTCCGCTCGCAGCTTACTCTGGTTGAATCTTATACAGTTAAGCCTTTCTGGCTCTATCTTGGCATACGTATCAACCAAAAACTGGTTGAAAAGACTACGATACAGCAATAGGTAACTTTCTTCACCTTCTCTTTCCATTATTCTGTAAGCGTAGAAGTCTGAAGCGGAAACTGTTTTCTTGAGAGATGCTTTAGATATTGGATCATATTGTGGAATATTGATAGAGTAGCCGTCTTCTCCACGGCAGAACATAAGAGGGTACTGGAGAGCGCCGTATGCACGATGAGTTTCGCTGATCCGTACCAACTTTGTGTCTCTGCTGTGAAGAATTATGTCTCTCTTTTCAAACTCCTGTCCCACAATAACCAAAGCTACCTTGCTTGTTGCTGGCGCGTTGTAACGACCCCTATGTTCAACTGCAGGCTTCCTGTCTGCATGAATAACAACTTTGAACTCCTGCCCCTCCGGAACATTTTCCATTGCGGTTTTAAAATCTCGTATGTAGGGATTGTTATCATGCAGACATTTTTGAAGTTGCCCAACTAACCAAGGCTTAACCACAGTAAAGAGGTTGGATCTGATTTCTGTTCCTTTTTCATCGTTTCCAACAAAATAAATTTGTAGAAAAGAGGGGTCTTGCTGGGGAGAAGGTAACAAACTTCCTATTCTATGGTAAACCTGCCCTTGGACCTTAAAAGTTGGCATGAAATTTCCTTCGTGCACCTCTTTAGCTCCAAATGAAGTCATTTGAAAACATCCGTTATACTTTCTGGTATTTGATAAAAAATGCTGAGACTGACGGTGACTGTAAGTAAGAAGACTATGGAGTGGCTCAGGAAGCTGTTGAGTAGAAGGAAGACGAACCTTGCCATTGCTGCAGCATAAGCCAGGGCTATCTTCTTTCCACTTTTTCGCATGGCACCACTTGCATTCAATGTGGTGACCAAGAGAAACAACCGTGTCATTATTGTAGTCTGTACTACGGTTATATTTAAATCCTGATAAAGACTTTGTTTTCCATGGGATCAGTTGCCTCTTCTCAGTGTACCTTCGAACAGCTTCCTGATTAACTTCCAGATGTTTCTTTGAGTACAGTATCTAGAAACTGAACCCCTGTTAACGTCAGGGTTTGCCTCGTTGTATCTTTTAACAGCCTCTCTATGAACTTCAGGATTTTTGCTATTGTATTTTCTTATGGACTCCCTATTTTTGTGTCTTTTGATTCTGTCATTAACTCTTGAACGTCGATTTTTTCTTCTTTTCGAAATTAGGTCAGTAGGGGGCGTCACACAACGGTTCTGGATATCACGTTTAGCAGAGTTTAGCAAATAAATAAGTGGTATATCATCCTCGGATTGGTCTTGGGCAGTTTGCTCAACAAAGAATTTTTGTAGGCTCTCAGTACCAAGCGAGGTGCAGATGGGATGGTTAACAACAGTAAGTGGTATATCATCGTCGGATTGGTCTTGGGCAGTTTGCTCGACGATTTTTTCTAGGCTCTCAGTACCAAGCAAGGTGCAGATGGGACGGTTAACAGCAGTTGATGTATGAGGAGGAATGTATTGAGGACTAAGAGGTTCAAAGTGGGCATTCATCATGGTCCAGAACACTTGAATCGCAACATGGGCTTTCCCTCCTCATACTCATCAGGCTGTACAATCACCTCACCATCACGATACACCACCAGATGGTAAGGGTATATTTCGGCAGCAGCCTGAATTTCACAGTGGATGGCATATGTGGTGTACAGAGACATGTGAGCACGGTATTCAGCCAAACTTCTATAAATGTTACCACACGCCATCATTGTATGCTCCTCAAACCGTTGCCAGTTGTTACAAATGTACTGTACAACTCTTGTTCACACTTGAGACGCATGGGAGACAGTACCGTACATGAGGTAAGACAGGGAGTACAAGAAGCACGACCCATCTGCACCCACAGGCACAATACAGTGAGGTACCATGATCCCATCAACTTCAATTTGTTCCATCATGTATTAGGGATATAGAATTTATATAAAAAGCAGAAAAGGAAGCCTATTTAAAACAAACTAAAACAAAATTATTCTCTTCTTAACAAAAACTGTAAGAGCAACAACGGCGGTAGAACAAAAACCTATTGAATAAAGTGGAACCTACACTGCAAAAATAAGAAAAATATTCAAACTTGACAAATAAACTAAAAAATAAGATACAAACTAATAAAACAAATGTAAAAAGTAGAAAAGAAAGCCTATTTAAAACAAACTAAAACAAAATTATTCTCTTCTTAACAAAAACTGTAAGAGCAACAACGGCGGTAGAACAAAAACCTATTTAATAAAGTGGAATCTACACTGCAAAAATAAGAAAAAATAGTCAAACTTGCAAACTTGACAAATAAACTAAAAAATAAGATACAAACTAATAAAAAATCAAGAATATCCAATGCTCAAACTAAAACTAACAAAATAATCATCTTAAACAAAGTAGCAGGAGTGTGCAGTGGCAGTGTAGCGACTGAACTGAACTGAACAAAAGCAGCATTCTGGCCTGTTATCAGTGGCCTTTAACTGAACCCCATGACGCAAGTGTGTCTGAGTTGTGTCCAGACCAGACTAAACATAACAACTCTATGGACTACATTGCAACGTAAACAAATATGTTACATAAATTGTGTGATAGTACTTCTGGGAACACGTTCTTATCGCAGGAATGCATAAAATTCATGTGTTCATAAATAATTAATATTTATTTAAGACAATAGTTAATATATCGTATAATATTGTTTTCTACCGACAAATGTTTTCTATATATTTATTACGCTCCTTTTACAACTTTGAATCAATTTATTCGGAAATATTTTCTTTGTAGGCCCTGTTGTTCTTGAGATACAGTGATGACTAAGTGAGTAAGTGTATTTAGCAAATATATTATAGATTTCTTTAGGGTAGTTTTAATTAAAATTATTTAAGATTGACCTTTGTGTTCTTTAAAAGAGGGTTAAGTTAACTTGTAGAACAAATTTCATGTTTCTATCTCATCTAGAAGCTGCCTAACAGTTGTCACGTTTTAACTGTCATGTATTTCTTATGAGAATATTTGGTCACTTTGACCCCTCCAAAACCCCCCTAAAATTTTGAATTTTGTCAAACCCCGTCTTATTGCACATCTACAGTATCTAATGAATATTTATGTAAAGTTTCATCTTTCTAGGCCTTGTCATTGTTGAAATACAGTGATGAGTCAGTGAGTGGGCTTTGGCAAATATATTATAGATTAAGTAGTTAGTGGACTTAAAACCTGCAGGAGAAACTCCAGTTTTTATAAAACAAATATAGAGAGAATTGAAGATTTGATGTTTGTAAATGTTATATCTATTTTCTTCACAAGTAGCTAATGGCTGGTTATTTGTAATCACGTTTTCTCATAATGTATGTTGTTAACGACCTTTTTTTAAGGGTGTGAAAAAGAAACAATAGATATTGGTATTTGAAAAAAGGTGAATTTTATTGGTACATACTAAAGTATAGAGTCAGATTTGTTTCTATTCGTTAACAAAGGTCCGTACTGTAATAATTTTGTGTGTAATATACAAGCATTCTTTAATATGTTTACGAGATTCTCCCAATTTTATTTGCATTAATTCAGACCGTAGTAACATTAAATTCCACTGTAACCCATTATTAATACTTAATCATTTGCATGCTAACAGAAACTGCACATTGCTTTTTATTGCATTATGTTGAAAAAAGGATTTTAATGTACTTGTTTGGTTATACATTAGATTGTACTAGGTTCTAAATTGGAAGTACGTTTTAATTCCGGTACTTTGAATAAATACAGCCTTTAATGTTACATACAGCCTTTGAATGTACACTAACTAAGGAAATGTCTGTTAAGTCTAATTAATATTAAAAATCTAAAAGGTTAAGTTAGATAATTAAACCAAGCCACAACCTCCAAAAATCGTCTCTGTACCGTAATTATGTGCGATAAATGTAAACTAATTTCTGTACTTCCAATAAATACACCCTTTTAATGTACACGAACAAAGTAAATTTTATTGAAGTTACATTGTCGTACATAACCTCCATAAGCTGGCATTACTTACTTCAAATAAATACAGCCTTTAATGTTATATACAGCCTTTTATCCATACAATAAATAAAGCCTTTGAATGTACACTAACTAAGGAAACGTTTGTTAAGTCTAATTCATTTCAAAAATCTAAAATGTTAAGTTAGATAATTGAACGTAGCCACAACCTCCCAAAATCGTCTCTGTACCGTAATTATGTGCGATAAATGTAAACTAATTTCTGTACTTCCAGTAAGTACACCCTTTTAATGTACACAAACAAAGTAAATTTTATTTAAGTTACATTGTCGTACATAACCTCCATAACCCAGCATTAGTTACTTGTGAAGAAAACTGTTAAGAGTACACATCGGACACCAAAATATAGTACACACGTGGAGACGGAAGTTTGATTTTGCCGCTGGCTAATCCCTAAGACCCAAATATTATTATTATAACATCAATCCTTACTACAAACATCTGTTACATAACTTTTGTGTACATTCCAACAAAATGACCTTGACAATACATTTAACCCCAATACACATTTATTTACAAATTTTCGTCACATCATGTTATTATTTACCACATCTCATTACATAAGTAAGCCAAGTAATTACCATTAACTCAATTAATTAAATGTTCATGAGCAATAAATGTTTAACCACCATCGTCAAAAATTAGTCTTATGTTGAATATACGCGATTCATTTTTATTTAAATTCATTATATTACTTGTGTTAATATCATAACCATATAGATTTGTTTTTTCCATTATACTATAATAATAATTCCCAGGGTTATCCCCCATTATTATTTTATCATCTGCCATGCCTACATCAGTAGTTTTGGTTAAGTCTCCATCAGTATTTTCTGTCTCAGTTAAATAGTTTATACATTCATTACTATAGTCATCAGCTATTACTAGTATGCTAACTCTCACAACAGGTAAGTGTTTATTATTATCCCTATAATCATCTACTACTGTGCTAATTACTTTAATCTTATTACAAGGTAAGTCATCAATATCATCATTGTTATCATCATCAGTTACCTCAGTCTCATTACTAGGTAAGTTAATGTTATCCCCTCCCTGTCTAGTTAAAATCTCCATTAACTCTTTATAAACTCTCTGTAACTTGAACAACTCTATCACTCTCTCACTCTATAATCCCTTTCCCAAACCCCTTTTACATTCTCATTCCACTCAGAGGGCAATACCACATTATTATAACACCATCTGGCCTTACCAGATACACACAAACAACTTATTTGACCATTTGCCGACACATTGTCGCCCAGATGTCCTAGTGAGGATCTCTTGTCCTCATAAACCACTTGTGAAGTCTTTACTCCACATTTAACCCCAGAAAAATTTTGCCCCCTGTACCCACTCTACATTTCAACTCTCTTCATTCTCCCTTTCTAACTTAATAACAATCACTAACACTCCATGACTAACCTCAACTGATTTTACACTCTCATTCTCCTTATCACCACTGTTACACAAGGTATCGCCATTATATTCATTCAATATTATTTCACTATCACTATAATCTTTTACTTATTGTCACACCACCACTTACCTTATAATTCATCACCTGATTCTTGTTCGTTATTATCTCCTCATTATAATTACCACTTGTACTAACACCCTCGTTATTTATATTGTTGTCTGTTACTTCATTATTCTCATTTTCACTACTACAGTTGTGAAGCTACAAATTAGTGTCACATAAAATTAACTAATTTACTAATAAACATTGAATAATTATCAGGCGCCATGATGGAAATTACCAACATATGATATTAGGCTTATCTTTTGGTCCAAAATTCGTGTTAAACGAACCAGTAATAGCGAAATGTACCTGAAATAATTCACTCGTACTTGTATTTTTTACCAATGACATTTTATTATCAAAAAGACTCTACGTATATATGAAAATGATTCTACTGAACTATGTGCCAAACACGCACGTTACTATGCCTCGGGGCGTAGTCCCATTTATTTTGTAAACATTAATAAGAAATAAACATTGTAAGTATAATAAACATAATGAAATATAGTATAATATGCTAAACAATACCTGCACAACCCAGCACTTAAAAGATTTAGGTCACTCTCTCTCTCTCTCTCTCTCTCTCTCTCTCTCTCTCTCTCTCTCTCTCTCTCTCTCTCTCTCTCTCTCTCTCTCTCTCATTCATTCTCTGGTACAATTTTATTTTATGAGCTCATTATTGATATAATTTTGAATTTGTAATTATTTTATGATGTTGATTTACTTGAATAATATATTGAAAAATATTGGAACGATCTCACCAATATCGGACAGGTCTCACCGCACTGCTAGGATCCCTCGATCATGCACAATCTGTTCCTTCTTTACATCGATTTCGGGCCCACACCATCGTGTCTACCCTCGAAAACACTTTGGGCAGATTCTATACGCACGCAGTTTCGACGATCCATTGGCCAATGACACCTGTTCAACTGATCACCGCCCCAACATTTCGGATATTTTTAAATAGTTATTTAACCACTTTTGGTGGTGTAAAAGTTAAAATTCACACTTAGTGAACCTCTTGCCGGCCGGGTACGTTCACAATCCAGGAGGAAATGACACAGAGTCTTTGTTTAACATTGCGTAGGTGGGGCAAAAACTACGTCACCAGGCTTTTGTTCGTTGTTTACAGCCTCGAGTTGTTTACAGAAAATGTGCATTCCTTCCACTGACGTCATCAGGGCTCGTCTCGTTATCGCTATATGTTACATACGATTTTTTGCTGTGTTTGCCGTTTCACAATGAAAGTGATCGAAATCCTGTCAATTCCCATCTGCGTTTTATAAAATAATTATATAGTCCACTCACCAAAACTTTGCAGGGATTATGAAATATTTAAATAATTATTACCAATAATTGTTAAAATAAATAAATACAATAATTATGGTCTTTTGTACCATGTTTTTATAAATTTAGGATTGTACCAGAATTGTACCATCACAAAACCCCCTCAATGAAAGATTTTGTGCCGAAGCATAAAAACTTTCATTGACCCATTCGTACTTCCTAAAGGGATCAGCCAGGATATGTCGCCACAACCCCCTTACAATTTATATAAAAAAAAAATCAATATCTCACCCCTGGTCTGATGACGATGACAGAACCTGCATGACCTTACTGGACTTCTCCTTCGAGATCCCAACACCATAAGGCCAATCAGGTGCGTAACGTTCCTGTTCTGACGCGCTGGCCAGCTCAGGACCGCCGTCATAACATCACCAAACACTGAAACAATAAATTAAAATATCAAAATAGTGGCTTGGTATATTACTCTATCCTTAACTGATCTGGTTCCCCTTAGCTATGTGCTGGTTTGCGTTAATAAGCACTGGGTTTGCTTGAAAAAAAAAAAATATAAATACCATAAATATAAAATACAAGAATTATATAGAATTGCCATCTTTTCATGGACTACCCTGAATTGTAAAAATTGTTTCGATTCCCATCGATAATAATTAACTCTTTCTGTTTCATAATTAATGTAATTATAAAAGAAACAAATATTTAAATAAAACATGGAAATCCCCATATAAATCTCCCAATATTACTCAAATCTCCCAAATATTCAAACATGGATAAAACATTTTATAGAAAAAATATTTAATAAAACCTTATTGAAATTATTATTATTATTATTATTATTATTATTATTATTAACAGTTAATAATTGGCGCTGTTAACAATATTAACCCTCTTTCTCCTCCACACACACTATTTCTTATACATCAGGTTAAAATTTCTATGTTAGTACATAAAACATAATACATAATACATGATACATCATAATCAACATTGATACATTAATACATTTAATACATTGCAACAGCCAATCCACACTCAATCCTGACTAGAACCCACACATTCCACCTATCCAAAGTTGCATTCAAATTATAAAAATTACAACTTCAATCAATTAACTAATTAATTCCAATCTTTCATCAATCAGCCATCGATTATTTATTACAACTATAAAATTTATTTCAAATTTATTATTAATATTCATATTACGTTATATTATAATATTATTCATTTCCTATTTCCTTTCTACTCTGCATTTTCTACCTACCTAACTACCTAACCTTTCACATTCTAATCCTTAGTCTGGGTGACTCCTGTATTCACTATACTTTTACTTATTATAATCTTACTCACCTTCTTCTAACTGACAACCAAATTTACCTATCATGACACCAATTTCTCAATTATAAACACCTTTACTAATTTCATTCCGACGATAAATCCTATAGCACCGCGCGTTTTTTATAGAGATGGGTGTTCCCTAACTGGCTATATACATTCATAATCTTTTGCCCTTCCAAAAAATTCGGCAAACACTCCCTAAAACTACGCTATTACCTGCCACAATGCTATATGTTGGCTACTCCTTATCACCTCACCCCCACTACAAAATATCATCAGCAACAAATATATGTTTAACCTTTACTTTACTTACCTCTACAACTAATAACTACTGTGTCCCTAAATATCTAATACTTTCTTTGTATTATTTTCTTTAAAATTCTTAACTATCTTACTCCCATTAACTTCAATTAAACTCACCTACCTTTATTAATACACCCAGGCACTATCTCCTTTTTAAACATTCTACCTTACTGTAATCATTGACAATTGCATTATAAAATTCATCTCTCACCTATTCATAACAATACCTCTCAAATATATATTCTTACTTAATCATTTATTATTATTCATTAGGAATTACCTTCAATACAAATTAAATAATAAATTACCTTCATTAGAAAATTCTATGACAATTAATAATTTACAACTTCAGTTACCAAGTTTAGTACAACTTCCTTTGTACCATATTAATTCAGTAATTACTCATTAATTATTTAAACTTGTTTAGTTAAACAAAAACATGTTAATTATTGTTAATTATTAACACAATTATTAAAATATACATGTTGTACATAAAATTTACCTGTAATACACAACATCAAAATACATAAATACATTGATATAAACACATATAAAACAATGAAAAATGTACACTCCAACTCATTATTTTGTTATTTATCAAAATCAGTCCATATGCAGTCCAATTCAAAACCACTGTTCACATATATTAAATGTTCATTACACAATTAAACAATCTATCCTCCATCGTTGAATAACATTCTAATCTTAGGTCTATTTATCTTATTTTTTAGTGAATAAATTTTATTATTAGAAACATTATAATCATAATAATTATCAAACATTTCATATTCATTCACAATTTCAATATCATATATCAAGTCACGATCGAGTATGGTTCTGTCTACATCAGTAAGATCATATGTTATAATCGTGTTATTATCGTAATTATCTCCTGCTACCAGGGGCGGCTCGTTCTTAGGTCGCCAAGGCGCGCGCCCCCCAGTTTAAATCGTATCATTAAACAATCTATTAATCGTATCATTAAACAATCTATTATCACTAATCGTGAAATTCATCACATATTTCTTTAATACTTCGGACAAGAAAATGTTGTCGTGTTAGGTAATAGCACAAATGTTTTCGGAACAGCATGCCTCTCAGTCGCGCCATTTCTCCAATCCACCACTCTGTCCAAAGTTGAATGAACTTGTAAGCTTATAGCCCGCATTGACACTGTTGACTCGGGCGCGTAGGCTTCTGCACCGCGTTCAGTAGAAAGTGACGTGAATCCCTCAGTACAACTAATCGCAGACTATTGATAATATGAGATTTACTTTTTTTAGTGTTTATAGTTTCTCTGGCATGGTTAATTCAGTGCGGGCATTTGTTTAGTGTTTAGGTTTTGAGTTTGAGTGTTTTTTTAATAATTTAGTTTTTTTGAATAATCACGAATAGTTTAGGGAAATATTGTAGTGTCGAATTATTAGGTTTTGTTTTAACATTTTATCCAACATGGATAATTCAGTGCAGGCGCTTAAAGCAATAACTTTTGCATGATTAACTCTGATCAAAAAATTGAACGTAAGTCATTAGGTAGGCCAACTCCTGAATTCTGCATGATGCAAACAGAAAATAAGAAAAGTGAGAATCGTGTTTTCAGAAGGCAACTGCTTTCGAAAGATGGATACCAAAAAAATGACTGGATCTGTGGGTGTGACGTTCAGAAATCTTTGTTCTGTTTTCCATGTATTTTATTTTCTCTCAGAGACAGTGGTGATTGCTTGTGGACTGTAAAAGGGGTTAATGATGTAAAACATCTTACAGAAAAAAATTAAGAAGCATGAAATATCTGTCAATCACATGAATAGTGTTGTTGATCTTTCTTTGCTAGGCAAAGTAAACATACTGTCTAGTCTGGACTCGCAATATAGACTAAACATTGAAAAGCAAAATATTCAAGTCAGCAAAAACAGACATATTTTAAAACGACTGATTTCATGTGTCAAATTCTGTAGTGTTTTTGAGTTGCCTCTAAGAGGTCATGACGAGTCAGCATCGTCTACAAATCCGGGTGTATACAAAGGTTTAATTAATTTTACTGCGGAGCTGGATTCTGCAATGAAAGACCATTTAGAATCGGCTACTGTATTCAAAGGTACATCGAAAATAATACAAAATGATATATTGGACTGTATGCTTAGTGTCTGCAGGGAAGAAATAAAAAAGGAGATACACGCTTCTGAATTTGTGGCAATCGAATGTGACGAGACAACTGATGTGACAAACCACTGTCAAATGGTATTAGTTTTTAGGTATGTGTTTAAGTGGTCGGTATACGAAAGGTTTTGGGGATTTCTTGCTCCTGAAGGTAAATGTGCAGAAACCTTAGCAAAGTGCATCATGGACAACATCAAACCTCTTCTGCACACATCAAAGGAAAAGTTAATAGCTCAGACTTATGATGGCACTAATGTTGTGTGTCGTTCTATTGGAGGTGTACAGGCAAAAATTAGAGAAGTGTATCCGTTCGCATATTTTGTACACTGTTACGCTCATCAACTTAATTTGATATTAGAAAAAGCAACAAGTGTAAACAACAAAGTTAGAGTTTTTTTCTCAAATCTATCTGCCATTCCAGCATTTTTTTCACACTCATCTCTACGAACGAATGTTTTAGAGGAAGTAGTGCAAACCAGGTGCAATGCCAAATGACTGGAAGACTGGAGTAATATTCCCAGTTTTTAAAAAAGGAGATAAAACTGTATGCAGCAATTATAGGGGCATAACACTGCTAAGCTGTGTCTATAAGATGTTGTCCATGATTCTCCTTGATAGGCTAAATGTATATGCAGAGGAAATCCTAAGTGAACATCAAAGTGGATTTAGAGCCGACCGGAGCACAGTCGATCAAATTTTCGTCATGAGGCAGTCACTCGAAAGATGTTTCGAATATGGTATTGACATCCATATACTGTTTATAGATTTCAGGCAAGCCTTCGATAGTGTAAATCGAATAATGTTGCGAATAGCATTGGAAGAATTGGGAGTACCTCAAAAGATTGT
Source organism: Magicicada septendecula (assembly GCA_034769895.1). Classification (NCBI taxonomy): domain Eukaryota; kingdom Metazoa; phylum Arthropoda; class Insecta; order Hemiptera; family Cicadidae; genus Magicicada; species Magicicada septendecula. The sequence continues at coordinate 476,363,195 of CM068373.1, forward strand.
GAGACTGGTACTGCTCAGTCTGAACGATTTCAGGGGAAAAGTAGTTCTGGGAAGAAACAAAAGCCGAGATTTTACGGTTGGTACTGGAGTAAAGCAGGGTGATGCATTATCTGTGACCCTCTTTAACTTGGCACTACACTATGCTATAAACAAGATAGACTTCAGAGGACACATCTTCAAAAGGACGAGGCAACTAGGAGCATATGCGGATGATATTGTGCTGGTAGCCAGGAACAAAAATGTATTAAAAGACACCTTTATTGAAATAGAGAGGGAAGTGAGCAGGATTGGTTTGGAAGTCAATGAGGCTAAAACAAAATACATGAAAGTGTCTGCGAAGGAAAATAGAGAACTGCTAGACCTTCACACAGGCCATTACTGTTTCCAAGGAGTTACAGAATTTAAGTACCTAGGTGTTATTCTGAAGAATGAAAACCGAGTGAGCAGCGAAATAGTAAATAGAATCATAACCGGCAATAGAGCCTACTATGCAAACCAATCATTACTGAAATCAAAGCTTCTAACTCCAAGAACCAAATTGATGTTATATAAAACACTGATCAGACCTGTTGTTACGTATGCATCCGAGACATGGACTCTCGTAAATAAGGATATAAGTGCACTAAGAATTTTTGAAAGAAGAATTTTGAGACAGATATTTGGACCAGTGAAGGAAGGGAATATGTATAGGATCCGAAATAATGGTGAAATAATTGAGTTGATTGGTGGACAAGACCTGGTGAGACACATAAAATCAGCTAGAATTAGATGGCTGGGACACGTATTCCGTATGAATGTTACGAGGATTCCCAAAACTATATTAAGCGGAATGATACTGGGCAAAAGAAGAAGAGGAAGGCCTCGAAGAAGATGGCAGCAGGATGTGGAAGAAGATCTAAGAAAGATGGGCATTAGGAACTGGAAACTGAAGGCAGTGGACAGAGATGAGTGGAGACGGGTCGTAGCGGAGGCCAAGGCTCACCATGGGCTGTAGTGCTGGAGAGTAGTAGTAGTAGTAGTAGTGCAAACCAGGTTACCCAGAGTTTCTATAACAAGATGGAACTACAACATTCGTACAGTCAACGTTGTGTACGAAAACCGATATAAGTTGGAGGAAAGTTTCGAAGTTCTTGAAGAAAAGTGTACAAACAGACTCACAGTTAATGAGGCAAGTGGTCACAGAAGGGCTCTTCAGGACCAAAATTTCATGTTCTGGCTAACTTTTTTCCATAGAATTCTACCCCATGTGGACATACTGTACCAACAACTACAAAGTAGGAACAAAGACGGTGTAGTGTGGCAAAGTGACATCAGAATTTTTGAAAATGAGTTGCAGAAAGAAAGGGAGAAAATAAATGAAATAGAAACACAAATAAATGAAGAGTTCCCTGAGCAACCAAGAAAAAGGACCAATAATGTTGGATGCAGCACTAGAATAGGGGATGCAAAAGAAGTATGTGACATCATTATAACTCACGTAAAAGATAGGTTTACTTACACAGGTCACCTAGAAGCAGCTTCATTGATGTCCACTGACTTATTTCCACTTTTTTCTACTAACTTTCCGGAAGAAAAATTCAAGCGAGTGATTCAGCATTACCCTTTCTTACAAGAAAACAAACTTCGGAGTGAATTGGAACTATTATACAGGTGGCATGATTTTAATATTAAAGGTGCAATAAAACTTCTTAACTTTATAGAAGAAAACAATCTTACGTCAGTTTTCAAAGAAGTGTCGAAACTTCTGAAAATTATCATAACTACGCCCATGACAACTGCCGAACCTGAGTGCTGCTTTTTGACTCTGAAAAGACTAAAGACTTTCTTGAGAAATACAATGAAAAACGATAGACTGAATGCCCTTGCGATGTTATCTATCAACAAGGAACTTGTTAAAGAAATGAAGGACTTTGATGATAGAGTGCTAGAAAAGTTCATTAATTTAAAAGAAAGGCGAATGGACTTTGTATATAAATAAATGGTCTGTTTAAAGTATAGGTATCATAAAAATAATATAATGTAAATATAGTGTATTAGTTTTTTGTGGAAACAGTATAGACATTCTTGTGGACACTTTCGACAGTTTGTGGTTACTTTATTAATAAAACTGCTGACTCAATATTTGAGGTGAGTTCAAATTTTTAAATAATCTTTGCATGCTGCACGTGTTACTATTCTTATTTTATTAATAAATTATGCGATAAAACGTTGGTGGCATTTGTATTGTGTGTTAAATTCAATGTTGATAAATAATTAAGAAGCCTAAAGGCCGCGCCCTCCAGCCTCTTAAGTCACGAGCCGCCACTGCCTGCTACATCCATTACTACCACAGGTAAGTACTTGATACCATTATTATCATCACCTATTATTATTTCAATTTCATTATAAGGTTTGTATTCGTCATAATCATACACCATCTCGATTCCTAACCTTTCTACAAGTTCTCTGTACTTTCTATTTACTTTAAAAATTTCTATTACTTTCTTTCTCTCACAATACCTCTCTACACTTTCTCTCTTTATATATTTCTCACCATAACACCAAGTTACACTCTCTCTCTCCAAACATGCAGGGGTCACTAACTCATAATTACTGTACCACTAATGAGGCACACAAAAACACCAAGGAACTTTATTTGTAGACCTTTCATCTCCCAAATATAAATTTAAGGAACTCTCGTCCTTCTTAAAAATACGTGAAGACTTTTCTTCACCCCCTAACACAACATCAAAGGAAAATTCTAACCCCTGCACCCTTTTAACAAAAATACTTTCTCTCAACTCTCTTTCTGACTCAACACACTCAAACACCTCATTATCACTCATAATACTCTCATTATCATTTTCTAATATCATATTCTTACTACCTGTAAACTCATTCAAATTATCATTGTTACTTACTTTGTTAGCACTTAGACTAACATTATTTTCTGTGAATGTATCATCATTACTACCCCCACTATTATTCTTGTAATTCTCGTCTACTTTACTCTTCGGTATATCAAATATCTCGTCTACTAACATTACTGTTTGTTGTGTCAATTTATCGAAATGAGCATGCATTTCGTCTATTCTTTTATCAAAGTGAGAATTCCGGCTTTTAATTTTGTCTTTTATTTCATCGAACTTTACACTCTGTTCCTCAAATTTGTCATTTAAATTAGTATATTTAATATTAGAATCGCTTTTTTGCTCATCTAACTTTTTGTCTAATTTATCAAACTTTACACTCTGTTCATCAAATTTATGTAATAGTAACTGCAGCAAAGCAGCTGTATCATCTGGTTTATTTTCTGACCTAGTTGAGATGGATGTAGTGACTTTCTCTGTCTCTACAGATACAAGCGTATCCGGCTCGTCAATCTGACTAGTTTGTGTTGATTGCACATCCATCTCACTAGTCATATCTAAATCAGTTGTACTGATTTCTAATGTTATATTGTCATTAGTACTCATTTTTGCTATTTTATCTTGCTAAAACATATATGTTTATAACCTAGGAATTTAACCCTATTTTACTCACGTGTTTGCGTACTTTCGCAATTACTTCAGGTAATTATTTCGCTTTCCTGGTAGGTATTACTCCACATAAAATTACGTTTTATGTAGAGTCCCTGTTCGCAAGGCGACCAAATGTGAAGCTACAAATTAGTGTCACATAAAATTAACCAATTTACTAATAAACATTGAATAATTATTGGGCGCCATGATGGAAATTACCAACATATGATAGTAGGCTTACCTTTCGGTCCAAAATTCGTGTTAAACGAACCAGTAATAGCGAAATGTACCTGAAATAATTCACTCATACTTGTATTTTTTACCAATGATTATTTATTATCAAAAAGACTACGTACATATGAAAATGATTCTACTGAACTGTGTGCCAAACATGCACGTTACTATGCCTCGGGGCGTAGTCCCATTTATTTTGTAAACATTAATAAGAAATAAACATTGTAAATATAATAAACATAATGAAATATAGTATAATATGCTAAACAATATCTGCACAACCCAGCACTTAAAAGATTTAGGTCACACTCTCTCTCTCTCTCTCTCTCTCTCTCTCATTCTCTGGTACAATTTTATTTTATGAGCTCATTATTGATATAATTTTGAATTGGTCATTATTTTATGATGTTGATTTACTTGAATAATATATTGAAAAATATTGGAACGATCTCACCAATATTGGACAGGTCTCACCGCACTGCTAGGATCCGTCGATCGTGCACAATCTGTTCCTTCTTTACATCGATTTCGGGCCCACACCGTCGTGTCTACCCTCGAAAACACTTTGGGCAGATTCTATACGCACGCAGTTTCGACGATCCATTGGCCGATGACACCTGTTCAACTGATCACCGCCCCAACATTTCGGGTATTTTTAAATAGTTATTTAACCACTTTTGGTGGTGTAAAAGTTAAAATTCACACTTAGTGAACCTCTTGCCGGCCGGCTACGTTCACAATCCAGGAGGATATGACACAGAGTCTTTGTTTAACATTGCGTAGGTGGGGCAAAAACTACGTCACCAGGCTTTTGTTCGTTGTTTACAGCTTCGAGTTGTTTACAGAAAATGTGCATTCCTTCCACTGACGTCATCAGGGCTCGTCTCGTTATCGCTATATGTTACATACGATTTTTTGCTGTGTTTGCCGTTTCACAATGAAAGCGATCGAAATCCTGTCAATTCCCATCTGCGTTTTATAAAATAATTATATAGTCCACTCACCAAAACTTTGCAGGGATAATGAAATATTTAAATAATTATTACCAATAATTGTTAAAATAAATAAATACAATAATTATGGTCTTTTGTACCATGTTTTTATAAATTTAGGATTGTACCATAATTGTACCATCACACAGTTATCTAATTGTGCATTCATGGTGCTTATGCGCTCATCAAGCTGTTGTATTAACTTAATATTCATTTTATTTAGTTTACCATCGATATTCTTTTGTGACTCCATCACTTTTTTGTTTAATTCATTAATTTACCCCCTTAATTCATTATGTTGTTCTTTCATCTCATTAACATCACTAGACATTTTAGCAATAAATCGTCATTAGCATCAAGTCTCTTATTTTGTTCATTTAATTTAATGTCATTAATATCAAAATGTTTATTTATGTCGCTACTTATTTCATTAAATTTTGTATCAAATCGATTATTTAATGCATCAAATTTCTTATAATTATCTTTTGACATTTGTTTAATCTCATCTTTTAAACTAATATTTTGATTAGACATCTTATTCTGTTGCTCTAAAAGCAACTGCATCATATCATTACTGTCAAATTGTTTATTTTTATTAATTGAGGTTGGGGTTAACTGAATCCCAGAGTCATCTATCACAGCTGATTCGTTTAATCCTCTGTTTTGGAGTACGATTGGAGTTGAATGAATCTCCAACCCGCTCATAACCGTTGATTCGGTCATTGCTTGAATTTCTGACTCAAAAACGCCAGTTACATTTATTTCTCTATATTCTCCATTTTGTATATTATTATGGCTTACACATACAATTATACACACTTTAACTTAATTTTACTTTACAACTTTCTCACCACAATCTATAATCATTTACAACAGCGCCCTCCCTCTCTCCCTCCTATGACGCTACAGCCCAAGTCGGGCCCTGGCTCCACCAATCTCCGCCTCCAATCCAGTCTATCCACTGCAACCCTCCTCCAGTTTCTTATCCCCATGTCTCTCGTGTCCTCTGCAACGTCATCTTCCCACCTCTTCCTCGGTTTGCTTCTAGGTCTCGTTCCCTCCCATGTACCCAGCAAAGCGCTCTTGGGGTTCCTGCCATCCTCCATTCTCAGAACATGTCCATTCCGCAATCTTTGTATCCTTATAAATTTTGAGACTGGTATCTCTTTATATATTTGATACAGTTCATTGTTGTATCTCAGTCTCCATGAGCCATTTTCTTGTATTGGGCCTATAATGTGTCTGAGGATTTTTCCTTTCAAATGTGTCTACTATGTTGACTGTTTTCTGTGTGATTGTCCATGCTTCACACCCGTAGCATAGCACCGGTCTGATGACAGTCCTATATATTTTCATTTTTGTTTCCCTGTGCCCATCCCCAGACCTAGATGATGGCAGCAATGCGAAGTATGCCTTGTTAGCCATGGTGTCCGTCTTTGGATCTCCGGCTCCCCTGATCCAGTCTTTGCTAGATTCACTCCGAGATACAACTGTGCCCCACTCCCAAATAATCCGTCTCTGCAACTAAAATTAGGTCTACTTTATATAATTAAAATAAATTGTGTAAACCGTCCCTGTTCGGGCGCCATTTGTGACTATACGATTTTACGAGCAAATAATCTTTTCACAAGTTTCTAAGATTTAGACTTTGTCTTACCTTCGGGTTCACCTCCAGGGTCTTATAGATGAAACTGTTGCAGAGTGAATATTTAGGTGTGAGTTGCAAAATAATTATGCTAACACATGTTATGCTAGGATTTACTCTGATTTATTTCTATTTAGTTAAATTCACTATTTACTTTCTGTTGAACAATGGTTTACCCAAAACAATTACTTAATTACTTAACACATGGAAATGATATTAAATAGTTATTACAGTTACTTTTATGTCATCCCCTTATAACACCAAAATTATTCCAAAAAGTTACAATTAATTGATTGCTACCAACTATAACTCAGTATTTAATGTTATGAAACCAGTACTTTAACTTTGTACGTACGCACTCTCGCTTACACTCTTGCTGTCTCCCTCTCTCTCTCTCTCTCTCTCTCTCTCTCTCTCTCTCTCTCTCTCTCCCTCTCTCTCTCTCTCTCTCTCTCTCTCTCTCACGCTTTTATTTCATATAGGTAATTTTGTTATATATTCTAAGGAATTAAACAACGCTATAAATAAATGCCCCAATCTCCTCAATGAAAGCACTAGACGTTAAAACCCATAAATGCCAGGGCCCCAGAACTTACGGGTTTACCCAAAATACATAAAGAAGATATGCCAATACGCCCGGTTGTAAATTACACGACTGCCCCTGGTTATAGGACGGCTAAAAGATTAGTAAAAATCATAAAAGAGAACATTGACATAGTAAATAACTACAGCATAAAAAACAGCTATGATCTCGTTGAAAAAATTAAAACTATTAAATCAGCACCACATTATAGGTTGGCTTCATTTGACGTAACTAATCTGTACACCAATATGCCGGTAGATGAGACAATGACAATTCTCAGAAATAGCTTAATTACAAATAGGTTAGGTAGAAATGAAATTGATGAACTTATGCAATTGCTAAAAACAATACTCAAACAAAATTATTTCTCTTATGATAATGAGTATTTCATGCAGGAGGATGGTCTGGCAATGGGGTCACCTTTATCAGGGATTTTAGTGGACCTATACTTGAACCACTTTGTGAATACATTTTTAATGTCTAGTCTTAATAAACAGCGAGACAAAATTAAATTTTACGTACGCTATGTTGAGGACACTTTTATGATATTCAATGGAACGAGTAGACAAATAGAAAATTTGAAAGGATATATGAACAGCATAAACATGAAAATCCAATTTACCCTAGAAATGGAGAATAATAGCTGCCTGAACTTTCTTGATCTCACTATCAGCAAATATAATGACCGTTTTAGATTCAAAATTTATAGAAAGCCCACCACCACGAATATTACTATTCATGCTGATTCGTACCATCCATATTCCCAAAAAATGGCAGCCTTCAACGCGTTCGTTCATAGAATGCTTGCTATTCGCCTTGAGCAAAAAGACAGAGTGGAAGAGACTAATATAACCAAAAGTATAGCTATCGCTAATGGGTATAACAGTGGAATCATAGACAAGCTTATAAGAAAACACTCGGTAAAAATCAATAGTAAAAGCAGATTAACCGGCCCATCTAAAGAAGATACTAAATTTATAGTAACTGAGTACACAAATGTACTACCAGTCATTGTAAAGAATGAGCTGAAAAAACGTAAAATAGCAGTGGCCTTTAAAACCACAAATAACATCAAAAGACGTTTGGGACAAAGAAGTCATATCCCGGCGGAAGAGAAAACTGGAGTGTACAAGCTTGAATGCGATGACTGTGACAAATTCTATATAGGACAAACGGGCAGGCCGTCAGCCGAACGTTTTAAAGAACACCTGCCCAAAAGTGATATCTCGAAAACTAGATCCAGTTACGCTCAGCATTTAATGCTGTATAATCATAAGTACTCAGACTTCCACACAAACTTTAAACTGCTTCATAATTGTAAAAAGGGTGCATACATGAATGCTGTGGAGGAATATGAGATATACAGGGCTTCTAAGTTACAAACGGACCAGCTACTTAATGACAAAGTTTCGTTCCGATCGAATCTGCTGTACAACACGGCCATCGATATCGATGGGTCAGCGGGCAATGATAACGGTCGTATAAGACAAAGTGCAACAGTTGGTCGTTGGCAATGAGACGATCCGCATCGGACTGTGTCGGTGTTTAATTATGTGTGGTGTTTTTGTGTTTGTGTATTTTAAATAGTTGACGACCCCTTTTGGGTGAATTTGATGTTTTTATAGTATTTTTAAACCTGATGATGAGAATTTATTCTCGAAACGCGTTGTTTTAAGAAAAAACTAAAGAAGTCACAAGACGGAACTTAATACAGGTAATTGCCTAATATTAATTCTAAATATTTAGTAACGTGACTTGGAGACAATTAAAACAAAATGAATCTAGAAGCCAGTCAGGCACGTATTGTCTATAAATTTAAAAACATCAAATTAAAATTGATTAAGGCATCGCAGAACATCAATTATAACAAAAGATGCCTTCACTAAAACATCACACCGAAGTACGTAAGTTCCAACATCAACAGCAGACATTGTTCCGAAAAAGTAAAATCAATCTGGATTAAGGAAGAGATCAAACGACTTTATATTTTAAAAAGTGGTCTAAATACTAAGCTTTATCTAGCCCACCTGGAAGTTTTAAACGAGTTTCACCCGGCAGTAATAAACGGCATTCTCGACATTGTCAATAGACAGATAAACAAAGTCGTCAGTTCTCTTAAACGTAAACAGTTAAGAAAGTTTCAAAACCTGTATACAAAACAACACAATGACGATAATAATACAGTAGAACATAGCCATGTATTTCATCAGCGGGTTGCAAATTATACCGGAATTAATTTTGAACATAACGAAATGACATTATTGAACAAACGTTTGATGTATAACATTCCCTCGTTTAATAAGAACTTTATGATCCGTGAAATAATATGCGCGGAAGCTGCCATAAAAACTATTGATAATATTTCGCATCAGGAGGAAACGCGTGCCATCATAAATAACAAAATTAACAAAGTTATTAAGAAGGATACCCACATCACTAACCTGCAAAATAAGTACAAACGTGACGTGCGTATTGCACGGAATGTTTACGAAAAACTTCGACCTGATAACGCTATCGTCACGACAGCTGATAAGGGTAATACGGTAGTTATTATTAACAAAAATATATATACCAATAAGGTACAGGAGTTCATAAAAAACAATAATATTAAAAAGCTACACAAGGATCCCACCAGCGCCTATGTCAAGGAATTAAACAACGCTATAAATAAATGTGCCAATCTCCTCAATGAAAGCACTAGACGTTATTTAAAACCCATAAATGCCAGGGCCCCAGAACTTACGGGTTTACCCAAAATACATAAAGAAGATATGCCAATACGCCCGGTTGTAAATTACACGACTGCCCCTGGTTATCGGACGGCTAAAAGATTAGTAAAAATCATAAAAGAGAACATTGACATAGTAAATAACTACAGCATAAAAAACAGCTACGATCTCGTTGAAAAAAATTAAAACTATTAAATCAGCACCACATTATAGGTTGGCTTCATTTGACGTAACTAATCTGTACACCAATGTGCCGGTAGATGAGACAATGACAATTCTCAGAAATAGCTTAATTAATACAAATAGGTTAGGTAGAAATGAAATTGATGAACTTATGCAATTGCTAAAAACAATACTCAAACAAAATTATTTCTCTTATGATAATGAGTATTTCATGCAGGAGGATGTTCTGGCAATGGGGTCACCTTTATCGGGGATTTTAGTGGACCTATACTTGAACCACTTTGTGAATACATTTTTAATGTCTAATCTTAATAAACAGCGAGACAAAATTAAATTTTACGTACGCTACGTTGACGACACATTTATTATATTCAATGGAACGAGTAGACAAATAGAAAATTTGAAAGGATATATGAACAGCATAAACATGAAAATCCAATTTACCCTAGAAATGGAGAATAATAGCTGCCTGAACTTTCTTGATCTCACTATCAGCAAATATAATGACCGTTTTAGATTCAAAATGTATAGAAAGCCCACCACCACAAATATTACTATTCATGCTGATTCGTACCATCCATATTCCCAAAAAATGGCAGCCTTCAACGCGTTCGTTCATAGAATGCTTGCTATTCCCCTTGAGCAAAAAGACAGAGTGGAAGAGACTAATATAATCAAAAGTATAGCTATCGCTAATGGGTATAACAGTGGAATCATAGACAAGCTTATAAGAAAACACTCGGTAAAAATCAATAGTAAAAGCAGATTAACCGGCCCATCTAAAGAAGATACTAAATTTATAGTAACTGAGTACACAAATGTACTACCAGTCATTGTAAAGAATGAGCTGAAAAAACGTAAAATATCAGTGGCCTTTAAAACCACAAATGACATCAAAAAACGTTTGGGACAAAGAACTCATACCCCGGCTGAAGAGAAAACTGGAGTGTACAAGCTTGAATGCGATGACTGTGACAAATTCTATATAGGACAAACGGGCAGGCCGTCAGCCGAACGTTTTAAAGAACACCTGCCCAAAAGTGATATCTCGAAAACTAAATCCAGTTACGCTCAGCATTTAATGCTGTATAATCATAAGTACTCAGACTTCCACACAAACTTTAAACTGCTTCATAATTGTAAAAAGGGTGCATACATGAACGCTGTGGAGGAATATGAGATATACAGGGCTTCTAAGTTACAAATGGACCGGCTACTTAATGTCAAAGTTTCGTTCCGATCGAATCTACTGTACAACACGTCCATCGATATCAATGGGTCAGCGGGCAATGATAACGGTTATATAAGACAAAGTGCAACAGTTGGTCGTTGGCAACGAGACGATGCGCATCGGACTGTGTCGGTGTTTAATTATGTGTGGTGTTTTTGTGTTTGTGTATTTTAAATAGTTGACGACCCCTTTTGGGTGAATTTGATGTTTTTATAGTATTTTTAAACCTGATGATGAGAATTTATTCTCGAAACGCGTTGTTTTAAGAAAAAACTAAAGAAGTCACAAGACGGAAGTTAATACAGGTAATTGCCTAATATTAATTCTAAATATTCTACCAGTTGCAACTGTAAAATTTAAAAGCTTGGCCAATTAATTATTGCTTGTACTTGACCATTCCGCTTGTGTCTCTGCGAGTTGCATAATCACTGTCTATTCAGCCTTCCAGTTCACTACGAGTTTTTGAGTAAACTATTGAATTAGCTTCCTTGTTGTGACTGTTCCTCACCACTGTTTAAATTATACTGATACTTGTTATTTAGTCGGCCGACTGTATAATTGCTCAAGCACGTGTTTTTTATGACTGCACGGTCTAAAGAATTTCATTCGACTGGCCTCCTTAATCTGGCGTTTGGGCGCACATTACGGGGTGTGAGACTGGTCACGTGATCCCCAACCCAAACTCTTATTGGTTGGTTTAAACTGGGCCAGCGATGACTACAACCTTTTTACCGCCTGGTGACTTCGGCGGGTTACATTCGCCTTCTCTGTAATTCACAGAGGTCCTGGATTGCAGATGATTGCGTAACACGTCTAAACAGACGGACGCTAAGACATAAACACACTGGTCTCTTTCAGTAACATTGTACTCACTTTTGTTAACCCATTCGCTGACTTTGACAAGCGTAGCTCACACCATTTTATCAGTACTGTGGAGACTTTGACGAGTGTAGCTCGCACCACTTGTTCAGTTCACTGACTTTGACGGCAATCACTCGCCCATTTGTTTCAATGTAAGAACTGCTTTGTAGTAGTTTTATGAATCTCCAACAGATGTCGGGCAAATTTAAATGCTTTCTACATGTGTTTTTATTTACTGCTATGTACCATTGTTTAACATATTTGTAGGTAATAATGTGCAATAAAAAAATAGACATTTTTGGAAAATTAATTCCTTAAAAAAATAGTCAGTGAATGGGTTAAAAACGAGGCTCCACTGAGGTTGACTGCTATTTGCATTACAACATTTTAAAATTGTTCAAAATCACCTTACAACACATTGAGTTTTACATGCTCCACTTTTTGGAGAAATAATGGCCCGAGATCGATACCTCCTGAGGTGCTGCATTTCAGTAATAATAGTCTCCAATCCCCTTCAGACCCACTATTCAAAATCAGAATAATAATAGACCATTTCAGAGCAGTTTTCAAAAAATATATGAAACCATTCCAAAATCTGCATTGATGAGAGCCTAGTACTGTTCAAAGGCAGGCTGGTTTTCAAACAGTACATAAAGATGAAACGAAACCGTTTTGGCATTAAATTGTTTGTTGTGTGATACAAAAACAGGCTTCATCCTTGATTTTATAACATACACTGGACAAAGTACAGAGTTAGCAGACACGTACAATTTGGGCATATCAGGGGCGGTTGTTACAACATTATTGTCTCCGGACTATCTAAACAAAGGGCACACAGTTTTCGTTGATAACTGGTGCACAAGTCCAAAACTGTTTTCTACCCTACATGATAATGGTACCAACGCATGTGGCACAGTCAGAAAAAAACTGGAAGAACATGCCAACACTGACAGAAAAATTGAGAAGAAATTAACTAGAAGCAAAACATACTTCTGACAACAAAATTATGGCAATAAAATGGTACAGCAAGAGAGATGTGTACACTCTTACAACCATGCATACACTCAATTTCCAGCCAACTGGTAAACGAGATTATAGGTCAGGTAGGGAAGTTCTGAAACCAAGTGCAGTGTTGGAATATAATAAAAACATGGGAGGAGTAGATAAAGCTGACATGCTTCTTAGTTCAGTTGGGTCAGTGAGGAAAACTGTAAAATGGTACAAAAAACTATTTTTTCATATTCTGGACATGGCAATTTTAAATTCTCATTCCCTGTACCAAACTAGTAGTGGGAAAATATTTTCACTGGCAGATTTCCAGCTCAAATTGATTACTCAAATCCTAGAAAAATATCATGTTGACAGAACCAATAATAAAAGACATGCAGCACTGAGCAGCGATTCACCACTATGACTGACTGAAAGACAATTTCCATCATACGTACCCCCCCACAGAGAACAAAACAAATCCTACCAGGCACTGTCATGTTTGCAGTAATACGAAAAGAGGATTGAAAAAAAGAATAGAAACTAGATATATGTGTGCTAAATGTAATGCTCTGTGTGTTGTGCCATTTTTTGAAGAATATCATTCTTTGAAAAATTATTATTACAATATATACAACATTTATAAACATAATATAATTACTTAATAATAATATATGTATAAATTTTAAATTTAGAAGTATGAATTAGTGTATAAGTTGTGAAATGTAAATACAGTGAAATGAAACGTTAAATTTATTAGTTTGTTTTAATAAATTAGGAATTTAAGTGACAAAAGTGATAAATGATAGACATAGAATACTGTGGATTCATTGTGTATGAACAAGGATTGATTATTGGTGAGTACAAATGCATAAAAATCAGTTAAATATAGTTTAGAAAGTTTAGTTACGGAACACATATGAACACAAAATTTGGCCAGCACTGGGGTGTAGGGTAGATCACTTATGTCCGTAGCAGCGAAAGGGTTAAGAAGATACACTGACATCCTATTATGCCTCTTATATGTAACACGCAACAATAATATTCATGTTTAATATGGTAACCAAATCACTTGTACGAATTAATAAATTATTTACCTTAAATTATCCGCCGTGTGATTTCTTGTGCTTCGTCTATGACGCGTTTCAGAGCTTATGCTCCATCATCAGATATTAAAAGGTTAAAACTATCACTCTTGCGAGATCGTTAAGAAGTTAAAATGTCAAAATTTGCATATGAACCGTACGCGGATTTGGGTGCGCACCCGTTCAAGTTCATTCTGCCACTGAGCGGTTGCTACCTTATCGTAGCCCCAGCAAGCAGACTCAAGGCTGTATCATACAATCGGTTGGATACAAAGTTCAGGTGGTCATTTAACACGATATCCCGACTCCTTGGGTTTGCATATGCACTGTAAATTTCAACTTCCTCCAAGGCATTCATGAAACGGCCCTTCTTACACACATGTAACGGTATTAAATTGGAACTAAAATCTAAGTAATTATGATTGTGTGAAGTCAGGTGTCGGGCGTAATTTGATTTGATGTTGTCAATGTTTCTTATTTTCTTAGGTAAATGAATGGCAGCATACAATAGTTTCATTCATAGATTATTGACAATTCCTTTGGATGATAATGACTTCCGTGATGAGCTAAATGTCATAAAATATATCGCGGTTGCCAATGGTTACAATAGTTTAACCATTGACAAACTGTTGAGAAAACATGAAAAAAGAATGCTTAAACCCCGAATTAACAACAACACGCACAACATTTTTATATCTACTAACTACACTAGCTTTATGCCTAAGGTTTTGTCTTCTATATTGAATAATAATAGTTTCACTATTTCATTCAGGACTAATAATAAGTTACAGGATATTCTCAAACCGAAAAAACACACGCCTCCAGAAGAAAAAACTGGCGTATATAAGTTAACATGCAATGATTGCGAGTGCTTCTACATTGGACAGACTAAGAGAGGTTTCCTTAAACGATTTCGAGAACATTTACCTAAGAAAATAAGAAACATTGACAACATCAAATCAAATTACGCCTGACACCTGACTTCACACAATCATAATTACACAGATTTTAGTTCCAATTTAATACCGTTACATGTGTGTAAGAAAGGCCGTTTCATGAATGCCTTGGAGGAATTTGAAATTTACAGTGCATATGCAAACCCAAGGAGTCGCGATATCGTGTTAAATGACCACCTGAACTTTGTATCCAACCGATTGTATGATACCGCCTTGAGTCTGCTTGCTGGGGCTACGATAAGGTAGCAACCGCTCAGTGGCAGAATGAACTTGAACGGGTGCGCACCCAAATCCGCGTACGGTTCATATGCAAATTTTGACATTTTATCTTCTTAACGATCTTGCAAGAGTGATAGTTTTAACCTTTTAATATCTGATGATGGAGCATAAGCTCTGAAACGCGTCATAGACGAAGCACAAGAAATCACACGGCTTTGTTAATGGAATAAATCCGCTTATAGTCCAAGCCACGTATTTTATATCAACTAAACGCTATGTAACTCACCGTCTGTGGCTTAAGTAAATGTCTTTATACAATTGGCATGTTTCGGGACACTTGTCCCATCATCAGAATATTTAAAAAAGTCTCTTCATACCATCATACGATGGCACAGTCGTCAATATATTAAAAATATTAAAATCCACATAACACAAAACACAATTACACTACACAAAGTACGCACACAACAATTTTCGGTGTACACCACACGGTAACTGACAGCCCACTGGTTCATATTTCACTCGTGTCGCGACAATATCGCAACGCAGTATTGTACAGGACATTAGATTTAAAGTTCAGCTGATCATTTAAAACATGTGGCCTGGTAACAGGATTATTATACGCTCTATATATCTCAAACTCCTCAAGGGCGTTCATGTAACGTCCTTTATTACAAAAGTGAAGGGGTATCAAGTTGGTATGAAAATTAGTATAGTTGTGATTTTCATCAATAAGATGTTTAGCGAATTTAGATTTTACATTTTCTGTGTTATGAAAATAAGTGGGTGGCTTATGTTCAACAAACCTCTTGAAAAAACCACGGCCCGTTTGGCCCACATAAAAAGCATTACAACTATTACATATTAATTTATAGATCCCTGTTTTCTTTTCAAGGACGGTTGGTTCCCGAGTACGAAGGCTTTTAAAATGTTATTTGTAGTCTTATATGTGACAACAACGTTTGACTTGTTTAAACCAGAAGACAGAATTCTAGGTAGAAAGCTCATGTATGGTATAGAAATGTATTTATACACACTGTCCCCAGGTGCCCTTAGCGTGTTTGCGATTTTTCGTCTCATGTTTTTTAAGGATATTATTTACTACCGCTTTTTTGTAGCCATTGGTGACCGCAATATGTTTAATTGTATTTAGTTCGTCTTGATAATCCTTGTCGCTGAGGGGCAATGATAAGAGGCGGTTAACCATGCTGTGGAAAGCAGCCATTTTCTGCGATACCGGATGATAAGATGTGGCGTGTATTATAGTGTCAGTTGTAGTGGGTTTCCTATAAATATTAAACTCCAATTTATTAATATTTCTGGTGACCGTCAAATCAAGAAAATTTAATTTTCCACTGCCCTCGTGCTCCAGTGTAAACTGTATATTGTTATTAATACTGTTTAAATATGTGTGTAGCCTATCTATTTGTCTATGTGTGCCTTTATAGATCAAAAAGGTGTCGTCAACATACCGGCCATAAAATATTATGTTATCATTGTACACACTATTGGAAAAAATAAAGGAGTTTTCGAAATGGTTTAAGTACACTTCAGCAAGGAGGCCAGAGAGTGGAGAACCCATTGCCACACCATCATGTTGGCTAAAGAATTGGTTGTCATGCGTGAAATAATTCTGGTTAAGAATCACCTCCAAAAGATCCATCAATTCATTAATACTTTCAACATTCAATTTATTAGTATTGACGAGGTTATTTCTCAAAATTTGTAAGGTATCAGCAACCAGTATATTCGTATATAAATTAACAATATCAAACGAAACCAGCTTATGATGAGGTTAGATCTTTAGATCCTTCACTTT
This sequence comes from Magicicada septendecula, assembly GCA_034769895.1. Classification (NCBI taxonomy): domain Eukaryota; kingdom Metazoa; phylum Arthropoda; class Insecta; order Hemiptera; family Cicadidae; genus Magicicada; species Magicicada septendecula. The sequence continues at coordinate 476,380,219 of CM068373.1, forward strand.
ATTGACAAAATCGATATTATTGGTTATACTGTGACTATTAACTATGTTTATGTTGCGTTTAATGATGTTTACCAATTTCTTAGCTGTTTTATAACCAGGTGCGGTAGTGAAGTTAATTAACGGTCTTATTGGAACACCAGTCTTATGTAATTTTGGTAACCCTGTCAGTGTGGGTGCCCTTGAATTGATGGGCTTTAACGATCGTCTAGTTTGCTCATCAAACAAATGCACACTCTTATTTATGCCCCGATTTAGACACTTGACGTATTGTGCAGTAGGGTCCGAGTTTAATTTCTCAATGTTGTTGTTAGCGATAAAGTTCCGTATCTTATCAGTATAATCACTATTGTCCATAATGACAACAGTGTTGCCTTTGTCAGCCTTGGTTACGAGAGCACAGTTGTCTGACAGTTTACTCTTTAAACCCGTTAAGATATTGCGTTCTTTATTATAATTATTAAAAGTACACGGAACCGAAGAATTAAGTATTAGTATTCTGGTTTCTTATGATATTACTGAGTTTATTATTGATTAAAATCCGCGCCTCATCTTGGACCTTCTGGTCTTCTATTGCTTTGACCACAGCTTCAGCATTTATAATTTCAGCAGCAATATGTTTATGGCTGAAGTTAGATTTTGAACGAGGTAAATTATAATTTAAGCCCTTTTTCAACAAATTAGATTCTTCTTCACTTAGATCTATTTATGTTAAGTTCTGCAATCGTGTATAAAATTTATGTTTACAGGCAATGTTGTTGGCTTCCTGCTGTTGTCTCTCTAATAACCTTTGGAATTTGCTTGTTTGCTTGCTACGCATTTGATAAATAATTCGCTGTATGTCATTGTTTATGAAATCAAGATAGTTATCAAGCAAGGCCGGGTGTACGTCATTAAGTAATTGCAAATGTACTCTGTATAATCTTGAATTGAGATGGGATTTTTTCTTGTATAACGATTTTAATTCTTCTTTAATTCTGTACAATTCTGCGTGCCTTTTAGTTTTTATATCAGCAAAGGATGAGCATTTAAATTTTATACGAGCGTAATTAGGTGTAATATTATTCTTCAGACAAGTTTTATTAAATCTGATATGTAAAATGGTCTTATGAAGCTGGATCTTAATATTCTGAAAATTACGTACTATATTTGCTGGACTTGCAATATTCATATTGTTAATGGAATAAATCCGCTTATAGTCTAAGCCACGTATTTTATAATCATCTAAACGCTATGTAACTCACCGTCTGTGGCTTAAATAAATGTCTTTATACAATTGACATGTTTCGGGACACTTGTCCCATCATCAGAATATTTAAAAAAGTCTCTTCATACCATCATACGATGGCACAGTCGTCAATATATTAAAAATATTAAAATCCACATAACACAAAACACAATTACACTACACAAAGTACGCACACAACAATTTTCGGTGTACACCACACGGTAACTGACAGCGCACTGGTTCATATTTCACTCGTGTCGCGACAATATCGCAACGCAGTATCGTACAGGACATTAGATTTAAAGTTCAGCTGATCATTTAAAACATGTGGCCTGGTAACAGGATTATTATACGCTCTATATATCTCAAACTCCTCAAGGGCGTTCATGTAACGTCCTTTATTACAAAAGTGAAGGGGTATCAAGTTGGTATGAAAATTAGTATAGTTGTGATTTTCATCAATAAGATGTTTAGCGAATTTAGATTTTACATTTTCTGTGTTATGAAAATAAGTGGGTGGCTTATGTTCAACAAACCTCTTGAAAAAACCACGGCCCGTTTGGCCCACATAAAAAGCATCACAACTATTACATATTAATTTATAGATCCCTGTTTTCTTTTCAAGGACGGTTGGTTCCCGAGTACGAAGGCTATTTAAAATGTTATTTGTAGTCTTATATGTGACAACAATGTTTGACTTTTTTAAAACAGAAGACAGAATTCTAGGTAGAAAGCTCATGTATGGTATAGAAATGTATTTATACATTTCTGTATACCATTTATTTATCACCTGGGGACAGTGTGTATAAATACATTTCTATACCATACATGAGCTTTCTACCTAGAATTCTGTCTTCTGTTTTAAACAAGTCAAACATTGTTGTCACATATAAGACTACAAATAACATTTTAAAAGCCTTCGTACTCGGTAACCAACCGTCCTTGAAAAGAAAACAGGGATCTATAAATTAATATGTAATAGTTGTGATGCTTTTTATGTGGGCCAAACGGGCCATGGTTTTTTCAAGAGGTTTGTTGAACATAAGCCACCCACTTATTTTCATAACACAGAAAATGTAAAATCTAAATTCGCTAAACATCTTATTGATGAAAATCACAACTATACTAATTTTCATACCAACTTGATACCCCTTCACTTTTGTAATAAAGGACATTACATGAACGCCCTTGAGGAGTTTGAGATATATAGAGCGTATAATAATCCTGTTACCAGGCCACATGTTTTAAATGATCAGCTGAACTTTAAATCTAATGTCCTGTACGATACTGCGTTGCGATATTGTCGCGACACGAGTGAAATATGAACCAGTGCGCTGTCAGTTACCGTGTGGTGTACACCGAAAATTGTTGTGTGCGTACTTTGTGTAGTGTAATTGTGTTTTGTGTTATGTGGATTTTAATATTTTTAATATATTGACGACTGTGCCATCGTATGATGGTATGAAGAGACTTTTTTAAATATTCTGATGATGGGACAAGTGTCCCGAAACATGTCAATTGTATAAAGACATTTACTTAAGTCACAGACGGTGAGTTACATAGCGTTTAGTTGAATCACACGGCGGATAATTTAAGGTAAATAATTTATTAATTAACAATAACAATCTATAACATCAAAACAAAAGACATTAAAAAACAATTGTAAAATTCTTGTAAATTTCTTGGGTGTCTGACAGGAATATAAACTTTGAATCATTATTAAAATTTGAAATCTTCGCAAATAATCTGCAAAAATAGTATTATATTTTTTGTTAAATTAATTTGTAAGTTTATTAATATTTTAATAAAATAATATTCACTTTAAGTAAACATAATTATTGTTTACAAGACAGCGCCCATTCTAAATTGATTGAAAAAATTATTTTTAATAAAACTTAAAATTCCATATTACTTATTTTACTTCAACTATTTACATTTTCGTATTGATTTTACTTCACTAACTCATACGCGCACGCGCAGCTCATGGATATATGAGACAATGACAACGATGATGATGGTGATGATATTGTCGATGCCGATTTCCTATCGCTAATAAAACCTTAAGATTGGCCCCATGAGTAAGTCATTTGCATCTTCCGGTGGCAGTGGAAAGAAAGTACATTTCTTCTTATGGCATTGTCTGAATTGCAAAATGTGTTTTGTATACTTCAAATTTGATTAAATAACCATGTTTAATTATTGTCATCAATTCATTCATGTCTGGACAGGAGTTCTGTAACCAAGCAAAATACATGCATACACAGAGATCGTCCCCATTTGCAGCACAATACCTGTTTCTGCTGGTAGACCACACACACACACACACACACACACACACTGCATAAAATTGACAGGTGATCACGTTTGACAGGCTAGAACCTGTAATCTTTTCCTGTACATACACTACTTAAAATTATTTCTAACAACTTCTGTCTATGAATTATTTACAACAATACTGCCATTGTTAAATATGCAAATATATGTGTTGTTGCATATATTCCCCAGGTGTTATTGGATTTGAATGGTATTTGTATTTTATTTACATCTTCACATACGTAATTATTCACATAACAATACGTTTTAAAACGGCTTCTTATAAAAAAAGATTTAATTGAACATAGTAAACACTGCCATGGAGTGATACAAAATTCTGCCACCTTTCTTTGGACGTATTGTTCTCCGTTGCCGATATCCTGTGTCACATTTACGTGATTTGTAGAAAGAGGCTATTTAAAACAATGATTTTTATACATTTCTTTTCATGGTGCTATTTCTACCTGTTTTTCTAATAATGTTCTGTTTATTCTGAGACTCTCACTGTGTTTGCCCTTGGTCTCTCTCTCTCTCTCTCTCTCTCTCTCTCTCTCTCTCTCTCTCTCTCTCTCTCTCTCTCTCTCTCTCTCTCTCTCTCTTTCTCTTGTGGGAAATAATTTCTCTTCGTCTTCTCTCACTTTGTTGTTCATATCGTTTTGCTCTTCTCCAACCTTGCTTGCATTTCTCTCTTCATTGCGATTCCTTCTCTTTCTGCCCAAAGTTTTCTCTTACACTCTCCTCTCTTCTTTCATGCAGTTCCTTTTGGTTGCCATCACATATCACCTCTAGAGAATTGCTTTTATTTTTGTAATCTGTGTGAGCAAATTTAGTAATTCTTTAATGGTTTTAATTCCTTGTATGTATATTTACATATATATTCCTAATCTTATATTTCAGTTCAAGTGGTATGCTAATTTTACTAACTTGTGTTCAGTGAATTTTGATTTGTTTACTCCTTTCAACTGGCTGAGTGATGTTCTCTTCAAGGGTAAGTTTTCCATGTGTTTAAGATCTACCACAATTGGTATCTTACCTGTCTTTGTGTATCAATATTCCAATAGCAGCAGTATTCAAACAAGTCTTATGTTGTTCACAAATAGTTTACTTGCTCAAACAATTATGTGGCAGCAGAATCTTGAAAATGTATCTTTTCTAAGGAAGCTTCTCTGTCAATTATATTATTACCTATTGATTCCATTTATCATTCACTATTCAGATGGACTTCAGTTTGATTGTTCTTCAATCCTTGAATATTAAATTAGTCCTCTCTTCTGTACATGTAGGATACACAATCATCTGAACCAGTCTTCTGTTTACTCACATTCTAAGATTTTCTACTTCAATGTGTAAATCATTGTAGAACATATTTATTTGACTTGGATAGTCCTTTGTTGCTTTGGTAGACGGTGGCAGTTTCCAATGAGTAGTTCAGACTTCTAACACTTGTGTCTTCCTTATGTTTTCAAATTTCTTTTACTGACTTAAAATCACACACACACACACACACACACACACACACACACACACACACACACACACACACACACACACACACACACACACACACACACACACACACACACACACACACAGAGCTTAAAATCAGCATGTGTTCACTTTGACAAGCTACAGCTTGTAGGCTTTCCCTGCACATACACATAGCATTACTGAGACTATTTTCAACAACTGCTCTATATTAATAATTTACAAAAATTCTAGTGTCGTTAAATATGCAAATGTGTGTGTGTGTGTGCGTGCGTGCGAGCCATTCACCATTCAATTATAGACACATTTGCTTACAAAAATCTACTATTCTTCCTATGAAGAGTAATACAATACTGTAATCAGATATAGGGTAAGGTTAATTTTTGCAATCCGAAAGCTACCTCACAGACAGAACATGATTTTTAACACTATTTTGTGCTGCTTCAGAGTTCTAATTATGAATTATTACAGTTGTATATTCATTTGTTACAGTGTTACTTATTTACACCCATGAATAATATCTGTGAAGAAGAGGATTCTACCCTGGATTGTGAACTATATAGGGGAAAGTCAATTCAGAATACTCTGGGAGACCATCTGTCACCACACAAGTTAATACATTCTGGCATTAAGAAGTACCAGTGCGATGTTTGTTCAAAATCATTTACTAATTCAAGCAATTTGTCAAGACACAAGTTAATACATTCTGGCATTAAGAAATACCAGTGCGATGTTTGTTCAAAATCATTTACTCGGTCAAGCCATTTGTCAGGACACAAGTTAATACATTCTGGTAGTAAGAAATACCTGTGTGACGTTTGTTCAAAATCATTTACTGATCCAAGCAGTTTGTCAAAACACAAGATAATACATTCTGGCATTAAGAAATACCAGTGCGATGTTTGTTCAAAATCATTTACTTGGTCAGGCCATTTGTCACAACACAAGTTAATACATTCTGGCATTAAGAAGTACCAGTGTGATGTTTGTTCAAAATCATTTACTCAGTCTTCCAATTTGTCAATACATAAGTTAATACATTCTGGCATTAAGAAATACCAGTGTGATGTTTGTTCAAAATCATTTGCTCGGTCAGGCGATTTGTCAAAACACAAGTTAATACATTCTGGCATTAAGAAGTACCAGTGTGATGTTTGTTCAAAATCATTTACTCGGTCAGACGACTTGTCAAAACATAAGTTAATACATTCTGGCATTAAGAAGTACCAGTGCGATGTTTGTTCAAAATCATTTACTTGGTCAGGCCATTTGTCACAACACAAGTTAATACATTCTGGCATTAAGAAATACCAGTGCGATGTTTGTTCAAAATCATTTACTCAGTCTTGCAATTTGTCAGAACACAAGTTAATACATTCTGGCATTAAGTACCAGTGTGATGTTTGTTCAAAATCATTTACTCGGTCAGGCTATTTGTCAATACACAAGTTAATACATTCTGGCATTAAGAAATACCAGTGTGATGTTTGTTTAAAATTATTTACTAATTCAAGCCCTTTGTCAAGACACAAGTTAATACACTCTGGCATTAAGAAATACCAGTGTGATGTTTGTTCAAAGTCATTTACTCGGTCAGGTGATTTGTCAAAACACAAGTTAATACATTCTGGCATTAAGAAGTACCAGTGTGGTGTTTGTTCAAAATCATTTACTCAGTCAGTCAATTTTACAAAACACAAGTCAATACATTCTGGCATTAAGAAGTACTAGCGTGATGTTTGTTCAGAATCATTTACTACATCAGATAGTTTGTAAAAACACAAGATAATACATTCTGGCATTAAGAAGTACCAGTGAGTTGTTTCTACAAAATTATTTAATTTGGCATAGCCTGTTGTGTTACAGATAACATGCTGGCATAAAATACAGTAAAACTTGTCCAAGGCAGAATGTGAATAAGGCGGAAATTTGCCCAATGTGAACAAATTCTCTAGTCCCGGCGTATAGAATAGGGACTATAGTGTTATTTATTTTCTATAATGAGGAATCTGCCCAATGCGGAAACGGAAAGCAATATTTCAAGAATTTGTTAAAAAGTACTTGTATAATGCGGAAAATGTGTAAAAATTATTTTGCACTCCCTACCTTTTACTGTTTTGTTTGAGAATTAATGTTAGTCAGGTATTCATTGCTCGGACAAGTAGCTTCATACCATAAGAATACATAGAACATGGTCAAATACCTGCCTCTGTATTGTATCGAAAAATGTTAAGAGGATTAGAAAGCTGGTAGGTAAACAATAAATTGACGCTTACTATGGATCATTAACTTAATGCCTAACAGTTATAGGGACAAAGAAAGGAAGAGAGAGAGAGAGAGGATGGGGAATTGAACTTTCCGGTTCATGGAAAAGCCCAAACTTTTCAGTGTCCATGTTCAGTAACTGAAATTTCAATAAACCAGTCAGTTCATTTTTGCATCATGGCTAAATCGTACGTGGCGTTGTCGCTAAATGAAAAAGTTAAAGTCATAGAAGCTAAGGAAAAAGATAAACTTTCGGTACGGGAAATAATGATGCGGTTCAAGTGTGACAAAACGCAAATCTACAACACGCTTAAACAAAAAGATAAAATAATGAACGAGTGGCTGCAAGGAAACGGTCGAATGAAAAAGAAGGCAAAGATAACCGGCAATGAGGAAATCAATGAGGTAGTGTGGGAGTGGTTCACCAATGCAAGGTCAAAAAGCATTCATATATCCGGTCCAATGCTCCAAAGTGAAGCTCTCGCAGTAGCCAAATCTCTCAGAAACGATCAGTTTAAGGCATCTACAGGATGGCTGGACAGTTTTAAGAAGCGGCACAATATTGTGTGGAACGAAGTTTGTGGGGAATCTAAGGATGTGGATGAAAGTGTGGTAAGTGAGTGGAAACCAAAAGTGTTAGAATTGATTTCACCGTACGAACCTAAAAACATTTACAATGCAGACGAAACAGGATTGTTTTTCCAGGCATTACCAACAAAATCACTTGCGGTTAAGGGAGAAAAGTGTGCCGGGGGCAAAATGTCCAGAAAGAATCACAGTGTTATTGTGTGGGAATATGGTGGGAGAAATGGAAAAGCCTCTCATGATTGGAAAGGCAGCAAAACCGATATGTTTCAAGAACCTGAAAATTAATTATCTACCAGTGGTTTGGAGAAACAATAAAAAAGCTTGGATGACTGCTGCTACAATGGAAGGGTGGTTAAATGGGTTCAATGCAAAAATGAAGAAGGAAAATCGAAAGGTGATCCTTTTTCTTGACAATGCCACCTGCCACCCAAAGGTAACACTTTCAAATGTGAAAATCGCCTGGTTCCCAGCAAATGCAACAAGTGTATTACAGTCCATGGGTATGGGTGTTATTTACACATTCAAATTGCACTACAGATGGTTACTGATACAATCTTTGATTGCAAATACAGATGAAGCTGATAGCTCTTACGCTTTAGCAAGATCTGTATCAGTTCTGGATGCTGTGAACTGGATCAGGTTGGCAGTGAAGAAAATTAAAGCATAAACTGTAAAAACGTTTTGGTAAAGCAGGGTTTGGGGAAAGTGATGTTGCAGATGATTTGGAGGAGGCGAGTGAAAACATAGTGGCAATATTCAATCTTTGCCGAGAAAAAGAACTTTCCTGTGATACAGAGAACTTTGTTCAATGTGATGACCATCTAGCCACACATTACAACTTTGAGTCTGCTACAGCTCTTCTAGCTGTAAGAAATACGAAGGAGGAGGAAGAAGAAGAAGGAGGAGAAGATATTTCAACGAAGATTCGCACACATGACCAGGCCCTTCGTTGCATCAGTGACGTAATGCAGTTTGCCATTGATTCGAACGCTTCCTGCCTTCTTGAACTATTGTATACAGTTACGGACTGCATTCAAAAAGCCATGATCACAAAAAAGTGGAAACAAGTTTCTTTGTTCGATTTGTGGGAAAAAACTGAATGATTTGTACATTTGAATCGTGTAATGTGTAGTATAATAATACTGTAATAACATATGTGTTTCATCTACGTGCAACAGCCAGCCCCTCCGATCTTCACTCAAACAGGTATGTACAGTAAGGCTGTATGTTTTTAATACAATTTCTTACACATTATGTAATTTTGTATAGTGCGGGAACTTGGCCAATTTGGAAAATAAATTCGGTCCCTTGCAATTCTGCTTTGAACAAGTTTTACTATAATAACAGTGATGTTTGTAACATAATTTTCTGTTTGTACATTTTGAATGTTGGTTAGTCCATTATACTATTACAAACCATTTCTGTGTGTATGTAAGTATAGTTTCTATTGCCCAAGAAGTTTTAGCAATGTAATAAAACTTATCAATATAATATTTTTACACAGAAACCATTAGACAATCACAATTATACAAATAAATAATATATGCTGTAATATTGTCACTGCAAATATGTAATATGGCTGTAATATTTGGCACTACAAAACAGTAGTAAAATTTGTAACAAAATTTTACCTTACAAATTAAAATCATTAAATTATACATTGTAATGTAGTGTGCCATTAGGTGATACACACATTTATCCTCTAATTAAATTTATGACTGCATGAGTTGCAGTGATATATTGTAATACAAAATAATACTATTTCTACTTCTACATAAATATGTTTTTTGGGTGTCGATCTATTTTGAGCACCAATTTGTAATGATATATATAATATCTGGTTTCTCTAATATAGATTTGTAGATACTTGTTATGCCTCACTTTTGAGCGCCAAATATGTAATGGTAAAATTATTGAATACTGGTTTATGAACTGATTTAGGTTCACTGTAGTGGTCACCATTTATGTAATGTAAATTGATTAGATATTCTGTTCGTATTATTAATTCTTTTATGCCCCAGATTTGGTGCGCCAAATATGTATTGATACTTGTTTTTGTGTATATATATTTTTCCTTAACGCCTCACGTTGTTTGCACCAAAATATGTAATAGTAAAAATTCTATAATCGTAAATTGGAGTATGTTTACATTTCTACCTGTACTTGTAGGTGTATAACTGTATTGTTCTAAATTTTTGTTATTTTTTTATGAATTAAAATAATGAATGTCTTGATTAATTAAAATTTTTTAATTTCGATTAATTCCCTTATTTTATTTTAATTCACTTACCTATTTAAATAATTCAAATCATACGCGGTACACAAAAAATAGGTACTACCAACTTATTCTTCTAATGTTTATGAAACTGCTAATATTCGTAAACTGACCGTATTAAAAATAATTAAGGGGGCTTTGGTGGGTACATGGGAGGGAATGACACCTAGAGGCAGACCGAGAAAGAGGTGGGGAGATGGCGTTGCAGAGGACGTGAGGGACATGGGGATAAGAAACTGGAGGAGGGTTGCAGTGGATAGAATGGATTGGAGGCGGAGATTTGTGGAGCCAGGGCCCGACTTGGGCTGTACTCCTTCCATAGGAGGAGGATTAAAAATAATTATTCATACACAATTAATCCCTTTAATATTCTTTTATTTTCTTTTTAAATTCTGTTCTTTTCTTCTTAAATTAAAATGAATAACAATTTTAATTGTCCAGGCTTGTTAAATTTATAGCTCAGCAGTTGGTACAATGATCTTTTACGTTATGTGAAATAACCTCGGGTTCTTGTGACTACAATAATTAATTACGAAAATATCCTTTGTGAAGTACAAAACATCACAATACAAAGTTGACTGGAATAATTATAACAAAACAATATCTTATATCTAAAATAACGAATAGTTCGTATGTGCCGAACAGTGTCTATTTTGAGGTTAACCAAGTCTTAATAGGTTGTTCTGCTTTAAACATTAAACACAAAGAAATAATAGTTTAAACGTGACAAAATTACAATAGTGTTAGTGTGTTTGTTCAGTGGTAGTGGAATAAATGGTTCACAAGTATACATAAAGTGTTTGTATTATTATGATTAGTTATAATCCGTTTAAAATTTTAAGTATTAACACTATGCTTTCCTTTACTTTGCACAAACTTTTCTTATTCACTGTTAATATTATTAATTCACTATAACTCCTTTCTGATTAAGTAAACAATTCACAACACTTTTCTTCAATTTTTGGTTATGTTATGGTAATCACTCTTCACCTAACCTAGCCGGGGTTCGATTCTGATGGTACTTACGTGGCTATAGGTGTCACAGAGGAGCTGTTCTTTACTGTACGAATTCCAACAAAAATCTCAAGCATTGTTATGGATGGCGTTTTTCTGAGATCAAAATTTCTTAAAGTTAACATTTTTTCCTTTTGCTATGTACAATTGTAAAGATATTATTACCAATGAAGTGCTTTTTTTCTCCCGATCATTTTAAGATCTCATAAAATGTTTCTATTCAGTAATTCCAAAAATAACATTTTTAAAGTTTGACCTATTCTAAAAAATTGTTTAAATGATCTTTTTTGTTACATAACTAGTTTTCTTGGCTGTACATATGATTTTATGTTATTAACATGTATTTTAACTACTATTAGTGATTACTACTATGAACATTAACTTTTTATAAAAACATTGGCATGTACAATAGGCCTAACAATGTCTTGTGTACTTTGGACTATTATTTGTTTCTTAAAGTGAAACTGCTTAATTCTAATACAAGTTAACATTTATTCTTTATTTATTATAAACTACATGATCTATTACTAGATATATCATGATCTAATATAGAATTTGTACATTGTAATGTCCCTGATTACCTTATTACCTTGGGTTGTAATATATTTGTTAACACCAGTTAATATGGGTGAGCGCTAATAATATATTATTTTGTATACTATATAGGCCCACATTGAAGGTGCCAACAATATTACCCCAGGATTACACCAATTTATGTTTATCTTACACCAATCAGATCCAATATGTATTCATCAAGACTCGATAATATCACTGCATTGACTTTTGAGATTTATATTTTCAATGAGTGAGTCGTTAATAATAATTTAAATGTATTTATTAAAGATGTGTTCAAATTAAGTTAGTTATTCATGTTGGTGTCATACGATAATATTTTATGCATTTACTTATAATTGGTGTCAATCCAATTGGTATATATGTTCTCCTGTCTCAGGGTAATATAAATAATTATACAGTATACAGATATATGATTACAATTATTTGTTTAATAAGGTCACTTGCAAATTTATATAAAATTGAACATTAATAATATTAATAAATGGATTTATACTTTGTTTAGTGAGTTCTTTCAGAGCATTGAATTCAGTTACTTTTAGTTAACAATTTTAATTATGACAGTGTATATATTACTTGGTTGTTGAATTCCAAATTAATGTCGGTGGTGGTGTCCCTGATGTCTTCCTGGTGGGTAGTGTTGTGATGGGTCTCTGACGTTGGATCCCTTGACGAGCTCCTGGTGATGCTGACACTGCACTCACTTTCACTTTTGTGGAAAGAGTTGGTTTGCAATATTAATATGATAACCGCACAAATCACATGCACATATAAAATTTAATACAATTTTATTATAAATACTTCTTTTATCATATGCAACGCAATATGATTTCTTAATAACGATACTTTTATATCGGAATTATTGAGTCATATCACTGGGATATTATTGTTAGCTGTACTTGATTTTGTAAATGACGTAACTGATTTAAACTTGGAAAAACTGTAAACTCGAGAAGTTGAAGAGAGATTGACTTGAATGTAATAACGATTTAGCTGGTGTGACCAAAACTTGTAACTGATTAAATGACTAAATAAAACTGATAGAACTATATCACAAACAACTGTCGTGAAGAGTGCTAAAATTGCTGAAAATGATTTGACTGACTGACGTTCGTCTTCGCGTTTGGGTTTATATAAGCAAAACCTTTCTTCCCTTTCCAACGCTCGTGGTAATGCATTGTACATTGTACTTGCTCACGCGCAATCTGCCTAGCGCACTTACGTCACCGTAGCGGTGTTCCACGTGGTCACCCCGCTACGACTAATCAGTCATCACTCAATCTTTGAACGGTGCGTTTGAACCCTTGCTTTCTCGCCAAGCCGCGGCAACCTACATTTTCTATGTTCTTATTTTGATCTAGTTTCAATGCTACACATTACGTAGCCTTACAACTTACGCCACATCTTATGTTTTGGCTATGATCTAAGACGTAATTGCGTGGGCCTGCGCTTCTGAATGATTTCAATAAACGTTACTTGATCATAATTTACAGTCCACTAATTAATGCAAAACACTTTCTGACTTCCTACCAGCTTCCTGAAGCTTGCAAAACTAACTCAAGATAATTTCGAGAGCGTTAAGCACGCAACATATGGTCGTCCGCAACCAGATTTTATTTCAGCCTTACAGGCAACATTTTTGGTCCAACGCGACCGCATTTCTTGGTCCACAAGCGACCGTCATCTCTGTCCACAAGCGACAACATTTTCGGCTCGCGAGCGACCGCACTTTCGTCCAGCGACAGCATTCTCGTCCAGCGACAACATATGGTCCTCCGAACCCCGATTTTATTTCAGCCTTACAGGCAGCATTTTTGGTCCAACGCGACCGTCATTCTCTGTCCACAAGCGACAACATTTTCGGCTCGCGAGCGACCGCACTTTCGTCCAGCGACAGCATTCTCGTCCAGCGACTACATATAGTCCTCCGACTCCGGATTTGTATTTCACGGACGTGACTAAACCCATGGACAATTTGTCTCATGGTTTAGTGCATTAAGCAGGCCTATCAGCATTTCTTTTCTTCTATTTAAATTCAACAACTCGTCAGTTAACACCTACATCTGGGAATCGTATCACACGATATTGGGGACGTCATATTTCGCCAACCGGAACATTGGAATCATCATTGCAGCATATCTAGCACGTGGCATTCAGCATTGGGAAAATCCAGAGCAGCCTATCTGGACAGGATTCCACCGCATTGGACATCACCGGACAGGCAACGACCATGTCTACATTATCCATGCTTGGGTACCTGACACGACTACAAGGGTTCCGACAGGCTTTCGATGCCTTCTAGAACATGCCGATAAGTACCATTTCAACTGACTGAACTCATGTTTTACATTAGTTTCAACTTGCATAATTCACATATTTTTCTCAATACCATTAAATTAAACAAAGCAGTATAGAAATAATAATATGATTTAATAATTTAAAGTAATTTAAAATATTTTTCAATAATTTGAATATGAACTTATAATTTTTGCGAACTCAAATAATATTCTCTTTATTTTTAAGTCATATCTTTCAAACAGCACTCATGTAATTAATGATTACTGCTATATCGTTTGTAATGCCTAATTCAGGATTTTATTGTCACATAAATTTAGTTAAGATATGTTAGTAAGTATTACCGTGTCGTTGCGTGACTATATGATTTGGACTTCCTGCCTGGTCTGGCTCATCTCGTTGCATTAACTTGGCCTTTGTAGCATTATTTAAATTCTCGTTCTTTTTATTTGTTCATACCCAATCATGGCGGATATGAAGGCGCTGATCAAGAAACGTGGCACGATCAAGGCCTCTATATCGCGCATAAATACTTATGCCGACAATTTCGATCATGATACGCATGACAATCATGCATTAAAAATAAAGCTTCGCCACCTTATGGAACTATCGGCTAAATATGATGAGATCCAAACACAAATCGAGTCTGAGAACTCCGATTTTGCTTCTGCTAGCAATAGGGTTCAAACAGAAGACGACTTATGCAGCATAGAATGCAAGCTGGAAAATTTAATAGACCATGCCGAGGAAATGACCAGGAAGGCAGCAAGTCCATCTGAGGTAGTTACATTCAGCACACCTCCCATTCAGTTGCAACCTATTAAGCTATCCTGCTTCTCAGGTGACATAATCGAGTGGCAACACTTTTACCACATGTTTTAGGAGCTAGTTCATGTCCGAACGGACCTGACTGGCATCCAGAAGCTTCACTATTTGCACTTATCATTAAAAGACGCGCTGAATGTCATAAAATCGCTACCTATCACACACGAAAATTACACGGTGGCCATTGAGTTGTTAAGGGCGCGCTATGACAATAAATTGATTGTAACCACTTATCACGCAGAAAACGTCCTGGGCATGAGACACATTCAACGTGAGTCCATGCTCAGCATTTCTAAATTTATAGATGAGCTCACAGCCAACATAAATGCGCTGAACTCATTAAAACTTTCTGTAAATACGTTCGAGATTATTTTTGTACATTTTCTATCCCCAAAACTTGACGAGCATACGTGCAGGTTGTGGAAGGAAACCTTAGGCGAAAAACAACTTCCTACTTATGATAATTTCATTAAGTTTTTAAATTCAAGACGTCAGCTGTTACAAAACATAAAGGCACCGACCGGTTCGTCTGGCTTTAGACAGGTTAGCGATAATGCCTCTTATCGCAAATCAACTAAGCGCGCGGAGTTCACTGGGTCACTAGTGCACACTCAACCAAACAATAAATCTTGTCAGCTGTGTCGTGGTAGACACAAACTACTTGAATGCCCACAATTTGTCGCCCTACAGCCTATACAACGTAAAGAAGTGTTAATACATAATAAAATATGCCTGAATTGTACTCGCTCGGGCCGTAACAGCTCGTGTTGTCCTTCCAAATTTTCATGCAAGGCATGCGCGAAAAGGCACCACACTATGCTCCATGCTTCGATAAATCAGTCTAGCAATAGGAACAATAAGCAATGTTCCCTGAAGCTACAGACGAATAAATCAATTTTATTGTCCACCGCCGTATGCACTACTATCGATCATCATGGTAAAAGGCGCCCGGTGAGAATCCTGCTGGATTCAGGGTCACAAGCTAATTTTTGTACTATGGGTTTCGCCCGCCGCATGGGCCTAAAACTAAACAAATCCAAGCTGCCATTCGCGGGTATAAATAACTCATCATGTCAGGCCAATTTTAGCACGCGCGTTCGCTTAAACTCACGTTATAAGGACTTCACCTTAAATGTCCAATGCGCTGTTCTGCCCCGAATCACAAACAACCTTCCAACCGAATCCTTTGACATCGCTTCCTTGAAAATTCCTAGAGGAATATTTTTAGCTGACCCGCAATTTAATAATTCGTCACAAATTGACATATTACTTGGGGCACAATACTTTTTGCAGTTAATTGAGCCGACTAGATTCGTTCGAAGTCCACATTTTCCGACAATCCAAGAAACTAAACTAGGGTTTATACTCGCCGGGAATCTACCCTTCAACGTGGACATGACAAAACCGGTCTCCTCGTTCATGGCTCGTGACGACATTAATGATACTCGCATTAATTACCGCGCGCCAACCGCCAATCGCCAGCCGCCAACCGCGTCTCGGAGATATAGCAGCTCTCTGCAAGAGCAATTGGTATCATGTCGCCTCGCATTACAATCCCGCGGACATCCTATCGCGCAGCTGTTAACCCCGTTTGTTACATGGCCACCAGCAATGGTGGCATGGTCCTTACTGGTTCACGCCAACCTTTAGGTCAATTACCTGCTCCCAGGGTCACTCCCGCCAAGCCATTTTCACAATGCGCTGTAGATTACGCCGGCCCTATATTGTTACGTCAGGGCGGGCAGCGGTCCAAGGCATTTACAAACTCTCTCCGCAGGACGAATTCCAAAGGTCCACTCAAGACTTCGCCAGTCCACGTGGGACTAAGTCAAGCCAAGCCAAGTCAAGCCGGTCCCTTGTTTTCCATTTCAAATGACGCCGGGGATCCCGAGCCGTTGACTCCAGCTCACTTTTTGGTTGGCTCCCCCCTTACCGCGCTACCGGAACCCGATTATTCGGATACAAATATGGGTCGCTTGGGGAGATGGCAGCTTTTGCAAGGGTTTACTCGTTCCATTTGGAAGAGTTGGTCCAGAGACTATCTGCAGCAGCAAAACAAGTGGAAAAAGCCGTCTAAAAATTTATTGGTAGGACAATTGGTCCATATTCTGGATGACAATGCCCCACCATTGTTTTGGAAGCACGGTATTGTCACTCAGACATATCTTGGGCAGGATTCGTTGGTACGTGTCGCGGACGTCCGCACTGCTAACGGCATTCTGCATAGACCCATTCATAAGCTGTGCCCACTTCCGGTGGCATCAGACTGATTGCGCCTCGGTGTTTCATGCCCGGGACATTGCCGGTCGAGCACATGCTCTACCATGCACATTTACTGACTACTATGTTGTCTATGTAATTTATATTATGTAACTTATGTAAGGTATTTATGCAGTTGTATTTATTGTATCATTAATGGACGCCATGTAGCGGTGCATTGGTGAACATTTAAACGTTTTTCTTTTTCTTAGTGTGATGTCAATTATGGTGAACGGTGTGGTGCAGTGTATATTATTATACTAAATTTTTTGGGTATTTTTATTGTATTATTATACTAAATTTTTTGGGTAGTTTCATTGTATTATTATACTAAATTTTTTGGGTATTTTCATTGTATTATTATACTAAATTTTTTGGGTATTTTTATTGTACATTATTATCAATATTTGTGGCATACTTCTACTGTATATTGTCATAGTGAATTTTCCAGGTATATTACCTTGTATTGTTGCGCAATAATTCTTATTACACGCTAAGTGTCACGCTGTTATTTTTAAATTGGTTGTATTTCTTTAAGGTTTGTGCAAGGCCACCCACGATGTCCTTATTGCCATGCATTATTGTTATTATTGTTTATCGCATATTCAAGCCTTGGATTATTGTTACATATTACTTATGGAGCATTGATTAATGATGTATTTAATTATATTAATGATGTACTCGTTTATATTATATTTGTATTTTTGCCAATATTCATGTATACTTGTATGCGCTAAATAACTTGTTCTTTTTTCTTACTGCAAACTATGTCAAAATCGCCGATTTTGAGGCGGGCAGTATGTTAATGCATTGTACATTGTACGTGCTCATGCGCAATATGCCTAGCGCACTTACGTCACCGTAGCGGTGTTCCACGTGGTCACCCCACTACGACTAATCAGTCATCACTCGATCTTTGAACGGTGCGTTTGCACCCTTGCTTTCTCGCCAAGCCGTGGCAACCTAAATTTTCTATGTTCTTCTATTTGATCTAATTTCAATGCTACACATTACGTAGCCTGCTAACTTACGCCACTTCTTATATTTTGGCTATGAACTAAGACGTAATTGCGTGGGCCTGCGCTTCTGAATGATTTCAATAAACGTTACTTAATCATAATTTACAGTCCACTAATTAATGCAAAACACTTTCTGACTTCCTACCAGCTTCCTGAAGCTTGCAAAACTAACTCAAGATAATTTCGAGAGCGTTAAGCACGCAACAGCTCGACTGTACAATTTCCTCATTGGTAAGAATATACCGCGATGTTTAAAATGATTGGATATTCCCCAATAGCAAACTCTAAATTTTCCCTTCAACTACTGATGCTACTCCTAATTGGTTTGAATGTGCGGGCTGAGTTAAACTGACTTTTTTTGAAGAGGAGACGCTTAGTTTTGTTCTCTGTCTAAATTTCTCGCTTGCACATCTTCCGGTAGGTATTGTTATAGCAAGTACTTTCACCTTATTTTAATGGCTTTCGTACGTGTTTTTATAAAATTTTCTAACAATACGATTTTTATGGCTTTGCTTGCCAAAACTACCTGCTAGTACGTTTTATATAACTTTGTAGTAGACAGCAGGTGCCAGTCTTGGGTGTGTACATGCCACTTTTATCTAGTACTTTTCCACTACATTTCACATATTACCATACATTTCTTATTAATTAAAGACAATTACAAAGTTTTAATATTGAATTATTATGCGAAATTATAACATTATAAATTTTGTTATATTTGTCCTCCAAACTGATTGCATTTAATTTGGTTTAAAATTTACATGTAATCAATTTGTTGCACCTACAGTCTTTAATGACACACACACACACACACACACACACACACACACACACACACACACACACACACACACACACACACACACATACACACATATATATATATATTGTAACGAATGAAAAGACGTCCGTCTCGTTTAAGCCCCGCGATGGAAGCCAATTTGTAACGATTCTTAACGATGT
This sequence comes from Magicicada septendecula, assembly GCA_034769895.1. Lineage (NCBI taxonomy): Eukaryota > Metazoa > Arthropoda > Insecta > Hemiptera > Cicadidae > Magicicada > Magicicada septendecula. The sequence goes on from CM068373.1 coordinate 476,399,318, forward strand.
CCGTCTTCGTTTAAGCCCCGCGATGGAAGCCAAATCTGTAACGAACAGTTTGTGTCGTCTCTGTAAAATGTGTATACACAAGTGTTGTATGTGTTAGTGCGTTCGTCTCGCACTGGGGTCGTTACATCAATTTTGTGCTAACGATGTCCGTAGCGATGTTATGATTACCAGTATAACAAGGCAGTAACCTTACCTGTTCTTATATAGGGGTGTGTTAATCCCGGGTGGCGCCAAATTGTTTGTTAAAACAATTAAACTTATTAATAGTGTGTTCTCCTCTATGACGGTCGGGGCATTCAAATAATTCCCGCTTGTTCCGCCTTCTGTATCGTGTTGGTAGTTGTACCAATTCAACTTGATCGCTGATGTCAAACCTAGCTTTCGTAAATGAACACAAGTAATATAATGCACTCCCTATGAAATAATAACGGTTACTCCCTTTACTAGTTGTTTTAATATTGATAAGTAATATTTTCAATTTTGACAATTAAATTATATTAGTTGGTTAACAACTTTGCACCGACTTTTTATATGAAACAATGATTCTCAGGATGACGAATCGATTAAGGAACGAGGTATTTACTCCAGCATGGACGCTGAGGTGTTTAGTGATTATAATAATTTCGTTCCAAAATCGTGGGATTCTTTTGATTACAAGGCAAAGAATTCCTATGATTACAATAAAAGTATTTTACCTTACTCTAAGTGTACATAAATAATAAGGTGTGTGGTTACAATCTGTACTGTAGTGTCGTTAAATGTGTTTCAAAAGTTCGTGTTTAAACAATAGGTTAGATTTTATGTTAACAAATTTTCAGTGTGTTTATTTTTCTTAAATAATCTTTGAAAGAGAATATTCGGCTTATAGTGAGATCAAATTACTTTTAGTAAAATTTAGAGTGATTTTATTTTTGAAATAATGTAATTCAATGGTACTTAACACATCAGCATGACTTGGTGTTTTTGTTCATTAGTTCGGAAGATGATTGGGCTGCAATGAGTTCTATTTTCATTGATCTTGGGAATTAAGTAAGTCAGGCGTCCTTTTCATATAGGATGTGGTCATATTTTTCCTTTATTTTTCTGGTAATATTGTCCTTGGTCTATAATTGACTTCTACAATGGTTCGTCTGCTTCTTACTCAGTCATGGTTTGGAATGTTCACTGTTTTACATTATTTTATGAAAAATTGGTCTTCCAAAATTCGGCTTCTATTCTGTTAGAGTGACGCTTTACGAGTAACGGTATTGAACGGTAATTTTCGCCACCAACGTCGGTTTCCATAGCAACTAAAGAATTCTGATTGGTTGAGATTGATATAAATCCATTGTTATCAAAATTTGAATTCCTTTCAAAATCCTAGTATATCTTCTGATTGCTGTTATTCCTCTATCTTCCTTCCTAAGTATTGAATATTGTCACTATAGCATTTATTTCCTTTCATAGATTATTTTGATACCCCACAAGCTTAGGTTATTTTAGTTTTGATGTTTTTACAATTATTTTAATACTTGTTAATTACATTTCTTTTTCAATTCAAATGCTTATTATAATATTTTGTCTTAAAAATGATTTACAGTTTATCCTTGGTTTTTTGTTCACCTCAGATTTACTAAATTCTGTGTTAATTTGTTATAATTTGTAGTTGTTTGTTTCTGACAGTTAGGCATTTTCATAGGCCTAAGTAGTAAGTATCCATTATGGTATTTGACTTATTTCATTTAAATTACATCTCATTTCAGCCTAATGGGCTTTATCTTGTTATTATAATTAGTTGTATCATTTATTGTTGGGTTTTGGGTCTGTTCATGTGTTATTATTTTGTCACTATTATTATACACGTAATTGTTTACTATTTGGTTTCTTTGTTTTCTAGTCATACATTTCTTGACTTTTATACTTATTTAAGTTGCCAATAATAACAGTGTGGCTATTACGTACTATTTTTTGATCTTATTAAATACAATAACTAGGCCTATGGTCTGCATGATTCTTACAGTCATATCCAATTCATAAATAATTATTTAACTATTATTTGCTAATCTTTGTTTACAATTCTTCTTATCTTATATCATTTTTTGTGTGATAAACAACATCACTTTTATGAACTTATTAACGATCCCTTATAACATTGATGTTTATGGATTTGTTTTAACTACTTACTTTTTTAAACAATCTTTACTTTCCCTCCATGTTAACACCATCTGTTTTTCCTTTCAGGGTATTCTCCCTTTTAAATATAATTTGTAACGGGACATTTTGGCCTACCTGGGGTAAAATAAATAAATTTGTATTTTGAATAAAAGCAATCAACATTTTACAATGTAAAAATAATAATTGGGACAAAACGTAAACAGAAAGGTAAAATTCATTGGTAGCGAAAGTGGTACGACTGATTGAAAATATTGTTCGTGAATTTATATAACGCAGAAATAAACAGACAGCAAAACTGTGCCAAGGTCACCCAATGACTTACAAAACTGTAAACAAGTGATGTAACGGCATCACCCAATGTTACGTCAGCGACGAACAATATGTGGAATGTAGGTGTGTCAGCGCTAGCAGTTTTCGTTGCACACACAGAACAAAGGCAGTCGGCAAACACCATCTACTAACATCGGACGCATATAATCGTCACGTCCGCTGGCTAGCCGGTTAGGCAAAGTTTTCGTCGCCCGCACCTAAAATGTGAATACCGCAAGTGTAAAATGTAAAGTAACGAATTTTAACTTTTAATCAGAGTGGAATAACAGTTTTAAAATAAGAAAGAATCGGAATTTATATATAAAATGTAAATTAACAGTTTCGGAGATCATCAGTTTTAAAAATAGCAAATGTGCGCTTAAATAATGTGACGTCTTCAGGACTCATTGAACAGATAAGTAAAAAGAAAAGTGTGTACCGAAACAAAGGTTAATCAAAATTATAATAAAATAAAATATAATATGAGATCTCACGGGTTATAAATTAATTGTGTGTGTGGGTGTGTATGAGTGAGTGAAACTATGGAAACAAAGAAGGCTGGTTTGTGTTGCTATGTTTTAATGTAATTCATGTTTAATTTTATAGAAGTTTATTTGCAATTTATATACTATGTTTCAATTCCCATTATATGTTTAATAACTTCCGTCAATATGAATTTATATTAGAGAAAGGATGTCAGGAGATAGTTTGTTAACAATAAAAGTTCTAATAAAAATGTCAATAAAACTCTATTAATGGGAAACAAAATAAAGTTTTCTTTATTTTGAACAACCAGTTCTGCTTCTGTGTTCGCCGAAAAGAACCCGAGAAATATGGTAAGTACACATATTTTCTCAATAGTTAATATTCTTGCAGTATGGCAAGATGGCGCCCGAAGAGTTAGAAAATAAACAATGAATAATATAAACAATTAATTAAGTTTTAAATTATCAATAAAAAGTTATAGTACAAATTGCATTTACTTAAATTTAATAATAACATTGTTTCTTAACTAAATACTGTCTTCATCACTTTTCAGCGTTCATTATACCTTACTTAACTGTTTATACTTACTGCTATTCTTAATTACTAATATTCTTCACTTTTTATCATTTAGTGTTTCTTATAATTTAATTAGTGTTTTTGCTTTTATCCTTCACTATTTTTTACTTTATTAACATTCTTTATTTTACACCATTCTCATTCAATCTCACCTTTGCTTTTAAATTATTTATAGTTTATTATAATTTAATTAGTGTACCTTCTTTATCACTACACTTTGGGGTTTTTACACTTTCATTTTGCACTTCACAAATGTTTTTTGTTTTTTAAGTGTTTCTGAATGGGTAATCCCTCTAATTACTATCTCACTACCGTACTATCTCTTTCATTACAATATATCATTAATAATATTAACAATTTTATATTTATATTTCTATCATTATATCTAACTCTGGTTTGTGGGTTAGTTTGCCTTTTTATTATTTATATTTAACATTGTTTAATTGGGTTTCTTTCAATTCAATTACTATTGTCCATTAATGGATAATAACATTTATTTTTTTTTCTTTCATAGGTTAATTATTGGTCTTTTTTCCAATATTACATTTGAGTGTATTTTTTCTCCTGCTCATATCCTTTATTACTTGTTTGTGTATTATCATTGGTTGTCATTTTTATTTATTTCCCTTTATCTTGGGTTTGTTTCTTTTTCGTTTCCCTCCTTCTTCATTTTCATTGTATTTGGTTAATACCGTGGTTTTCCACCTTCTCTTTTGGGTTCATTTTAATCTGTTGCATTGAGTTATTCAATTTCTTTAATAGTGTTTCATTTTCGTTTGGTTTCGGTTTTTTCAATTCTTCATTTTGGTTGGTTCAATCACTTTCTTCTTCGGTTTTATTCTTGTTTGTTTTTTGTGGTTCCCTTCTTCTTTTGTTTCCTTTTGTTGGGTCAATCACTTTCTTCTTCGGTTTTATTCTTGTTTGTTTTTTTGTGGTTCCCTTCTTCTTTTGGTTTTCCTGTTTGTTTGGTCAATCACTTGGGTTAGGTCATGTCGTCATTTGTCGTGTCATTGTCTTTTTATTTTCTTTATATTTTATTTATATTAAACATTTTATTTTATATGAAGTATTATTTTGTATTCAATATTATCTTTTTCATCCCTGGTATTGGGGTGGCTTATTTGTGGTGTTATTTATTTATTTATTTGTGGTGTTATTTATTTGTGTTGGAAATAAATAATACTAGGCCTATAATGGTAATCAAATCAGACTAAAGGGTAAATTAATCAATATTGAAGGGTTATAACAACAAAATTATTAACAAAAAAGATAATCACGGAGTGATTAATATTATTCCATGGAAATATTATCAGAAAAACACTTACAAACCATTTGAACACTAAATTTGTACAAAATATGAGGCCTACAATAATTATCAAAAATTGTAAATTTTAGGCTTATATGAACTTAAAACAAACCCAGCTATATATCCAATTATGTAAAATTAATTTAAGAACATTGATGAATAGTTAGATTTTTGTAAAATTAAGAAATAATTGAAATACAGCAATGAATAGGAAAACTTGTTAGGTATATTTAGAGGATGAACCAAATCTGAGACATGTACTTTTATAAATAAACAATGGAAAGAGGAAAAAGACATATCATAAATTACCCCGAAACGACGACGTTCAGAGTTTAGTCTATTGTTAATCGTTAATATGACCAGTTGAGAAATTACTGACAGAAGACCGAAAAAGTATAATTTTGTGCAAAACCGTGAGTGTAGCCTCAAAAGGTGTAACAGAGGTTAACTAAATAAAAATAACACTAACAGATAATAATTAACACCTAACTAATTCAGAACAACAGCAATAACACTATCTAACACAAGCACAAGAAATCAACGGCCATTTTGAGAATATTTTAACCCGTATTAGCAGAACACGAATACAACACATTGGAACACCGGACACTTCACCAGTAAACCATCACGAAACAACATCGCAGGAGAAGAGAGAACACTCTACACTACATTCCAGGACAACTGCAACCTCGCAGAGAAGGGAATACTCATTTATTTCTGTGGGAGAAGCTCAACCCGTATCAGCAGTGCATAGCAGAGAAAATCGAGGTGACGGCGGCCATACTTTATTTCCGAACCAGCACAAGACACAGCCTGCTTGAAGCCAGTGACGTCATCTCGACGAATGGTTCGATATTACTTTTCATAATTGACAATTTACATAATAATATTGTTTTTTCAGCCATAATGATTTATTTTAAAAATTAGTGTAAGAATTGTATCTTGTTCCTTGCCCTCTGACCATTTCGACTCGCTAAAAGAATCCTAATTAATTAATCTTGTAAAAAATATATTTTGTCAATCTTGTTCGCTACCGACTTGAGCAGATATCAACCAATGCCTGGGTCATGCGCAGCCTGAATGGCGCATAATTTTAAATGTCAATAAATGAACATCATTATTCAGTTATAAGAGTTTGTATTTATTTGTATAGTGAATGTTAGCTAATCTTTCTTCTAAAAAAATAATTTACAGTGATAAAATAAATATCTGAGAGGAAGAAGAAGAGCAAAGTCAGCAGAGAGAATCAACAGATCTAACTACACAATTAAATTATCAGTAGAAACAAATAGTTTCCAACTACAAATTCATACCTATTTAATTGGAAGTAATTAAAGCACACACACAATTAATTAATTATTAATTAATTAATTGAATTAATTAATTAAACAGAAAAAATATATAAATAAAATTTTATAACTTACAAAAAATTTTTTATTATCAACAAATCACACTTTATTGTCATACATTATTTATATTTAATTTATTCTTTGTAAAATTTGTAAAAAGATATATTACAAATTGGCGTCCAACTAAAGGGCCTAAAATAGGAGTTAATAGTGTTATAAAATAAGGACGATTGTCCAATTTCCTATTTTTAGCTCGGCAGCGGTCAATAGGTCGGAAGAAGGAGCGAGATGCACAGGAGAGCTACATCAAGGAAAAGGGCTATAGAGGCCGAGCAGGAGGTAGACATGGAGGATAAAGAGGCGACACCAGTGGAAGATGTGGAGTTGATGTTACCGCCAGCAGAACCAAACAAGCCTGCACTACAGGAGGAACAGCCGGAGAAATCCACCACAAAGGAAGATACAAAATTTGATCAAATGATGGAGATGTTACTCAGAGAATTTAAAACGACGAAGGAAGAATTAAAGGAAGAGTTGGGTAATAAAATCGGGAATACCAATAAGAAAATCGAAGAAAATAGTAAGGAAATGAAAAGAGATAACCAACGATTGAAGGAAGAATTGGGTAATAAAATTGGAGATATCAGTAAGAAGATGGAGGAGAAGATGGAAGCAAACAGTAAGAAGATAGAAGAGAAGATGGAAGAAAATATTCAGAAAATTGAGGAGAAAATGGAGGAAATAAAGACTGACAATAAACAGTCGAAGGAGGAATTAACCCAGATAAGCCAAAAACTGGAAGAAACCAACAAGAGGATGGAAGAAACAAGTCAGAAAATGGAAAGCAATAATCAACGATTAAGAGAAGAATTGAAAGAGATGAACCAAGAGAATATGAACCGATTAGATGGAAAGATGGAAGCATTGAAGGAAGAATTGGGGCAAAGGATAGCTGAAAATAATGAAACAATCAGCAAGAAGGTAGAAGAGGAAATAACGGTAATCGAACAAAAGATTACAAGAGCTGACGAAAGATGGAATCAGACTGAACGAGAAGTACAGAATATCAAAACAGAAATAAACAGTAAGGTTAACAACATTGAAGAAACAAATAGGAAGACTTTAGAGGAAAAACTAAAAGAAACACGTGAAGACTGGGAGCGAGTGCAGGACCGATTCACAGAAAAATGTGACGGCATTGAAGCTGCTGTGACCAGTATCAACAGTCAGGTGCGACAGAATCAAGCAGATATAGACCTGTTCCATAGTCGACCGACAAGCATTACCAGTTGTCCTAACAACGAGAATCGTGAAGGAATTAACTTCAGGTTTTATAAAAACAAACCGATGGAGTTCCTAGCCAGAATCGAAGAGTACTTCACCAAACACAGAGGCAATCGCTGGAGGGAGAATAAAGAAGTACTTGACGAATCGTTCAAGGAGATAGCAGATAATTGGTGGATGGCGATAAGAGAAGAAGTGACCGACTACCAACAATTCAAAAGGCTATTCAAAGCCAAATATTGGTCTGAATCAACACAAAATATCGCTAGAGACGGGATCTGTCATGGAAAATACAACCCGTATGGAAACCAGACTCTAACGGCGTACTTCTTGGGAAAGGTGTGCGTGGCCAAACATCTAGAGCCCAGAACACCGGAAGAATGCCTGGTCAGCAAGCTCTCATACCATTATGAGGAAGATATAATAAGAGCTAGAAGAAACAGTCAAATAAAGACTGTACAAGCAATGACTGAGCTCTTAGAAATGTATGAGCACGAGGATTACTACCGCCAAAGTTGCAGGAGATATGAAAGGCCGGAACCAAGAAGTAACACCAATAATTCGAATAATAATAATCGCCAGAATGTGGGCAACAACAATAATTATAATTCCGCAAATCAGAATAATGCCGAATACAATCATAATACCCGTAATAACAATAATGTACCTAGATTTAATAACAATAATAATAATAATCATGTTCCTCGAATTAATAATAATGAGGGCAACAACAACAACAATAATAATAATAATAATAATAATAATAATAACCGTCCACAAAACAACAACGGTTATTATAATAATAACCGTAATTATGTTCCAAATGGTCAGAGAAACCCCAACCCCTCTAATAACAATTATCATAGTAATTATAACAGGAATTACCCGAATGGAGGTAATAACAATAATTACAGGACATATCGACCCCATATTAACTACATCAGAGCGGAAGGCGGTGGACAGAGGAGGTACCAGCCTCAACGAAGGAGCCGATATTATGAGTATGAGACCTTTCAAGGAGGTCAGGGAAGTAATCGTTACAGAGAGTATGAACCCAGACGCAGTTCCAGCCTGGACAATCAACGAAGACTACCTGTAACGGAAGCCCAACAGGACGATCGTGCTGAACTAAACGAAGCAGTTTCAGGACTCCAAATTGATGCTTCCAACGGCCTAATCCGTAATGATGCGGAACATTTAAACGAACGGAGGCAGTAATAAACTCCAAAAACCCTTTACTGCTCCAATCTGCTGGGTTTGACCGAGAAATAAATTTGAAGGAAGAAAGAAAAAATTTTACAATAATATACAATAACTATTTGAAAGATATCCGTAAGGACCTGCTAGAAGAAAACGAAATTAACATTAATAATAATGACAATGAAATAATATATGTAATTGCAGAAATTGAGGGTATTTCTGTTCCTATAATGATAGACACTGGAGAAAATGTCTCTATAATAAATCGTAATGAGTTGGACCGGATACAGCAGGAATGCCACAAAAACTTACCGGTACTACCTATTAATAATATTGTACTTGTAGGAGCTACCGGCCGACAGAACAAAACCATAAGAAAACAGGTATCCCTAAGTGTCAACAGTCAGGGCATTAGTGTGGATATGATATTTCTTGTTGCAGCCGGATTACCTTTCAACATCATGATAGGATGTGACATATTGCGCAGAAACTCAGCAGTTATCGACTTGTGCAGAGGAAAGGTATCACTCTCTTCTAAAGGTTCTACCTGGGTAGCCAATTTAACTAACAACAAGATGCTAGACTCCAGACAACTTCTCGAACACAAAAAAAAGGTGAATTACTTGTCAAACTACTCGACAAACAACAAGCCAGTACATCAGAATTTGGAGGATGACCTATGGCCACAAAAGATTCAGGAGATACGTAACTTCCAGTGCCACAATACTACCGAGCAATTAGAGGAAAACCAGCTGAATCAATTAGTCAACACATATGAAAAATATCGAGCTGTATTTTCGGACGAACCTGGAAAGATCCGGAACTACCAATGTTCCATACGATTCAGAGAACTGGTAGAATTTAATCGAAAGTCATATCCCATAGCACAATCTTTGAAGGAAGCCGTACGCACAGAGATCCAGAATATGATCAATAAAGATATTATCGAAAGCAGTCAATCGCCATACACTAGCCCAATTGTGGCTATACAAAAGAAAAATGCGAAGGTAAGGCTTTGCCTTGACGCACGTGAGATAAACAAAATGATTATTAACGATCGTACCTCACCTGGCGAAATTGATGAGATACTGAAGAGATTTCACGGAATGAAGTTCATTACTACGTGGGATACCGTTTGCGGGTATTGGCAGGTGGAGTTGCACCCAGCAAGCCGGCAATACATGGCGTTCATCTTCGAAGGGCGCAACTATCAGTTTAAGAGGTTGCCCTTCGGGTTAGTGAACTCAGTAGCTGATTTTGTCGCCTGTATGGATCATATACTCGGACCAGAAGCACTCTAATTCACGACTGTCTATGTTGATGATCTCCTAATAACATCAACCAGTTGGTAAGAACACTGTACCGTGTGGAGCATGTCTTGAAGAAGCTGGCTGAAAATAATGTTACCCTTAAACTAGACAAGTCCAAGCTTATAGCTAAAGAAGTACAATTCTTGGGTTTCCAGTTAAACAGTCAAGGAATAACACCATCAACAGAAAAAGTAGACGCCATACAACGATTCCCTATACCAAAAAACAGAAGGCAACTACAATCATTTTTAGGCCTGTGTAACTACTATAGGAAGTTCCAAAATAATTATTCCGTACTGACGGCCCGATTTCAGTACCAGTTATCATCCAAGAATAAATGGCGATGAGGCCAAGAACAAGACGAAACCTTCAAATCAATTAAGGAGAAGTTCTTAGAAGCAGTAATGCTCAACCATCCGGATTTTAACCGACCCTTCTTTCTAAACTGTGACGCTAGTAACATTAGCTTGGGATCAACACTGTACCAAGAAGACGAAGGTGGAAACCATCTAGTAGTGAGCTTTGCTAGTAGAACCCTTAACCAGTGTGAAAAGAACTATAACGTGACGGAAAAGGAACTGCTAAGTGTAGTCTTTGCCTGTGGGAAGTTTCGGACGTATATCCTCGGATATCCAGTGACCGTTCGAACAGATCACAAATCTATATCATTTCTGAGAAGATGCAAGTTAAGCCATGGTAGATTGACCAGATGGGTACTTGCCCTGCAGGAATACGACATACAGTGGGAGTATGTTCCTGGAAGTAAAAATGTAGTAGCCGATGTGTTATCGAGAGTAAATCTGGAAGAACAAACGTTCGAAGGCGAAAAGGAGAGCATCTTGAAAATCTATAATTTTATTAAGGACAGATCCGATTTAGAAAAGTTAGTGCAGGACATCAGCAAACACCAGCAGTCCGACCCGAAGTTAAACCACATTAAACTTCGTCTCTCCAACCAAGATGACACGATAACCAAGTTTTATTGTGTACATAACGAAATTCATCAAAACATCCCTTGATGAAAAGATATGGAAGATCATGATCCCTACTACAATCGAAAAGGATATCATCCTGGACTATCATCTACGATACGGTCACATGGGAGCCATGAAGGTGATCAAGGCGATAGAAGAGAATTGCCATATAAAAAATATAAATAGAAAGATGAGAAACTACCTCAAAACCTGTCTGATATGTCAATTGGTGAAAACCAACAGTGAGAGAAAAGAGGGTATGATGATACCCATTACCTCACAAGCCAAACTGGAAAAGGTCTTTCTGGACATCTGTGGTCCATTTCCCTGCAGTGGCGGACGCCATCGATACAAATACATTATTATCATGATGGATCACTTCACAAAATTCACAAAACTGTACCCTGTGAACAGAGCCACCACTTTGAAGACTCTAGGAATAATAACAAATCATTACATTCCAGAGATAGGGAGCCCGGCATCCATAATCACAGACCATGGAACGCAATTTAAGGGTTGGAGGTGGAGAAACACTCTAAATACGTTGGGCATTAAGAGATACAAGACATCTGTCTACCACCCCAGCAGCAATCCAGCAGAGAGGGTACTGCGAGAAGTCGGAAGAATATTACGGACTTATTGCTATAATCAACAAAGGAAGTGGCAAGAATATTTATTAGCTACTGAAGAATTCCTTAATTTGTCATATCACCCCGCTATAGGTACCACGCCATACACTGCAATGTACGAAAAACCGCCTCCAAGAGAAATACAAGACATAATAGAATTCCCCATGAGTCAAGAATACAAATTCAATCGAATCAGATTCTACAATAAATTGGCAGAAGACCAGGAAAGGCGCAAGAACAAGTATCAAAGGGCGATTAAGAAAATAATAAGCTATGAAGTCGGAGAAAAGATACTACTAAAAAACAGGGAATTACCCAGTACTTTGGAAGGCATTACCAAAAAGTTGTTACTGCTGTATACTGGCCCATACCTGATTATTAAAAACAATAATAACAATACGTATGTATTAAAGGATATCATTTCAAATAAAGTAAAAGGAACTTATAATCAATTATCAATTAAAAAATATATAGAGGAGAGATAAAAATTTCAAAATTCAAAAAACTTGTAAGTACAACTTACACCAAACATTCGAAGAAATATGAAGAAACGAAAGGAATTTTGATGAACAAAAATTTCAAAATTCAAAAAATTTGTAGTACAACTTACACCAAACATTCGAAGAAATATGAATAAACGAAAGGAATTTTGATGAATAAAAAATGTTCAAAATCCAAAACAATAGTAAGTACAACTTACACCAAAATATTTGAAAAACTACTATGAATAAGAAGGAATTTAGTTGAATAAAAATATCTAAAGTTAAAAAAATAGTAAGTACAACTCATACGAATGATGAGAAATAACTCTTAAATATGAAAACAGATTTTGTAAGAAAGAGTTACAAAATTCTAAAAGAGTAAGAACAAATCACACTCATAATTTGAGTGAACTCTTACATAAAAGAATTTGAAGGTAAATGGAGTACAAATGTAAAAACTCTCTCTCAAACTCTCCAGAGACCCAAAACAAAAAGAACAGGTTCCAGTAAACAAAAGAACAACCAATGTTAAACAATTGGATAATTTAATGTTACCAGAACAATATATTAATAAATATTAAAAATGTTAGAAGAAGGAATGTAACAAATCCTCATAAAACCAGTGTTAATAAAGAAAAAAAAACCCTCAATAAACTATCACAACTATAAAAAACCATACTATAGTTTGTATGATAATAGTGACTATGCTAACAATGACCACTATTATAAATTATGTAAGTAAGACAAAAATGATACAGAATTTCAAATGAAAAAGAGAAAAGAAACCAGAATATCATATGATTTAATCAAAACAACTTAACCAAACTCACAAAGAAAATAATTTGATAAAGATGGAACAATGAAGAAAGACCAACTAAGTAAAGACCAAATATTAAGACCAGAAACCAAAAACCCTGGTACTATTAATGATAATATTGTTGTAATAACCACTGTTATAGTGATAAGGGATAAAGAATTAATTAATGTTATGCCATGAGCAATAAAATAACTCATTGGATACCAGATGGTAGAAAAAATATAAATATATGCTAATTACTATGTAAACAAGATGAAATGATGAAAAATATATTATACTACATACCTAAACCACATAATATGGAATAAGCTTTAATAGAGAAGAAGAGTCAACTGTATAAAAGTATTAATTGATATAAAATATTATGAAGTGAAGAATCTAAAGAATGTTTATTTTAGTCAAAAGAGACTACTTTTACTGATTATTTATTTTTATGACGATGTAGAAAATGCCATCAGTCTTATATTTTGAGCAGAGATGATAATACCTCTGGACTCAATTAATTGAAGTATTGGACAGCAGGGATTGAAGCCAAAAGTGCCACTCTGAACTGTTCAAATTCATTATGTTAGGGAATGTTAGGGAGTAAACATACTAGTGAGGAAGCACCAAATAAGAAAGGATATAAAATGATAATGGTATACACAAGATTGAGGATTACTTATTAAGGAAGAAAGAAACTAATGAAGGAGATACACATCATCTGAGAGGAAGCAACGGTGGAAAAAGAAGGTATATAAAGTGAAAACATGTAATCACGAAGAAAATATGGTAAATAAAAAGAATTAGTAGTAATTATTTCATCCATACTAAGAGTATGATCTGAACTAATCACTTTTACAGGAGAGCATATGTAGCATAACAAAATTATCACATTAAAATTTTAACTTAATGCAACATAGATAAAGAAGAAAAGGTCCATAGTGAGTGAGAAGAATGAATTGGTTAAAGATTAAACTAAAGAAACTGTACATTAAGTCAATAAAATGTTAATAAGAATAAAAAATAACAAAGAAAACTATTGGTCAAAATAACTTACTAGGTAAAAACCCAATAAACTAGCAGTATACCCAGTAGATTGGGGAAGCAGTAAAAAGGAAAGAAAAGAAAAAGGAGATAAAAAGGTGAAAACAATGTTAATAAGGGAAATTTATAAGGTCAAGAAACAGAGAAACCACAAGACAAGAAATTTACTAATATAATAATGAAGAAAGGACAAAATATGTCAAGATTCCTACAAAGAGCCTAGAAATAAGAAGAGCTATTCCAAAAATGTTAATAAAGGAATACATACCTTTGAAGTAAATTTAAAACCAACACATTTAGACCCCGTAACACAAGTTACAAGATACAATCCAATGAAAACCGAGTTGTAAACTAGATATAAGTATTATATGTAACAACCAAAAGACTAACAATAGTGTAGAAACAAACCAAAAACTACCATAGTGTAAAAACAAAAGACTACCATTAGCGTAAGAAATATAAGGTGAAATACCATAATAAATATAATAAAAGTTAGAGACTACAGTGAGTGTAGAGAATAACCAGTGACACACTATAATAAAAAATAGTGTAGGAAATAAAAATTATTTAAAAGGGTTGACAACATTATTAGTGATAAGAGTTTTTTTAAATTAGATATAAGAAATAATATTACCCATAAAATGTTTTTTTAAATTGCAGTTAAGTAAATTGTGAGAAGGACAATAAATACCAAAGGACAGTTCACAACTGAGGGTATAACCAATAATAAAATGTTTGTTATTTATTGTTAATCAGATAATATGTTAGATATAAGGTGATAATAGATATAAGATATTTTTAATCACAGTTAAGTTAATACCAAAAGAGACATAAATACAAAAGACAGTTAATGACTGAAAGTATTATTATTAGTAATAGGATGTTTTAGTATAATTAAATTTGTTACAAAAAGAACATAAAAACAAAGGACAGTTAATGACTGAAGGTATTGTTAGTAATGAGATGTTTCTATTATAGTTAAATGATATATAAAAAATAATAGGCATAAGATATTTTGTTATCATTGAATGATACACTCAAAAATAATAGATATAAGATGTTTTTGTTAAAATTAGGTGATATATGAAAAATAGTAGATAATAAGATGTTTTGTTGTATTTAAAATCATGTTAACTAATTTTCAAGTTTGTAAGGCAGAGAGGCAAGTAGGAAATAAGAATGTTATAATTTTATTTAAAACTGTAAACCATATGAAAGGTACAAAGCAGATTAGCTAATACACCACTCTAGAAAAACAGACCAGTAATGTAAACCAAAACTATCTATCAGAGAATCAAACTACATAATATAGGGAATAGAATTCAGTCCATACAACACAGAAATAAATATGCAATTAGTACAGATACAATTAATAACGAATGGAATGACAAAGGAAAGAAAATTAACTTTTTTTGGAATAGCTCTTCTTATTTCTAGGCTCTTTGTAGGAATCTTGACATATTTTGTCCTTTCTTCATTATTATATTAGTAAATTTCTTGTCTTGTGGTTTCTCTGTTTCTTGACCTTATAAATTTCTCTTATTAACATTGTTTTCACCTTTTTATCTCCTTTTTCTTTTCTTTCCTTTTTACTGCTTCCCCAATCTACTGGGTATACTGCTAGTTTATTGGGTTTTTACCTAGTAAGTTATTTTGACCAATAGTTTTCTTTGTTATTTTTTATTCTTATTAACATTTTATTGACTTAATGTACAGTTTCTTTAGTTTAATCTTTAACCAATTCATTCTTCTCACTCACTATGGACCTTTTCTTCTTTATCTATGTTGCATTAAGTTAAAATTTTAATGTGATAATTTTGTTATGCTACAATATATATATTGTAACGTAACATAGTTGAGGTCCCCCAACGTTACATAAAAATTGAATGAAACATGGTCAAGGACCATACCCTGAATTAAGGCTGCTCAATAGCTAATGTGTCTGAGATGTACCTCAAGTCAAAAGGAGGCAATGACTAATGTTAAATATAAAAGAGCCAGACCAATGAATGATCGAATGTAATAAAATGTTTGTTTTTGTACTGTAACATGTTAAGGTATACAGAGTATTTATGTTGTATTTTGAATTTGCTAAAAATGAAATGATATTGCTTAATAGTAATACTTCATCAATAATTATGTTTATATTTGTATTAGATTTATCTTTATACAATCAAGTATAGTTACCAATGTTAGGCACTATACTAAGTTCTAAGTATTGTATAAAGTTGAATAATACTGTTGTTTTAATTAATGTTTATAAACTAGGCCAGGAGGGTGACCAGTGTTTCATGTTTAACAAGTAGTTCTGACAATTATATTATAAATTAATAAAGGGTTCCAGAACCAGTTAATTAATATAAAAAGTAACCACCAGTAAATTAAAATTCATGTAATTAACCATGTAAACAATAATTAATTGTACAGTAGGTCAGGTAAAAAGAAAATTAAGTTAAAGAACCAAATAATGTTATAACGGTTGTAAGAAAATCTATAGGCCTAAATTCCATATTAGTGAAAGGAAATTAATACCTTTTTAAGAAACCCAGTCTAACGAAACTCTGGTAAAACATTTACTGTTTAGGAAGGAAGGTTAGGGGAGAATTTTAGGTGATTTAATATTAATCCAAGCATGGAGTATTTTATTGGAAAGGAGTAGTAATATTCTATAATGCCGGCTCAAGGATATATAGAAAACGTGGTTGTTAAGGCAACTGAAATGTACAGAAGTTGTTGATTTGAATTAATTCGTGCTGATTGTTACAAGCTATTAGGTTGAGATGGACTGAGATATTTAAAAAATATATGAATAATAAATCTGGAAGAAATATGAACCAAAATTGAAAAACCCTTTTTGAAAAATAATTATCATTTAATGCTAATGAGTAATAAAAATTAAATAACCTTCCAAATTGTAAATGAATACATCTAAAAAGAATTGAAAGCCTCTCACCTCATTCACCAAATAATTCCGCTGGATTCGGTATTGAACCAATTCATGCTACAAACCGAAGATCAGTAAAAAGAATTAAAGCCTGAACTAACGGAATTATTGAAAATACCAGAAGACTCAGTTTGGCAGAGATAACCTTCATTGGCAACAGAAGAAGCTGGGATCCTAATTCCATTTCACCGGGACCGAGAATTGTGAAGATCTTAAAAGAAGAATAGAAGCCCGAAGATTTCCTGAGGGTTTACCAGTACACGCCACCATCAATTTTATTGAAAACCAGAGCATTTTCCCTGGATGAAGACGAGATAAGCTGAATTTTTGGCAACTGTTTACAAACGTTCACCGCCAGTCGAATTTTTCGTCAGTTTGGTAAAAAAAAAAACAACCTATTTAAATTTCATTATATTTAGAGTAAATAATTTTGTTTTTGTAAATTGAGCAACTTTAATTATGCATTTTACCTGGCCTTACTAATGGTTCCAAGAACTGTACGAACCCTGGGATAAGAATTATTTATTATTATTTTTATGTGTATATGTTTATAGAATTTGAGTAATTGATAATCGATCTATTTCTGTATGATCGACTTGAGCGTATTAGTATTTTGATGAGATAACGTGGATTGTGAATTGATAGAGAAAATAAATAAAGTATCTTTATTGTATAAGATAACGTTTGAAGTTATTGCAGAATAAATACTATATGTGGGGGTTGGAATAATTTACAAAAAAAGGTTGATTCAAACTCAACGAATAACTAACCTATAAGTACGCTTACTACAAGTAACAGCGCTCGACGTTTGCAGCTGGTGGGGCGGAAGATTGCCGAACTAACTTGTGTTTAGTACAAAATTTGAATGGGATTTTCTAACATCGAGTGACTAGGGTTGACACAAATACTCCTTACATTCAGTTAATACTCCATACATATCGCTAATATTACACAAACACTGAAAACTAAGTTAAATCTATAGCGTAGTATGATTATAAATTCAAGGAACATAGTTATAATTTTGTTTCCTTAATAATCTATTTTTTGAGGGTTTCATCGGTCACAACCGAAAGATATATTAATTAATCACATATTAATTAAACCAGGTAACAACATTTTAATTGTTACGAATTGCCATCTGCAACGTATTACTTGGCGTTTGATACACAGGAGTCTCCTATAACTAATTACACCCATAGACAAGATTTCTTTACAATTTGACGTTCCCAGCGTGCAGCATATAATATAATATACGTCCTCACACAATTAACAAGTAGTTCTTTACAAAATTGGTTTACAACAGTGGGGCTTGAATAAGACGGACGTTCCGCTAGTACCGGCACATACTTAGTCTATTACAAATTGGCGCATAACAACGTGGAGGTTGGTCAAACCTCGAAACCCAAAATAAATTTTTATTGATCACAACATACTAGTTTATTACAAAATTGGCCTGCAACGTGGGGCTTAAACGAAAACGAGGACGTCTTAGTAGTTTATTACAAAATTGGCCAGCCCAACAGTGGGGCTTTAAGGAGAGGAAATATTTGTATCTATTACAATATATATATATATATATATATATATATATTGTAACGTGTCCAAAATTGGGTCAGTTTATTTCTTACAGTTATGGGGTACTTGTATTTTTTATTTATTTCATTTTGCGGTATTTTATAAAAATATTGTGAAAGTTTTATTTTACGACAAATGTTCATTCCATTGTAACAGACCACGTGGCAGGAAACAGTGTTGAGAACAAAGCCGTAAGACGCAGTTTCTGTTGAGTAACCAGGCAAGGAATTTGCACCACCCTAAAATTTCTCAGAACTTTGCATAAGAGTGACCGCGCGCCCACGAGCAGTACAAGTACGCGCTCGGAATGACGCCTTCAGCCAGAAAACCAAGATGTCTGGAGAACGATTTTAGTCATCGTCTCCTTAGCGATCTGCAGGAAATGCCGCTAAGGACCGCCCGCTTTTAGTGACGTCAACCGGGCTTCACAAATATCGTCCACGGTTACCACACAAAAAACACCTGTGTTGAATGAACAGTGACGGAAGAGCCGATCATGAGGCAGTGAACTTCCGCTCTATCCGAGTGTTTAGAGGGAGGCAGACTGATAATATTCTTCCCAGTCGACTAACAACCCAAGCCACGCGTGGCAGCTATCAGTTTTGTGCCCGGGCAAATCTTCATATTTTTCTTAATTCGCCGACAAAATACCGATGTGATATTACAAAAACATGTATAACAGTGCCTCCAGTGACGAAGAGTGAATATTGAACGGTATTAAATACTATAAACTTTGTGAACATCCGGAGAAGGAAAGACTGTGGAAAACGCACCACGTGGCCGGGGAAGAGGACGCCACATACGTAACGTTTCACACTGAAAGCATTATGTCATTAATTTTACATAAAAATGGGGCGTTTTCATATAGAAAAGGGGTTTTAAGAATGTGAGTAGTGAGTGCGCAGGCTGGGCTATCTTAAGGTATGTAAGTAATAGGAAGTAAGTATAGGAAGCAAGATGTAATAGTTGCACAACCTTTAAAACATGTAAAAACCTATTTTGGAGAAAACTTATAAATTCAACACTTTTGATTAATAAACAAAAAATAATTTCTCTTCCAAGAAAAAAAAATGGAGAGTTAAATTCTTTCAAAAACCTTATTTCGTTTTATGTACTGTCAAGTTCGTCGAACGAATTGGGTTCGTCCCCGCTATGCGATCCGGCCAGATCGAAGATTAAAGGTAAGTGAAAGTTTCAAAATAATTAATAAATCAAATACCAAAAGTAATAAAAGTTACAATTGTTGCCGCGTGACCAGGATGTAAGATAACAAAAAAGGTTGTATTACAACGGCTTACATTTGACAGTACATTGAACGAAGTACGGTTACGAAAGCGAAATTGTATTGATGTAAACTTACGTAATTATGATAGAAGGTTGATTGTATGTATGTTGTAATATCAGTTTTGAAAAGAGAGTAATCATTGGCAGTTGTTACGTAAAAAAAAAAAAATAGATCAAGTAAAAATGTCTGAGAACACAGAAAAAAGTAGTATAATAGATTCAGTTATGAGTGAAGGTGACCTTGAGTCGCAGTCACTGTATGAAAGTGATATGCCGAGCGCTGTTACAGAAACAGCTGTCGGCGGCAATGTCATCATTCACTCTACCCCAATTATCGTTCGAAAACAATTAAGCGAAACAGATGTTGATTCTGGGATTCTGTTGACCCCAGTTTCAGCCAATAAAAATAAACAATCAGAGGAACTAGATATAATGAGTTTCTTACGAAAAATGGACAACAAATTTGACATGCAGAATAATAAATTAAATAAACGTCTTGATAGAATTGACGAAAAATTTGAGTCGTTTTAATACTAATGACGAGAAATTTGAGATTTTAAGTAACGAATTCAAAGAACAGAAAATAAAATGCAAACAGCAAAATATTAAAAATGAGATTATATTTAATGAAATTAAGCAACAAAATATTCAGTTGCAGCAGAGTATTAGTGTACAATTTGAGGAGTTAATAAATGATATACAAGAAAAGAATAAATGTCTTGAAAATACTAATGAAATGATAAGAAATAATTTGAATAAAGTAAAACAGAGTACGAGTAATACAAATGAAAGTTGTAATGGCAATGTTGTATTAGACAAAGAGTTAACCAATAATAATGATAATGTCGAAAATAATGAATGCAATACTGAGAATAGTAGTGTATTTGGAGAGTTGGTATCAGAAAGTGATACGGTGAAAGTAAATAGTGAGAATACTGATGAGTTTGTGGAATGTGATAATGAAATATTAATGTGTGCTTATGCGTTAGAGAGAGAGTGGAAAGAGAGTTATATTATGGGCATGAAACAGGGGGTAAATTTTTTACGAGGTAGAATGGGGGTGAAGGAAGACCTTCACGTATATATCGTGTAGACAAGTGTGCTACAAATAATTGTTTTTTGAAGTTTTTTGTTTTTCCTGGAGAAGTCAGGAAAGGTTTAATTGAATTTGTACCCTCTGTCTGTAATAATTTTGAGAGTGTGATATGGTATTATAATGAGAGAGAGTTAAACAGAGAATTGTATGTGGAGAAAGTAACAGAATTGTATAATTTGAATAGAAAGTATGACGAATGGAAAGAAAGTTTAGAAGTACATTTGAATAATAATGACTATAATGATTTGACAAAAGTAATTAACCCGATAATGAATGAATTTATTGACGGAGTTAACAAAAATACCTAACGTGGACTGGTTTAATGAGCATTTTGGTAAAATGAGTGAATTTGGTTGTTCTAGTTATGACACACAAAGTAACCATTTGTTTGTCAATAAAAATGAACAGTGTGGTATGAAACCAAGACTTATCTGGGACGATGGAGGCTAAACTATGAAACAATAAAAGACAGTTATAAACATTTTGTTTTGTGGTTTTGACATGGCAGATTTGGACATTGAAGTGCGGAAAAACTGAACAGTTAATAACAAAAGTTTGTAAATAAAATGTAGTAAATTTATTTGTGTGCATTGTAGAATGTTAAGTAAACAAGTGTGTGTAATTATTGCAATAATAATATTAATATGTTGCGATTTAAATAAATAAACAGAATTAATTTTGAAAAACAGTAATTGACTAATTGTAATTGTTTCAATAGCTATATAATTGGTATTTTCAGTAATTAATATAATTAAAACAATTTGATATGGTTTAAATATTTTGATTGATTAATAACGCAAACCTTACCTTTTTAAAGGTAATATAATTAAATTTTCTAACGAATTTAAATTATTTTATGAGATTTGGGAATTTGGTAATTAAATGATCAATTGTTTGATTTAAACTAATGTTTGTGTTAAATGTTTCAGAGGTGAGGTGGAAGTAATGTGATATGGTGAATATGTTTTGTGTATATCATGTTAAATGGACTGTAAGTATAGAACTTTTACAGTATGAATCATGTATAATAAAAAAATGTTTACAGGTGTAACTCAAATGAAGAGATTTTAATTAAATAATGAGCTGGTTTGAGATAATGGTGTTAAATAAAAAATGATCATTAAAAAATTTAATAATAATTGAACGATGAAATATGATAATTATTAATAATGAATTTGAAAAATTTAAGAAAGTCCAATGGTAGAAAGTTATGAATGAGTTAAATGATTATTGATGAAAATATTATATTAGAATGTATATAAAAAGTTAATTAGTTAGTTATTAAGTTGCTATTGCGGGGGTGCCCTGTGCTCTCGTAGATAGCGAAATGGATTGGGGGTAACAGAGAGTGTTACCTCCATCAGAGGCGAAAATGTGCGACACACCTTTTTCGTGTAAACTCAATTTACACACTGATAGACGATCGTGTCGCACATAATAATGATGAGTGTAACAGGCACTGAAATGAAGTTAGATTTCCCCGACTTTTTGGGCGATTACTGCCTTACCAGCACTAATCGTGGATTTGGCTAGCGGTTAGCTATGGTCATACCAAGTCCCTTGACCATAGTTGACTTGAAAATGGTATATAGTAGAAATTAAATGGGGGGTGAATTTTAGGGGAAATCCAGGTACTATGGAACAGCGGCTACCACTCTGTTCGCGGAGGAACAGCATAGCCAGGTGGTAGACCCATTTAAGGGCGTTTAATTATAGACACGAATATGTTGATATTCATATTTTAAAATGTAACAGCCGAAGCAAAGACACAGAGAGGTCAAACTACTCCAAAATATGCCGTCTTTGTAGAAGCGAAAGGACGATACAGTCCTCCATAACTTGCAATAGAGTGTGTGGAGGGGAGGTGACTCAAATGAGTCACGAATTTAAATTTTACAACATAGAAAGTTTGCTAATTCAAATTTTGATCCAATAAAAATGCTTGTGCTCTGTTTAAGTATATTAGATGCTCATACATTCAATATAAGGTGTTCATGCTATAATTTTAAATGTATTATTTTATTATCGTAGGTTAGATATAAGCATTGATAACAATATATGCCTTCATTATATGTGTATATTTGCAACCAAGTAAATAATTAAATCGTCTGGCAGGCGGTTAACACAAAGTATCAGAATCAGAGAGAGGGGAAACAAAGAGGTCAGAAGCGAGTACTGATAAATATATATATTTTATGTAATTGGTTCAATGTTGAGATGTGTTTTCATTGTGTTAGGAGATCAGCTGATCAGCAATAAAATGTCACTGATATTGGTTTCTAAATGTTCCAAGTAATTAATGTTTAATGTCATGTGTAAATGTGTTATAGATATTGTTTTAAAGTAACGAGAAGAGTAATTTGATAAAATGAGACATAAAGTAACAATTTGTGAAAGTTAATAAAAGATAGTTTTTGGGTTGAGGAATATTTTATGGGACATATAGATCTGTCCAAATTGAAGTCCAAGTTAAAGTTGAAGTAGTAAAGATCGAAATATTGTTTTGAAGTAATGTAATGTTGTTTTGAGTTAATGTAATGTTATAGAATTTTGAGAAGTATTGATGTTGACACAGTAGTAATGGAGAATCTATGTAGAGTTTTGAGTGATATATTTATGTTTATAATTAATGATGTTATTTTGTTGTAGTTGTAGTAAGGTAATGAGATTGAGATTTTTTGGGGATGGCAATTTTGTAGTAGTGGGTAGTGTAATGTAGGAGTCCGCAACATAATGATAAGTTGGGACGGGATGGGATCGATTTTAGTGGGACGGGGCCGCCTTAGGTAGAATCCAGGGGCCAGATAAGGGAAATGAGTTTTTTGGGGGGGGGGAAACACGTATCCCAAGTACAAAGGGTTAGAGAGTATTTTTTGTATATACTGAGAGAAGGTGGCGAATTGAGTTTAATGATAAGTTGGGGTTGGAGAGTGTTTTGATAGATATTTTGATAGAGATGGGTGTCATATTAGTTGAAGTTGTTAGAGGTTAGAGTCAGAGAGAGAAAGATTATATATGTATACTGATCAAGTAGTAAATTAAATGAAATAAATGTTTAAATCACCCACATTAATGGAGAATATGATTGTTAAAAAAGAGAGAGATTTATAAAGATATAAAATTTTAATTTACAACCAGTGACAAAATTTTGATAAAATGTGGAAATAATGTAAAATTAAGAAGTGTTTATTTGAATAATTGAAATGTCAATTTGCTTATTATTTATAATAATATTTTGTTAATTTTAAATGTTTTGTTTTATTATGTTTTGTGTTTCAAGTTAGATTGTTACAGATGTCAAGTGTATTTTCATACATAACTGGTACATAACATATGTGGGTCAAGGTTTTTGAACTTGACCTAGTTTTGATCAGCTGATCGTGAGGTCATACACCCACTAAGCTTGTGTAGTAGGAAGTCAATTTAATTTGTTTATTTAATCAATTTACACAAATATTAAATAATTTCGATATGTAAAGGAAACATTTTAATAAATTTAAATTTTTTGAATTTTAAAAATTTTTTAGAAAATATTTTTTTGAAAAAAAAAAAAAATCTTGATTTTTCGCCTGCCAGCTTATGAATATTTTAAGCTTTGATTATTTTATTGTTTGTGTACCAACCATGTTTATTTTTATTGATTCCTTGTATTGAATTGTATTGTTAGACTATAAGTGATTACATGTTAGGTTAAGGATGTTATTAATTATAAGAAATGTTTAAATTAACTTATTTTAAAGAAAAACAGAAAACAAGGAAGAGAATACTCTAGAATCTATACAAAATTTATGAATCAATTTTACCTGAAAACAACCAATGGGTTGCCAGTTAAATAACTTTTGAAAATTTTTCAATTTTATGATATGTGATGTCAATATGTAAGGTGAGTGTGTGTGAGCCCAGTATCTGCTAAAGGCAGCCCAGCTTGCATACAAGGGGAAACATATCGTTGGAGGATCTGGCATAATCTAAGCCAGGGATCGAGGATTTTGGGGGGTAGCATGGTAGAAGGTGAGGTGTGCTGTGGTACTTGTCTGTTCGATTTTTCGGTGTTGGGATCTCTTACGGAGAAATCCAGTGATCTCGTTCAGATGCGTCTATAGTCACCAAGCCAGGGGGTCATGTACCCATGAGGAGTAAGAACAAGAGCGGGTTGTTGGCACCAGTTCCTCACCGGTCCTCTTCGGGATTTATCAATGAGATTTCTTCTGTTTTGGACAGCAGAATTCTCATTGAGGGGGTATTGTAACGTGTCCAAAATTGGGTCAGTTTATTTCTTACAGTTATGGGGTACTTGTATTTTTTATTTATTTCATTTTGCGGGATTTTATAAAAATATTGTGAAAGTTTTATTTTACGACAAATGTTCATTCCATTGTAACAGACCACGTGGCAGGAAACAGTGTTGAGAACAAAGCCGTAAGACGCAGTTTCTGTTGAGTAACCAGGCAAGGAATTTGCACCACCCTAAAATTTCTCAGAACTTTGCATAAGAGTGACCGCGCGCCCACGAGCAGTACAAGTACGCGCTCGGAATGACGCCTTCAGCCAGAAAACCAAGATGTCTGGAGAACGATTTTAGTCATCGTCTCCTTAGCGATCTGCAGGAAATGCCGCTAAGGACCGCCCGCTTTTAGTGACGTCAACCGGGCTTCACAAATATCGTCCACGGTTACCACACAAAAAACACCTGTGTTGAATGAACAGTGACGGAAGAGCCGATCATGAGGCAGTGAACTTCCGCTCTATCCGAGTGTTTAGAGGGAGGCAGACTGATAATATTCTTCCCAGTCGACTAACAACCCAAGCCACGCGTGGCAGCTATCAGTTTTGTGCCCGGGCAAATCTTCATATTTTTCTTAATTCGCCGACAAAATACCGATGTGATATTACAAAAACATGTATAACAGTGCCTCCAGTGACGAAGAGTGAATATTGAACGGTATTAAATACTATAAACTTTGTGAACATCCGGAGAAGGAAAGACTGTGGAAAACGCACCACGTGGCCGGGGAAGAGGACGCCACATACGTAACGTTTCACACTGAAAGCATTATGTCATTAATTTTACATAAAAATGGGGCGTTTTCATATAGAAAAGGGGTTTTAAGAATGTGAGTAGTGAGTGCGCAGGCTGGGCTATCTTAAGGTATGTAAGTAATAGGAAGTAAGTATAGGAAGCAAGATGTAATAGTTGCACAACCTTTAAAACATGTAAAAACCTATTTTGGAGAAAACTTATAAATTCAACACTTTTGATTAATAAACAAAAAATAATTTCTCTTCCAAGAAAAAAAAATGGAGAGTTAAATTCTTTCAAAAACCTTATTTCGTTTTATGTACTGTCAAGTTCGTCGAACGAATTGGGTTCGTCCCCGCTATGCGATCCGGCCAGATCGAAGATTAAAGGTAAGTGAAAGTTTCAAAATAATTAATAAATCAAATACCAAAAGTAATAAAAGTTACAATTGTTGCCGCGTGACCAGGATGTAAGATAACAAAAAAGGTTGTATTACAACGGCTTACATTTGACAGTACATTGAACGAAGTACGGTTACGAAAGCGAAATTGTATTGATGTAAACTTACGTAATTATGATAGAAGGTTGATTGTATGTATGTTGTAATATCAGTTTTGAAAAGAGAGTAATCATTGGCAGTTGTTACGTAAAAAAAAAAAAATAGATCAAGTAAAAATGTCTGAGAACACAGAAAAAAGTAGTATAATAGATTCAGTTATGAGTGAAGGTGACCTTGAGTCGCAGTCACTGTATGAAAGTGATATGCCGAGCGCTGTTACAGAAACAGCTGTCGGCGGCAATGTCATCATTCACTCTACCCCAATTATCGTTCGAAAACAATTAAGCGAAACAGATGTTGATTCTGGGATTCTGTTGACCCCAGTTTCAGCCAATAAAAATAAACAATCAGAGGAACTAGATATAATGAGTTTCTTACGAAAAATGGACAACAAATTTGACATGCAGAATAATAAATTAAATAAACGTCTTGATAGAATTGACGAAAAATTTGAGTCGTTTTAATACTAATGACGAGAAATTTGAGATTTTAAGTAACGAATTCAAAGAACAGAAAATAAAATGCAAACAGCAAAATATTAAAAATGAGATTATATTTAATGAAATTAAGCAACAAAATATTCAGTTGCAGCAGAGTATTAGTGTACAATTTGAGGAGTTAATAAATGATATACAAGAAAAGAATAAATGTCTTGAAAATACTAATGAAATGATAAGAAATAATTTGAATAAAGTAAAACAGAGTACGAGTAATACAAATGAAAGTTGTAATGGCAATGTTGTATTAGACAAAGAGTTAACCAATAATAATGATAATGTCGAAAATAATGAATGCAATACTGAGAATAGTAGTGTATTTGGAGAGTTGGTATCAGAAAGTGATACGGTGAAAGTAAATAGTGAGAATACTGATGAGTTTGTGGAATGTGATAATGAAATATTAATGTGTGCTTATGCGTTAGAGAGAGAGTGGAAAGAGAGTATATTATGGGCATGAAACAGGGGGTAAATTTTTTACGAGGTAGAATGGGGGTGAAGGAAGACCTTCACGTATATATCGTGTAGACAAGTGTGCTACAAATAATTGTTTTTTGAAGTTTTTTGTTTTTCCTGGAGAAGTCAGGAAAGGTTTAATTGAATTTGTACCCTCTGTCTGTAATAATTTTGAGAGTGTGATATGGTATTATAATGAGAGAGAGTTAAACAGAGAATTGTATGTGGAGAAAGTAACAGAATTGTATAATTTGAATAGAAAGTATGACGAATGGAAAGAAAGTTTAGAAGTATATTTGAATAATAATGACTATAATGATTTGACAAAAGTAATTAACCCGATAATGAATGAATTTATTGACGGAGTTAACAAAAATACCTAACGTGGACTGGTTTAATGAGCATTTTGGTAAAATGAGTGAATTTGGTTGTTCTAGTTATGACACACAAAGTAACCATTTGTTTGTCAATAAAAATGAACAGTGTGGTATGAAACCAAGACTTATCTGGGACGATGGAGGCTAAACTATAAAACAATAAAAGACAGTTATAAACATTTTGTTTTGTGGTTTTGACATGGCAGATTTGGACATTGAAGTGCGGAAAAACTGAACAGTTAATAACAAAAGTTTGTAAATAAAATGTAGTAAATTTATTTGTGTGCATTGTAGAATGTTAAGTAAACAAGTGTGTGTAATTATTGCAATAATAATATTAATATGTTGCGATTTAAATAAATAAACAGAATTAATTTTGAAAAACAGTAATTGACTAATTGTAATTGTTTCAATAGCTATATAATTGGTATTTTCAGTAATTAATATAATTAAAACAATTTGATATGGTTTAAATATTTTGATTGATTATTTAAAGGTAATATAATTAAATTTTCTAACGAATTTAAATTATTTTATGAGATTTGGGAATTTGGTAATTAAATGATCAATTGTTTGATTTAAACTAATGTTTGTGTTAAATGTTTCAGAGGTGAGGTGGAAGTAATGTGATATGGTGAATATGTTTTGTGTATATCATGTTAAATGGACTGTAAGTATAGAACTTTTACAGTATGAATCATGTATAATAAAAAAATGTTTACAGGTGTAACTCAAATGAAGAGATTTTAATTAAATAATGAGCTGGTTTGAGATAATGGTGTTAAATAAAAAATGATCATTAAAAAATTTAATAATAATTGAACGATGAAATATGATAATTATTAATAATGAATTTGAAAAATTTAAGAAAGTCCAATGGTAGAAAGTTATGAATGAGTTAAATGATTATTGATGAAAATATTATATTAGAATGTATATAAAAAGTTAATTAGTTAGTTATTAAGTTGCTATTGCGGGGGTGGCCTGTGCTCTCGTAGATAGCGAAATGGGTTGGGGGTAACAGAGAGTGTTACCTCCATCGGAGGCCAAAATGGCGAAAATGTGCGACACACCTTTTTCGTGTAAACTCAATTTACACACTGATAGACAATCGTGTCGCACATAATAATGATGAGTGTAACAGGCACTGAAATGAAGTTAGATTTCCCCGACTTTTTGGGCGATTACTGCCTTACCAGCACTAATCGTGGATTTGGCTAGCGGTTAGCTATGGTCATACCAAGTCCCTTGACCATAGTTGACTTGAAAATGGTATATAGTAGAAATTAAATGGGGGGTGAATTTTAGGGGAAATCCAGGTACTATGGAACAGCGGCTACCACTCTGTTCGCGGAGGAACAGCATAGCCAGGTGGTAGACCCATTTAAGGGCGTTTAATTATAGACACGAATATGTTGATATTCATATTTTAAAATGTAACAGCCGAAGCAAAGACACAGAGAGGTCAAACTACTCCAAAATATGCCGTCTTTGTAGAAGCGAAAGGACGATACAGTCCTCCATAACTTGCAATAGAGTGTGTGGAGGGGAGGTGACTCAAATGAGTCACGAATTTAAATTTTACAACATAAAAAGTTTGCTAATTCAAATTTTGATCCAATAAAAATGCTTGTGCTCTGTTTAAGTATATTAGATGCTCATACATTCAATATAAGGTGTTCATGCTATAATTTTAAATGTATTATTTTATTATCGTAGGTTAGATATAAGCATTGATAACAATATATGCCTTCATTATATGTGTATATTTGCAACCAAGTAAATAATTAAATCGTCTGGCAGGCGGTTAACACAAAGTATCAGAATCAGAGAGAGGGGAAACAAAGAGGTCAGAAGCGAGTACTGATAAATATATATATTTTATGTAATTGGTTCAATGTTGAGATGTGTTTTCATTGTGTTAGGAGATCAGCTGATCAGCAATAAAATGTCACTGATATTGGTTTCTAAATGTTCCAAGTAATTAATGTTTAATGTCATGTGTAAATGTGTTATAGATATTGTTTTAAAGTAACGAGAAGAGTAATTTGATAAAATGAGACATAAAGTAACAATTTGTGAAAGTTAATAAAAGATAGTTTTTGGGTTGAGGAATATTTTATGGGACATATAGATCTGTCCAAATTGAAGTCCAAGTTAAAGTTGAAGTAGTAAAGATCGAAATATTGTTTTGAAGTAATGTAATGTTGTTTTGAGTTAATGTAATGTTATAGAATTTTGAGAAGTATTGATGTTGACACAGTAGTAATGGAGAATCTATGTAGAGTTTTGAGTGATATATTTATGTTTATAATTAATGATGTTATTTTGTTGTAGTTGTAGTAAGGTAATGAGATTGAGATTTTTTGGGGATGGCAATTTTGTAGTAGTGGGTAGTGTAATGTAGGAGTCCGCAACATAATGATAAGTTGGGACGGGATGGGATCGATTTTAGTGGGACGGGGCCGCCTTAGGTAGAATCCAGGGGCCAGATAAGGGAAATGAGTTTTTTGGGGGGGGGGAAACACGTATCCCAAGTACAAAGGGTTAGAGAGTATTTTTTGTATATACTGAGAGAAGGTGGCGAATTGAGTTTAATGATAAGTTGGGGTTGGAGAGTGTTTTGATAGATATTTTGATAGAGATGGGTGTCATATTAGTTGAAGTTGTTAGAGGTTAGAGTCAGAGAGAGAAATATTATATATGTATACTGATCAAGTAGTAAATTAAATGAAATAAATGTTTAAATCACCCACATTAATGGAGAATATGATTGTTAAAAAAGAGAGAGATTTATAAAGATATAAAATTTTAATTTACAACCAGTGACAAAATTTTGATAAAATGTGGAAATAATGTAAAATTAAGAAGTGTTTATTTGAATAATTGAATGTCAATTTGCTTATTATTTATAATAATATTTTGTTAATTTTAAATGTTTTGTTTTATTATGTTTTGTGTTTCAAGTTAGATTGTTACAGATGTCAAGTGTATTTTCATACATAACTGGTACATAACATATGTGGGTCAAGGTTTTTGAACTTGACCTAGTTTTGATCAGCTGATCGTGAGGTCATACACCCACTAAGCTTGTGTAGTAGGAAGTCAATTTAATTTGTTTATTTAATCAATTTACACAAATATTAAATAATTTCGATATGTAAAGGAAACATTTTAATAAATTTAAATTTTTTGAATTTTCAAAATTTTTTAGAAAATATTTTTTTGAAAAAAAAAAAATCTTGATTTTTCGCCTGCCAGCTTATGAATATTTTAAGCTTTGATTATTTTATTGTTTGTGTACCAACCATGTTTATTTTTATTGATTCCTTGTATTGAATTGTATTGTTAGACTATAAGTGATTACATGTTAGGTTAAGGATGTTATTAATTATAAGAAATGTTTAAATTAACTTATTTTAAAGAAAAACAGAAAACAAGGAAGAGAATACTCTAGAATCTATACAAAATTTATGAATCAATTTTACCTGAAAACAACCAATGGGTTGCCAGTTAAATAACTTTTGAAAATTTTTCAATTTTATGATATGTGATGTCAATATGTAAGGTGAGTGTGTGTGAGCCCAGTATCTGCTAAAGACAGCCCAGCTTGCATACAAGGGGAAACATATCGTTGGAGGATCTGGCATAATCTAAGCCAGGGATCGAGGATTTTGGGGGGTAGCATGGTAGAAGGTGAGGTGTGCTGTGGTACTTGTCTGTTCGATTTTTCGGTGTTGGGATCTCTTACGGAGAAATCCAGTGATCTCGTTCAGATGCGTCTATAGTCACCAAGCCAGGGGGTCATGTACCCATGAGGAGTAAGAACAAGAGGGGGTTGTTGGCACCAGTTCCTCACCGGTCCTCTTCGGGATTTATCAATGAGATTTCTTCTGTTTTGGACAGCAGAATTCTCATTGAGGGGGTATTGTAACGTGTCCAAAATTGGGTCAGTTTATTTCTTACAGTTATGGGGTACTTGTATTTTTTATTTATTTCATTTTGCGGGATTTTATAAAAATATTGTGAAAGTTTTATTTTACGACAAATGTTCATTCCATTGTAACAGACCACGTGGCAGGAAACAGTGTTGAGAACAAAGCCGTAAGACGCAGTTTCTGTTGAGTAACCAGGCAAGGAATTTGCACCACCCTAAAATTTCTCAGAACTTTGCATAAGAGTGACCGCGCGCCCACGAGCAGTACAAGTACGCGCTCGGAATGACGCCTTCAGCCAGAAAACCAAGATGTCTGGAGAACGATTTTAGTCATCGTCTCCTTAGCGATCTGCAGGAAATGCCGCTAAGGACCGCCCGCTTTTAGTGACGTCAACCGGGCTTCACAAATATCGTCCACGGTTACCACAAAAAAAAAAAAACACCTGTGTTGAATGAACAGTGACGGAAGAGCCGATCATGAGGCAGTGAACTTCCGCTCTATCCGAGTGTTTAGAGGGAGGCAGACTGATAATATTCTTCCCAGTCGACTAACAACCCAAGCCACGCGTGGCAGCTATCAGTTTTGTGCCCGGGCAAATCTTCATATTTTTCTTAATTCGCCGACAAAATACCGATGTGATATTACAAAAACATGTATAACAGTGCCTCCAGTGACGAAGAGTGAATATTGAACGGTATTAAATACTATAAACTTTGTGAACATCCGGAGAAGGAAAGACTGTGGAAAACGCACCACGTGGCCGGGGAAGAGGACGCAACACACATAACGTTTCACACTGAAAGCATTATGTCATTAATTTTACATAAAAATGGGGCGTTTTCATATAGAAAAGGGGTTTTAAGAATGTGAGTAGTGAGTGCGCAGGCTGGGCTATCTTAAGGTATGTAAGTAATAGGAAGTAAGTATAGGAAGCAAGATGTAATAGTTGCACAACCTTTAAAACATGTAAAAACCTATTTTGGAGAAAACTTATAAATTCAACACTTTTGATTAATAAACAAAAAATAATTTCTCTTCCAAGAAAAAAAAAATGGAGAGTTAAATTCTTTCAAAAACCTTATTTCGTTTTATGTACTGTCAAGTTCGTCGAACGAATTGGGTTCGTCCCCGCTATGCGATCCGGCCAGATCGAAGATTAAAGGTAAGTGAAAGTTTCAAAATAATTAATAAATAAAATACCAAAAGGAATAAAGTTACAATATATATATATATATATATATATATATTGTGACAGTACAAATAAGTGATGTACTGAGCATTGAATATAAAAATTTAAATATACCTAATAAACTGTAAATAATAAACTGTAAATAAATAATGTATTAGAAATAAGCATGTCAGGGATTGCAAGCTTGGCTCAGACAAAAATATGAACAGGTGTTTCGACCTGAATCGACGTGCACACACACACACACACACAAATGTAACTGAAAGTGTGTACACCAGCATTTTGCAAGTGTGTGTGACGCAGGTCTATGCAGGTGAGTTTACCACCCCAAGATGAATAATTGCATAATTACTGTTTTTCCGTAATTATTCATAAACTATAAATAAGGAGTAAAATCCAAAAACACAATAAAATGTAATAAAATTAACTAAATACTGTGTACAAAAACCACATGAAAGGGACACACCGTACGAGTGTAGTGGTGAAATATCTGTGTACAGAGCGAAAGGGTTAAGTTGCAATGTCCAAAAATACAGTGAACATGTGTAGTGAAAATAGTTGTAAGATGAGTATAAGAGTATACTTACAGGACTCTGCAATTCGCAGAAATATAAGAAATAGCGAAATTGACAAGGAGTGGGGGGACTGAACCCAGAGACAATTTCAGACATGTCGATTTCGTACAACTGCAGGTGTTGACCAAGACGTGGGTATAAATAGGACACACACGCTACAGTTGTTCTCTTTTTCGATCACCCACAGTGCAGCGGGAGCTTCTGCCCGTCC
This sequence comes from Magicicada septendecula, assembly GCA_034769895.1. Taxonomy (NCBI): domain Eukaryota; kingdom Metazoa; phylum Arthropoda; class Insecta; order Hemiptera; family Cicadidae; genus Magicicada; species Magicicada septendecula. The sequence goes on from CM068373.1 coordinate 476,432,941, forward strand.
GCACAAAATATTTAAATTTGTTGTAAATAGTTTCGTCCTTCAAGTTACATACAGTTATGTAACTGGATTGTAAAAAACAAGCAATTTTAATTAGTAACAGAATTACACGAGAAGAAAATCCATATAAGAAGATCAACTGACGTCCGAAACAGCACGAGAAGAAGTTCCAGAAAGAGAGAGAGAGAGAGAGAGAGAGCTGACGACTTAGTTCCAGAGAGCGGGACGACGCTGGACAAGAGAGAGACGATGCTGGACTCTAGAGGAGACTGCGCTGGACAAGAGGAACACTACTGAAGTCTGGAAACGATGCTGGACAAGAAGAATCGATGTTGAGTTCGAGACGAGGACGATTACAGATGGATCCAATGATTGAGTATGATTGACAACAATAAGGTGATAAACAACTTATTTATCTCTTAATCGAACAATTAACTCAAAGACAATTAAAGACATTCTTGTTCTATTTAAAAGTAAGAGCCAATGTTTATTATAAATATAGAGAGTTAGAATCATAGATGTTATTGAAGTAAGATTAACGTAAATAAGAGCTCAAATTAATATTGAAATGAAAATAATGCAAAGCATTTAAATAAAAATTAGCGTTTTATAAATCAGTACTGATAAAAGAAAGATAAATTCAGTAACTATTATTATGTAACAGGTGTCTCCTCGTTAAACCTCTCTTCGATTAGTGCCAATTTATTAGGTATCTTATTTTAATATGTGTTATAATAATGTTAAGTATATCTCCTTTCCTCTCTATTTAATATAATTGTGTTATTGTGGGTGAAAATTATGTGTATTGGGTGTAATTCGAATTTTTCGCTCAAGCCTATTCTGCGTTGGAGAGAAGATAAGAAATTTTTATTGTATTCTCCTCTCTTTAATACCTAAGCAGTCCGCGAATAGTGCTGTGGTTCCCAGACAACGGAAATTTGTAGGTTAACCCACCGCGTACGGTGATTATTGGTTACACTCTTTACTTATATCTTGTTCATACTACACTAAATCTTATATAAATGAGAAGATATCGGAATTCTGAAAGGATTCTTTATTAATATTTAATATTTCTTGTCCAACAAAGTTGTTTCTTTTACGTCAGATACAAAAGGCTATATGTCAGAAGTAATACTCAGTATGTATATCGATCGGTAATCGCGTGGTGCACCACGACAGTAGTGTTATTCATGTTGTTGATCATTTAATTATTGACAATGAATTTACATATGTGTGTTTTTATTTTTATTTTTATTTAATTTTAATATATAACGATATCTTTTCGAGCAAGTGTCTGAGGATGGGTCAGATGACCCGAAACGCGTCACACTAATTTTATTCTAAAGATAAAAGTCACAAGACGGACCTAACAAAGGTAAGAAAATAATAGCGTGTTGGTTTGGTGGGATGCGGTATGGCCAGAACGGAAGTCGGTATCGTCGGGCATACTGACGCATAATTCATTGTTTGAAGATTTTTTGGGAAATTCAATGTTGGTCTTTGGTGGTTGTCGAGTATGTATTTGTGAAATGTGATATGTTGTGATAGGTGTTCGGTGTTGTTGATTTTATGTATTGTGTTAGTGTCAGATATTCTTTGTCCTCTTGTGTGGTGTGAACGTGAGCTAGTTCAGGATAGTTGGTCAGGTCTTCGCAACGTTAGGGAGCCCGGGGTCTACTTGAAGGAAGGATAGTACTCAAGTTTTTCTGTCTCTGTAAGTTGTGATTGTGTTATGTGTTGCGGTGTGATTATGTTTCGTTGTTACGTATTGTGGATTGTGTAATTCTGGTGGGGGCTTGTTACCAGACACTGCTCAACCCTATTTCCGGCGTTCTCCAGAAACTTCCGGTGGTGGATGGAGAAGATGAGGGCAAGTTGTTGGTCTTCTTGGACATTGTCCTGCAGTTGGCGGATTTCCCGGGGCTGTCCGATGGGGTCCTCTTGTCCCTTATATACCCGTTCATTGGCTGAGCTGGTCACCAATACTCTGCGTCATGGCGGTAGTGTCGACTCTCTCCATGGGGAGGTGTTGGACTCATTCATACCCGGTCGACGACGTGACCAGTTGTGATTTAAGCTGGTCTATCTGTACAGGCCAATGAAGAGGCGTTGGCGGACTTTGTGCAGAGTATACGCATAGCTGCCCAGATTTTAAGGTTGGGGTTGCCTGAGAGGGACATTATCCAAGTATTTCTGGACGGGGTGACTCCCCAAGAGAGATCCCGTTTGGTGTTCGCAGACCGTCCATGTCGTTTTGCGGACCTGGACCGGTTGTGTGTGCTTACCAGAACGGTCCAGGCGAATGACGAGTCCTGGGAAAGAGCTGCAAAAGATGACCAAGACTCAAGTAGTTCATTAGAAAGAGCTAAAAATGACAAACATGGTGGTTGGTGGAAAACACAAGAAACTGTAAGAAAAACTGAATATTTTAGAAGTAGGAAAAGCTACAAGGAGGTGGCAAGTGGAAAGACGGTAACAACAGTTACAGAAGAGAAAACAAATAAATATGAAATTATCAGTGGAAGAAGAAGTTATATTAGTGAACAAACATTGGCAAGTAGGGATCTTTTAGCAAGGCTTTATTCCTTTTTGGGAAAAAATGAAACTTTAAACGTTCCAGATGAATTACAAGTGCCTAATAGAGTAGTGGATGAAGAAGGTGAAGTTGAAGAAGGAGATGCAGAGGAGCAGTCTGAAGATGCTGCACATGGAAGTATATTTATAGTGGTTAAAGAGACTGAAGGTTCTGAGGTGGCGGATGAACACGAGGTCATCCATACTCCAAGTATAATTGAAGGAGATGAGGTAGAAGTTGAGGATGAATTTGGTGGCAGCGTTGTGGAGTATGCTGATGACAATGATATAATATGTGCAGATTTACAGCCGGCTTCTATATGTGATGCTGAGGGTTCTGACGAACGGAAAGAGGTTTTGTATGGACCAGATGAGCAACTGGAAGATGGTGAGGATGTGCAGTGTTGTGGTGGTGATTTGGATTATGGGGACGAAGAAGGGGAAATTGTAGAAGAGGAAGAAGAGGATGAGGAAGAAGTGGAAGAGGAAGAAGAGGACTATAATGAAGAAGAAATAGAGGAAGAAGAAGAGGAGGGGTTGGAAGAAAGAGAAGCAGGAGAGGCAGAAACAGAGGATTTAGATGATGAGGATAATCCAAATCGGAGTGAAAGTAGTGATGCAGTTGGCCTTGATTCTGATTCAGAAGAAACAAATCAGTATAGCTCAACACGAGATAATTTCTCAGTGAGTGATGTCCGGAAGGAACAAGTACATAAAGTCTGTCATGGAAAAGTGAGAAGAAATGGGTAGCGGGTAGATGTTCCCCACAGTCCCAGTGGTGTTCGTCTACTTCAGGGACGCGCCCCTGCCTGCGCGAGCCTTGGTTTTCTCTATTCATCCTAATTTTCGGAGGGAGCCATGTCCTTACCTTTAGTCCTAGCTCTTGACCTTTCAATGATCCTTGCCCTTTTCATCTTCCCGATTTTCCTAACCCTCCCCTTAGAAAAATATAAAAAAGAAACAAAATTAGAGAAAGGAAAAAAAAATTAAAAAAGGAGTTAGAAAAGAATTTAGTTAGAAATGTTGTGACTAGGTTGGTGTGGTGCTGTTGTTTTTATTTTATAATTTAATGTAGTTTGTTTAGTGCCTAAGTGCGATTTTACTTGAGATTCCCTGGAGAAGCTTTGTGGTCTAGAAGATTGGGGGTACTATGCAGGGTACCCAGTTTCAAGTGGTTGGCAACCATGTTGCCCTTTTGGGGTGGGGGTGTGCCACGGTTTTTCAAAAGAAACAGGCCACGTATAAAAATAAGATTTATTAGTGGAATTGCGAATTATTATTATGTAGAGAGGTTCTGCATTAACGTGTTTTGGGTTACTGTACGCCCGCGACCTCTGTTAGCGAATAGGGTAATTGTGTTGCCCGACTCCAAGCATCTGTTAGCAAGTTTTGTTCAGTCGACGAGCTTCCACCGGACCGTGAACAAGCCTACCCCTTCGGCAGATTGAGTTTGATTTTTTGTATTATTTCATTCCTATCATGGCTAAGTAGACGCGTACAGACCTCCGGTAAGTGACTTAAATATATTTATTATTCATTTATTGTAAAAGGTTCTCATTTAAATAATAATTAGCTTAAATGTGAGCGGATAATGTTTGAAGCATGTCTCGTGTGCGTGGGTCACCTAAAGTATATTCACTGTCATATATTTTGATTTATTTAGACACTGAAACAGCCTTATAAATGGTATTTAGTAAAGAGTAATTGCCCATGTCAAAAAGGGTGTAAAGTCATGTAATTCGGGGGAACTTTGATGAATTGACTGTGTGAGCACGTGGCCATTATATAACTTAGAGCCTGTTGCAGTGTGTTAAACTTGCATACGCATGTGGGCGTGATTTATAGATTGAACCATTATAAACTAATTTTAGGTCTTGGGTGTGAGTTATCAATTTAAAATCCAAAAGTGAAAATGTTACATCTATTTATAAAAAACATAGTTGAATTGGTCAGGCGTGGCTGGTGTTGATTCATGTTGGATTTTGGTTTATACAGGCTTAGGCAGTGGTACATGTGTGTGTATGTTCGGGAATAAGTGGCTTGTAAGCAAATTAATTATTATTCATGCTTAGGGCTCCCGAGACAGCCAGGAACCTGATCTTAGCATGGTGGAATTTCCATCCTACATCATGTCCTGAACGAAACACGCCAACTCTGACTCTCGTTCCTCACCTGCCGGAGGAGGAAGAACCATGAGCATGCCACTGTAAAACCCCATCAGCAAGACCGTCTGACTCTCCAACAAGGCACAGATCACCTGAGAAGCATCTTGACAAACGAGGTGATATTAACCTAAATCTTACCTACATTTGGCCTCTATAGGAAACAACATGTATCGTGCGTTTAACATCCTCGAAAAATTCAAGTTCCACTTAAATTGACTTTTTACACCATTAAACTGTTTTAATTGGGTGCGTGCCCGGCTGGACATAATTTTTCATGTAACTTTGCTTTGATATTTTCTTAAAATTTATAAATTGTATTTTTTTTTCATAAAACCATACAGACTGTTTACAAGCATTAAAAATTTATATATATTGTATTTGGATAAAACTATACAGGCTGGTTACAGGCTTTTAAATTCATACAGGGTCCGTCATGGGAATCGCATGGTTTTCAAATAAGATGTACTTAGTCAGTTTGGCTTAAAAAATATTTTTATTTATGACAATACATAGTGTATGTTGGGAATTTCATTGTTCATTTATGTTTTGAAGATCACGTCGCTCAGATGTTGGCCATTTATGTTTATGCATGATTGTAGCCGGTCCCGAAAACTCCGAGTAGCGTTAATTAACATCTGACGTGGAATACGAACGATTTCCTCCTGGATTGTCGTCTTCAGATCTTCAAGGCAGCATGGCTTGTTAACATATACTCAGGACTTGAGATATTCCCACAAAAAGAAGTCACATAAGCTTAGATCGGGGGAGCGAGGAGGCCAGCGAAGATTGCCATATCTGGAGATAAGGTGGCCTGGAAACTGATCCCGTAAGACAGCCATTGAATTACGAGCTGTGTGTGCAGTTGCACCATCCTGTTGAAACCATACTCTCCTCATTGCCCATCTGCGATGTCGAAGTTCTGGGAAGAAGAAGGTTTGGAGCATCGTAATGTAGCGCTCTGAATTAACAGTCACAGTAATGTTGTTTTCCTCAAAAAAGTACGGGCCAATAATGCCCTTCTCCCCAACTGCACACCATACTGTTACTTTTGGGCTGTGAAGAGGGGACTCATGTGACATCTGAGGATTTTCATTACACCAATATCTACAGTTTTGTTTGTTAGCAAACCCATTTAAATGAAAATGAGCTTAATCACTCATGAGAAAAATCATATTTTCATTATTGACCATGGTTTCAAGCATAGTTTCAGAAAAGACTGACGCTGTTCATAATCACCTACACTAAGTTGCTGACATACCGGAATTTTGTATGGGTGATAATGAAGATCTTTGTGCAGAATCCTTCCTTCGCACTGTTGACTCGTTAATCCCTAAACTCGCAGCACGCTTGCGAACCGACCGTTTAGGGCTCTGTATCGCAGACGTCCTAACTCGCTCGATGTTTCCGGGCGTACGGGCTGTGTTGACAGGGCCAGGTCGTTTTTTCTTCATTACGGAGCCAGTTGTGTTGAAGTTTTCAAACCATCTCAAAATGGTGTTGCGGTCTGGAACAGGTCGGCGGACCGGAATATTAAAACGAGTGCGAAAGTCACGTTGTGTCTGCGTCACTGACTCATTGTTTACGAAAAACTGCCGAAGAGCGAACGTACGATGCTCCACGTTCCACGACATGGCGGCAACTAAACTTACCACTCTAACGAACAAATCAAGGCCAACCCACACTCACTGATGCCAACCGCTCGGCCGTACTACCCAATACAAAAACATGCGGTTCCCGTGACGGACCCTGTATATTGTACCTTTGGATAAAATTATACAGGCTGTTCGCAAGGTTTTTACACTTGTACTTGGTGTTCTTTAGTATGATGGTAAATCGCCCCTTTTAGTAATTTGAAGCTTATATGATTTTTTGAAAACATTATACCAGCTGTTTGCAGAGAATTTAAATTTATAAATTGTATTTTTTTTATAAAATGATCCAGGCGGTTTACATGGCTCTGAAAATTATAAATTGTGTTTTGATAAACCATCTAGGCTATTCACAAGGTGTTTTTAAACTTCTAAATTGTGGTTGTTTAGTATTTATTATTATTGTATTTTGATGTAATTATAGAGGTTGACCATTGGCCCGGTAAAGAAAAATGATATGTATTGTTACGACGGTCTACTCGATCGTCGTAGGTACAGTGGAAACAAAATAAGTACAAGACACCAATTAAGTCACTAATCACACCTTTAATTGTTATAGTAAAACAGTTCGTAATTAACAACACAGTGTCTACAACAAATCAAATGAAATTGTTCATACGCAATAAAATGTCCACTAATATTAAAACTCAACTGTATTACAATTATAGCGTCCGAATATAAACGCAACACTTCACTAATAACTACTTGAACGTACACCGTAATAACTCGAACCGCTCTGTAAAATATATCGCACTAATACTCTCGAACCGCACAGTCAAAAATCTCGCATTGAACTGAAAAACTAAGGCCGCGACGCGATGTATTTATAGTTACGCTACACACACCAGAAGCTTCCAAACTGCGTCTTATCTCTCGCGAACTACGTAATTGCTGCGGCCTTGACACAGTCCGAGCGCCCGAGCGAAGGCTGGCAAAGTGCGAGAAAATTCTCGCAACATGCGTTTAGTAGCACGTACACCACACGCTTACGTCGAGATCTTTCTGGGACATTCGATAAACGCCTAGATTGTTCTACGCTGTCGTAGCACTGCCCCCTCCTTAAGCCTGTTCGTCCCGAACTGGCAAAGCGTCTTCGAAGTAATACTCGACCAGGCGATCTAGGTGGCCATCCTTGCGAAGGATAATTTTCCCGTTCTTCGAATTCAGTCTCGTGTGATCCGAACATCACGTTCCCAGGAATGCGAATCTTTCGCGCAACCACTAGCTTCGCTGGAATCACTCTCGTTGCGTCATGTACTAATGACCTAAATACCACTGGCTGATCCAAGTTTGTTTGGTTCTCGTCAACAACCTCTTGCGTAACCTCATCTTCAGCCACTTTACCCTCGGTCGCTTCTATCAGCTCAGGAACAAGCAAGAGTTTTGTCTCGACACCCATAGTTGGCTCTCCAATCACTTCTTTTGTCGTTATACTTATTTGTACTTCCTCTGCTAGTTCTTCCTCCATTTCCGCTTGCAACAGGGAGGTTTCCTCTTGACCAGACTTGTTGAATTTTTCTTCGACTAATGCCACTCGCTTAATCGAATGGTTGGTAGACCCAGTCATTTTAGCCATGTAAAGCTTTATCTTCTCTTGGCCAACTTTCAGGACATTCTCTCTTAAGTCCACAACGAATCCGTAGGCATTCATAATGTCCGTGCCAAGAATCACTTCATCGACAATGTCTGCAACGAGCATTTGGTGGCTAAACTCAAGAAGACCCAGGCGTACACGTACGTCTACCTTTCCTAGCACCTTGACGGGGCTTCCAGTCACAGTCTGTATTGTACAAGAGCTAATTAGAGGATGGCGGTTACAGACTAAGTCAGGGCGCACAATGGACACTGTTGCGCCCGTGTCAACTGTAAATGATGTTGGTTTACCATCCGCAAATCCATTAACAATCAAGTTTCCACTGATCTTATGTAGCGTGGAAACTGTGTGCTGTTCTGGGCCTTTACTTCTCCAATTGGTGCGATCAGTCTCTTCTCTCGGTATTTTCTTCTCCCAACAGTCTACCTCTAGATGACCACGTTTCCCACAGTTGTAACATTTCGGTCTTCTGTCTTTTTCAAATCGTTGCGACTCTCTTGAACTTTTGAATTGTTTGTCCGACAACACTGTTTTTCTGCACTCATCGTAACGGTAATGTGATACAGGGATCTTCTGACTGCAACGTGATGGCACAAACCCATTAATGCAGCGTGACGCTGACTTGGCAGCTTCAAACTCTAGGGCGTGAACAAGAGCTTCTGAGCTATCTCGGTGTCTTGCCATTCGTAACACTTGCTGAAGTTCACAATCTCCGATGCCATCAATAAATGTCTGCACCGTAAACCTTATTCGGAAGTCTTCTGGTGCTTCAGGATAGGCCAGTCTAATTAGTCTGTCGATACTTGCTTCAAACTCTTGAAGACTTTCCCCGGAATGCTGTCGTCTTGTTCTCAACTGAGCGTAGTACACCTCCCGCAAATGTTTATCACCGTAGCGTAATTCTAGAGCTTTTATCAACACGGCATAGGTGTTCTGGCTGTCAGGTGGCACTTTCTGTAGTAGTTCTGCCGCGGGTCCTTTTAATGCAAGAACAAGTGAAACAGCCTTGTCTTTTTCTGTCCAATTATTTGCGCATGCAGCAGCTTCAAATTGGCGGAGGTACGTTGCCCAGTGAGTGCTTCCGTCAAAGGTTGGAGCTTTGACATGAACTGTCCCTACTGCAGGCAAAGTGACTTTCTCTGTTAACTTATTTTCTGTGTCTTTTTCTGTCTTGATCACTGGTACAGTCTGTTCAGAAATTTGTTTTGGTTGAATCTTCATGCACTGTTCAACTTCAGTTTTAATTTGTTCTCTTATGTTTGCCATTGAGTTTTCTACTGCAGATATTTTATTTGACACAGATTCTTCTATAACAGATATTTTTGTAGACATCGATTCCTCCACAGTCAAGACAGATTTTTCTACTTCAGCTATTTTTAATGTCATTGATTCTTGTACCTCCGATATTTTAGTTACTTGCTTATTAAGCTCACCTCGTAGGAGACTCAACTCTGCAGCGGTTTGTTCTTGTGTCTGCTTTTGCTGCTGTATTAACTCCTTGATGTCATCTGCTTCCTGCTTCCGTTTTTCATCCTGTCGTCTTTCTGCTTCTTCCGCCTCCTGTCTGCGTTTCTCGTCCTGTCGTTTTTCTGTCTGCAACAGCAGCGCCTGTAAATTTTCCATCATCTGACTGGCATCCATTGTTTATCGATTAATTACGAATCACACTCGTCTTGTACAAAGCGTCCACTGTTTCCACTGTTAACCGTTCTATCCCACTTCTGACACCACTGTTACGACGGTCTACTCGATCGTCGTAGGTACAGTGGAAACAAAATAAGTACAAGACACCAATTAAGTCACTAATCACACCTTTAATTGTTATAGTAAAACAGTTCGTAATTAACAACACAGTGTCTACAACAAATCAAATGAACTTGTTCATACGCAATAAAATGTCCACTAATATTAAAACTCAACTGTATTACAATTATAGCGTCCGAATATAAACGCAACACTTCACTAATAACTACTTGAACGTACACCGTAATAACTCGAACCGCTCTGTAAAATATATCACACTAATACTCTCGAACCGCACAGTCAAAAATCTCGCATTGAACTGAAAAACTAAGGCCGCGACGCGATGTATTTATAGTTACGCTACACACACCAGAAGCTTCCAAACTGCGTCTTATCTCTCGCGAACTACGTAATTGCTGCGGCCTTGACACAGTCCGAGCGCCCGAGCGAAGGCTGGCAAAGTGCGAGAAAATTCTCGCAACATGCGTTTAGTAGCACGTACACCACACGCTTACGTCGAGATCTTTCTGGGACATTCGATAAACGCCTAGATTGTTCTACGCTGTCGTAGCAGTATGTACTTCTATCTGTGATTTATATGTATGTATGTATGTATGTTGATTTATGTGTTATTGTCCCATAAAGGTGATCTCGAAATAATATTTATATATTGATAATGTTGGAATATCTATGATGTCTGGAATAATATTTGAAATATTTGGATGTTTATAATGTAAAAAAAAGGAACTATGTTTATGAGAACATGATTATGAAATAATAAAGATTGTTATCTTACTTGTTACTAGAGGGTATTAATTGCAAGTCCCGCCTCACTGGACCCAGCACACTTTATGCTTCCTTCTAGGCCTTTTGCCTAGTCATAAATATCAAGTAACCCTTTAACCCTACTGTCAATAACCGGGTACCCTTTCAAATTTTATTGTCGGAATATTTTCAATATTTTTGAAAAAAAAAATAAAAAATCCCAAAAGATCCTCGTTCTACAACATTTATTTAGTAGACTGACATTTTTATATTAACATTTTTTCGAATAGACATATATTAAAATCGAATTAAAATTGACTATGTGCTTGTTCAATAACCGGGTACCTGGGTACCCCATGCATAGCGATATAGTATTCGCGCTAAAATTGAAATATAATAATACAATCAATAATATAATTTATTGGGAAGGGTTTTGTGAAATAAGAAAATTTATATAGTTATTAAAAAAATTGTTATTTATTTATTATTATTTTGTTTCATTATAACACCCGATACATTTTGTAAAAGTTTTTGCATGCTCATCACATACAGGCTTCGTACATTCGACACATGATTTTCTAGTTTTTCTCCTTTTTTTGAATTGTCCTTTATAGCATATATGGCTTGAACCGACAACTATTTTTCGTCCAGTATGGTCCAAAGCCTGGTGAGATGTAGATGGTACAGAACATTTCTCGATAATTCTGCAATAGGCTTCCAAATGAAATTCTCGATTGCAAGGCATGTTGCAAAATGTCTTGTAACCTGATTATTTGTGGATCGATCTTCGATAAGCGGCATACATAACTCTTCACTCAACTGTTGTAAATATCTTCTTCTTTGATTAGTTTTATACTTTATCATTTTGTTATTTTCGAAATATATAATATACGCAGCAAGAACACTAATATCCAATATATTATAAAAAAATGCCAAGGGCCATCGCTTCGTTTGTCGTTGTGTTAAATATCTTCCCAACATCTGATCCATTGTGTTGACACCTGATTTTGTTTTATTGAAATATTCCACTATTTCTTGTTTCTTCTTTCTTCCGTCAGAGATTGTCATGTCCGAATGCATTGTTGATAATAGTATTACTACTTTATTTTGTTTTGGTACATATGAGCGTATTGTTACTTGATCTCGAAATCCAAATATAGTTGAATATTCTTCTCGATTTTTCTCTGCTTTCATTACGTCAGGAATATATTTTTTTATTTTTTCTCAGAGTGCCCACGATTGTCAGATTCCATGATAGCAGATGTTCCGCTAGAGGTAATGAGGTGAAGAAGTTGTCCATTGTAATATTTCTCCCAGATCCTCGATAAGATGCCACTAACTCTTTTACAACCCTTTCACCTTGACTTGTCTCACGACCGGCTGCACTTTTTCCCGTATATAGTTGTCCAAGTAGTGGATACGAGTTTTCAGAGTCACAAATCCACCAAACCTTCATACCGTATTTTGCTGGCTTTGATGGAATATACTGAGTAAATCTTGTCCTTCCAACGATATGGAAAACGTTGTTCGTCGATGGTCAAGCACTCCGTAGGTTTGTATAATTTAGATAAATTAGAATTCAACATAGTCCACAAGTCTCGTTTTGGTGCAGCCTTATCCTCTTTTATGCGTACATCTCGGGTATTAGCATCATCAAATCGGATAAATCTGAGGATGTTCCAAAATCTGTTGATTCCCATTGTCGCTCGGTATAAAGGATGTGCAGTTGCTTTCCATATGTCAGTAGTGTGATCGGTGTTGGAATTATTTGCGCCAGACATAATAAGAATCCCCAGAAATGCGTAGAGTTCTCTCGGCATTACATCTTTTCACACGAGCTGTTTTTTTGTAGGATTCTTCTGGTTGTATTTTTCATATACCGAGGTTGCTTTTTTGTTTGTATGGCGCATGATAATATCGACCATTTCATTCGTAAAAAACCACTTAAATGTAGCCGAGACTGACAGTGTTTCGGTGCTTCTATGTGGACCACATCTCTGATGAACAATGTTACGAGCTGAAGTTTGACGCTGGATAGAAGTTGGTGTTTGACTCCATTTTGTTTGATCTTTGGATACGAAATTCGCACAATCTGAAGATACAACACTAGGTTGTTCAATTTCCTCCGAGTCTTCGACATCATCATCCAGCTGTACTTCGCTGTCACGATTTTCCACGACCTCTTCATTGTCAGAGATTTCACTGTCTCATTCTGAGCGATCATTCGGCAAAGGAAACCATTCTTCATCCTCACTGTCTGATGCTGCATCTTCCTCAGCAGAATTTTTACTACAATGCTATTTCGTATGGATTGTAAAACTCCCACTTATTTATACCTGAATCGTCACAAAAGACACTTGGAAACACCAGATTCCATGGGAAGGCCCTCAAACTGCCTTATGGCGACGCTACTATTGTATAAATAACAATAGAAACATAGGTGGAGCAGTAAATTAGCTTATACCTGCGGTGGGTACCGCGGTTATTGAACGATGTTGAAAAGTTCGGTTATTGACAGTAGGGTTAAAAAAAAAAAAAACTTTTAGAAAACACAAATACAAAGAGTGTTACAAGGGTTCGCCTAATGGTCCGGCACATAAGGTTGAACTTATGCAACTTATTCACAACGTCGTTGCATGCATTATAAGACACACTCTAGCCCAAGTATTTAAAATTGCTAACTTGTTCCAGGACAGTACCATCTACAACAATTTTTGCCAGTTCCACAAAAAGTCATCACCTTAGTCTTACGTGTCCTCGCAATCTGTTTTCCGAGTCCGATAGAATAACCTGATCGTCCGGAAACAACAAAGTGTCAATTGTATAGTGACCAATCATAAAATGTTCTGGAAGACACATCTCCCAGTTTTGTATGATATCGTCAATATATAAATTAAAAAGAGAAGGTGATAATGAACACCGTTGACGTACCCAACAACTCTAGGAACTGTTCTCTGTTTCCCTGCTTCTATTAAAATTTTATTCTCCACATAAAGACTCTGTATTGCTCTGATTAGATGTTGTGGGATCCCTTTCCTTGCCATTACTGGCCTCACATAGTTTGCTCCAATTCACTCTGTCAAATGCCTCCTCCAAGTCGATGAAAGCTATGTATGTCGGCAGCTGATGTTCTCTACGCTTTTCAATGAACTGGGCTATTGTAAATATATAATCTGAACATGGTCTGCCCTTCTTGAAACTGTTCTGGGCCTCTGAAAGCATGGTCTCTGTTATTTCATTTAACCATGTGCTTTTAAAATAGAAGCATATAATTTATATGAAGTATTAAGAAGGCTGATTTCTCTGTAGTTCCTGCAGTCATTACGATCACCTTTCTTCAATGTGGGAATTACCTTTGCAATCCACCAGTCGTCAGAAACATGACGAGTGGTCCAGCATAGATTAATGAACTGTAGCAAACGATCATGCAGCAAGGCTGGTGCACACTTTATAAGCTCCACGTTCAGCCCATCAGTGCCCGGTGCTTTTCTATTCTTACAGCGGTGTAGAGCAGCTAACAATTCATCCATTGTTGTTGGGTCCACACAATCACTGATGTCGTCAAAGATTTTTTCTTCCAGATGATCCTGGATCCATAGCTGCTCATAGTATTCAAGCCATTGTTGTTCTGAGATATTATTGACCTTCACGTTATCCTTTTCCGTTTGATTTAAATGCCTTAATACTTTGTAAGCCTTATCCTGCCTGCGATGTAGATCGTGTCCCATATAACTTACATATTTATCCCAAGAACTTTGCTTGATTTTCCCGACTTCTCGTCTGGCAATGACACTACAGCGCTTATATTCACACCTTGTCTGAGCAGTGTTTAAGGCTAGATGCTTCAGGTATGCCTGCTTTTTAGCAGGTATTATTTGCCGAATATCGTCATCCTATTCCTGTAGGGCTCGGTTTCCATACCTTTTACGTCTCGCCCCCAGTGCTTCAAATGCTGCTGGTGATAAGACATATCTGATGTTACCTCATTCTTGATTTACTGTATATTACTACTGACGAGTTTTTGTTGTGCAAACTGATTCAACCGGGTCTGTTACAGGTATCTTATACTTTTATCTTGGAGCAGATGTACTTTAAAAGTTTGCTTGGAGCATTGGCGCTCTGTAGATTGAGCCTTTCTCCATCTACCTGGAATACTAATTTTTGATGTGAGCAGAAAATGGTCAGACTCAACGTCACATCCTCTAAAAACACTAGTATCCTCTACTAAATTTCCTAATTTTTTATTAACTAAACGATAATCAATTAGTGAACGATATCCTCTTGCTTGCCAAGTATACTTATGTATCTCTTTATGTGGGAAAAATGTGTTGGTTGTCCTCAAATTGTTGAATGTGGCAAAATCGATTAGGCATCAACCATTTCTATTTTCCATTCTTTCACCGTGACATCCCATGATATTTCTTATAGGGGAGTTTCCAACACGTGCATTGAAATCACCTGCTATTATTACATAATCATTTAAGTGTACACTATTGACAACTTTCTGTAAGATCCTGTAAAATTCTTCCGAGTCTTCTCTGCGATCACCTTCTGGGCTATACACAGCTACCCCCTTATGGTTTTGTATCGTACTCTTAATATACTCTCATTTACAAACTGATGACTACGAATCCTGTTTTTCAACGTCCTCTTTATCATTACTGCTACTTCTGCAGCTGTATGCTTTCCATCAGCTACACCACTGTGTATTAATATGTAGTCCGCCAGTTCGTTCGAACCATTAAGCTTCTTCCTATTCTCAGGAACGATGGCAATATCTACATTAATTAAATTAAGTTTCCGTTGAAGTTCCTTATGTGCGAGTCCTCTTACATTCCATACTCCAATTTTAAATTGTTCCGCAAAACCAAGTCGTTTTTTCCTTTTATTCACAGCTGTGGTCAGAAACTTTTGGTCCGTCCGGCTAGTCCTTATTTGAGGCAATTTAGTAGTGAATTTACCCCCTGGATATGTTACTAGCATGCCACAGGGTAAGACGTATGGTGGGGCTGCCACCTTCAGGTTTAACGTCCAGCCAGATTTTCTGTATGGATGTTCTCCCATAAACTGACTGTCTTACCAGACTAAAGGGACCAGTTTTTCCTGTTGTAATATCCATAAGGATCTTTAATGTGGTGGTTTCTCCTTGCCTCCCACGTACTACATCGTTGACAAATGAAAGGTCATACGTCCTTAGGGGCAATTTCTCACCTCAAAGTCAAGAGGGTGCCTTAACCTCTACTTGACAATGTCAAGTAGAGGAGGGACAGCTTATACCGGCTGTCACTTGGTCTCCAGAGCCGTGTTAGCCACCTGTATGTGTTGCCTATCCTCCACCACTTGGAGGTGCGGTTGGATATTTCCTTTCATCAAGGAATGAGACCATAAAGCATTACTCATCGTCTCCAGTACTTTAGGAGACATAAATTTTCATCCTGTATCATATAAAAGTTATCGGTACAAACATATTTAATAGGTATATGCCCACAATTAGACAATTCTAAATCGTGAACTTAATAACAAAAGATTTGTGTGGAAATAGACATTTTTCAAATCACTAGTTCTGTAGAATGCTTACAAAATACTTGGAGTGAGGTACAAAAGTGTTATGAATTCAGAAGAACTTCTTGCATGACGGAAAGCCGAAGTTGTTTTACAGTGCTTTAGGCTGTATCGTTTGGACTTGGCAAGGAGCACACATGTGTACTGTAAGATCAACCCACACGGCGTACTATCTTCAAGGATTAATGGTAATATTAATAGAAAAAAATTAACTGCACAAAAAGTCTGAGAGTGACCACCATTTTCATGACTTCATCTGTATAATAACTTTAATTATTTTTAAGTAATATTTTTAAAGTTGTATAAAATACGTCGTGGGTTTACAAAACCCTTGGTGCGAGCATGGGTCTCGACCTTCGCTTCAGTCAGTGATCTAGTTACAATATTCTATCAAAGAAAAAGGATAAAATAGAACAATTATTGTGGCATTGACCTCTCATCTGTAAAACAGATACACATTAATACAATTTATACGTGTTTAAATATACGTTTCTTGTTACATTAGAACAAATGTGTGCTATAATAGTCTCTAGCATACAGAATAGTTATCCTATGTGTAAGAAGTGGATATGCGAATAAAATAACCAATGAATTCTAATGTTTATACCGTTTATTATTACAAACGTCAATCATAAATTCGGCTACATATAGACGTCATAAACGAGTCTTGCCTTAACTTCTTACAATTACTGCTACTGCAGGCAGGGTCTCCAACACTACGGCAGATTATCGGAGCGCTTTGTGTGGTAATGTCTACTACATTGTTTAAGTAATTATTGAAAAACCATCTTAGGTATATCAGAATCTTATGTTGCTTTCCGCACGTTGTAGTTCATGTTACATGAAATACCTTTGCCACAAATTTAACACGTAATTTTAAATATGTGCATCTCATATCGATACATAGACACTAATTCATAATAATTTATTTCTTTCGAAAATGTATTGAATCAACCAAATTAATTCATATTTTGTTTTTTTTTCAGCTGTTATCCACTTTCGACCATTTGGTAATCGAGAATTATTGTCACCGCACACACGGTTTCTTGGCACATATGTTCCTCTTATTGACATTTTATTCCATTATATTGGAAAGTTGTTTTTCTATATTTTATTTCACAGTATAGTTTCCTAATCCCCATCTTTTTTAGAATCCTCATGCATATACAAGTAACTTTTTTTACTACCCTGACTTAATATATCTAGAGATATTAAGCATACACTCGTTATACATTATATACAACAACTTTTTTATACAGTTATAAGTATAA
This sequence comes from Magicicada septendecula, assembly GCA_034769895.1. Taxonomy (NCBI): domain Eukaryota; kingdom Metazoa; phylum Arthropoda; class Insecta; order Hemiptera; family Cicadidae; genus Magicicada; species Magicicada septendecula. Next base: position 476,450,261 of record CM068373.1, read on the forward strand.
AACGTATAAGTGTTTAGACACTCCTAAACATCCTGTAACATCTGCCTACAGAATATTCCTTTTCCATTGATTTAACGAGTCTCATTATTGTATCATAAAGCACTTGGTACTACATTCGTAATAAAATAATTTACTATTTCTCATCCTATATTAGCTGAGATACGTAGCTGCTTGAAATTGAAAAATATGATAATATTAAATCTTTGAATTTTACCAGGAACCTTTAAAAAAACGTTGTTCTATTGTACATGCACGATGAAGTTTAAATATAAGATCCACGAAGTCAGTAAGTTCTAACTATACATTATAGCTTGCACGCGCGCGCGCGCGCACACACACACACACACACACACACACACACATGTGTCTGTCTTATATATATATATTACTATAATACTTATAACTAATTTACCTCAAGATATATTTTTTCCTTTAGGAACATGTTTCGGGAGATCCTGTTCTCCCATCTTCAGTAGCAGAAAGTGATTGAAATATATATATATATATATATATATATATATATATATATGTGTGTGTGTACACACACATACCTATTTAAAAGATATAAGTTCGGTAAGTCTTTTAACGTATATAAATTATAAGTTAAAAAATGTAACGATAATTTATTGTTGTATACATTAAATAACCAGTTTAATTATCAAATAATATTTACTAATTCTCTTGAAATCACTATAAGCTGCTTTTTTTATGATGTGAAGCGTTACAATGACTGATTGCAGGAATATGGTACACTTAGAACGACAATTAGAATAATATTAATTCAGCTCTGCAAATATTAAAATATTATAATGTAATCTTCCCTCCCCCCTCACTCTCTCTCTCACTCTCTCTCTCTCTCCCTCCCCCTCTCTCTCTCTCACTCTCTTTCTAATTCCTCTGTGTCATCAGTCCCATGTCTAGCTTGATGTTGCCGACCATTCTTCTCTTGAGCCGCTCCCTTCATGACCGAATAATTACAACATACCATGTACTCACCCGCACGCATCAGGTGCTGTAGTTGATCTGCCATCTTTTCCAGCTCTTTTCCATTTACAGCACTCTAAGTTACCAAAGTCAGTAATCACGGTAGTCGTAACCAGTATTCTACTAATGTGCCCTTCTTTCTCCTTTTAATTTTTCCACAAATGTTCCTTTTCACTAATTATTTCTTTCACCCGTTTTTTCGTATATAGTAAAACGTGCACATGCTACAATTTATAGGCTCGCAATCTGAGCTTATGATAGAGAAGATCTAATTGTAAAATAATAATCTAGCTGATAAAGTATCCATCAATTCTTTCATGAAATATATCCACCGTGCGATAAACTAACTTAACCATATCCTGAAAAATTAGAAAAATTACTATTTTCTGTTATTAGTACAAGAAGATATTCAATTCGAATTCTAATTCTATTCGATTCTGTAAGCAATTTTATGCAGGCCAACCAGATAGAAAGCTACACACCTTTTTAATGTTTTGGAATATTTGCTATATTGTTTATTGGTCAAGAAGATGTTTTATCTAAATTTTAACAGTTTTGATTTTAAATGTTTGTAAACTTTCCAAAATTAATAGTTCTATGAAAGAAATTGCGTTAATGGAATTAGATTTTCCGTTTATGATGGTTCAAGGAGTGAGTCCATTGTTCTTATTACTAAGTACTTATTATATCTAAGCCAGAGTACGTAATGTATGAGGGTGTAAAAAGCAAAACTTTTCCCCTTAACCAACGATGTGACAGAATTAGACCATTTAACGCAAACGTTGTTCAGACATTAAACCTGCTTCACTTGTTTATTGTTATGAAAATCGTAAAGTAAATTATGTTCACAAATGTTTACTAGAAATTACATTGGCAAGTGAACCTGACAAAACACTGTTTACGTGCATTATAACTTTGTCGTACTTATTTTACATTGTTTGTAAGTTAATGCTAGAACACATGAAGTAACATATACAAGCAGCTACCTATCTGTACTGCAACGTTACAAGTATTATACACAATTACATTACCATGTACTCAACGCAACTATAAAGTGTATTACACCGGCCAGGTCGCAAGATTTTTTTTGTTCGTTGCGTCAAGTATATGTAGTTACACAATAATTAAATAATTTTCAAAGAGGAGTGAGATGTTGTTGACATGAAATAATTATTTAAAACCTTTTCAAAATAATCATTCTATGATTTATTAATTAATAGAAAAATATTAAAATATTAAAATTTCAAATATTATACAAATAAAATTCACTTTTATAAGCTTCACAAATATAATGTAACCTGCTATGCTATTCATAACATATAAAAAATAAACAACCATATAATCTTACTAGCTAAACAAACATGTTAAACAAGATATTTAAATACTTTTTGTTTTTGTGTGTCTGAAATTAACTAAAATTTTAAATAATAATAGCATCTCATTAGCAAACAAAATAATATTAAGACTCAAGAAAAAAATTTATTGTTGCTATAAATAAAATAAAAATAATATAACATTTACTTCTAATCTATTATTTATTTCTACTGACACACCCAAGTTTTTAACATACAACAAAAGATTAGTATTTCTTTTTTAGATTTTCTTGTTAAATTAAATTCTCTTATTTAAATACTATTTAACTTTGAAAATTTAATTATTTACTGTTCATATTGTAGCATGACAGATAATCCACTTAAATAGATTACCATATGATCATTAGTAAAAATCAATTATATGGAATATCCAGAAAAATCCAAGTGAGAACCAAATAAAAATCACAATAAATTACCACCATAACAAGAAAAAGTAAATATAAAGAAAAAACTCTGCAACAAAAATAAATATACAACAAAATAAAACCCCAAAAAACTAAAATTAAAATAAGAATAATACCCAGGTAGGATAGGAGTAGGTAAGGAAGCTACCCAGACCAATTAAACGAACCGGAATAAACAAGAATAAATACTAATGAAGAAACCAAGAACGAAAGGGGAAGAGACCCAGAACAAAGAAAAATAATAATAACAAAATGGTACTGAAGAAACCAAGAATGAAGAAGGAAGATATCCAGAACAAACCAATATACCTAATGAACAGGGACAAATTTGAAGATAACATGTAATAGAGGAAGTATATACGACCAATACCCAAAAGAAACCCAATAGCGAGAAAACAAAAACCTCAAAAGAAAGTAAATATCACTATAGAAAGTATAACACCCTAAAAAAACAGAAACTCATGTAAAATAAATAAAAACAAAAGTGTTTAAAGTGCTAAGTAGAAGTGCACCCAAGAAAGTTATTGTATAATTAATAAAGACCAATCTTAACAGGTCCCCCATGATTAAACAATTTGATATTATAAAACTATGAAAATGACTAGTGATAGTATCAAGAAATAACAGGTGACAAGTGCAAGTTATTAGATTATCATAAATAAACTTTGAGAAAGTACATTAAATACTGTACCTTTGAATAACTTTAAGTGTTTTAATATAGTATCATGAGCACTATTTAATAAAATAATATGGTGAAAGAGCAATGACTACTCTTTCTAATAAAGTGCCACTATTTATGTGATAACATTCAATGGAGTGAATAATATAAATAGAGAGCTGGGAGTTAATCAATACAGTGACAAGGGGTACATCTCTAAAGTTAAGGAAAAACAGATAAGACTGTACCCAAATAGTTTTAAGAAAGTGTTAAAATATAATGGAACAGAGATGTTAGGTTCCAATTACCATAAATGAACTCTATGCATAAGGTTTGGAAATAGAGATTAATTCTTATATTTATAAAATGTTATTGTGTTTAATAGTTTGAATTAGGAATGCAATGTCTGAATGTGGATATCATTCTTATATAATAAAATGTTTCTTAGGAGTTACTGTAAGTAATCAGTACAAAAAAGGGTATGAATTTAAATACCATATTTAATGTCAAATAATTGTTATGTTTTAATTGTTTAAAGTCAATACTAAATGTTATTGTAGTAAAAGAAGGAATTATTAATGAATATTATATTAGAATAGAAGGTCAGAAAAGGGTATAAACTAACTGTATTAATAAAAACTTTGTAGGTAACAACAGATAAAATCTAGGCCAAATAGTAAATCTAAACTACATTATAATTGACAAATCTAGTCCTATAAACCAACTAAACTGATGAAATTTATGCAAGATAAACCCATCACATAGTAATATAATGTAATTTATGCTTTAAAAAGATATTGTCAGAAGATAGGTAAAATTATGAATAAAAATGAAATGTATTAACTAAAATTTCAGAGGAGGAGTCATAGATAAATGGATTATATTTAAAAACAATAATTAATGGACAAAATTGCATGAAATTAAGGAAAGATAAACAATTATATAAATCTGAGATTCAGTATAATAATAATTATATCAGATAAAATGGCTAATATTTGGACAAGGACAGGAAACAAAAATTTAAGCCTACTTTTCCAAAATGAAAGAAATATAACTTTTTTAAATAAAAACTGTGTAAAACTATATTAATTAGTATCAATATAAGCAAAATAGATTAAAGAAACCGAATATGTATTTAGTATTTCATACAATTAAATAATAACGAAAATATTTTCAGTGATATAATGTATTTAATAAAGATGTATCGGAAGCCCAGGCAATTTGAAACAATGTATGATGCATATTAAATTGGCTAAGAATTTCAGGAGACGAAGGAAATGAGAACAGTTAATTATTATCTGTTGAAGCGAACACTTGAACGAGGTTTTGCTCTGATTAACCTATATAAGAATCATAAATGGCGTGCGAGATATAAATCAAGTTCAGTGAAAATTTATAACTTTTTTAATTTTGACATTTAACTTTAGAAGCAGTGAGCACAAACAATAAAACACTTAAAATACAATAAAACAGAACCACATACACCTAAATTATTGAATTAACACCACCACAAATAATTATTACGGACGAAACAAAAAGGGTTAAGTACGACATATTTAACCAAAGTGAAGTAGACATAATCACACACATTTAAACAAAGTGAACTAAGAAACACTGCACCAGGAACACTCAATTAACTCCAGAACGAATATCCACAATTGCTGAGACGAGGAAACGGTGAAAAGGCATCTTTATTGCAAGAAATAATTGTCGAGGTGACTGACGTTAACCTACGCAGTCTTCAGTTGGCCATTTTGGTTTTCCCAGCATCCTATGCGAAGTGGAACAAATGAAAATCGAGTCTTCACTGGTTCGAATATTATAATATGTAAACTTTCAATATTGATTAATAACCTTGTAATTGTTAGTTTTAAGACTTTTAATTGTAAGTGTTATACTTTCATGGCCCTACCCTTCTCTGGCTATTTATAAAATAACCGTTAAAAGAACAAAATATTATATGCACTATTCATGTAAATTTTTTATCGACCGGCCCTGAGTAACGAGTCGATACTGTTGTCAATAATCGATTAACCATCGATCTTTCTAATAAATTGTTAATAAATAATATAATTCTGGAAATTGATTGAAATTTAATTTAAATATAATTAAAAATAAGTTAATTGAAGATCACGGACTATCCGAAAGGCGGTATTTACAAAGGAATAAGGAGCATATTGAAGAAGAAGAAGAACCGTCTATCGACTAGTACCGGAGTTAACTATATTAACGCAGGAGTTATTCAGAGAAAGTGACACAACAACATAAACAATCATAAAATCATTAAAATTTTTACGAAATACAGTTACAAAAATTATTTATTAAATATATACCACAAAAAACACAAAAACAAATATTATTCAGAAAACAAAATTTTTTTTATTTGAAATAAAATTTTTTTTATTTCAAATAATAATATTATATTATTTTGTACAATACATAAATTTTGTTACAATATGTAAGTTCTTTTCGAGAGCTCTTTTCACAACAACAAAATATAATTTTTTTTTTATCACCTGCATACATCTGCCGTTACCGTTGCGTGTGTGTGTGTGTGTGTGTGTGTGCGTCCAGAATCCTGAGAATTTGATGATGATGATAATGATGATGATTATGCTGATGCTGTGTTCGTTGCCTCTATGGGTTGTTGTTGGTGATGCTCCAGAGTTCCTCCATAGTCTTGGTGTGTGTGGTAAAGTGTGTGTCCTGATCGATCTGCAAACCGGCAGCGTGATGTTGTGTGAAGATTTCTTAAGTCTGAGTGTGTAACCGCCCAAAATTGCCAGTGGTATTTATACTGGACGGCGAACTAACAGGTCCAGGCCTGTTTTCGACATGTTAGATATTGTCAGTTTGTGCAAAGCGCCCTTTTAATTACCAATCACTTTTTGGTTCATTTTCGCGATCTCATGAACATATTCGTAGCATGAGCGGTATCATTGTTTGCATAATTTTTTCTGGTCACTCACATATACCACACATATTAATTACTATTTAATTACACTAGTAATTAATGTTAAATTAATAGCGTCTTTATTATTGCACATTTTGCAATAATTTTTATATCACCATATTCACTAAACATGCCTTAATGTAATGGTGTCTTTATAACTGGGGTAAGTCTTTGTTCACAGGTATAAAATGTATTAATTAATTTATTTTATTCCAGTTAAAACCTGATTTATTGACAATTAACAATTCGTAAGCGTCTCCCCTTTTTCGTTGTTCAATGCAGGTCGGAACTAGCTTACACACACACACACACACACACACACACACAATCTAACACTGTATTTTACGCTCCCGAAACAGGTGTCACTTTCGACAGGCCCCAGCCTGTATTCTCCCGCACAAAATTGTTTAAAACTGTTCGTCTTATTATTTTTACACTAATTATTTACAAAACATACCACCCTGGGCAAATATGCAAATATATGTATTGTTGCAGTACAGATTATTTGGTGAATTTAATAACTAGGCCTATAGCATTTTCTTGAAAACATGGAACTATACTGATTGTATAGCAGAGTTTTCTATGTGCAGACTACAGTAAATATCTTATGTGACGATTTTATTAATAAAAATATGTTAATTAATTAAGTTGATAATGTATAGGCTGAGAAATTTTAAATTTTTAATAAAATCTCACATTTTAAACTAAATCTTACTGCTAGCATTAAATAATAATAATATGTAATAAAATTGTCTAATAATAATAAATTAAAAGGAATACGATTGTACAGAAAGGGTAAAGCTTGTTAATTAATCCTGCATAAACAGGCGCTAACCAGAATCAACTTGTTTTCCGACCCCTTAACTAACTAAAAATAATTGTAAATTGATTATTATTTAAATAATTAAACTAGATCACTATAATATACTTTGAAAGCGATTGTAACTAAGAATCTCTCTACTTAATTATTTAATCTAACTTTAGTTCTTTAAATAAGAAAAGAAACTTGGAACTACTTTTATGTTGATTTGTACTGTCGCGAGATTACTACTCTCACCCCTAACTATTTTCGCCCACTTGCTATGGAGCGGTCAAACAGTAAGCTGCGTACTGCAGAAATGTGCAACGTTAAAAAGAGTTTATTTCAAAATGTGTTTAATCCGTCAGTTAAGACACTGACGCATTCTTTATACTATTAAACAATGTGTTGCGTTAATATAGTTGAACCGCGATTCATATAAATATGTTGTAAACGAGTAAGAAAGAATAACTAAAATTTAGCGCCTATGACATCTCTACCAAAATCTTAAAATATAAAACTTATGTAATTAAAACTGTGGTAATACTATAAAGTGAAGTGCAACAATCAAACCATCATGTGAAGTGGACACAGGTGAACGAAAATTTTGACTTAATCATTCAAATCAACGAGCAATTACTATCCGTTAGCCAAGAGCAGAGAACCAGGACCCACTATGATCTAAAAGACTTCAGGACTACACCATTCCCGGATACGAAGGTAAGGAGAGATACCTGACCTACATCAAACATGCTGCCACCGAGGACCTACGACTGGAATAACGCAGAGCTGGAGGACATCAAAAAAGGTGACACGGAGGCAAGCCTTCCGTGCTTATGAAATACTAAATATTATCTCCAACAAGAGACTATTAAATTAACAACATTAAGACATTTTACGTACTGACAGTAATTGTATACTTATTCTTAGTAAAAGAGTTATAGCTCTAAACTGTAAACCCTTATTGTGTAAAAGATTAATAAAGACCATTCTTCAAATGGCAAAATTTTAAAGATTTTATATGGCGAGGTAATCATTATTAACGTATTAGACTAACTCCCGGATCCGGGGAATTAATTAAATTTGATGTACATCTTATTTTGAGGGGCCTTGTAAAAGAATTAAATATAATTATCATGTAACTTGTAAGCTGTTGAAGCATATGTGTCAAGAATTTTAAGTAGAGCAATTAATACCATATGTAATAAAGAGATGTCATCAGGAGTATCGCCTAAACTGAGTGCATAAATCAACAGACTCCCCTTCCCTGAATCCTTGTATATTTATTGTTTGTTGTTCTGATTAATTTTCAGCTCGTCACAAGTAAGGCAGCCTGTATAATTGGCAAAACCAATTATAGCGGGTTCCCTAAGTTATAACACAAGAGAAGATGTTATACTTACATAATGTGGTTCTATTATATTTGAATGACTGCCGTGTCCTAATTGTGACTCTTTGTCAGTTCATGCCGGACATATAAACGAAAAACTGTAACTCAAAGAAAGATCAGGCAGATTTATTAAACTATGCTGTTAGACATAAAATTTAGAAGTTGTGTAAAAAGTTACGTTACTAGTTGTGTCCGACAGATAATAATATAGAATACCTCTCTACTATTCTGGAAATTGACGGCTACCCTATGAACAATAATAACTCATGCTAATTAGCGTATATTATTATGATTGTGAAACTGGTAAACTGGTAACGAAAACAATCATATCAAAAACAGTATGCCAGTTACAGCGGGTCAAAATCTGAAACATCATTAGCTGTTATATAACAGCTAACATATTACATTTTCTGTATAAGAGAACTATTTATAATATCAAAAGTTTAATATTATCCATTAGGCTTAATAAATGATATAATCTTCTGTAGTCATTATAATAATTCTTTACTATTTCATACTAAATATTGTTCACAGAACTGTTAAAATTATAAGTTACTTCATCTTGTCTGTATGAGTTTCAATTTTACTCAAGTTTAAAATACCAAGATTCCATGAAAGAAAAATTCAATTTTGTAGAAAGAGCTTACAGCAGAAGTTCATGAAACGTATTGTACAGAATATATTGTTTAATTATTAAATACTTACAGCAGTCATTAAAAAACATGGTCGAATAATATAGAATTTAATTTTCAATGTACCTAAGCACTTCTGAATTATTATAAGTGTTTAATCTTAAATTGACGTGGTAATTGTAATTTTTAAAATTTAAACTGTATTGTTCTTAAATATAACAAATATTAAATTCTTATTATTGTTACTTCAGAGAACAGTTTAAATTCAGCAAATTTGACTTTTGTGTCAGCAGTTATTTATGAATTTAATTTATTAATTATAGATTTTCTATTTTTCAAGTTTTTGTAAGCTACATGTGATTGCACTGATCAGATTCAAAACCACGAACAGGGTTTATTCTAAAAAACGTATTTGGAGTATAAATTTTTATTTCTATTATCACAACGGGCAAAGACAGTAGTTCTTTTGCGTGCACTTTAACTAACTTATTGGAAAGTTTATAATTTCATCCCGGTGTGAGTCTGTGCGTTGGGAGTGGATGTGGGTGTACGCACGCGTGTTTGTGCTTAGAAGTGCTGTCGGATGCTATTGTGCTATCGTAGACAGTGCCAGCTGTTAGCTAAAACAAAATATTCGACAACAATCTTTTTACGCATGTCGTTCTCACGCTGGAGAACTGTCCTTAAAATCATGTTTATCCACCCAAGAACACATGTTTATCATGTAAAGAACACAAACCAAAATTTTTTAGATCCGCTCGCATTTTCTATAGCCACAAGGTAATTTCTGTATCTTATATTCGTTTGGATGAGAGCTGCTACGGAAAACTTGATGATTAATTTTTTTTCGAACAAAATTTATGTAATCTGTTAATACATAACAATAAGCATAATTGTTTACAAGATACATGGTATTGATTATAAAACGTAATTAATTGAGCTACAAACAATACCATATTATTAGCGCATTAAAATTACCAACGTCAGACTACTCTGTGATCTAATATTTAGGCCTATTTAGATTTTCCTTTAACTATAACTTTAAAGTATAATGCGATAATGAAAAAACAGGGTTTTTGTCATTGTAAGAGCCATAGGCCTCTTGATATTATATAATATACTTAATTCAGTAGTGAGATTCAATGTATTTATAATGAAGAAATATTTTGTAACGTTCAATCATTAATGGACATAATTTCAAAGAATCTCTGTCGATGTTTCGACACAATTCATTGTTGTCATTAGGACCTGTATACGGCAGTACGGAAACCATTAATAGACATACATAGATCTACTGCCTATAGTAAGTATAATTATTGTAGGATTATAACTCACATAAAGAAATTAACGATAAGTATAGGTATTTGATTATATTATTATTCATATAATAATAAGACATAAGTATAATCATCCGTACATATTAATATTTGTTACCTTTTATTATTAATTTTTGAATTTTACTAATACAAGTCTTGAAGACCTATTATAATTTGTCAAGCAAATGTTTAAATGTGTGTGCGTGCGTGTGTGTGTGTGTGTGTGTAACCATAATGAATAACCATTATTCAATATGTGTGCTATGAATAACCATATCTAACAAAACATGTTATGAATAGAAGGTATCAAATAGTACACTTCGTCAAGAGATTGATGGTCTATTTTCTATTTAAAGAATGTAAGTATTATTACACATTATATTTTCTGTATTCAAATTTATTTTAAGCACTCGAATCTCTCAATAAAAAAATCATGCGTAACTTAATGAAATTTTAAAATTTCAGCAGCAATGAAACTCCTCAGCGAAAGAAACTGCAGTGAGGTTGAGATAATTCAATTTAACACACAAGGTTTCGTTCATTTTTCGTTTACTCACTTTTTGTATGTAGACATTGAATCAAAAAAAAAAAAAAGAATGAAAGAAGAATTTCGATGAAACCAAAACATCGAAGCATGATAATATTTTTAGGCTTTTGAAACGTATAATGTGCATAAATCCTTTTGAGCGCGATAAACGTGGTATTCTGTTTTCACGTAGCGATTTGTAGCATGTTGCACACACTTTGAAATTAGATAGATCCTCGTTTTTAAATTCGTTGTATAAAATGTCCCTGGCCACGTTTGGTGGATTACGTAAATCATTTCCAAACCTCAGACGGTCACAAACAAAGCATGTAAAAACGACAGAGACCGAAGATTTCTAGACTGTGGGGAATCGAAAGTGTGGAAAAAAAAACACAAATTTCGAGGAAACCGAAACATCGAAGCATGATAATGTTTTTAGGCGTTTGAAACGTATAATGTGGATTACGTTTGGTGGATTACGTAAATCATTTCTAAACCACAGACGATCACAAACAGAGCATGTAAAACCAAATTTATTCTTACTAAAACGTTTGCTAAACTCAATGTCAGCAGCGATTATTTCTGTCTTGATGCGTTTACATATCAAATTTCTAGACTGTGGGGAATCGAAAGTGTGGAAGCGTTACATTTTTCGATGACGTTACATTTTTGTGGAATGACCCCCACCCTAAGCAATGATGACGTCATACAGCGTGACAGTAAATAAAATGTTACAGAAAGTTTCAAACGATGTCCAGCTAAAAGGCATTATCATGTCAAAAATATAGTGTTAACAACACCTGGAGCGTAACATTTTTCGACGACGTTACACATTTTGCATCATGCATTTTGTGGAATGACCCCAGCGTAAAAACATTATCATGTTTAAGTACAGGGATTTCTGGGGTTAAGATGAAGATTCGCATGTTTTACGAAAATCATGTGATACGTTGAAACGTTCAAACAGGTGGGAATACGGGCGGGCAAACGCCAGACTGTTGCGTTTAAGTAACAACTCGCTTCGCTTGTTCAACAAAGCTTTCGATAGTTAATTAGAAAAAATAAAGAGTAGTGGAGCATGCAAAGTCAATACAGTTCATCATATACGCAGTGAAAAAAAGACCTCAAGTGATGCCAACAGATCGAAATGAATCTATTTGCATTTCAAACTACAAAAGGATACCTACACTGAAAACGCCTGCTGCACACACAGGAAATTTAGAGACAAGAATAAATAATTTATCTATGCAATTGGTTTACAATTAAAGAAAGTTGTAAAAAGAAATCTAAACGACCGACTGAAATGGGAAAACAGCAGTATCAGAATTAAATAATATACGGGAAATCATTACCTTAAAAAAACCCAAGATCAGACTTTTAAGGACACTTGTAATTCCAGTTGGCACGTAAGTATATGGGAACTTTGAAGACTTAGCGACACAATAGGACGTCGTAATAAAACTTTTAAAATTTTCAGCTCCAAAACAATGATAAGAATATCTTATTACAGTAGATAAGGAATAAATTATAAGTAAGTTGAAAATATGAGGGTAGCTTACAGTTTATATACAAAGGCATACTCTGCAGTTCTTTGGCTGTCTTTCAACGCCAGAATTAGAAGTCTGACCCGTCAACCCCAGATAGAGAGAATGAACAAACTGAATTCTAGAGTATTTCAAAAAACAGGGAAAGGGATCAATGAACGATATAATGGGAACGCCCTACGACAGAGAAACCCTGCGGTTAACTGTTCTATTAACTCAAAACGTTCAAAAACGAACAACAAAAAAGAAAAATAATAAAAAGGAAACCAATAAAATGTAAAGGAGAAAACGAAGAAGAAGAGGGAGAGGAAGAGGAAGAGGAAGAAAATGATGATGATTGTTGCAAAGAAGATATACCAATTTTTTTGTATATAATTCAAGTTAATGAATGACTAAATTATAACCTTAGTGGGTTAAAACCTTCGTAAGCTGAGGATGTCTGTCGTATTGAAGATGTAGTGTAGTGTAGACTAAAATCGTGTTTGGTGAAATTTAAAATGTTGGTTGCTGCGTAATGCTTACACACACACACACACACACACACACACACACACACACACACACACACACACACACACACACACACACACACACACACACACACACACACACACACACACACAAATAAACGCGAACATATTACCATGGTGTAAATAATTTACATTTCACAAAACTGAAAACTGACTCTTTTCAAATTACGCATACGATATCCTATCAGACCCATGCGTTTATTCTTTGTATAAACGAACTTATAAATATGCTATCGGGGAAGTTCGAGTAGACAAAATTATTCTTTTTATTCGTTATAAACACTAATGCACATATGTAACTGAGTTTTGAAAAACGTGTGACACATAAATAAGTGTTGTTGGTTTAGACAAATATGTAATCCACAATTCAAACTTCATCACTGGTTTCATATAACATACCTATTAGAAACACGTATAATTCAAAGCAATGTTTTTGACAAAGTGTTATTCACATATAGCTAAATTGAGCATATTAATTGACGCACTGACAATGTGTGGCAGTACAAATTTTACTACCATTGTATGATGGGGTGTTTGGAGAACGTATGTTTAGGCACGGTGTTAAAAAAAAATATGTAAAGACACATTCTATAGCAACGACTGTATTTACAAATATGATAATGATCATGCAATAACAAAGATACACTATGAACAAAGGTTGATATGCTATCTGTGAGAGAAGTGCGTAACATCAGAAACACTAACGGAAAGCATCGATATCTAGTGGAAAATAAAGTAAGCACAAAGCCAGATATATTTGTCTTATTTAATTTTTGGGGGTTACTGCTTTTATTTATGCTTGTTGTTGTTTAATTAATATATTACTTCAAAACTTAAAAATTTAAAAGGTATTAAATTTCTTAAAAACTCTGAAAACCTTGACGTCATTATCATTATTTGACGTCATCAACAAAAATCCATGTACATAATTTTTGTTTCCCCATGTAACACGTTTTTACTCTGGTGTTTAGCGCTCTTTAAGTAAACTCTTGTAGTTATATAAATGGTAATGTATAATTAAAAGTCGTGTAAAATACATTTTTCTACACGTAGTTAAACTCTCTCACTAAAATTAAATTTTTTACATTAAAATTGATTTTATTAAATAATTTTTTGTTGACTATCTGTTACTACTACTTTTTTTTAACAATAAATCGTTTTTAAAAATTATAAAACGAAACTAATACTTGTAAAACTGAAGTTTCATGCAAACATAATATTAATAGTAATTGATTTAAATTTGTTCCAGGAGCAACCAAATCAAGTGCAATTCACAGAGCACCAGTTCGTTATTCTAAGAAACGTTCTAATGCTATTTAGATATTGATATTTAGACGTATAAATATAAACAATTTAAAACCCATAAATAAAAATATGAATGACAGTAAATTTAAAAAAATTACATAGCAGAATATACAGGTCACGTAATTTGAATTTTACAGTGGCTAATTTGACGACTCCCGAATAAAAATTATACTTTCGTTTTTTAGTATAGATAATTGTTAATATTCCCAAATCATACTCGTGTTAGTAGTATAAAGTTTATCTTTCGTCACTATATTATACAATATATACTGTATCACTGTAGCTATTAAACTAATAATTCATAAAATTGTTGAAATAATTTTTTTTACTAAACATAAAACGTTAGTTAATAATTTACTACGAATTAACTAATAAAATTTATTAATTATTATTAGTTAATAATTTACTACGAATTAACTAATAAAAATTATTAATTATTATTATCTAATTAATTTAAATTTAATTATAGTAGACAATATAGGTATAAATATATAGCATGTAATAAATAATTGTTAATATATTTAATTATTTAGTCACTATTATGTACTCACATAATCCTTATGCTTATAATTTATAATATGTAATATTACTTTACATTTTAAAACAAGAATACAGGTTAATGTTTTTTTGTTTTTTACAATGTTATAACATTATTTACTTTACAGTAGGCCTATATTTATGAATTTTACTACTGATGATGATTAAATTTAAAAAATTTTGGAACTTTGAAAACACGCAAAAAATATATTCTTGTTTTAAAATATAAAGTATTAATATATATTATATTTAACGAATATAATAGATTAAATAATATAAATGAATAATTGTTAATACAAAGTAAAATTTACAAAATAATATACCAAGTAGGGCCTAATAATTTATTTTATTTCAACGATAATTAAGACGCCCTTAGCAAATTCGTAAAGTTAGGTATCCTTGTACAGGTTTCATTGCGCTCCATCATTTCACTTTCTCTCATAGAGAGCGGGTTCGTCTTCATTTTATGTAATTGATAACCTTTATTACTCTAGAAGTAACCTACTGTTACTATTGTACTGTAACCTTGTAACTCTAGAAGTAACCTACTGTTACTCTTGTACCGTAACCTTGTAACTCTAGAAGTAACCTACTGTTACTATTGTACTGTAACCTTGTAACTCTAGAAGTAACCTACTGTTACTATTGTACCGTAACCTTGTAACTCTAGAAGTAACCTACTGTTACTATTGTACTGTAACCTTGTAACTCTAGAAGTAACCTACTGTTACTATTGTACTGTAACCTTGTAACTCTAGAAGTAACCTACTGTTACTCTTGTACCGTAACCTTGTAACTGTAGAAGTAACCTACTGTTACTATTGTACTGTAACCTTGTAACTCTAGAAGTAACCTACTGTTACTATTGTACCGTAACCTTGTAACTCTAGAATGAACAATTGAACAACAGAAATATGGTTACTCCCAAATTAAATAGTACGCGTAGTTTAAGTAAACAAATACATTCGTATGAAATAATTTTCCGAGTTTGAAATTGTCTAATACGCATCATTGTACAAATATATAAAATCACCATTTTACAAATGGCTGCAACAGGAATTAACATATAGCATTTTACACTACATAATGCCAAACAACACGAAAGAATCTCACTCAAAACACTACAAATTTGACCCAGGCAAGGCGATGTGTAGTTGCGTTACGATATGCTTCCGAATGCGTCGGTTAGCCGACAGAGTATTGTAAGCACCACTGTCGCCCTATGACTCATGGTTGCCGCAAAAGTCCCATAGGCGTAAGAATAAGCAAATATGCATTGTGTGTGTGTGTGTGTGTACGCGCACATGTTTGCGTCGGTGTGTGTCTGTCTCTGGATGTATAATGTCATTCTATATTTTCGATAATTCCAGGTGGTATATAAATTAAAGTTCAAGGAATCTTTTGCATGCTATTAACCAAAGAGCTAAAAAATAATTTGCTTCAAATTATTTGATTCTTGCTCTGTGCTTCAGCACAGTAGGTACGTGTAATCTCACAGCGGTCTGTGTGTAGTAAGCTTATCATGATATAATTCCACAGTCTTCAGCAAATTTAAGCTTAAATGCTATGTAGCATTTTACTTCTTGAGTCGGTAAAAGGAAACAGTTTACTCATACGCTTCCTGTCGTAATAATTGAAACTCGTTTTTCTCTTTTGGAGGAAACTGCTTATTAGATTACTTTCCGTTTGTTTAAAATACTTACGCCTACTTTGGCTACAAGACAATAGCGTTTTGTTATTCTATAAACAGCGGGAAAATCCCACGGTATAACGTTGGCAACACGAATTTTGTTTTCCCTATGAAAGTTTTATAAATTTTTGTATGAAAATGAACAGCGCCATTTATTACATTATGCGTTTTCTGGTTACTACAAAACGCATAAATCTTTCGTCTGTTTTCATAATAATGTAAGCACAAGGCAATATTTTCAGACATTCGTTACTCTAAATTTATTACAGTGACATAATATAATAAATGAGTGCATCATTACAATATCTTAGTGACCGTAATCCCTAAATTATAGCAGAAAATTTATTTCTGTGAAAGATTTTTGTTGATATCACTTGAAATCAAATAGTAGTGGAAATAATATTGACCACGTTAAAAATACTTCAAAATTTTTCCGTGTGTGTGTGTGTGTTTGTAGACATATTTTTACTGAACACATAGTTAGTGCCACTCGTATCTGTTAAATCTAAAAATGCTTGATTTATTCAGGTCAGTTATAATATTATAACAACTTAATGAATTGTTAATGATAACTATCAGCTAAACTTAATAACATCTTTGTAAAAAATGCTTACGTATTTATCTGTTGTTACACAAATTTGGTAACCATGCAGTTTCATGGTTAATATTCTCAACTCCGGACTGTTTGTGTGGCAGAGGTACACTAGCAACGCCATAGCAAAACACCCACTCCACTGTCATAAACGCCACATGGGATGGTTGATCAGACAGCTGATACCAAACTATTAGTTAACAAATTTCCCTATTATAGTTTGTATTTGGCGTTCTAATTTACTAATGACGTAATGTGCAGCAAACCGCGTTTTCCGTTACCGCTTTAATCTGGTGCATTTAGAATGCATGCACTGCATATTCATGGTGTTTATAACGGAAGTTACAAATTCAACACAACGCTAATTATGTGAGATTGCTTCCTAATGAGGCAACATTGAACACAGATTTAGTTGCTACAGCACGTCTGGTAATAAAATGTACTTAACTGTATAATGTCTGACATTAAAAAAATAACTAACATGATTATAATTATTAAATTGTTAGTTATGAAAATAACACCAAACTTATTCACAATTTAGCAAAACGAAATTTTAAGTGGTTAAACATGAAATTTTATGTCAAATTATAATTGTAATTTTTTAAAATCTTTTTACAATTGACACTATCATCATTGACAATTTTAGAAGTTACTCTTAAATGAAAATATTAGAAGTTGATATCTAACTTTTAAGTTGTAATATGGCAGACAAAACATTTGATTCAACGTCGTGTATCCTGTATCTCAGACTAGATAGGCCTAATTTTCACAAAATTGACAAATTTATTTAATCATATTAATGAAATTGTGAGGTTTCCGTTTGCCATATTATTGTTTTTCTTACTCTAAGAGAAGTTACTGATCTTTAAAAAGCACTGAACATATTTAGCCTCATAGAGCATAATAGCAATTTTTCATGGTGTCAGAGGAGTCCGACAAGTTAGTGCACATAGCTTTAAATAATTCGCATTTTTTGTTGCCAACTTCTATTATGAATAAATACTTATTGACATTACCGAAACCTAACGATGCTATTAACACACACGAATCAATATTGTTTTATGTAATTCAGTTATATTTTGTTTCTTTAAATGGTTTTTGTATTTGTATTAAGTATTGTGTGTGCGCGCGCGCGCGTGTGTATAAACATTCAAACACCTCTTGTTACAAGGTTTGAATCACTTCACTGTTTCTTCCACTTTATAACCTCTCCTTCTGAACAAAACAACTACAGTTTAACAAATCAACATTGACATCAACTGTTACAGACTGACAGTAGAGCTGCCTATTGGAACAGTGAATTTATATCTGAAAGGAAACAAGTGCGTGACTTGTTACCTACCTGCAGTAAACGTATAATTCAGTCTATTATCACAGCCAGGCCCGCGCCTAGCACTGTTGGCGCCCTTGTGCAATTTTGTGTTTGGCGCCCTTGTGCAATTTTGTGTTTGGCGCCCTTGTGCAATTTTGTATATGTCGCCTACAATTTGTATAACGCTAATATATGGGTAAAGGTACATGTTAAGTATTATCAACTATCCAAAAATAATTTTAAAAAGTATTTTCATGAATTTATTTTCATTTTTATATTTTACAACAGGCACTTACTAAACTGGTACCGAACAAGCCGAACAAGTATTTTCTCATTGAGGTATGTAATTATACATTTATACACAGAAATAAAAATATATTTGAAACATTAGATATATTTGTATACATACAATGCATCATATAGAACAAAACTGATCAACAAATAAAAACAATATATTATATTAACAATGCAATACGTCATATTTTAAAGATAAAGGTTAATGTCCAGTTATAACTCGTATTATTATTTTAACTAAGTGAATTGAGCTTTTCGTGCTTTGGTTTTTGCAAATTGTTTAATTAAATCTTGGGTGTCTAATTCTTTTAATAGATCCGATTCTATTGAGATGATAGCAAGATTACTTAGTCGGTTTTGCCCCATGGTCGATCTTAAATAATTTTTTATTATTTTGAGTTTTGAAAAAGAACGTTCTGCGGTAGCAACAGAAACCGGCATTGTTAATAAAATACGAAGTATTATGCTCGTATTAGGGAAAGAATCCACTAAGTTGTTAATTGTTATACAATTTAAAATTTATTCTGGAGACGTAATAACTTTTTCATCAAAATTTTGTAAATACTGCAATTCTTTAACAAGTTCTACAGCAATTATATCTCGTTCATTGCGAGTTTCGTCGTTTAATGCATTTTCAACTTTTTGACATAATTCTAGTTGTTCTTTTTCAGAATAATTTTTAAATTTATCAATATTCCATAAAAACGCGAAATTATTAGAATAAGAAGAAAGAATTCGGAATCGTTCATCCACTGATGTGATGATTACGTCTAGAGCATTAAAAAAACAATCAACTTTGAACTTTAAAGTTTCGTCGTACATCGGTTCATCGTCACATTCATAGTTAAACTGTTTTTTTACTTTGCGCGGTTTTAAGCCTCTTTGTTTTATGAATTTAGGTTCTATGTCTAAGCTGAATGCTATTTCTTTAGCATCAATTAATAGATCATTAAAACCTTCATCGGAGCGATAAGCTTTCAAAAATTTCTTCAGATTATTTAAATGAGTACAACACTGAGCAACATCAAAGTTCGGTTTTTGAATAATTTTACTAACAATGTCAATTTTACTTAAAATATTATACCACAAAATAAGCACGCAAATGAACTCAAAATTTTACAATTTTTTGGCCAACGATGCAGCCAAATTCTTTACTTTATTTTCAAAACGTCCTTCGCTTATTTCAAACAGAGCATCGTATACCTCTCCAAGTTCATACTTTAAAGGAGTTATTGCATCTATTCTACTAGACCATCGAGTATCCGGTGAAGGTTTTAAAGTTAAATTTGTAACATTAGATTTCAGAATTGACCATCGTTTAGGAGAAGCTGAAAAAATACAAACAGTTCTTCAACTAAAGAAAAAAAATTGATGCTCAAAGTATTTGATTTTGCGGCATCATTAACAACTAAATTTAGGCTATGATTGCAGCAAGGAACAAAGAAAGCTCGCGGATTCAAATCCAAAATTTTTTTTTGTAGGCCATCATGCCTACCACGCATATTTGCCCCATTGTCGTAACCCTGACCCCGCAAATCGTTGATATTTAAGCCTTCTTTCTCTAACGCCGGTAAAAGAAATTTAGTCAAACCCTCGCCCGACGGATCATCTATAGGACAAAATAATAAAAAATGTTCTTCTATACTAATTCCTGTGCTTTTTAAATTAACAAATCTTATACAAACTGAAATTTGTTCTTGATGACTAGAGTCAGGAGTACAGTCTAATAATATTGAAAAATATTTTGCCTTCTTAGTTAGTTCTAAAATTTTGGATTTGATGTTTTCGCCCATCAAATTGATTACTTCATTTTGTATTTTATCCCCGAGATAATTTTTGTAATCTTTTCTTTGAGACCGTTTTTATGTTCTGACATAACCGGGTCGAATTTAGAAATCATTTCTATGCATTTAAAAAAGTTACCATTACTTTTCTCAAACAACTTGTTACTACTTCCACGAAAAGCTAAATTCTGCTCACCTAAAAACTGAATCACGTAGAAAATTCTTTCTATAACAGATTGCCAGTATTTAGTTTCTCTGTTTATTACATTTTGAGTTTCAGAATCAATTATTTGATTTTTATTAAAACGGTTGGAAAGATCTAGCAATTTTAGAACATTTTCGATATGTAACTTGCTCTTTTCATGAATATTCAAATGTTCACATAAATGCTGCCAGTCGTTGTAACCAGATTCATCACTAAGGCGAACAGATTTCAAATCGCTATCATTAAAAACTTTGCAACAGAAGCAGTAAAGCGAATTTTTTGTTTCGGAATACAACAGCCAAAAACGCTCAATTTTTTCTTTGTTCGGTAGAATTCTAAAGAAATAATTATTGGAAAACTTACGCTCCGAACTATCTCTCGGATAAAGATCCTTTTTGTTTTGATAATAAGTAGGGCCACGTTCTACTAATTCTTGAATATTATTCGGACGTAATTTTTTTGGCCACATTGCAGCATCTTTGGAAAGTTCACTTATATTTTCTGTTGTGGTAATTTTTGAAGGTGTTGATTCCTCATTATCAGCGGGACTTGAAGAAGTTGATGGTATGCCTTCCAGAAGATGTACAGGTTCAGAATGTTGTGGTTCAGATGTATCATTTTTGTCATTAATGTTTGGCAAAGTAGATTCGGGTTTTGAAAAAAAACTGCGTAATTTTGACGTGTTTTTCTAGTTCTTCTTCTCTTCTTATTTTCTTCAACAAATTTTGGTGTCCTGACAATTTCTTCTTTTTTTTCTGACATCCTATAGACTGTAAAAAAATTAATAAGTAAACAAAATGATAAATTGAGGGGTGTTTTTCCAAAAATGAATATTTCATATAGTCTTGTAATAAATTTAGTGATACATCGAAAAACGTTAAGAAAACTTAACAAAAGTTAATACTTAAAGTTAGTTAATATTTAAAATTATAAAGGTTACAACTATTGACAAAATATTTGTTTCGACATACGTTTATGTGTTTTAAACATAATTTGGAGCTAATATACGCAAAGTCTACTTAACATGATCGTGGAATTATTTGTTTCTATTAAGTACGTATATAAAAAAATGTACGTAAAACGCCTCTCAATTGTTTATGGAAATGTTTCAACGTCTCAAACTCGGAAAGTATTGTATCAACTTATTATACTTATTTCAAAATTTATAAAAATTAAAACTTATGAAAATTGTTAAAAATATTGTTATTAGTACTTATCGATTAATGAACTTGCGTCAATCAACAATGATGTTTACATAATCAAACAAAAAATGTCAATAATAAAATGACTTTTGAGATGAAAGTTTTTGGCTTTTAATACTTAAATCTAAAATAAAAAATAAATTGTAGCTGAACTCACCTTAATGAATAAAGGATTTTCAGAACACAAAACACACCACTATAAAGTCTGTAAAACTACAAAAAAAAAAAGGTTTCAAAAAAAATATCTTTCCACTCATGCACCTTTTCACGTTTGACGTTAAGTTTATTATTGGGCATTGGGCAACCAATAAAGTCGCGACCGATGTAGCGCTCAGGGTACGTTCATACTGGACGCGATTTGCTTAAAGGTTAGAGAGTAGAGACTGGCTTAGCAGGCTACGGTCGCAAACGTAAACAGAATTCAATTCATTCTGAGAATTGTATTCATTACGGCATTCTCCAGACATAAACACGTAGTTCTTTATCTTGAATTTCTCATGTAGCATGTAGCACTGTGGTAGCGGGGCGTCTTTGCACCCGGTGCATGACTGCAGCATCTGGGTCGAGCCCAATGGCTGCCTGTGGATACACGTAGTTCTGGTTCATTCGACAGGTAGCTAGAAAAAATAGGAATGGACAACCGCCAACCAGTTAACTGAGAAGGCGGGGGAGAAAGGTTTTTACTTTTTATTTATTTTAAAAATTTCAGCAATCAGTGGGCACTGCCGCATGGACGGGTTCAGGTGACAGATGTCGCCCGTTCCCAGTCCCGCGTGCAGACGCCGTGAGGCGTCGGTCGCTCCCCGCGAGGCAGAGAGCCTCGAGTGATAGCGCGTAGCAGCGGCATTCAGCGCGGTCGGGATACTAGGAAGGGAGGAAGGAAGCAGCTTTACAGGTAAATTCTGGGGCATGGTCAGATGGTGAATATGCAATTTTAGGTTTAAGTAATTTTACTTAAAGTTATGGCGGGTCATCGAGAATCGCCCGAGGGCGTTTGACCCGGACAGGGGGAGGTGGTTGCGTGGTGCTGATGGTCCTGAGGTAAGGGAAGGAAGAGGTCTCAGCTGCGGCAAAGAGAGTCGCAGCTAATGACCAGACAAAGGCTGAGAGAGCAGGAACTCGTAGACCTCCTCGAATTACACTGTTTCTAACAAACCAAGGAGATCCCGACAAGGAACGGAGGGTTCTGGATTGGAAACTTTCCAGCCTACGCCTGTTGGTGGCGGAGGCAAGTGACCACCAAACAGGTGCCGCATAGGTCAATACAGACCGGAGAAACAACAGATAGAGGGTAAATTTCGTGCGCAGCGCCAGGGGGCTGCGGCACGCGAGGTATGGGTAAATTTTGGCTCGAACGCCGCGAGCCTTGGCAAGGGTTTCCGTCACGTGGGCGTTGAAGCAAAGGCGTCGATCTAGCCGAACGCCTAGATACTTCACCGACTCTTTATAGGCGATAGGCCTCCCTTCCAGGGAGAGGGGCTGGCATCGGGAGATGGACTTACGAGTGAAACAGATTGCCTCGGATTTCTCCGTATTGATCGTCACCCGCCATTTCCGTAGCCAGTCCGGAAGCTGGTCCAACTGACGCTGCAGCTGTGTACTCGCAAAACGCGGGGACACAGAGCTGTAATGATACATTGCATCGTCAGCGAACAAAGACAACGTGACTCCGGGCAAGACAGGCAGGTCGTTCGTGTACACAAGGTACAGAACGGGGCCGAGGACAGATCCCTGAGGTACGCCGGCGGCGACGGGACGAACTGCAGAGCAGGTTCCGTCGACGCTCACCCTGAAGGTTCGGTCGCTGAGATACGACCGGAGGAAAAACACTATGGACGATGGTAAGGGGGAGTTGGCAAGTTTGAAGAGAAGACCTTCGTGCCAGACTTTATCGAAGGCCTTGCTCACGTCCAGCAGTGCGGCGGCCGTAGCCGCTCGCCTGTTGGTGGCGTCAGAGAGTTGCGTTACCACGCGGACTAGTTGAAGCGTGGTCGAGTGCTCTCTGCGAAACCCGAACTGTTCGTTGCGGATAAAGTTATCCAACAACGGCGAGATGCGGGCCAGCAGGAGCCGCTCGAACACCTTCGAGATAACTGGCAAGAGAGATATAGGCCGATAGCTTGCAGGAAGCATGCGCGGCTTGCGGGGTTTAGGAATCATAACGATGTTGGCATTTTTCCACAGGCGGGGAAAGTACTGTAGCCGGAGACAAGAGTTGAACAGCTCGAGAACGAGGTCAACGCCTGAGGCCGGGAGATATTGTAATGCAGCGGCCCCGATCCGGTCAGGACCGGGGGCGCGACGGCGGTTTAGTCGACAGACAGACGAAACGAGTTCGTCTCTGTCGAACGGGAGGTCAGGGCCAGCGGGAGGGCGAGAAAAATAACCAGATAGGAAGTCCCGGACTTCTGCCGAGTGGGCAGGGTCCGAAACGCCTCGATGAACGGTAAATTGCGACTCCATGCAGTCGGCGAAGACCTCAGCCTTGCCTTCTGATGAAGACACAATCCCGTTCGGGGTTTCCAGCGGGTTGCGAGTTCTCTTCTCGCGGGTCAGTCTACTCACCGCTCTCCAGACGGAGGCGTGGTCGACTTCAAGAGACTCTAGGTATGAGTCCCATCGATCAGAGTTTACGTCCCGCAGTAGCTGCTGAACGTAAAGGGACTGTTGTTGAAATCGTCGCTTGACGACTGGGTCACGGGTTCTTTGCCATCTGCGGCGGAGCTGGCGCCGTAGCCAGATGGCGTGGAGTACTTCCGCAGGTAAGGCCGATTTACGATGATTCACCTCGAGTGCGTAGGTGTGTCGATCCATGACACCTTGGACCAATTCCTGAAGATTTGTGGCGCGGAGATCTAGATCGTCACGAGTGACGATTGGGTCCGCCGGGAGAGATGGTAACCTTCGAGAGAGCTCGTCATGATAGGATCGCCAGTTGACTCTCCTAACAATCTGAGCGGGAAGTCGGGGTGACGCCGACAGCTCTCGAACAGTTATAACAAGGGGATTGTGATCGGACGAAAGGTCCGACACAGACGAGACCTCGATGTTGCGGGCAACGTTCTTGACAACTACTATGTCAAGAACGTCCGGCCGATGGCCGTGAAAGGGGAAGTAGGTAGGGTCTTCAGGGCCGATGACTTTAAGTGCCGGGTCGCCAGAGACGAACCGGAACAGAGAATTTCCATAGGCGTTGGCAACGCGGCTGTTCCATGAAGGGTGTTTGGCGTTTAAGTCGCCGGCTACAATGGTTGAGAGGGGGTGGTCGAGGAGGGCGTCCCACTCCTCGGGCGGTGGCGGAGTTCGCCGGCCAGGCCGGAGGTACGCAGAAACAACGCGCAGCTCCGATCCGCCGGCGACCACCGCCACCGCGCAGCCTTCAATAATAGATGTATCTAGAGGAGGCAAAAGCCTGTGGGATATCCGCCTGTGGACTAAAACAGCTGTGCCCCCCGAGGGGGGACAGCGAGGCTGTAGGGGACGATCCTGACGATAACAGGCATAGGCAGGAAGGGAAAACGAGTGGTAATGAGCCAGATGAGTCTCGGAAAGAAGTATGATATCAACATCAGACTCCGTCACGAAAGTCATCAGTTCAGATCGTCTGGGGAGTAGCCCGAAGGCGTTCCACGCAACGATCCTCAGGCTATTAGCCATTTAGGGCAAGTAGAGGAAAGAGGGCAGCTAATGATTGGAAGACCAGGGCAAGCACTGTGGTAGTGTCGCGAGCAGTCCTGATAGACGCAACAAGAATATCTGCCCAGGCAGTCAGAGGATCCGCCGAAGCCCGGGAAGATTCCCGGGATTCAGGAGGACAAGCCTGACTGGCCTCGACAGGGGTAGCAGATGGCGCTGGGCTGGTGGACTGGGTAGTAGACTGCTCGCTGGGAGGTTGAGGACGATGACTGGGGGCGGGTCGACCCCGCGGAGAGGGTACAGGTGGAACCTGTGATGATGTAGGGCGGCCGGCGGAGTTCCGGCGACGACGAGAGCGCTTGGATTTGCCCGATCGGGGGCTGGAGGCGGGGCTGATTTAGCGGCCATGGCCGCGTAGGAAGGTGCGGGCGCTCCGGCAGGCGCCGGTGTTGAGGCCGCTGCAGGCGGCGCCGAAGCGACGACTGCAGGCGAGACAGCGGCACCGGAAGCAACCGAAGTTGCTGCCGGGACCTTGAGAGATGAACCAGAGAGAGGTGGGAATGCCTCTCGCCGGTTAGGGCCAGGACCAGCTACACGGCCAGCCAGGGCGCACAGGAGGTCGCTGCGGTTTCATGGCGGCGATAAAGTTAGGGCAGCCTCGGTAATTAGCCGGGTGGGCTCCGTCGCAGTTGCAGCATTTAGCTGTGTACCCCACCTTTGGCTTATCACAGCCATGTTGAGGCTCAGCACAACGCACGCAACGCGGGGGCTGATGGCAAAAGATACTGCTGTGGCCGAACCTCTGGCAGTTAAAACACTGCGAGGGGCCGGGCCGCGGGTCAAATGTTCGGACTTGCACCCGTAGGTGCAGAAGATTTTGGAGACTATAAATCTCCTCGAAAGGGCCTACTTTAAGAAGTTTGACCAGAAAGCTGTTAACACGTCGGCGGTCATCACCTTTGCCAACATGCAGGACGCTTACCGCGGTCGGCGCATAGCCGAGCGCAACAAGTTCCTGCCTGATGGCATCAGTTTCTGTAAAGGAAGGAATTCCCGACAGAACGACCTTGATTTCTCGCTCTGACGGGAGGGCAAAAGTGTGAAAAGAAATCTTACGCTCTGTCAGGAATGACTGAACAGAGCGGAAGTCTGGGATCGTAGCGGTCGCCAGCTTTAGCGAGGCGCCTTGGCACCTCGCCTCGACCTTGACCGAAGGGAGAGCTAGGGATATGGAACGTAAAAGATCAGAATAATTCCTATTATCAGGAATTACAATGGGTGGAATTCGTGGGGAAGACACAGTTTGGGTAGCAGTTGAATACTCACGGTGCACGCGCTGAGTGCCGCTGTTACCATGATTAGACGGCAGATTTGCAGCTGAGGCGGGCGGCGGAGTTTGGGCCAGTTTTCGCTTGCGTTTGGCAGATTTGCCCTCCACAAGCGAGAACTGTCCGTCCCCCGACCCAACACTGCACATATCGACCGCACTATTATCACTTTCACTGTCGTGAGAAAGTGGAGTGGAACGGAAGCCGGTTGAGCATGTTTCCATTAAGGAAACAAGCGGCGCCGGCAGAGGATTCGGGGGCGTATTCGACGCCATTTCGGACAAGCCGAAATGAACGTCTACGCTAGGTCTAGGATAGAGGGATCACCAGACACTGAAAACTATCCACAGGCACAATTGAACACGACACAGACCGCACAGCACACGGAAACAAAAACACTCCCGCACAGATTAAATAAAACTGATTTGCACTGAACTGTTGGTGAAACTTGTAGTGTTGATGATGCTGAATACGATGATGATAAGAAAAATGATGAAAACTGAATATTTCCGCACAATTTGGAAAAATTTTGCAGAGCAAAAACAGTCACAGTCTACCCGGGCAAATGCTCTAGGTAGACTCCCGCTTGAATTTCTCCTTATTCCCCCGGTAATATCACCTCGGTTCGCGCGCTGCGCGTTGATAGGTGGGTGCGCGACACAAACAATAGCTTCGCATTTGTAGGTGCGTTTCGCTGAGGTTTGGCGAATAAGTGTATTTCCTAAGTAATAAATAACAAATAACTAACTAAATAAAGAACAATGTAATAGCTTGCAATTCTTTTTTGTTTTTCATCATTCTAAATTTTGTTTTGACGACTGATTTTTTGTTTGTTAGGTAGGTATATTACTTTTTTTTTTACTTTTGGGTTTTGAGGCCTTTCGGCGCCCCCGGCACCTCGGCGCCGTCGTGCACCGCACGACTTTGCACTTATGTACGGCGCGGGCCTGATCACAGGTGTATCTTTCAAAAACAATATTTGTTTCTACCCATAGAGATCCTTTTATACATTTAACACAGTATTCTGCAAACAATAGAAAGTTTGAAATATTTAAAGTGATTGCGGTAAGTTAGATATATTTTATACTTAGCTGCGATTGAAGATTAGATTCAAATTCTGCTCTTTAGTCTCTACAATTCAATTCAGTTTACAAATGTTCAGTTGTAATAAGTAAAACTTATAAATAAAATAATGTGCTGTGAAGGGTATATTGCTATGTTGTTACGAGGAGAATTAGTAATCATTATTTTTAAGAAAAAAAAAAAATTAAATTAGTTATATCTTTCAAGTGGACAAGACAGGCGGCAATATTTGCAATGAGTGCTTTACTGTGTAACGCTTATTCTCGTGTTTACGTTTATAATTTTTCATTATAAACGAATGTCTAACATACAGTAAAATGACAAGCAAAGTAAACATGAACATTAATTACTGTATTTTAAATGCGTTTGTTAATGTTATTTTACTTTCTGAATATTTTTTGCACGTCATGTTTGTTATCGAAATATGTTTTGAACTCTACACCAGGCCTATACTGTAGGCTATTTCTTCGGCTGGGTACCGTGCTTGTAATCTTAAGTAGACTTGGTGATAGTAAAATATTTTGGGACGCCCAAGGCACGTACGACTTAAATATTTCATGGTCCCTTGTGTGGACAAACACAAACCATTCTCGTGTTCCAGTAACTTTGCCTTAAGTTCAAATATCTTGAATCAAACCACGAACGCTAAGTGTTCCACACGTTTTCATGTTCTCGTGCAATCTATTACAAATTTATTAATACAGGAGGTAAATAACTTATCTATTATTTTTGTGTACATATAGTACCCCATATTTCAAAACATCAATAAGAGTATTTAATAACAATGTAAATAAAAATAATCGATAATTATAATAAATATACAGTAAATGAGTAGGTAATAATAGGTAATAATTCGAGTTAGATGGTTACTGGTATTAATTAAGACCATTTGTTTTGATCGTTTATACTGTTGATTTAACTGTTGGTTATACAAATTACTTTACTTTGTTTTCAAGATTTTTATTTTACTTTATCATGTTTATTACTACGGTTTTATAAATCTGTTGTATATGATACTAGGTAAACATGACATTGTCATTATTACTTACTTTACATATTTCTTATTTAATAGTAAATACCACTGTTAGAAGTGGCTAGTATTTAATAGTCACAGAAAAATATTGTAGAATGTATTATATAATGCGACAGTACAACCATATGCTGTACTGTGCATGTAATAGATTATATAAATATTTAAAATAAATTAATAAATATGTAATAAATAAGCAGGTCTGAGATTGAAAGCTGAGTTGATGTTAAAAATACTATATGTAGAGATGCAGGAACCGACTGCACGATCACGCGATTGTCGCTGAGAGTATGTACAGTAGTAAATAATGTGTGTGCGTGAGGCCGGTTCAAGCCTGAAAGTTTGCAATCTCACCCCAAATAGATGTTAAATTATAGTTTTTATTTAATTATAAGAAAACCATAAATGGTAGAAAAATTGCAAAGACTTTAAATATGTATAAAGTTAAGACACATGTGCAGTGCGAATTCGGCGTGAAAAGGACGTGCAATGCGAATTCAGTGCGATTTTAAGAGCGTAGTAATTACACGAATTATGCGATTACGATGGTAATTACACTGAACATGTGTAATTAAATCGGCCACCGTTAGAGCACCTTGTAATCTACATTAGACATTGCAATTGCCAGAAATGTGCTAAAAAACGAAATTGGACGATAGTGGGAGAAGTGACGCCTCCAAGCAATTCCTGTCATGCTGAATACTGTCCCAACAGGTGCGGTAAGGTGCTCGAATATAAACAAGGGCACGGAAGAAGCCAAATTATTCTCAATCAATCTTCAGTCGCGGCGGTACGCTCTGTCCGTTGGCGACGCGAATTTTTATTCTCAATCAGTCTTCAGAAGCGGCGGGAAGCTATGTCCACTATCGACGCGATTTTTAAATTTTGTTAATTGAACTGTAAAGTCGGATGGATGATATGTTCATCTAAGTATCAAACAGTAACTCTTGGTTTGGTTACTAATACGATTATAGAACATACTCTACGATGTCTACACCCACAAACGTCCATCACTGAAGACAAACAACAAGGTTACATCAGGCAGAGGAACGCTATGCAGAACAATAGAGGCGTCTACTAGAACAACAGCAGCAGGTGCAGAGCAACATATCACTCTACACTACAGCAACCAGATGGGACCATAAGGAACGAATAACTGGAGGACGACAAGTGGAACCGAGGAACGGGCAGGGAACTCCATCAGAAGAGGACCTACGGATCAACGGAGGACATGGGCATGAGCTACAGAATCAAGGTGACAAATAATCAATTTATAAATTTTATGTGAAAGACTAGAGACATTTAAAAGACACTTTGAAATTTAGAAAAATAACTAAGAGATGTAAAATGTAGATATAGAGGTTCAGAGAATCTAATTTAAATTTAATAAATATTTTCTTTGAGGATTAACAATTAATTTAGTAAATGTAAATTCTATTGAAAGTTTGTAAAGTAATCAATGAGTAATATGTATGCAATGCATAAAGTAACGTAGTAAAAGTTATATAAAGAAAATAAAAAAAAGCTGCAGTAAAGCACACAAATCAGACTGAGCAGTCGAAAATTTAAGATTAACAACTAAAGACGTAGAATATAATTTTGTTACTGTAGGTTATAAGATTTATTTCTGATAAATGTACTGCAACAATTAAACGTTAAGCAAACAATAATGAAGGTTTATGACGAAGTAAACATTTTTTTTTGAATAAATTGATGAAAACTTGTTACAATTCAATCAACGACTACTCTTATTACTATTACACCCAAACCCCAGTAGTTGGTACATATTAACAGTAATGTTAGATGCATTTTGGCACAGCACAAATTAATTTACATTTGAATTGTTAATTTGTTGTGTTATAATATACTTATAAAATTTTATAAATGTGTTTACAGCACACATTAAAATTTCTAAAGTGTTTTGTTACAGTTGTAACTTGTAGCATATTTCTGATTCCTCATACATATTTCTGGTGGCATACACTAAATATTGAGGTAAACCACAGGTTTACATTCTGTCCCAATGTTCGCCTCTTCTCACTTTGTCACATGCTTTAACTTAAACTATGAAACCAATTATCAGTTCTGTGTTAAATTATTTATGTTTTCCTAGACCTAGAACTTCTCTTTCCTTCACAGAGCATGCATTTTATTAAGTCTGCCTTTACACAGTCATTACCAGGGATTTTCCTACACTTATATTAATGCAGCCTATATATGGAAATTATGTCTACTTGTGCAAAATGTTCACTCATTTTCATCCTCACAGAATCTGTAACTGTGCTGTCTTACAATTGGTCTTAAATACAAAAAATGCATTATTTGCCAAATATTACCTCAATATCTGCATAATCAATTTTATGCTCGTTAGATGTCTAATTATTTTGTACTCAATAGTTTGCCTAGCATGTAACATCATTCTGCATTTTAGCAATATATTTTACGCAGCTTTCCAGATTTCCTTGTACAATCCTTTTCTTCTTATGATAGTATCTTATGGTACTGTAGGTCACCATATTCTGGTAATCTCATGAAACAGTCCTGAGATACAAGACAAAAATTATAAAACACAAAAGATCAATTAATTGAGTGTATTTGTTATTGTAAGCGAATCAGTGTGTGTGTGTGTGTATGTGTGCGTGTGGTGCGCGTGCGTGTTTATGTGTGAAGTAGTTGAAACTGTTTGTTTTACATCATTAAAATGATTGAATTCATTACATATTGTATTCCTTAGTTACATCGAGAAAGCTATAATACCACAGAACATATTTCCTTCAATATTATAACTTAATTGCTGATAATATAAAAGTTACTTATAATATTTGTAATTATCTTTGGAAGCAGTAATTAACAATGATACATTTTAATTCGTATATATACTATTTCTACATATACATTTCTACTTATAGCATAGTAAAGTATGTTAATGCTGAATATACATTGCACGAATGTTCAATTATGTACCGGTATACTAATAAAAGTAACTTTTATTATGTTTCACTCGCTACTGGTATTGAAAACACTGTCATTAATTTATTACTTAAAATCATATTGTAAAATATTTTTATAGAGAACTTCGTACTGAGTATAGATTATACCAAGTATAGAGAACTTGATATAGAGGACTATATAATATTGTAAACTATATTTATGTCGAGAATCATATTCTCTCTCTCTCTCATACTCTCTCACTCTCTCTTGCGCTCCCCCTCTCGCTCTGTACCACACACGCTTTTTTTCTTTCCACAATTGCACTCCAACAATTTCCTCATCTCTCCTTACATTCTCCCACTCGCATACATTAGAGAATTATGTACAGAATAACAGTATAGATTTACCAAAGTACATTAAAGTGTTACAAAATATTACAAGCATAGAAAAATAGAAAAACAATCTATCATGTGAAAATGGTTATTATTTAATAATTACGTTGTTGTAAAAGTAATTTACCTAGAACTTAGTCTACACAGACTATCATAGTCTATTGTTAAATTATGTATGTATCAGTAGTTTCTCTCTCTCTCTCTCTCTCTCTCTCTCTCTCTCTCTCTCTCTCAAAGTCTTAAATACTAATATAAACCTCACTCTAACACGCGGATACGCCCACACACACGCACACACAAACACACCTACACGCAGGTACTACTCAAACACATGGACAAGCACAGAAACACAGACGCGAGCACCACACACACACACCGATAACACACACATACACAGAAACACACACCATACACCCGCACGCCGATACTTAGGTATACACATATACTGTATTCTCTGCCTTTTCCCCAAAGTGTAAATTTCGCTTAAAAAAATGATTTGTGTATGTGTGTGTTAGCGCGCGCGTTTGTATATTTGCGTGCGCGTGTGTTTGTTTTACTCAATTGATAACTTACAGGAACGTTGTGTGTGAATGGCTTTATTTATTGAACTTTGTATTAAAGTTGTAACCAATGAGTTCTGTAACGTTCAGTTACTTATTCTGCTGTTAAAAGGTAACGGCACTGCCGACTGCAGTAGTAATAGCATTCGCAGTAGTCGGTTCATTTTGTTGTACACTACAATGTGTTTTACTTAAACAGCGGTTCAAGAAAGGAATATTTTATATTGTACTATAATTCTGATGATTATGTTGCACTAAGTTACATATTTCTGTAATCCCCAAGACATAGTGCCATTAGACTTTGTTTTGGGGGCCTTACTTCTGCGGCTGACAAAATTAGCTTTAAGCTGTACTTTGCTACATACAAAGTAGTCACCCCGTTGTTTGCTATTCAATTCTTGTTTGTCTGCTTGGTAAATATATAAAATTTGAGTACGCTTTAACAACTCAGATACCGATTGGAGAACCTATATAAGTTATTCCAAATTAACGTTTTCCGTACATTTGTGGAAAGGAGTATTTTCTTTGCAGACATAAAATATTTTTTTGTACTTTATAAACAAAAAATATTATACTAATGCTATTATTTAAATATTTTACTTAAATAATATAGATATTTTACAAAACAGGTAAAATACATAAAGTGTATAAATTTTAAAGCATTAAGAAGATATCCTTGAGCTCAATGTTTTACGTGATGTTACAAAAAAAAAAAACTGAGCATATATAAAAACATTTTAATATTCAAAGTAGAATAGTTATTAAATTCATAATGTTTAACACTGTTGTACTCCGTTATGTCAGATCTTATCAACGGAAGAAGCTGCAGACGGTTTCAAAAGTTATCGGGACTTGCTGACCCTTATGACATATAACTTCCGCTTCCTTTCCCATATAATGTCAACTTCCTTGACAATGAGTTTTTGTCAGGGTTATCGACTCGGACGCTTTTAAGAAGCTGTATTTCTGAATTCTCACTGTCTGTATGTGGTAGCTTATATGGGTATTTTCTCTCAACCAAGACACCATTTGTTTAGATTAATGTTCAAAAACAATTACATTAATTGCAATTATAACAATTTAAAGAATATTCCACTATTAGATATTTTTATTGCTTATTATAAATAATCAAATTTAATTACCCTAATATTTTACGTTTGCCTATATTGTCGCCTACATTACCACCGCCCATTTAGGAGGATTTACGTTCATAAAATGTCCTCTAAGCGTGTTAAGAGCGCAGCGCAGGGTAAGTGAGACGGTGGGGCTTCAACCTCTCTAACTCCGGGTTACAGGACTGTTTCATGAGATTACCAGAATATGATGACCTACAATACTATAAGATATTATCATAGGAACAAAAGGATTGTACAAAGAAAGCTGGAACGCTGGATAAAATGTATTGTTAAAGTACAGAATGATGTTACATGCTAGGCAAACTATTGAGTACAAAATAATTAGACATCTAACGAGCATAAAATTGATTATGCAGATATTGAGGTAATATTTGACAAATAACGCATTTTCTGTTTTAAAGACCAATTGTGAGACAGCACAGTTACAGATTCCGTGAGAATAGAAATTAGTCAACTTTGGGCACAAGTAGTCGTGATTTCCATATACAGGCTGCATTAATATAAGTGTACGATAATCCCTGGTAATGACTGTGTAAAGGCAGACTTAATAAAATGCACGCTCTGTGAAGAAAAGAGAAGTTCTAGGTCTAGGAAAACATAGATAATTTAACAGAGAACTGATAATTGGTTTCATAGTTTAAGGTAAAGCATGTGGCAAGGTGAGAAGAGACAAACATTGGGACATTATGGAAACCTGTGGTTTACCTCAGCATTATTATGTCACCAGAAATATGGTAGTCACCAACAATTACTAGTAGTGTATGTCCCCAGAAATATGTATGAGGAATCATAAATATGCTGTAAGGCCCAACTGTAACAAAACACTTTAGAAATTTTAATGTGTGCTGTAAACACATTTATAAAATGTTATAAGTGTATATAATACATTCTACATTGTTTGTTTGTGGCTATTAGATACTAGCTACTTCTAACAGTAATATGTACTATTAAATAAGAAGATGTAAATTAAGTAATAATGACGATATAATGTTTACCTAGTATCATATACAGCAGTTTTATAAAACCGTAATAAAACCATGATAAAGTAAAATACAAATCTTTAAACACAAAGTAAAGTAATTTATATAACGAACTGTTAAATCAACAGTATCCACGATCAAAACAAATGGTCTTAATTAATACTAGTAACCATACTACACTCATCTAACTGGAATTATTATTACCTATTCATTTACTGTATATTTATTATAATTATTGATTATTTTTATTTACATTGTTAGTAAATACTCTTTTGATGTTTTGAAATATGGGGTACTATATGTAAACAAAAATTAATATATAAGTATTACCTCCTGTATTAATAAATTTGTATTAGATTACATGAGGTCAATTAGAAGATTGTATTATAACATTTGTATTTGAAGATTCTAGATCAATCGGATCTGTAATGTTATCCTATCTTGTATACTCCGCTGCCACTCCGTTACTTAGCTGAGAGGTTTAAGATTATGTAATATCCAATTTTATAGTAATAGCTGTAATTTCAAAAATGTACGTGAATATTTAATTTGACGGTAAACAAATATTGTAGTCATACTGTAGTCAATATAAATAACACTTTTATAATTCTATATACCACCTGTAACGTCAAGAAAGAAACAGGTGTAATGAAGTTCGCTTTTACTCGCTCATAAATTTTGATTTCTAAATTAGTCATATAGAAGGCTGTAACCCCTCTTTAACTTAGACTGGTAAAAAAAAATCATATTTTTTTGAAAATTTTTTTTGAAAAATTGTTTTTGAAAATTTTTTTTTGAAAAATTTTTTTTGAAAATTTTTTTTTTTTTTTGGAAAAAAAAGGGGCCACAAGATAATTAGAACTAGACCAAAGCCTAGAGAAGCTAAAAATGCGCTGGATCCAGTGAGACGGGACTTGCAATGAAAACTCATAAAATTTAACAATCAATAAAATCCCTTTTATTTTTCTATCTCCTTATTTAAAAATAATAACAACAAAATCAATAAATATAACATTGAGAATCTATTTTCCCCTTAAAACTGTTAATTAAAATAATTTATTCTCTTTAAATAATGTCACCTGAAAATTATTAACACATATAAAATTTATTTGCTATCTTCTCTTTAAATGAATTAAAAATTAATTGAGATAAAATTTATATCCATCTTGATAAGGTTAATTAGAATAAATTAATTCTCTTACCAAAATATCAATTAAAAATCAATAGAGACAAATCTATATACTCTTTATTAAAGTTAATTAAAATAAAATAATTCTCTTTAGGAAAATATTAATTTAAAAGTAATAGAGATAGAATTAATTAATTGTCATCAAAAAATTAAATGTATATATATCTATATAACCCTATGGTTTATCTTTTCTTTTTATCAGCCCTATATCTAACTCCCCCAAAAATACACCCAGATGTACAATACATATAGAACCCCACAAAAATACACACACGAATATACAATACATTTACATGTTCCACAATACAGGACAATTATTACATAGATCTCTTGCCACACCTTTTTCTACCCCCACGAGGTATATCATTAATTATTTCATGAAAATCCATGTTAGGTTTATAATTCTTAATGTGTGCATAACACATTACACGTGTATCTGAGTATATATGCAACACCAGTAGTCCCCAGGACATAATAAATTCAAAATTTGGCCAAGTGCCTAATACTGTTATAAAATACGGCCACACTGGGCACTTATACTGGGAGAAATAAAATTTAGAATACAGAGAACAATCCAGTGATCATAATTAATTAATAGAATTTATATATTGAGAAATATTTTTAAGTTTTGAAAATAGTAATGTGTCATGAACCTTATAACCCTTTTAAAAGTAATTTTGGCCCAGAGACCGACATGTTGATGGGCAAGTCAGTGCATAATTCAACCTGTCTCAACAGCATGTTTAACACTGCATGAACATGCACCTATTCAGGATTAAACTTGTGACTCTACTTAACTACCACAGAAACTTCTATCCCTATATAATGCAAACTGAATTTAAAAATGAGAAATTAATATATAAAATGAACACTAAATTGAAACAGAGAAATTACAAGTTGATTGAATGACTTAGAAGCAGTGATGAAACCCTTATACTGAAAATAAGAAGGAATTGCACGTTTGAAAGGTGAGCTGCCAAAGATACATGTCAGCCTCTGAGCTGACAGATTATACAAACAAATTAATAAAATTCACAAAAGATTTCCCTCCCAGTTCACGCATTATTCTGTCCCGTTAATCGGGGATCCAATTAAAATGTTTAAAAACTCAAAGTCATGTTGTTGAATGATTGAATTGGTTCACTGGCTTTTGAGTTACATCACCAAGTGTAAAGAATTTTATATATGGATTGAGTTCACCTTATTTTTTCCTTTCCATGGGTGTGAAGAGGTGATCATCTGGCTTTCATGAGAGGGTGTTTGTGTTAGCCATCGCCATCCTGCTCCGGCAGATGAAGAGAGAGAGAGAGAGAATCTAGGTGTTACATGTTTAGGTGCAGGGGCTGTTCCTCGCCTTAATCGGGGAACCCTGATCATACAATATATTATCAGCCAGAGTACACAAAACAATTCCCCCAGAAACTTCACACACACCCAAAACCCATATATAAAAATTAACACAGCTTTAGGGCTATTTAGAAAATGATATTTGACACACTTGACAAGGTTATATGGCCAACAGGCCCTATTTGAAAACATTAGTTCTGTTGAATTTTATAATAATAACTTCACCCATGCGGGTTAACATGATTGAATTTTGATTAGCTAATTATTCGGCTTGTTACACTTTTAATAAAATTTATACATAGTCTGAATATTTTGTGCCACGTGGTCCGAAAAGTTACTTGATTACAATCGTATCTACTCTTATTAAATTAATACCTTTTGGCAATTACATTCTTCTCAATTGGTGCCTTAGTAAGCTTTCTGATATTAATAAAGTGTTACTATAATTACTAGAAAAAGGTTGCATGTAACTTACTCTGAATTACGCATTGCACACTTACCACGAGGCAGCGCAATAAGGTAATCAGATTACATCCATGTCTGTATGATTTAAACCAATACTTTTTGCATTGATATGACTCTCAATTTTAGTGCCTTAGTTAAGGCATGTGAATTTAATATAGTATTACTATGTTTAAAATAAATTACCTTTAAATTACGTATTGCACAATCGCCACGAGGTAACGTAAAATTGGTTATCTGCTTCACTTACTGTGGCCTATTAAACAATTTTCATTAGTAAAACTTTAAATAGATAATTATATAATAATAATGCCGCAACTTACCGCAGTTCTGTGTAGATTTAGCTTGCCATAGGTGGAAGGATGGTACAACCAATATTCTTCTCTACCGGAGTAGAAAATGCGCAGCTAACAGCACGGCGTTCAGCGAGAGACCGAGATTGCAGAAAACGTTATTTCCGCTTGGAACTCGCAAACCGAGGCTCTCGCTAGAGGGCAGCACCAATCAAGCCTCGCTCTTAATTATAATTCAGGCAGCAGTATTGCTTATCTCCACTGCTAGGGTGCAGCACTAATCGAGCCGCTTTAAATACCGTACTGCATTTAACGTTTATTCCTGACGTTAGATACTGAATAATCGCCGATCTATATTAGAACGGCACAAGGCATTGTATAAAATATTCTATGTCAACATTTTTCAACTGACCGTCCTTGGTATTTGTCTACTACAACTTATAAAATTGCTTTATTAATGTTTACCAGATCTGTCGTATGTTCAAATTTATGAACTTGTCTTATGATTGATCACTAAATCCATTGTTTTCTTAACACACTTTGATAACACCGTCTATTAGGTATGTTACATACGTATTATATTACATAAAACTTACATCGTTAAACAAATAAATTTTGAGAATGTGTTTTATAAAGACAACTTGTTTTAATTAGTATTGATGTAAAAAATCAACTTAAAAAAAGAAATATTTTAGGATGATTTTTTCTTAATAAATTTGCACAAAAGGTAAAACAATATTTCCGAAAGTTTCTTTTCATTTGTATACGTTTAGTTTTATTTGTTTTACACTTGGAGAACAGAACACATTTACTCAGTGAGTATAATCTAGTGAGTGTAATATTAGCAAAAGGGAATGTGTGTATAGGCAAATATTAAATAAAACGTATGTTCTTTAAAATTTTTGTGTAAGCTGTTTTTATCTAAATAATTGATAACTCACAAATAGCCTCAATTTTTAAGGATATAGTTTTCAGTAGTTCATTCTTATATAAAAGCGTTAATTGTCTTAATGATTCAAACTATATAAATATGCGAATTCTACATTGAAAATATGCAAATATAGAAAATTGACAAAATACGTGTAGCCACTGGGTGCACTTGATTTTCAACTCAGGATCAAATAATGAGACAGATGTTTTATGTAAGTATTGTGTTACAAAGAAAATGTGCCTAAAGTTTACATCACGTTGAACATCTATTTTTTAAATACAGTAGTCTTCTGCTCAGGAGGGGCGCTTTGTACTGAACTTACGTTATTTTTAAGGTGCACATCAATTTTTATTTTATGTAATCCCAGTTTTACAGTAGTACAGTAGACATGGGAAGACAGTAGTACAGGTGTAATATAGACAATGTAATATGAAATTCGCTTATATGTTTTAACAACAGACATTAGGATGTGATCAGCAAAATTTATGTATATCCAACTTAGCAGCTTCTGTGTATATAATTACAGATTCTTACTAATGCATAACTGGTATAAAGCCTGTAACAAATAGAGACAGTATTACCATAAGCCGACATGTGCATTAGCTATTTAATTACTGTCATTTATAATATATCATACATTAATAAGACTGTAAATTGATTATAGCAGTTAGCTTTTAAAGTAAACGAGCATCAAGAATTAAGAAATTTATAAATTAAGGCCAAACGAAGTTGTTCAATTAACATTTACAGTTACTTGAGTTTTGCCTTCCCAGCTGCAAGCTTTCCCACTGCTCTGTGAACAGCAGATGGTACAATTCCCATATGCATTTCAAATAAGCAACATTGACACAGATATACAGAGTTTCAGCAAAAAATACTGTCGTAGAGTTTTCAAATGGCTTACGTTTGTAATTAATTTTCTCAGCTATATGTAAAATTCCCATAAATTATTAAATATAAAAGAGAATATCCTTCTCTCTCCAACTTTTTTCGTCTTTGTTTTCTGCACGCTTTAAATTGTACGTTTCATGCCTTCCGCAAAGTACATAAAACAAATTCACTCAACTGTTTTAATAGCGCTCTTTTCAAAACTTCATTTTAATTTGTTACTAGATTTTAAACATAATACTCCCATACCATTTAAGACTGTAGAACTTAAAGTAATAAAAAAGTTAGTATAATCAATAGGTAAACAGTCTATTCATTTCTTTCCATACTTTCTTAATAGGTACCACAAAAAAATTAAAATCCTTCTTCAAATACAATACTATATATAGGCGGTTTTTTTTTTCATTGTCTACAAGACGAATTATTGCATGACTATACGACTGATTTTATCACAATTTTATGTGACTTAGAACGACTTATTTTAAATGTGCTTTTATGACTGTGGTAAATTGTCCTTGAAATGATAATTACGAACATTCATTATCCTGCGTAGTTTTGAAGTGCAAAGAGCGTGTAACGATTACGTTCACATATAAACCGTACCGGTATGTCGAGTTCCTAATTTTGTAGCATAGCGTTTTATATAACTCTATTTTAAATATTACGTCAGACTTGAGATTATATTACCTAGTTACTTCCGTCCAGTGCTGCCTGTGACAAAGGCAGAGGTCACTATCTTGTTGACATTCTTACACACGATTATTCACCCACAAACATTTCCTCATACATACTGCCTGAAACTAGAAACACCCATTATGCTATAGCGTGTCTCAACTCCTTTCAGATCGTGCAATGGTACTATGACCACATGGTAAGTTTCCAAAAACAGTGTTATGTAAGTAATAATTCTTATAAACTTTATTAACGCAGAGCAG
The DNA here is from genome assembly GCA_034769895.1 of Magicicada septendecula. Classification (NCBI taxonomy): domain Eukaryota; kingdom Metazoa; phylum Arthropoda; class Insecta; order Hemiptera; family Cicadidae; genus Magicicada; species Magicicada septendecula. The sequence continues at coordinate 476,491,412 of CM068373.1, forward strand.
TTGTCTTTATCATCGTCTTAACACGCGTCAGAATACTATTTTCCGGATCGTCTCCTGGCAATTAGGAAGGTAAAGAACAGTCCATAAAGGAAGTTGGTGTAGACTTTAGGACCAAATGATGTTCCCTTGGCCAACACCCTCAGGGACCAGCTTTCAATCACAGGTGTAAACAGTAATAATTAATTACAAAACGTTATTAAAAGGGTGTAATTACGATTATATTACAATCGTAATATATTACTATTTAATTACTATTAAATTATTAATTACTCGTATTACTATCAACTATGGCCTCGAACTTACCTTTCCACATTTTAACAAATTATTTATAGTTATATAGCCTTCCGTTGTACACAAGTTATTGCAATTTTCCCACACACTACTCATTCATTTCATTCACTTCTTCAGTTGCAATTCATTTCAAATTATCAGGGATTTTGACGATTTAATGGAATAGACTTAACTGGGCGTAATTGGGTTACATTAAAGTAGTTAACGTAATCTATGAAATTATTACTTTAAAAAAATTAAATTACAACTTATAATTTAGCAAGTCATTGGTACCACAAAAGTAAATATGTGGTGAAAAGGACAAAACAATCGTTTATAGCAATACAAAATTTGTAACAAAATCTTTTTTCTCGTGTACCGAAGTTAATCGATATTATTTTCTTCAGTTTATCTTTTACATAAGTTATGAAAAGTACGCGACGACTGCACATCACAGTAAATCAATACTACACCTCTCTTAAAACAAAACTTGATGCCTACTCAGTATATATGGCATATATTACCCATCGATCTTTGTGTGAGTGTACAACTCCTGGTGTCTCGGGATCATACAAACCAGTGTCTTCTGTTGTTCCAGTCACTATATTGCAAGCCTCGTTACTCAATCTCATCGAGTAGGCCTACGTCCTGTTTCGATGATCTTCTGTGACTATCACGTTTCTGTCGGCTAGATAAAACCCAGTTTAGCAACTTTTGGGTTAACGATCATTAGCCATCTGTTGCATATGACCAAACCGTACAATGGGCTTCACATTTATGGTGTCTAAAATTGAGTTGTCAAAATGAATTTGTTTCCTGATATCTTTATTTTTAATGCACTTGAGTCTAGACCCCTCAAAAGAACTTCTCCAAAATTCTATGTTCACTGCTATAAGTATTTAAATTTTCCTTTCATTAGTTTCAAAATTACAGTGCTATAGGTAACTCTAATATATAATATTGTTGAGAAAACCATCTTTGTAATTTTTCAGGCATTTTCTATATTTTCAAAATTGTAATTTGCCGTTATTTTATCGTAGTTGGTAAATTCTACTTACTGAAACACCTCACTACACTGGACAGAAATTATAATTTTACGGTTCACTAGTCAATTCATTTCCTTTCTGACAAATAGGTCTTAATCCATGGGATACTAGTTATTATCGTAGGAAATTTCCAGAAGCCTGCAATTAAATTGTTCCAAATATAAATACGTTTGATGAGAATTTGAAAAAATGTTTAATACAGTCTTGCAAAAACGTCGTATGCATTTGTAATTTCCATAAACAAATATTCTCCCTCCATTACATTATTCTCCCTCCCCAAAGTTTATATAATAAAAATGTTCAATGACAAACTTTTATAAAATGTTTACTAAATTTGGCAAATAAAATTTTAAACAATCTTCTTTTTACGATTACCAGAACAAAGGAAATAGTACATTTGTAATGCATGAATTCAAATTAAATTTTATATTATTGTGAAGTGCTATGGAGTATACACTGTTATGGTATTTAGCGTATATCGAGTTTTTTTCTGATATTACCCAGTAACTATAATTCAGACACATATTAAAATTGTTTAGCGGTGAACGGTAAAATTGAATGAAAATAATTTAGCGTCTGCTACGTCATATTATGTTTGAACATATCTTGAACATAAGATCCAACTATAGCTGACAAGTTAAAAAATTCTATTACCTCAGTTGTACCAAACAGATTAGGAGAAAATTTGCCTAAGTCTGTTCTTCTTAAGAAATAAGCAGCTAATATCACCAGTATAATATGACATCAGCTGGCCTCTACACTTTTGTATTACACTGGGCAAGAAGTATCGACCAATTTTTTCTCGCTTAATTAATTTACAAACGATAAAATTATATTTGTAATCATCTTTTTTCTGCTCCAATATTTTTGATAATAGCCCACTCATTTAATCTATAACGGTTTCACATTCATTGTCTGCAAATGTTTACCTGTTACTCTACAAGCTGTATGCAAATACTGGAATGTTAAACATTTTTCCCAGCGGCAAGCCACTCAATTGTAATACGAGTCATAATATAATTGCTCTGCTAACATAGCTGAACAACTTCAGTTCAGATAAGCTGAGGTATTGTTTAACTTTCTTGTAAACGGAAAATACAAAACGTTTATTAAGTAGATCTGATGTTATATGTCTGCAATAATATCTCAAAATTAACTGATAAAAACTGTATAAGTAGGAACAGTGTTAGTTGGAAATATTTATTAATTTCATTTTACTCTGAAGTAACTAATTATTTTTAACGTAGTATATCTACTATATTAATGTACACATTAGCATAATTAGCTTGTGTACGTCCAGATCATATTTATTCTAACAAAGGGAATTGTTATTCAAACATTGTGTATTCAACCAAACTGAAAATATAAATAAGGCATTGCAATACACATAAAAAAAATTTAAAAATAAATATAAAATCAAATTTTTTTCTAATCATCTAAAGTAATAAAATACATCTAAAATTATCTACAAAAACTAAAAACTATACTTTCAAGTTACCAACCTTCCATGCAGTAACGTCTTATCATTTAAACTAGTACAATAACAATTAAAATCAAAAAGTTATTATTTTCTTATTCTTTACGTTTCTACGCTTTACCCCTAAGCTTTAAGTAACCATAAGTAGTACATAGACGCAGAAGTCCGCCTATGTTGGTAGAAGGTATGTTTGTTTGTTTTAACAAATATAAGAGTGATACACAGTAATTTAATAAACAAATCAATATTCTATTCCTTGTTTACGTTTTTTCGAATAAACTACAAATATCATATGCAGCCTTGTGTAAAAAGTATAACATCGTACAGAGCAGTGCGTTTGCTATTGTGTCTCTCCTATTTCTGACAGTATCAAGTACCGTCATACAATCGCCGTAGCGAAAAAGCTTAATAAAAAAAAAAAAACTGATATGATCCAGAATATTTTTCAAGCTAAGGGCATAGAAAATCTTAAAACCAGTTCTTACCAGTCCACTTGTACCATTTGTAAAGTGAGCATGACTAACATTAAGATTTAAGTAAACAAATATTATTTTATTCTTGAGAATCGCAACTTTTTGCTGAAGTACAATGCTATGGAGGGGAAAAAGTAATGTAAGACTAAAGGTTACAAAAGGAATAATTCTTTGAAAGTATTTCGCCGTTTACTATTTATTTGTGTTGAATAGAATTCTTGCAGGAAACGGTTTACACATTACATGCAACGGGTCATTACGTATCTTTTTTCGTGGCTGCCTTAAGGGTTTTGATTCTATTTAGCCAAAATTTTAGAAATAAAATTTTGAAATTTATCCTTTGATCCAGGATTAAATATTACCACTCCTACGGTCACCATTCACAAGCGATCACTTGCAAATTTTTCCCATATATTTAGCTCTTTAAATCTTGTCTAATAAACGTTCATAACGGAGTCTGCCTTACTCTAATCTGTTTATATGGTCGACCCATTTTGACACATTTCAATTTTTTTGTCGATGACATAGAATATCGAATTATGATCTTAACCTATGTTCCTAAGACAAAGTTCCTAAGCTTGTCTGTTATCACACATCTTTTTAAATGTAAAAAGTCTTATCTCTAATGATTAATGATCTGTCCGATTAATTTCCGAGACTCTAAAAACACAAGTTTTTACAGCCATAACTTTTTAAAAATTTCATCTCTGTTTCAACTGTCTTAACTTATTAGTACTTTTAATAGTTTTACAATTCGCTTGAAAATTGTTTAACATGCCGATGTCTTTATCAAATTCAAACAAAACCTCACATCCAGCTGTACAAATTTAGTGATTTGTTCTAGTAATATCTCGTTCATTAATACATGTGATGTAGAATATTCTCTTCTAAAAGCAAACGTTTTAGGTTTTATTGATGGTTTTATGGAAATATTTAAAATGTTTCAGTACCATGATAATTAAGTTTATAAACAGCCTCTCTAAACAGTCTCTCGTCTTTATACCACTGTGTAGGTACATATGTATATGAAAGTGCTCAACATGGCTTTTTGTACTTAATCCACATTTTTATACCTCGCTTCTACTTTTGTAATCTAACAATTGTAATTTGTCTTAAAAGTAGATTTCGGTTTAACAATGGGCTTGTGGTTAGAATAATGAGCTGACTGGAAAAATAAATAGTGTTTTTATTTCTGCCGGAACAGACTTCTTTTAACTACTTGGAATGTATTCTACTAACAAAAAAATATTATATGTGTTCTCAGTTTACATTTTATTATTTTATAATGTTTTGCTTAAATATTTACTTATATGTTTATTAATATACTCACATAATACGGATTATACAATTGAAGGTATGTAGTAAAATATGCTAAATGTCTAAATTACATCACTAAATTATTGCCAATCAATTAATGCGTTTTTAATTTTTACGTTACTCGTCGAAAAATAATCGCTTATTATTATGCAGTTCGCCGGAAGGTTCCTAAGATCAACTGAGGTACGTAGGCGCGTTTAAATTGGAAGCCGCGCTGCTCCAGCTGGAGCTAACGTAGGATATGCGACAACAAGGAAAACACTCTACAGTGTTATTATACTTAATGCTTTTGAATTTGTGAATGTTGAGCTGAAAAAAAATACTAGTACAACCAGTCAGAAAAAAGTTGTAACACGTTGACCGGAGCAGTTTCCAAATGCAAACTGCTTACTTTATGACTGGTTGTTTACATCACACAGACACACCTCTGCTGCCTGTGTTTACTTTCCGTGCGGTCGCGGGGCGTAGTATGCAGGGTAGGCAAAGTATGCTACGACGGTCTACTGATCGTCGTGTGGTACAGTGCAAAACAAAATACAAGACACCAATAAGGCCACTAAAAGAAACTTTAATTGTCACAATTAACAGTTTTAAACCAACAAGCGGTGTGGTCAAGCGGAAGAACGAGCAGAGGAAATACCAACATGCGTTAACGAGGTTGTTCCAGACTCACTGGTCCGCGTGCACTTTGTTCAAGGCCGCAAGCAATTATACTCTAGTGTTTTATAATATTGTTGACGCGTATTATGGATTATTTTGGAATCTTAGCGGGGTATAAGTATAAGCATTCAGCTTAATTTCAATTTTATTGGCGATTTATTCCAGTCAGTTTCGAAGTATTGTGGCGAAGTGTTATGTGTTTTATAATTGTGCGGGTCTCTATTAGTTGGCATTATTATTTGTGCGGACAGATTAACTTGATTTGATGTACAAGAATAATCTTGTTAAATAACGTGTTGTTTAAAAACTGTTAATTGTGATAATTAAAGTCTTACTGACTTTATTGGTGTATTGTATTTTTTTTTTAATGTACCGTACAACGATCAGTAGACAGTCGTAACATTGGGTCACAAGTGCGTCAGACACGTTAACAGTGGGCACTTTGTGCACGACGGAAGTAATTTGTAATTAATCTGTAAACGATGAATGCCGGTCAGATCATGGAAGCTTTCAAAGCGCTGCTACGACAGGAGGCGAAAGAAGCAGAAAAACGACAGGATAAAAAACGCAGACAGGAAAGAAAAGAGGCTGAAGAACGTCAGGAAGCACTGATGCTCGAGTCGGAAGAACAGCAAGACTAGAAACGTAAGAAGGAAGCGGATAAAACAGAAGATCTTTTTGAAGCTATGCAAAAACAGTTGCAAGGACATACTACTGCAGAGTCGGGTCTTCTACGTGGTGACTTAGGTGAGGCACGCTGTGATCTGAATGGTCAAAGGATAAGATTGTCTACAGTAGACATACCTCTATCAAATATAGACCAAACAATATTAGAAAAAATATCTGCAAGAATCTGGAAGATTCAATTAAAAACATAAGATAACAATTTAAAAATGAAGTCAAGCAGTTCATGAAGACACAACCAAAACAAATTTCTGAACAGACTGTACCAATGATAAAGGCATACAACACAATAGAGAACGTCACCTTGCCTGCGGTTGGGACAGTTCGTGTGAAAGCTCCAAACTTTGTCGGAAGCAGTCACTGGGCGACGAATATACGCCGATTTGAAGCTGTTGCATGCGCAAATAATTGGACAGGTAAAGAGAAGGCTGTTTCACTCGTTTTCGCTTTAGAAGCACCTGCCGCAGAGTTACTACAGGATGTGCCACCTGACAGCCAGAATGTCTATGAATAATTTTAAAGCTCTAGAATTACGGTATGGTGATAAACATTTACGAGATGTGTACTACGCTCAGTTGAGAACAAGACGACAACGTTCTTGGGAGAGTCTTTAAGAGTTTGAAGCAAGTATCGACAAACTGATTAGATTAGACTATCCTGAAACACCAGAAGATTTTCGAATAAGTTTTGGGGTACAGATATTTATTGATGGCATCAGAGACTGTGAGATTCAGCGAGTGTTACGAATGAAAAGCTAAACAGTAGATCGTGCTGAATATTAAATAATTCACTACTCAGTCACTGCAAAACTAGATGTAGTAATTTGTTTAAAATGGCATTTGTTGTTTTTTATTGGTTTTTCAGAATATTCAAATGGTACCAATTTGGTGACTTTTATTTCTTGTTGCGTTAACGCGTATTGAAAAATTTAATATTAGTAATGCGGTTGTAATAAAATTGGGCTGCTTAAAATCGTGTTAATAAACATGGAATGTATCGATTTATGACCTTCCATAATTTATTACTCTGTTACGAAATCATTATATGTGCGGCAATCCTAACAATACACCTTTGTGTGTATGTGTAGTAGTGCTTACGTGTGTTTGCGTATGTTTACAGGCGTGCTATGTACATTATAAACATTCTTGGGTAGAGAGACATACCAGTGTACGCAGAAAATATTTTAAACCAGTTAAAAAATGTATATGAGCAATACCTTGATTCTCTTCATTAACATATTTTTATTGTAATCGTACTGTAAGTGTAAATCACTGACCACTTCAAAGTAAATTTAAAACGTTACGTTAAAAGATAAAATATATGTAATGAACATATTTAACAAAAGAGAGACATTAGAACATTATAATATTATTCATTGTCCCCATATTACCAGTTAGCTGTTAAACAAACAGGCATAAAATTCCACAATATTCCAATTATAAAACACATCAAAACTATGAATTCCGTTGTAGTCGTATACTAAATACTTTCATATCAGTTTTATTAGGCTTAGAATATAAAGTAAAAGTTAAAGATGATAAACAGCTGGGAGTAAGCTGTAAGATTATTCAACAAATTTTAAAGCACATGAATTATTTTGTTAACTATAAGGTTAGCAGCAATCTAATTAAATATTTTTAACAAAAAAATGTTAACACATAATTATTTTCATAGACATAAGTGAATTTACTTTTCATATCTGAAGTATAACAGACACAGAAATGTAGAGTTTAATTTCCACTTTATATTCATTATGTAATTCTAACCTGCTGCGGGCACAAATTTAATTAACTTTACACTTTCACTGATTATCTTTTTCCTTTTCATTATTTTTGTAACAAATGCTTTTCACGATGTTTTTCTTTCTTATTACATTTGTGCAAATAAAAGTAACTTTTCAATATGCCGACTATAATTATTATACTAGAGTGAATAGTAAATATTTGCAATAGAAAGTATAAAAGTATAAAAATTACTTTTTTAGTTTTTGAGGTTATTTTAAATAGAGGTTTTTATTCGTTCTTGTATAGAAATTTTTAATAGTACTTTATATTAATATATTTGTTTATAGTAAATTATATTCTGAACACATAAGTCTAAGAAAGTTTAATATGGTAAATTTCATTCGATAAAATTTTTATGTTTACTGTACTTTATATCATATAAATTGTAATTTATGAAGCAGTGTACATACAAAATTGGATAGATATCACAATATAGAAAGAACAACTTTTTTGGTAAAGTACTGTTCATAAATAGTAGTACTAATTACATATTAGTATGTTATGTAATATGCGCAGAATGGTACACATTTTCAAAAATATAATAGATTGATAGACCCATGACTGGCAGGCAAGCTAGTTGAAAGACAAGTGGTTCAAACCAATCTCAATAGAAAAGTGAGAATTAATTATAAGTTTTATATTAAGTTATCTAAGCTTATCAAAAATATAATAGATTGATATACCCATGACTGGCAGGCAAGCTAGTTAAAACACAAGTGATTCAAAACAATCTCATTAGACACTTGAGAATTAAGTATGAGTTTTATACTAAATTACCTACAGCTCGCAATACACATTCAATTTAGGACATTTCCTTATTGATGCTTGTTTAAAACAATATTAAATCTAATTAATCTACAATAAGTAATTGATAAAGTTGTACATTCCTCAAAGTGTAAATTTACGTGTTACTCTTTTGCTATTAACAATATTAAAAGTAATGTTAGTTTTATGATAGATTTGGTGATAAACATTTGCAAATGTGTACTGTGTTTAGCTAAAAGCGAAGCGTCAGCATTCCAGGGAGAGTCGTCAATAGTTAGAAACAAGTATCGACTGACTAATTGTACTGCCTTATCCAGAAGCACCAGAAGATTTTTGAATGAGGTTTGCAATGCAGACTTCTATTAATGGCGTCAGAGATTATGAACTTTAGCGAGTGTTATGTATAGCAAAACATCGAAATATCACAGAAGCTCTTGTTCATGCCCTCGAGTTTGAAGCTGCCAAATCAGCGTCCCGTTACCTTAATTGAGTTTACGTCATCATACTGTACACAGAAAATTCCAGTATCACGTCATCGTCGTAAAGGGCGCAGAAAACAAATGTTACCAGACAAATAACTCCGTTAGTCAAGAGCGTCACAACGATTCGAACAAAGGGAAAAGACAGAAGAACGAAGTGTTACAACTGTCGAATACGTAATCGTCTATAAGCACATTGTTGGGAGAATAAAATACAGAGTAAGGCCTGATCTCACAGATTAGATAAATACGGTTCCAGAACAGCACAGAGTTTCCACGCTTTATAAGACCAGTGGAAAGTTGTTTACTGATGGGTTGTTCAAGGTAAACCAACATCATTTACAGTTTACATGGTCCTACAGTCATTGTGCGCCCTGATTTAGTCAGCCATCACCAACCTGATTTTAGCCCTTGTACCACACAAACTGTGACTGGGTGCCCCGTCAAAGTCTTAGGTAGACGTATGTGTACTGATGGGTCTCCTCGAACTTAGCAACCAATTGGTCGTTGCTGACTTTACCGATGGAGTGATTCTTGTCACGATTATTATGAATGGCTACGGGTTCATCGTGGACTTAAAAGAGAATGTCCTCAAAGTTGACCAAGAGACGATAACGTTTCCCAGTGTTGAAATGACAGGATGAATCAAGTATTCTATCAAACAAGTGACGGTGCCCGAAAAGCAGCCAATAGGCGCGGGAGAAAAGGAACCCTTGGGTTTGGATGCGGACACGGAAGAACAATTAATAAAGACCAATTTTTATGGCAACCAAAGAGCTGACTGGAAAAAATACTATCACCGTCAGGGAATGCTCTTGCTTGTTGTTGAGTTCAAGGAAGCTCTGAAGAAAACGTTAATCAAGAGGTAGTTGACGAGAACCAAACTGACTGGAAAGACACTTACACTGTGAAAAACGGAATCGTTGGTGTTCTTCAAGATCTCCCACCTAGACCGCTTGGCCAAGTAATACTCAACATTTAAGGACAAAGACGCTTAGGGGAAGGACAGTGCTACACTGAGGAAGTAGATAGTACCGCATGGCAGAATGCCTACGTGATTCTCGGCGTGTCGGGGCACGTCAGGTTGTTACTGTAACGTATTGCCGCGTTACAAATCCAGGGAACCCATCTTAACTGACCTCTGCCAGTTACATGGGCTGCCTACGTTGTAACGAACTGTATTAAAGTCAAGTAGTTTGAACAAGTTACTCACTATCACTGTAAGGAAACAAGGGAAGGTATTTTACTGATTTATGCACTCATTTTCATGTGTAACAAGACGACTTCTCTTTATTTAACAACAGTTGCTGACAGATCCCATGACATCATTATTTAAACTAAAATATTTAAATGCTTTTCATAAAACTTTGGGATCAAATTGATTATATATTCTTATACCTCGGATCCGAGTTTACTTTCTGTATATTTCTAGTAAAGACTTCTAATTATTTTCAGTTCACTTTAGAAGCTTGCAAGACTTCTTTAACCATTTGAAGAATGGTACTATTACTTGGAACGATAATAAGTTACATTAACATTTAAAGCGTTACAACGTATGATAATTGAATTTTTACAGTGAACTCTTAGATTTTCTCATTATAATGTTTACATAAAATTAATCGTCTTTGAAAAGTCTCTTTTAGAAGTGAGTAGTGTAACAAATATGATTAACTCTCGATAGCAGGGCTATCGAGTCACCTTTACAATTGAATGTAGAAACCTCGTCCTGGGGTGTCCGTATTGGGAATCCTTGTAGTCGGCGTGATCATCTGGGTCGTGTCTTCGGCAAGAATAGGTCGGATGTTCACAGAGGAGATTGAAGCTTCTTTGGTGTAAGTATATGTAGATTCTCGGATGTCCTAAGCAACGTCTTAAGCATGGTATACGTGTCTTTATGAAGTTTCTGCAGAGCACATCTTCAGGAGTGATGTTGTAACTGGAGTTACCTCTTGAAGGGAGTCGTCATCTTGCTTACCACATATTTATGTTATTGATACATGACACACGCTTTCCACTTTTAGCAGTGGTAGTTAATATACTACATTTAAATAAAACAAACAATTTAAAAACATTTTGGTAGAGCTTTCGCTCGTACGTCTGTACTGTGTGAAGGCAACATAGCGAGAGACTTTCTGCTCGCTTCAACTGGTATTTAACAAAGGAGAGGGGCAACTACTCCGCGACAATATAGTCCCTATTTTTATTTAAGTTAACATTCTTATTACCAAAAACTATACCTTAATTATACATATATAATTTAAGTGAGTTATTTTAACGACTATTTGTGTCTTCAGATTTCTAATTATAAATATTATGATTTTTATATCTTCTTAAATTACAGACGACTCGATAAACACGTCGAGTCCGGAATTAACAGGTCACCGCATGATGACAAGCAAAGGGTAAATTATGATAATAATAACTTTTTTACAATACGCCCTTTTTATTAGTGTTTCTTTGGATCTCTTAATTACTTCTCATTCTCATACTGAGTAAATACAGGGGTTTTAGGTATTATAGTGAGATTTAAAATTACTTAATCGCTCGCAAACTTAATTTTTTTTATTTACGATTACAGTTAGAATTTAAATCGTCACATTACAGTCGCTTGGAATTCATTCAGTTCGGCAGAAGTACGTAACTGTGGACAGTTATAGGTTACGCGAGTCGCCGATGCACCTTCAACACGTATACTCTACTACTCTATCAGCATCCCGCCCCATACAAGGCGAAGGAGATATACATACTAGACTTCAAATTTTTCAGTTCCTTACTGATTTGTGCAAAACTGTATGAGGTGACATTTACATTGTTTGACAAATTTAACGTGAATTCTGGTGTAAGAGTAATTTGTTTATTTATAACTGCTGTTTGTGTCTCATTCGAGTTTTTAATTAGCGACTCCAGTGATGTCAGATATTTTGTCTCCACGCACGCACGATGACCCGATGTGACCACTTACACATGCATATCCGGTACTACAGTCCAGGATGGACTTTCACCTCGCTAATCATCCGCCTCCAGGAAGTCCGATCATGTGCTCTGGTCTTCCACGAGCCGACACCCATCCTAGTCAGGTCTTCTTCCACATCGTTGTCTTGGCCTCCCTGGTCTTCTACGGCAATCTGTGTGTCCATTCATTATCCTTTTGGGTAGTCTTTGGTTGTCTACATTTTTTCTACACGTCCTATCCATCTGATTTCTCTGGCTTTTATAAATCGGACGATATCTTCCTGTTGTAGAATGTAGTCTATTTCTTGATTAGATCTGACCCTCCATTCACCATTAAAATATACTGGTCCAAACATTCTTGTAATAATTTTTCTTTCAAAAGTCGTCAGAGTCTTCTCATCAACTGCGATTAATGTCCTTATCCGGTGTGACCATCTTAACAATATGTTTGACCAGCAAAAGGAACCGAACGTAACAAAAATCCATTTTATGCATGGCGTGTACTTCCCAGTATTTTCGCTTAAAACTGAACAATCTTTAACACATATGTGGACAAAATTTATTTTATGAGTCCGTGTATATAATTTTAATCAGCAACTTTTGGTAGTCATGTGTCAATGTATATTACTACATATAGTCTATAATTCTGGGTTCCAACATTAACCAAGTTGAATTAAATTAGCGACCCTTTACGAAGTATGTACGCATTAATTTTTCAATAGAACCTACAGTATTTCCTCCATAATATTTAAACAACTCCTTTTATACTTCTTTTACATTATACTTACTCAGAATAAAGCAAAAGGAAAAGTATGCACATTCTCTGAAATACTTAATATTATAATATTCAACATATAGCAACAGAAAATTATAGCTACACACACACACACACACACACACACACACACACACACACACCAAAAGCATTTATTTATTTGATACTAATGTAAAGTTTTGTTTAAATATTTGTATTATTTTGGTTTATGTTTTGAATTTCGTTGAATATATTTGGCAAAAATTGTCGTAGTTAAAATATTTTGTAATGTAAATTTTGTTTGTTTATTCAGTTAGTATGTGTATATATATTTGATCATTGCAAATATTTTTATATTTTTATTTAGATATGTCTTTTTTTTGTAACGCAAAAATATTAAGTGTTACAAAACCGTAAAATTATTCAACATAATGTCTAAAAGTTTATAACCTTCTATTATAATCTGTTCCGTCTTTATGATCGTCCTACATATTTAATGCTAGTTACTGCGCAAAAACGAAGATGTAAAATTCAAAACATTTTAATTTATAGAAAATATTTTTAATTGAAATCATACCGTATTCTTTACAGGTGTAGTACATAATCCGTACGAAAACTTTTATTTATTTATTTTCTAAATTAAATAAATCTCTGCACAGTTCTGTACAACTAAATTTAGTACAACTGAACTTGACGTGTATGTTGGGTGGGCCGAGAAGTGGATAGTTGCAGCTAAGGCTATTAAGAGTGAAGCGGCCATATTCTCGCGACGCCTCATGCGGTCTCGGCTGCTGTCCTTCTGATCAGTCGAATTGCACTGGACCAATAGCGTAAACTTCCTCAGGCATAATCTACACTCCATTCTCGCTTGGGGAACACACACAACGCCACAAGATCCGGCAACGCGCTTTGGCGTAACTCTGTACACTTTGGCCAGTGCTTTTGAGACCGGCGATGATTCCCGCGCTAGATAAGCTCGTAGTCAACACATACGCTTGTGCCGTCAGGAGATACCTTCCTGCCTGCTACTGAAAATCGCTCAACAGCGTTCTCGACCTCCACATTAAGCTCGCATGCAAAATCACCATCAGGTTCTCATCACAAGCAATTCGAATAAGACTGGTTGTCCGCTTCGTTGATGACATCCTGAGACGTCTCGGTTCGTAGATTATATGGTCTCTAGACTCTACAAATATACTCCAGGTCTAGGTGAATCTTGAAAGCCACCCTGTTTATTTGCTCCGGTTGTATAACCTAATAACCAAGGGAAGGTCTCTGCCCTCCAATAAATAGTTAAATAAAAAAAAAAAACTAGATCTCACACTGTATCAGTGACAGTAGTTTACACAACACTACTCGCGTTCGAGACATGCAACCCACAGTCGGAAAAATATTCACTTCGTCAGACGACCAGAAGGAAGCCAGAGCGAAGGAAGAAGAAGGAAAAGCAAATTGAATGAGAAAGAAGATGAAGCGAAATCCATCGACTGGGAGAGCAGCGTGGTATACGTCATGCTGCCGAGTGAAGAGGCCTGCGGCGCCGAACCAACTTCGAGGGTAACTGCCGAAGAACAGACCACACCCCGCTCGGAACACTCGCCGTAGTAGCGGCAATTGGCATCCCTGCCGAACGGCCCTTTTAAGGACCGTCCCATATATATATATATATATATATATATATGAGACGATGTACGATTGGCGCCATTTGTCTTGTGACACTATCCTAACATAATGTTTTGATACAATAATGTGCCTCGATTTATTATTACAGAGGAATTATAACTGTCTTGCTACAAAACTATAATAATTAAAATGACCTGATAAATCTAATATACTTTTGTCGCACAGTTATTTGTTAAACCAGAAAATACATGTATATTGTGCAGTATATAATAAATCAATACATTAATTTTTGACAACAAATTTTGATTTTAAATGTTTAGATTGTAGTTACGTGTGACTGTGGTATGTTAATGTCTACTATGAGAAATTTTTTTCTAAATGAAATTTTACTTGTACCCAAAGAATGTATTGTAATCAATCTGTAACCTGTAATAGAGTTATGGTGTACATGCCACTTACTACACGAAAAGATGTATATTAACACAGATAATTTTAGTTCTATTATTGGATTCAACACAAAGTAATTTTTGAAAGGGTAAAGTAAAATTTACTTTTTACTATGATAAAAGTTTGATTAATTTCTACACTACTCGGTAATTATAAAAGGGGTGTTATATTCTTAACGTCTAATGCCCAGTGGGAGTTGCCGTTAGGTAATATGACATTAGCGACTTGCTGCGGTAAAACTGATTTCCCTAAGGTAAAATATTTCTAAAAGCTATAAAATTTTTTCGAAATTCTGATATATCTACAACATAATTTTCGTTTTATTACGAAATCTTTCCATACTGTAATCTTTCCGTACTGTAATCTTTCCGTATTAATCATTTAATTTATACACCTATAGGCATATATTAAAAAAAATGCAACCATTCATGTAACCATTAATTACAATAGTTAGCAGCCGTGGTAATAATCACCAAATCATTGTGTCTAGTAGACGCACTTATAGTAGATATACCCCTTTGATTTCAATCGGTACTTGCGCATTTTAAAAATTTACAGGCATTGCGCAAATGCAATGCACAGAGAAGGGCATTGAAAATGCATCAATAAATCTAAAAAATATATATATTTATGTTCATTCACCAATCAATGAATTCATTCTACATTTACCAATGCACAGATTATAAGTTAAATTTAGTCGCATTCATAAGCGAAGTTTTATATGTGTACTACGTTATTGACAACTAAGAAATAGTTTCGATGGAAACTCACCGGTTCCCATTTTCGATCACGCACCAGCGGTCGTTTTAAAATGTGCGACAAGTCCCTATAAACATTTTCAATATTAAAACGATCGTCTGAAAGATGCAGTCGGACAAAGCGATAAGGCTCCACGACTGTTTATTTGCTCTACTGTGCCTTTGTAGAATATAAGCTACGCTGATGACTACGTGAAGCCTTACACGTATAATGGACTTGTACGTGATGGCGCGGCAGAATTGAGTAACGCTCTTGATTGTTCTATGTCAAGAAGGGAGAAAGCTCCTTGTCTATAAGAGTCCCTGTGTTGCTTTCTAACTGCTGTTTTGGTCTATTTTTATTATTAGTTAGGGTCCTACAGTCTATGCCCCAACCCGCACTTCGATCGCCATTTCTCCCTATTTTTCCAGTCATCGTCTTCAAAAGCTCGATCTCTCATGCTTTTCCTAATTCCTGATCCCCATTGTGTTGTCAGTCTTTCTTTTCTTCTCCTGTTTTGTGATGTGTAAGTCAATGCTTTCTTTGGCCATCGCTTCTCCTCCATCCTCATTACGTGACCATGCCATAGCAACAGTCTGGATTCTATTCTTACTGCTGTTGTAAAGATGCGCCCTGTTTTCCTTCTTATATCTTCTAGAAATATTACACCCTGTTCTTACGAAGTCCATTTCCACAGTTTCTATCATCTTTTTCTCTTTATCTGAAAGTTGCCAGCATTCGCAGCCATAAGTTAAAATGGGCTCCACAATAGTTGTGTACAGTGTCAGCTTAGTTTGAAGTTTCATTTTGTTCGACTATAGTAACGAGTTTAGCAAACGAATAGCCTTTGTTCCCTGTCGTATCCTATTTTCGATGTCATTCTTTGTTGTTCCGTCTTCTGAAATAATGCTTCCCAAATATTTCCGATTCGCTACACTTTCCGATTCTATGGATTTGCAGATCTTGTTCTTCTTCTTACATGTCTCCTATTTTCAGATATCCTGTTTTTGTAGTGTTTATGTTTAGACCCCGTTTCTCGTATTCCTCTTTCAATTTTCTAAACATACAGACTATGTCGTGTCCTCGTCACACGCTATAATTACCTGATCATCGGCAAATAGGAGAGTTTTAAGCACTGGTCACCCATTTGAATTCCCATTCCTGATGTTTTTCTTCTCCAGTTATTGATGGCTTGTTGGATATATATTTAAAAAACAGGGTAGGTGACGAGCTGCACCATTGCTTAAACCGTTTTGTGGTAGGAAACAATTCTGACAGAACATTTCCCACTGTCACCAAACTCTTTGTGTCCTTATATATGTTCCAAACAAGCATAAAGTGCTTAAAGTTTCGAAAACTCGCCTCGGAATAAGGATGGTTTTGTCTAATTAAAGTTTATATTTAGTGACTTCATTGGTGTCATGTTTCCACTGAACAATACGACACTCTGTGGGAGCGTGACAACAATATGTTAAAGGATATCCTTTATACAAGAAATGTCTGTACATGTCTGTTGCACACACGCGTGTCAGTGATACTACACAATCTATAAACACAGTCTACACTACACAGTCTATAAACACAGTCTACACTACACAGTCTATAAACACAGTCTACACTACACAGTCTATAAACACAGTCTACACTACACAGTCTATAAACACAGTCTACACTACACAGTCTATAAACACAGTCTACACTACACAGTCTATAAACACAGTCTACACTACACAGTCTATAAACACAGTCTACACTACACAGTCTATAAACACAGTCTACACTACACAGTCTATAAACACAGTCTACACTACACAGTCTATAAACACAGTCTACACTACACAGTCTATAAACACAGTCTACACTACACAGTCTATAAACACAGTCTACACTACACAGTCTATAAACACAGTCTACACTACACAGTCTATAAACACAGTCTACACTACACAGTCTATAAACACAGTCTACACTACACAGTCTATAAACACAGTCTACACTACACAGTCTATAAACACAGTCTACACTACACAGTCTATAAACACAGTCTACACTACACAATCTATAAACACAGTCTACACTACACAGTCTATAAACACAGTCTACACTACACAGTCTATAAACACAGTCTACACTACACAGTCTATAAACACAGTCTACACTACACAGTCTATAAACACAGTCTACACTACACAGTCTATAAACACAGTCTACACTACACAGTCTATAAACACAGTCTACACTACACAGTCTATAAACACAGTCTACACTACACAGTCTATAAACACAGTCTACACTACACAGTCTATAAACACAGTCTACACTACACAGTCTATAAACACAGTCTACACTACACAGTCTATAAACACAGTCTACACTACACAGTCTATAAACACAGTCTACACTACACAGTCTATAAACACAGTCTACACTACACAGTCTATAAACACAGTCTACACTACACAGTCTATAAACACAGTCTACACTACACAGTCTATAAACACAGTCTACACTACACAGTCTATAAACACAGTCTACACTACACAATCTATAAACACAGTCTACACTACACAGTCTATAAACACAGTCTACACTACACAGTCTATAAACACAGTCTACACTACACAGTCTATAAAACGTTTCGTCCCTAAGTAGCAACGTGTCGCTCAACATTACCGATGGTACTGCATACAAGGCTGCAGGATATTATTAACAACTGCTCAGATTAGAAACTTTTAAATTACTTTGACCCACACGATTCTTATTTCCTGTTGTTCCTAACAGTTCTGCGCTACTTAGATTTGCAGTTTTCATTAAACTGCATTGTGATGCAAGCTACTAGACACGATGTGAGTCAAAAGTATAAGTTTCTGATATCTTATAACTGATATGTTATAACCTTTGCAACTTGCTTTTCAAGGAATCATTTCTTTCTCATTTGAGGTATCTGTAAATAATGGTGTCTAAAAACCTACAGTACAAATCTATTAGTATTTTGGATGCTTAGGGAGTTTCAGGCGTTAGCAAATGTTTAAATAATAGTAATAATAATTATTATATAAAAAATTAAAAACACTAATAGTTTGGTTTTTCTGTACTCTTCAAATACGCCTTGTAATCAGACATGAGTATCACACGTTATGTTTAATTGATAAAATGTAAGCTTCATATGTATATGATTGTTAATATTTTATAAATTATAACAAACTATTAAAAAAGATTAGTCTTACATTATTCCCCCCTAAAAAAAAATATATATATATATATAAATTTTCAACGATTTCTTCATAAAATGTTTATTAAATTTAGCAAATAACATTTTAAACTCTCTTCTCTTTCCGATTAGCAAAACAAAGG
Organism: Magicicada septendecula; assembly: GCA_034769895.1. Classification (NCBI taxonomy): domain Eukaryota; kingdom Metazoa; phylum Arthropoda; class Insecta; order Hemiptera; family Cicadidae; genus Magicicada; species Magicicada septendecula. The sequence continues at coordinate 476,510,235 of CM068373.1, forward strand.
AAATCGTAAATTTGTAATGCACGAACTCAGAATAATTCTGATATTTCTGTGAGTTCCTATAGAGTTTACCCTGTAATGATATTTAGGTATTTACCGAATTATTCTGATATAACCCAGTGACTATAGTTCAGAGACATTCTAAAATTGTTTAGTAGTAACCAGTAAAATTAATTAAATATAATTTAACGTCTGCTACGTTATATTCTGTTATGTCTTGAACATAACATGCAACTATGGCCGACATGTTATAAAATTCTATTACCTCAGTCGTACCAAACAGGTTATGGCAAAATTCATCTCAATCAGTTTTTCTTAAAGAATGTACTATGGAAGATTATATTACCAGTATAATATGACATCAGCTCGCTTCTTTTCTTTTGTATTACACTGGGCAAGAAGGGTCGACCACTGACTGACTTACCGAGTTTCTTCTAGCTTAATTATTTGAAAAATGATAAAATTATATAAAATTATTATTTTTCTGTTTGAATATTCTTGCGAAGTGACCAAACATTTAATCTGTAACGGTTTGATAAACACTGTCTGCTACTGTTACTCTACAAGCGGTGTGCAAATACTGGAGTGTTAAAACGTTTTCCCAAAGGTAATCCACTCCATTGTAATACGACTCATAACATAATTGCTCTGCTAACATAGCTGAACAACTTCAGTCTAAATAAGCTGAAGACCGGGTCTGGAGTATTGTTTAACTGTCCAGTAAAGGGAAAATAGAAAACATTTATTAAATGGATCTGATGTAATATGTCTGCAATAATATCTCAAAATTTACTTATGAAAAACTGTATAAGTAGGAACAGTGTTAGTTATAACTAGTCATTAATTTTATTTTTCTTTGCAGTAACTAATTACTTTTAACGTGTTTTATCAACTATATTAATGTACACATTATCGTAATTACCTTTTGTACGTCCAGATCATTTTTATTCAGGGAATAGGAAAAACAATTGAACTGAAAAAATATAAACCTGAAATAATTAAACACCCAACCATAATACGTTACGGTACGGATGAAAAGAAAATTAAATATTAATATGAAATCAAATTATTTCTATTCGTCTAAAATAATCAAACACAACTAAAGTTATCTACAAAAAATTAAAACGATACTTTCAAGTTATCAAACTTCCATACAGTGACGTCGTATTATTTAAACGATTAAAATAATAATAAAATCAGAAAATTATTATTCCCTTATTCTTTCAATTTCTACGCTTTACTACCTAAGCTTAAGTAACCTTAAATAATAAATAGATGCAGAAGTGAGCGCCTATGTTGGTAGAAGGAAACGTTTGTTTTAACAAATAAAAGCATGATACACAGTAATTTAAATAAACTATTCAATAATCTATTCCTTGTTTACATTTTTTGTATAAACTGCAAATAACATATGCAACTTTGTGTAAGAAGTATAAATTGTAAAGAGTAATGCGTTTGTGATCGTCTCCCCTATTTGTGTCAGTATCAGATAGCTGCACTACAATGACCGTAGCTAAGGATCTTAGTAAACGAAACTGATATGTTCCTAAATATTTATGAAGTTAATGGCATAGAAAATTTGAAAACTACTTCTTGTGTACACAATTGTAAAATGACCATGCCCAATATTAAGATTTAAGTAAACGCATAATTGATTTAATTCTTGAAAATCGCAACTTTTTATCAAGTATATTGCTAGGGGAGGCGAATAAATCATGTAAGCTTAAAGGTTGCAAAAGAAAGAATTTTTTGAAAGTATTTAGTCGTTTACTATTTAGTCATGTTGAATAGATTTCATGGAGGAATCTGTTTTCATGTCACATACAACTGGTGACTACGTAATTTTTTCGTGGCTGCCTTGAGCGCTTTGATTTTATTTAGCCAAAGTTTTTGAGATGAAAATTTAGGAATTTATTCTTTGCTCCTAGACTAAGTGTTACTACTGCTCCGGTCTCTGTTTACAAGCGATCGCTTGCAAATTTTTACCATATCTCTAGCTCCTTAAATCTCGTATGGTAAACGTTGCTAACGGAGTCTGCCTCGCTCCAATCTGTTTATGTGATCAACAAATTTCGACACATTTCTATTATTTTGCCGATGGCATAGAGTATATCCAAATATGATCCTAACCTATCTTCCTAAGACAAAGTTCCTAAGCTTGTCTGTTTTCACACACTCTTTTTTTATGAAAAGTGTAATCTTCAGTGATTAATGATCTGTCCGGTTAATTTCCGAGACCCAAAAAACACAGGATATAGAGCCACAACTTTTAAAATTTTATCTCTGTTTCAACTGTCTTTTCTTCGTAGTACTTTTAATAGTTTCACAATTTGCCTGAAACCTGTTTAACATGTTGATTTCCTTATCAAATTTACATAAAACCTTACACCCAGCTGTACAAAATTAGAGATTTGTTTTAATGATATATCGTTTATTATTATTTGTGACCTTGTGGGGTATTTTCTACTAAAAGATAACTTTTTTGGTTTTATTAATCGTGTTATGGAAAAATTTTAATTGTTTCAGTACCATGCTGATTAAGTTTATGAACAGCCTCCCTAAATTGTCTTTGTCTAATGTTTTTCGTTTTAACAGAGTAGGCTTGAGATTACAATAATGAGCTGACTGAGAAGTCATTAGTGTTTTTATTTTTGCTGAAACTGATTGCTTTTAACTTTTTTAAACATATTCTAATAACACAAAAATATTACATGTGTCCCTATTTTATATTTTATTATAATGTTTAGTTACTTATATTTTCATTAATATACTCACATAGTACGGATTGTACAATTGAATGTGTGTTGTAAAATCAACATGCTAAGTGTCTAAATTACCTCACTAACTTATTGCCAATCAAATATTATGTTTTTAACTTTTACGTTACTCGTCGAAAAATAATCGCTTATTATGCATTCCGCCGGTATGTTTCTGAGAATTATTGAGACACTGAGGTGCATTTAAATTGGAACCAGCTGCTCCAGCTGGAGCTAACACAGGATATGCGACAACAAGGAAGAACACTCTACTGAATGCTTTAGAATTCGTGAATGTTGGGTTGATAAGCTCCATACAAGTGCAGCCAGTTAGCAAAACGTTTTAGTACTTGGACCGAAGTAGTTTTCAAATTAAAACTGTTTACTTTATGACTGGTTGTTCACTTCTACTGCCTGTGTCTAGATTTAGTGTGGTGCGGGCGGGACGAATTTGCAGGGTAAAGAAAGTATGTCGTGCTGCATTGTGTCAACCAAAGCTGTTTTTCTGCTAACATTAACTCTTGAGGAATTTCTTTGTGTGTCTGTGTTTATTTTATTATTATAAGTACTTTCACTAGTTTATTATATCATATCTGTTTTCGTAAATAATGTTATTAATCTAAAACACGCGGGATTATGTCAGTAATACATATCATAAGTTAAAGCGTAACAGATGTTTTGTAAGAAAATATTATTTATTTACACTAAAGAATGCATGTTAATATATAATATAATAATAATTGTGGCAATGAAGCAAATCAAATATTTACAAGACCCTTTAAAGCAGCAGATAAAGAAGTGAAAGAATCCCGGAAACTAGAAGGACAATCAGCGACTTTCGTACTTAGAAAAAGAAGAAAAGACACCCTTTGTTGTGTGAGACAAAAGATTTCGTTGATGACTTCGATAAATGCGTTAAAGAGAATTTTGACCATTGATTCTACAAATGTGAGAAAGTCATTCCGACAGCAAAGATCCTCTTGCCAATAGTCAAATAACAAATAGATTTTCGTGGTGTCAGAAATCACTTAGATGTATTATGCATAGTATAGAGTTTTCTAAGTAGAAATATGTGGAAGCAATAGGGAAATTTTAATTGAAAACCCCAAAATTATGCAAGTGCCTACAATTGTCTGGTAAAAATAAACTATTTAAGAGTGTCTTGGAGAGAAATTTTCTTTTTAAATAAAACTTGGTTGGACACTTATGTAACAGTAAGAAAGTCCTGTCAAAGTAAAGACATGTTTTGTTTCAAGAACTAAAACGGTAGAAACTGTCTAATGCTTCCACAGGCGGAAAGAAAAAGTGTACGGAGCTCCGTAAACGGAGCAAAGTTAATGTATATAAACAAGCAGTCTCAAATGAGACATGTAAATTTTAAATAGTGGTTGAATAAATGTATGACTGCATTGTCTAATTGTAATGGGTAACGCCAATTACCATTCAATGTTAGTACAAATTGTTCCCCTAAATACTCCGTAGAAAGTAAAATTCTCCAGTTTTCGTTAAAGAATGGGGTTTACTGCGATCCCATTAGAGAATGAGAACAGAATAACTTATTGATTTGCTTGATGAACACAGACCAAAAGAAAACATCTCCTAAAGTCGGTATGTACATTTCCTATTTAGGTCATGTTGTTGTAAGCCTACCATCATATAAGAGTGATTTCAATCTAATAGAATTATTTTTGGGAAAAATAAAGCATTTTTCAGGAACATAATCAACAGAACCGACCATTCAGAATGTGATATAGAAAGAGTCTTTACGAGAAACGTTACGAGCAGTAGAAATTGAAGAATGGTACTGAAAAAATGATGGTATAGTGTTTGATGCAATCGAGTGTTTATAAAGTGATGTCAACGACAGTGAGGCAGAGACAGTATCAAGCAGTGGTAATAGTGATGCCGAAAGTGATTTAGCGCAACCAATGCGTTAGCCGGTTAAGTAGACACGTCTTCATACAGAAGTATGCTTATTTCTGTAAACTACCAGCTCTTGCCTAACTTTCCGATATGTCGAAAGCAGAGAGTGTATTGTTTAGACAGGTAGACTGGTTCATAAATGCCAATTTGGAGTAGTAATACACACTAAACACGTTCCGTCGACTATAATGGCTCAAACGATGACTACTGAATTCAAACCTACATTGTATATTGTAACCTATTTTAATACACCGGGCACACATTTTTTTAAATTTGATATAACGTGTAGTTAATTACTAAGATTTAGATTGATATATGGTAATATTGGTAAATGCCATATTGATATTCAGGGGGATTCACGAAGAAACGGACATACTTCGGGAGATGAATCTACATCGAAAAATAAGAAAAAAAGTTCATATAAACATAGGTCCGGAAATGCTTCGTTAGCGAGTTACAGCTAGCGAAAAATTTCGCCCGGGTTTCGGTTCCCCCGGGTAAATGAAGACTTTCTTAAATTCTGGGAAGGGGCAAAGTCTGCTGTTTCTTATGGTTTTTGACCTGAAAAATCGAATAAAACAGGTCGCAGAACTGTATCTCCCATAGGTTTCATGATATCCGACGTAAAACAGAAAACTCTTTGCCTAAAAACAAATTTTGGAAAATTGGAAACAATTGAAATTTTTTGTTGATTCTTATTAACTTTATTTACACCATTGTTCTCAGAATTAAATTCTTTACAAGTTTTGTTTTTAACTTTTATGCATTTATTAGTCATTTAACAAAGTTATTGTACTCCTAACCTAACCTTAGGGTGTCCAATTCTTAGTAGTGTTAAGTCTAAGGATTTAAAAAGTATTTAAAAAGATTTACTTCATTTTCATATTATTTAGATTAAAGTAAATATTTTTTTTTAATTCATGTATTATTTATTTGAAATTAAATAAGTGTCTAAAATTCTATTTATTTATTTTATTAATAACAACTTGTTAATGAAATATTACTGGTCTGACAAAAATTAAAAGCAGGTATACGAACAAATAAAATAAAGGTATATGACATTACAAACAACACAAGGAATATAGAGTTAAAAGCTAAAAGCAGACGAGCAGAGATAAAGGCTGACATAAACAGAAATCAGGAGACAAGAAAACTCTAATTCAGATACAGAAATAGAAAGAATTGTAAAAATTTAAGGTAATGTATGATTAGTGAGAATATGTAAAGGATACAAGCTATGAAATAAATAATTGCAGACACAACAGAAAAAAGTGTATAATAAAAGTTTTGAAGTTGACAATGTCTTTTTAGACCAATTAATATACAGTAAATGAATATTATCCAAAATGAAAAGCAATAGCAAAAAGCATATAATAACTAATAACTATATAATATATAATATACAATAACTATAACAGAGCCCATTTATTCAAGGCCGCTAATTTTAATGAAGCAGACTAACTGCTAGGAAAATAGAATACTAAATTTATATTTCAATTACACAAAATTCAATATTCGTAATGTCATCCTTACTCTCTACATCCTATTTCTTATGTGCATTTTATATACTATTCAAACTTAATAGTAAATACACTTTTACAGATGGTGAAATGAAATTTTTTGGTAACAATTCCTCTGTTGTAGGCGTTGTTATATTCACCGTGTCTGTTTTGAATTAAACAGCTTACCATATTAATAACGGGATTAGGTGCTGTATCACAGGTGTTCAATTCCAATACATGAATTTGATCCTTAGCAATTACATCGTAAGCCGAACACGGAACTGTGGTATATGTTTGATCGTTCATACTGTGGGCAAATTAATGCGACAGCAATACGTTTGCCATGACATGACGTTTGTTGTTTGTGTGCTGCAATCACATGAGGCACATGTTTTACAATCACAATAACATAATTATTTTTTTTAAGTAGGAAACAATATTTAATTGTAGTTTAACTTTTTGTAGAATATAATAAATTACCTTATACTGACAAATCAAAAATAATTATTTTTCTTTTTATAAAATACATCACAGCTTACGTTAGAATGTTTTAATTATAATACAGTTACTTCGTTATTAAATTTATACTTTAATGGCGTATATTATATAACAAAGCTAAAATGTCACTGAATCCACTTGCATATTCCAAATATTTGTTGTTTTGAATGCTGATATCGAAAATTTGAGGTAATAACTAGTTACGAGTTGTATTTAGACCGTACCTATGCATAAATAAACAATTTTTGTTCTTTTGTTTGTGAAATAAGTAACCTTAATAATTGACAAATAATTTTTTATTTTAGTTCATATAGGGTAAAGGTTTCACTAATCATTTATTTTCCTTTCTACAGAAACAATATCACCCTGTTTCAAAATAAGGGAAATATAATTTACGTTTATTTTCTTAAGCTCTTAGCTTTTAAAACACTGTGACAGGTTACAAAAACATACATAGTTTACTTATCTTTAAAAATTATAGAACATCTGAGTTTATTTAATCTGTGATACAAACAATCAATAATATTTTTTTAAACTTTTTATAAAATGAATTATCTGAGTTAAGCAATGTTAAATATTGTATCAAGGAAGGAAGGTAGGCCTCTTTATGGCTAATACATTATTAATAAATGTGGGTTCTAGGTAACATCTGTTCCCGGCTCTGCTACGGACAGTTTTACTTATAAACCGAGAACATATCTTTAATTTTATCCTCCTTTCTCTTTTTTAGCTTGACAGAATATTTGATAACACGTACCACAAAGACCATTTATACACATACACACTACTTTTAAATATATACGTATACATACATTTATAATTATACACTACTAAGTAATACTTACGCAATGTGATAAAATTTGTAACTGTAGTTAGACTTAAAGGGGCCCTAATTTTGTTGTATACAGTATTAAATGTTTGAAAATGTGTACATAATAAGTACAATTGTGTGACTTAAATGTTTATAGGGAAGGTAAACTACTTTTTCCTTTTGTGTTGTGTCCAACACCTTCTGGTTTTTAAACAAATGTAAAATAGGGCACAAACAATGTAAAAAAAAGCTACTAAGGTTATGGACGGCAAAGAAAACATAGAATCATGACTGGTAGACGCAGTAATGTTACCACAGAAATATGAAATAGAAACTTGTAAAACTATCGATTTGTTAATTTCATAATTAACAAATTAATTTTTCAACAAATCTATACATTGGATAATAAAGTGGCTAAATTGGAACGGAATGAGACTGTAGAAAAAGCTAAGATTAAAGCAGACTATGTTGCTTAGTCCTGTGGTTTTAAGTACGTTTAACACAGGTTATTAGAAAGTATTTGAATAATTCATTAAATTTGCCACTTTTACACTGAATGTATTGTGTCAAACACGGTGATTAAAACTTATTTTATGAACGGCGTTACCGCAGCAGGGGCACGAAGACAAATTTTCCAAAGAGTCCAGTTAATAAAATAGACGCAGTAATTAAAAGTTAATATAAGTTTATAAATATGAAAAGAAAGAAGGAGGGAGGGGGAGAGAGAGAGAGAGAGAGAGAGAGAGAGAGAGAGAGAGAGAGAGAGAGAGAGAGAGAGAGAGAGAGAGAGAGAGAGAGAGAGAGAGAGAGAGAGAGAGAGATAAAAGACTGGAGCATATTCAAGTTGCAGATGGTAATTGATTGTTGGAAAATTAAGAAAAAGCAGGATAAATAGATAGGAGGACTACAGTCAGAAGACAACTAATTAGAAAGTACGTTGGAAGTGAAGGTCAATGTAGGTTATGTACAGAATTTTTAAAATCATTTAAAACCCTTTAATATGCCAAGTTAATACATTAATGGGTGGGACTCCACGCGAGAAATAAGAGAGAAGAAGATATAAAGTTACTCCTCATTTATTTGTTTCTATTTCAAATATTATGCCTACGTCAGCTAAAATGTAACATGTATTAAGCAGGGGACATACTTTTAAACTTCCAAAGAGTGTAACTATATACTATTAATAAAAGAGGATGTAGATATTGCGGGTATTACAGCGCCACGAACACAGTATATCACACAACAAAGATCTTAATGGAAGCCTAGGAAGCAGAAAGGAGAAGAGATAAACGACGATGAACAATTACCGAGGTGATTGGCCGTAATCCGTCAATAAAATTACGGTTGTTACCGCAAAATTCGTCCACGGTAAAAACATTTCCCATAAAATATAAAATCTCTTCAACGATATTCTAAAGAAACAAGAACCAGAAGTTGTTTCTGCCGCCAGCTGGATGGGCTTCCTTAGTCGCGGGCGAAAGATGTACCAGGTACCTGCGAGTGACTTGTTCCTAACCTTAGTTTATCGCTGGTACCTGTTACCTTTTCCCTGCACCATTGAGAACTTTGATGTAACAACCGTACTTTTAATGACAGACCATAGCCTAACAGCCGGCCAATTGTTTTCAGTTAGATACTGATCGTGAAATCCAACGTTATTTGTTAAATGACGATCAGTTTGGCATACCTAGACATACACGAGAAGCTTTAATAAACTCTCCTTAATATTTTAAAATGAACCAAAGGAAAATAAGAATGAGACGTTTGTTAATGCTGTTGAATAACCAAGGATATGCGACAATGAACTCTATTTGAGTGTTTGTGAATTGTATTTATTTCCATGATTTAATGTATATCAGTTTACCAAACTTCATTAGCAAACTTTGCTAAGCCTCAGTTTAGAGACTAATAATTTTAAATTATTATTTATTCAGAGATACTAGAAGAATATAAATAAATCGTTTCTCTATATATTCTATCTTTGCTGGAAACATCTGTGGACCAGAATGTTGAGGACCTACGGTATATTTACTAGCATTATGAATGATATTATTAAACGTTAAAAATTGTTAAAGTGTATAGAATAAATATTTTTACAATAAACAACATTTACAGAAAAAGAATACTGAACTTTAAAATAGTTTATAATAGCACGGTGCAGAGATAACCTAAGGACCGCCGACGAGAACAACGAAACTGGTCCATGCACAATTTATTTACTTCATTAGAAACGTTCTAAATAATATTCCAGCAACAAAACATTGCAAACGAATTACAAACATTCTATTAGTGTAGTTGATATTATTTATTACTTCCCTTTTAACAACCAAAATAATTTTAGGCAACCAAAAATTAAAGTAGGCACTAAATTGTTTGTCAACGTAACTGTCAAGTCAATTGTCAAATGCTAAACGAATGTAAGTTTAAGGAACGTTAGTCTGAAATGTAACGACAAACAATCCAGTTTTAAGTAGGATCAGAATATACGATTAAGAAAAGCAACAAAAGAAAACCTGAACTAAAATAAGACATACACTTAACTTGTTTATAGTGCTTAAAAATATAAATACTTTCAAATAAACATATCATATTATTATATATATAAACTTTCACAATATGAACTTACTTTCTTTATCACTTCCCCATACGTTTCGAGGTGATGTTCCTCTTCCTCAGTGGGAGTAAATACTGATGTCATTTTACAGAATAACGGTTATGGACTAGGTGCGTGTGGTGGGGGTTGATGGTGGGAGGGAATTGGCGCTGAGGTTCAAATTGTGTGTTTGGATCAGTGTATCGAATAGTGTATGTGATATATGTGAACTAATTGTTCATTTAGTATGTTGTTTGGTTGTAGTGCGTGATATCTGTATATTTCAAATTGTTCAGCTGTGTTTAGTTTTCTACTTTTAGGTAAGTAGTGTAATATTTCCATATTGTGTTCTATGTTTGTGTAACTGTGGTTTTCGTTTTGTAAATGTGTGGCAAATGTGGAATGTATGTAGTTTGTGGTGAGGGCTTTTAAATGTTCTGAAAATCTGGAGGAAAAAGATCTTCCCGTCTGGCCGATGTAGAATTGGTCATACAAAATACAAAATACAAAAACACACACACATACAAAATATACAGGAAACCCACCACATCAGACATGGTCATACATAACTCATCCAACCACCCAACTCAACACAAACATGCAGCTTTCAACTACATGCTCCATAGGCTCACTTCAATACCCCTAAACACACATGACTACCTAGAAGAATTAAACACAATCAAATATATAGCAGTCAAAAATGGATACAACCCCGATTTAATAAATAAACTACACAAACGCATCCAAAACACAAAAAGTAAAACACATCAGACCAACAGCACACAACCCAGTAAATACATAACACTTACATACTACAATTCCAATACGCACAAAATTGCAAACACATTTAGAAAACATAATTATAAAGTAGCCTACAGAACCAACAACACCATTAGGAAACACATAAATAATACTAACAAAGACACAGACACATACAGCAAAACAGGGGTATATAAATTAAATTGTAATGATTGTCACCAATTTAACATCGGCCAGACGGGAAGATCTTTTTCCTCCAGATTTTCAGAACATTTAAAAGCCCTCACCACAAACTACATACATTCCACATTTGCCACACATTTACAAAACGAAAACCACAGTTACACAAACATAGAACACAACATGGAAATATTACACTACTTACCTAAAAGTAGATAACTAAACACAGCTGAACAATTTGAAATATACAGATATCACGCACTACAACCAAACAGCATATTAAATGAACAGTTACATTATAGATCACATACACTATTCGATACACTGATCCAAACACACAATTTGAACCTCAGCGCCAATTCCCTCCCACCATCAACCCCCACCACACGCACCTAGTCCATAACCGTTATTCTGTAAAATGACATCAGTATTTACTCCCACTGAGGAAGAGGAACATCACCTCGAAACGTATGGGGAAGTGATAAAGAAAGTAAGTTCATATTGTGAAAGTTTATATATATAATAATATTTTATAAAGTGAACGAAGAGGATGAATCAACAAGATAATTATAAACATATCATGTACATTCGGTATACAACCTACTTACCCGTTTTAAAAACAAAGAAATTTAGATTATGTGCAACAATTAAATTATAGTTATAATAGATTTGATAGGTGTTTATAAGCCTACTTAATAGGGTGTTATGTAGTGTACATGAATAATCTTTTATGTTGTGTACAAATAATTATGTTCTATTATAATAAATTAATCTGGCCATCTCCTTCTGTACCTCCTTTTTCTCCTTACAGGCCTGTCACAATATCTTCCATCCATACGTTCTTTTCTAAATCAATACGTTTTACTTTTTATATTTCATATTAAACACGTAGCACTTAAGATAGTGATAAGAAGAAGTGAACTAACGGGAAGTGAACAAGTTGGTAGTGATGTAAATTTAAAATATTTTTAAACATTTAATTAAAACTATGTCGAGGTCCGTGTGGCTTATTTGATTATATCAAGTGCAAAATTAAATCATTCTCATTGTAGTGCGTCGGGTAAATCTTTAGTACTTCCAACTTTTCCCAGGCACCAGGTGATATCTGTAAATTGAGTTACTTTCTAATCATTTGTGACAACAGCCTACAGGATTCTTCCCCTGTACTGTTTTAACGAGAAGACATACGCGTTTTGTTCTTACCGACATTTTATGTATAAAAATATTATCAGCAATTATTTCAAACAAGTGGTTTGTTATATCAGTAGTAATTTCATTATGTGTACTGCTACGCTAAGATGATAAGTGACGTGCACAGCCATGCGATACTTTGTACCATGTGTCGAAGTGTTGCGATTACATAACATTTTAGATTTTTGTCAGCCACTAGATTTTTAAAGTTTGTCATTTTTTCTACCAACTTACTGGTCATTAAACAACATAGGCGAAGTACACAACACCTGTTCAAAAGCAGAGAGTGTAGTTTTAGTGCAGATAGTGGTGTGCGCTAAGGGGTTCTTGTTATTGTGATTTGTTAACATTCTGTGCGGACATCTGTAATTAGTGATTTGTATTATTTAGTAGGCAGTGTTAGTTAGGTAATATTCATAATATTCATTGTCTGTTACGTTAATACTTGCTGGAAAGTTGTTATGTGAATGTGTTTATATAATGTGTTGTCCTTCTATATTCAAACTCTCACTAAAGCAAACAGCAATTTCATCTGTTATCGAGTATTCTGCCTCCACTGTTTAACCACAAACTGTCCGTAACTGGTTTACACGTTTTTACATATGTTTATAGATCGATGCATAATGTCGTTTTACTTAACTAATGGGAACACCCATTACATTGTGTTTAAGTTACTTTTTGTAATGTCAGAGTATCAATAGTTTAAGAATTTAAACTTTATAATTTGTAACACTCGAGGAACTAAAATTTTCTATAAACAGGAAGTGTTAGTAGGTGAGAATGTCTTTTCCAACCGCATTACAGTTACTGAGTATCCTGACTGTGGTTATAGAATGCGAATGTAAAGAGTAATCAGGTTTGGTCAATTTACTGGGCACAACTTTGAAATATTTGTTTTTGACAAGTACTGAGAATTCAGTACTTAACCGACTTCTGAGAATTTAGTGGTTAACTGAGAGTTCTCAGTTAGTTAACCACTCAACCTTGCCCCTTTTATCCTCTTCCTTATTTAGCTGAGGCGTAGTAAACACATCTGTAGTCAATTTATTTGTAATTACACGATGATGGTCGTAGTAAAAATGATAATTTCCTTGACAGTAACTAGATTTGTTGTGATAAAATGTGTCATAAGTAATTTATGTTTTGTACAGTTAAAATTATAATAAATTATATAGATTGGTAATTACCTTTATCTAATTCCTTCCTTGCAACTTAATTATTTGCGTAACGACGCGTTTCAGGAACACAGTCCCATCATCAGGTTATAAAATTAAATCATGCACTAGTCACTCGTCGTTAAGTTTTAAAAATAAAACCACTGCACAACATTCGTATTCGCGCAACTGGTTTGTACGAATACACATTCGTATGTTGTGCAGTGGTTTTATTTTTACAAGTGTGTTATATGCAAATAACAGTAAAAAATTACGAAAACAATGCAACCACTCGTCTACAGATCAAGTTTACGTGACCGTGAAAGAGGATTACAAAGTGATCAGTTAAAAAAGGACGCTACACACAAATTTAAAAAGTTTAACACCACCATCAACAACAGGCTATAGAATACTGAGGAAGCGTCATCATCATTATCATCGTCAGTGTTATCATTCACGTGACGCACACACGTGCGCGCGCGCGCGTACACACGCAACAATAACTTCTACAATACGCAAGTGACAAATGAACAATTATATTTTTGTGTTAAACATAAACACATAAATAACAAAACATGAGATAGGGTAATGAAAAACTGAAATGGAAATAGTGTAAATGTTTAGAGTAAAAGACATAATTTTAAATAGGTGTTAAAAATAATAATTTTATTCTGTTTAATTTTAAAAATTGTGTGTGTCCTTATAAATCACAAATGTTCTTAACGTAAATGTTATTTTATTAGAATAGCAACAATTCAATTTTTATTTCGTAAAGTTAATAGTATTTTTATAGGCGAGTTGCTATGAGTTCGAATTTTTAATAATGAGTTAAAGTCAGCCACCCATGTAATATAAAAGAATTTTATAATTTGTTCAACATTTTAGTTGAGATATTTAAGACTATATGTTATTAATGTGCCCTGAATAGCAAAGATATGTTACGTTTTCAGAGTGTAACCTTATAAAAAAGAATATTTTGAATTTTCTAATTTCGAATTTGAATAATCAATTAATTTTCTTTGGAATATTTAATAAACCGTAGATTGTTTCTTTTACTATGTTTTAATTACTTATTTCAACGTCTCACTCGTTTTTTTTTAAAGTACGTTTATTGTGCAACCAAATATACTTAACGCAACGAACACACAACAATCTACTCCTACGACCTAGCCAATGTTTAACACTATAACGTTGCGCTGGGTAGATAGGAATAGGTGTATTCATTGTACAATATTTGCAACGTTGCAATATATATTTGCAACAGCAATTTCTATGCCATCTAATTTTAACTAAATGTTTTGTAGAACTTGTAATGTTATAAATATAATAAAATATAGATGGCTAGTTTTAGGAAAAAAAATTTAATCAAAATATAGTCCGTTTCAGTTTTTTTTTAATTTTAAAGTATTAAAAGGAAACTTAAAACATTTTACTCGGAGTCATTGATTCCTAAATATTTCTATCCTGTTCCATGATTGGGATAACAGGACAGAAATCCAAACCAGAAGGAAGACGGCGGTTAGCTTAATTGCCCTATGACCATGGTACATTTGGAAAAATAATTAGAAAACCATATTGATGCATTTGTAACTTTGTATCAATGTAAAAAGTTTAGTAACTTCTCTAAAGGATAGCACTACGAAGGAACGTAAAAATCTTTACCACTGTGGGTATGAATACCTTAACTGGACGGGAGGGTGCTAACAAAAAGGGATAAAACATCATATGAAACATACAAAAATCAACAAAACGGAGAAACCAGCTTGTGCCGATCATAGTTTTTCGACGAAACATTGTGTTCGATTAGACGAGACACTCTCGTCACAGCAAGGCAACAGAAATATTTTCTAGAATAGTTGTAGAAGCAGAAGACATTACAGAAATTTCTAATAACAACCACAGAAACGTTAGTATGCGTAATGTTTGGAAAGGCAGACACCACTCTACAAGAATAGTATACATTAGTAGTACTATATTACTAATTCTTTTTAATTCCTCAATATATTTGTTATCTTTCCATTGGACTTATCCTGTCACTCTTGGTAATATTTTTATTAGTGTCTACTGGTTTCTCTGTACCACCTTTTCTCATGTGCCTTTTTTGTTTTTGCACTCTTGTGATTGTCCACGTGTACATCACCACAACTGCATGGGACCCTGTAGACGCCAGGAGATGAAAGAGGTGTCTTATCTCTGGTAACACGGCATATCTTTCTAATCGGTTTAAAAATAGACTGTATGTTGTTTCCTCGACTTTGCCGTACGTGTAGAAAGTAAGCAGGTTGATTGTCTACTTCATCTTGCTTTGCTCTGCAGGGTCGACTTCATATATTTATTTCTGCTCTTTGTAACTGCTTTGTGAAGGCTCGATTAATTTTTGTGTCGTAGTACCTATTTGTACGAAACACTTTAACATATCTTGTTCCAGGACGAGACTACGGAATTGAGAAATCAAAAAAGCTAACTTTCTCTAATTGGAAAAACCCTTTTAAGCAGTAAGATAATTTATTTTTTATAAAAATTATACATTTTATAATACACTAAAATTCAAAGAACCGGATCTACGAAGCCACATACTAAAATTAATTAAAAGTGAAATAAAATAAAATCCATCATTGGGAAATGTAAATTTAGAATGCATATAGAAATACAGTTAACGTAATAAAATTCATGTAAAAGTTTGACTTGAATATTTTGTGTTTAAAAACAAGTTAAAATTTTTTAGACATACCAAAATATTTTCTACCACTTTCTAATGTATCATACAGAAGACGAAGAGGTTATAAGAGGCATACAGGATTATAATTTATTAGAATTTGTTTGAAAGTTAAACAGTTACGTGCTCAAAATTCATGTTGATATTTGCGCTCAAATTTGTTTAAATAAAGAGCAAAATAAAATAAAATTCATTATAAACTTAACCATAATTTTAACATTTAATATGCAAACGTAGTATGTAATCACTTTTTCTAATTAATTTAATTATTTAAGCAATTGTGTTCACTGGTGAGAAGTTAATCAATTAAAATATATTTCACGTAAGTTTCAAAGATTATTTTAGAACTGCTTACAAAATACACTGATTTAGAAAATCTAAATTATTATAAATATTTTTATTTCAATTTGAGGTAATAAAGTTTAAAAATGTACATACCGGTGTTCTAACTTGATGAAAAAAGAAAATATTTAAGAACTACCATGAAATAGTATTTTAATTTATATTAGATTGGAAATATGACTTTCCTGAAAGAAGGCGTCTCGTAGTCTGAAAGATGTCTGTGATCGCATTGTAAAGAACAACGACGCCTGTAAAATGAAGTAGATCTTTTGAACGTTTTGGAAATAAATTTGAATAGAAAATATTTCTAATACAAATTAATATTAAGAGAAAAAGACACGCATTCTTTATATTCGTATTCATTCTTTGTTGGTAGTTGAAAAAATGAAATGTTATTTATTCGCGTGACGTTGGTTCCTTGTACTCGTTGTTGATCGCGTGCCAAATAGTAAATCACTCTCTCTACTTGCCAGACAAATTATTTCGATACACAACCCGTGCCTTAACTACAGTTATAGCAGTTTCAGCTATACAGTAATCACTTACATATGTCTATAACCTTACATGCTGATTTATAATACATGATGTATAATCTTTGGGATCTCTCGACATCTACAAATATTCCTAAAATAGCGGATAGCGTTACGTTAACTGGACACCAGGTCATTTCATATCTTCCCCCTGCCCCTCCCCCAACTCCTCCTCCTCTACCTCCTCTTATTCCTCCTTGGCATAATTATCATCACCATCATCATCATCATCATCAAGAACTTAGCGGTAGAAAACATTATTTTTTTGAAACGGTTTTTACGAGTTCTCGCATGTCGCATCCCAACTTCTGGGTACAATTCTTAAACAATTTAGGAGCTCGGACACTCGTCGTACGACCAACATCGTTTGTACCTTAAGGAATAAAAATGTTACGAATTGTACATTATGAAATTGTATTACGAATTTAATTGTACACATACTTTCTAGTACAGATTTTGTACATTGTCGTAAAAGGAAATCAGTTTCTATCATTCCCAAGCCGCAATTCCTGTTATTTTCCTATATTACTATATTAGTTAGTTCTTAGTTTGTTAGTGCTAATTTGTTAATTTCCTATATTACTATACATTCAACAACATTCTTGTATATATTTGTTGTTTGTTTTACGCTATACCATGTTATTACAAAAATAACAATTTAAGCTAAATCATTAGCTTTGCATATACACTTACCATTTCTGTGTTTCGTGATTCTTACACGTCACTTGTTAAGTCTAATGCCTAGGTATATTTATGTCCTCACACATCCACTTGAAGTTTTTTAAAAGTGACTAACTACACTACAACCATTTGTTTGGGCTGTCTCCATATAGTTAAAAACTGTGTTCGATTAGTGTCTTATGGCCGTGGGAAAAATATAAACGACAACCTCGGCCACTACTGACTTGTAAATAATGTGTTACCTTTTCTATACACAAATTTATACTTTCATGGAAACATTTCCGTTTACGTCTGAAAATTATTATGTCTGCGTGCTGACTGCCTGACATTTAAATATTGAGCACCTGCTTCCCTATTGTGTCTACACTGGTTCGAAAAATGGTGGCGTTTTCAGTCTTTCGGGATATTTACAGCCACTTGCTTGATTTGTCTCGTCCCTTGATACGTCTGATTTATTTTGCCTATAAAATCTCGACCCTTGATAGATCTAACGTATTTTGTCTAGAAATAAATTACAATTCCTTGGTCAGTCCTAAGGACATAGTTTTTTAAATCGACTACGAACAAAATTTTAATTCATTCCGTTCATGCACCGATCAGTCTTGTGTAGTGTTTCATAGGCTTATGCCAACTGCATCAAGGCTGGCGAGAACATAATGTAGATGCAAATATAGTTGTGAAGCGACGATATGTGGCAGAAGGAGACAGTGTGCGACTGAGACAACTTCTGCAATCACGTTCGTACCTTTTACACACCGTATGCTGTTATTTTGTTGGGGTAGACTCCAAAAAATTTCACAGCTCGGAAATTGCTGCCAATTTATTACTTAGTAAGGGAACCCTGGTTAACCCAGTTTTATATGTATCTCTACTTTGCGAAACACTTTCATAGGACGAAACACACTGACAGTGGCTGAGCGTAAGGTTCGGGGGCACCAAATTGGCTTTGAGTTGTTCACCAAATCAGGGAGCAACATGCAAATATGCCACTCGTATGAACTTTATGGTGATCTAACTTTCTTTAATTAAACCGTTATAGGCTACACCGAGTTCTAGCTCTTTTTCGGTTGGAAAGAAATTGCGTGCTGTCTATAAGCATCTTTCCTCCAGTTAGTCAGCACACCCTCTGTTGTAACGACTACTGATCGTTTTCCTGATGTTTACTTGAAAAAAATACCTCCGGGCAGACAAAGAATTTGTAGATATTCGTTTTCCCCACAGTTATAACACGTCGGTTGCCGATATTTTCTTCTCTTATTTAGTGTTCCTGATAGTTTACTAGTTTACTCTTTGCTCTCTTTATTTCCTCTACATCGTCTGTGCCGTCACTACCTTACACAGACCGCCTTAGCTAGACACTAAATGGCGCTCTAAAGGTGGAGTCAGTGTACAAAACGTCCCCAATATTCTGGTGACTTGCTATTTATAACACTTGCTGTAGTTAAGCATATTAGCACTTCAAAGCGCATTCAAAATTGCCTTGGGGTTTCATGATAGGGCAGTGTAATTAATCTGTGTTACTTGCTTCAAATTCTTCAAACTTCTCTCCGGAACGCTCACAGTTGAGCGCAGTACACACTACCATACCATAATTCCAAGACTTATATTAATTAAGTTTACGTATGCTATTTATCAGGTAGCACGTTCTGTAGTAAATCTAATACGGATCCTTTTTAAGCGGAGTGAGTAAAATTTCTTTCTTTTTTTTTAGCCGCTACTAATGTAAGCAATGGCTTCAAATTTCCATTGGTTTTTCAGAGTTATTCAGAGGTAGGAAGAATTATTTATTCTTTGCCAAAAAATCAGGATATTTTTCTTAAGTCGTCTAAAATTCCATATGGGTAGTTCATGTTTCCACCAAACTAACTCAACTACATGGAAAGCCACTTACACTGTTATCTTCTCTTCTTTACCTTTTTTTGGGCGTCTACAAACTATTGCACTGTTCTCGTGTCTTGCCATTCGCAACATGCTATAGTTAACCACCTGTGACACCAGTAAATATTTTCACTGCAAGCCGCGTTCGAAAAGCCTATGGTACTTTAGGATAGGCCAGTCAAGTTTGTTAAAACTTGTTTCAACAATTTGTTAAGAAACACATGTTTGCATTATCAGTGACTGCTTAAATTTACTTAAATTATGTACTCTAGTGTTCTCTTATAAGGTTTCATATGTTTTCTAATATATTAATACGCGATATGTGGATACCTACTCGCGTCACCTTACAATCCAATGCCAGACCTTCCCCTCAACGGAAGCCCAATCGAATGGAATCGGTCTGTGAAGTATTTAGGTGTTACACTTGACCGGCTCTCAAGCTTGTAAGCCAACGTCTCTCAGTGTCTCCAGAGAGCCCACGGTGTCAAAACCAATGTATTTACTTTCCTTTCCAAGCGAGGATCAGTGCTAGTAAACGCTATACTCTCTATTTGTCTATACTAAATGTAGACATTTTGTCGGCGGCTGTGAACGTTTAGTAAGCAGTCTTTAAAAATTTTAAACGTTGAGTGGTTCGTCTACTTGCTACTACAGGCAATTTCTGTAGTGCTAATCAAATAATGTACAGCATAATTCAATATTTATTTATTCAGAATTGTGAATTTTTGTATTTCCGTAGGCATACCAATTAACACAAAGGTTTTTAAAAACATCAATTAATGCACAGTTCAGTTTTCCACTTAAATACTATCCTTATCAGTGTGACATCTTCACCGAAAGCAACAGTCTCCACAACGAGCAATCAATAGGTTTCCTCTTCAGTCTGTTATACTGTGTGTTCGCTACGTAGCAATGCAAAATATAAACAAGTCTCATTTGTATAATTTTAACCAGGCTTACGCGTAATAAGATATCGTTAAACATTTGAAAAAAATTCAACATTTTTTCAAAAAATGGAACGTGACCGTTAGCCGTCTCTAATTTAACTATGAGCAACATTTCTCAAAAAATTTAAGGTGCTTACTGATTTAAGATTCAGTAAGGCGTTACTTTGATTTAAAAAATAAATACTGATTTAAGATTCAGTAAGGCGTTCCTTTGATTTAAAAAATAAGTTTGCGATAACTGTTTGCAAAACGATAACATGAACTCTTAAAATAAAATATGCAGTAGACATAAATCTTTCCTACCAATATGATTACGCTATGATCCACTAACAAAGATCCATTATGATTCACTGTTTACATTATTTTCTAACACACGTATACTGAAGCTGTAATCAATTACACTGAGACTCCACTAAACGTGGTAACTGCTGACCAGTGCTTCAACATAGACTACAACGTGCAATCAGAAATATGTACGGCATTAACATGATTTTAAACAGTCATGAATTCTATGTCTTTGAAGAAAATAATGTATAAAACATACCAGTAATTTACCATAATGTTGTATGAAAATTATATGAAATAATTATCTTTTAAAATTTTTGTATTTTCTAAATGGTTTAAATATAGGTCCGCCAGGATGCCATAAAGTGGAGATCCCATGGCAAGGCCTTCATTCTGTTTATAATATGTATCTTCAAATGAATAAAAAAAAATTTTTTTTAACACTTTTCTTTCAAAAATATAAATTATAAAATTAAAAAATTGCACTAAAAGTGCATGACATCAAAAATGTGCTTGATTTTTGAAAGAAAAGTGTGTTTAAAAAAAAATTTTTTTTAATTTATTTTTATAAATATCTATATAAATGTATATAGGTATATATAGGTGTGACATATTTAAGATATAAATATATGTATATAACAACGTTTTCTTTTAAAGTTTTAATATAAAATCGCGGTGCACGTGTATATTTAAAGAGATATTTATATAGACATTTTTTAATTTATATAAAATCTATTTAAATTAAATTGTTTTGTCAGTTAAAATCCATGTGCGCGCGCGCGTACTTGTGTAGTGTGTACGCGCAGGCGTGCGTGTGTATAAGCGTGTGCGTGTGTATGTGCTCGAGTATACGTGTGGGTATGTGTATGTGCGCGCGCGCGTGTGTGTGTATGACCATAGATTATTATATTGTCATCCAAGACCAACGTCTGTGCAAAGTTTCAGAATTTTTTATCGACAATAAGTGTCTGAAATAGAGCTTGTAAGATTTGATTACAGACAGACAGACAGACAGACAGACAGATAGACAGACAGACGTGACAGTGAGTTAAAGAAAAGTGTGTAAAAAGTATGAACAGTAGTGACAAATAACAGGTAAAATTACATCTTCTGAGTTGTCTTTAGTGTAAAACGTTAAGCAAGGAAAACGTACATATTTGTTTTGAATTTAAAAGTAAGCGTGATGACGGCACAGTGTTTTGGTGATATGTGACCAACTTTGGTTAGATACACAAAAAATGTAAAGTACCGTTTACCAAATGGTAAAAGCTTAAGAGCATGATAATGTCTTTCAGCCGCCAGCTAAACGCAACATTATTATGGTTACTGACTGACTGATTGGTTACATACCTATCTACAGCTATGCAGTGTTGTTTGCTTGTTAGGTCTTTAATCTGCGACGGACGTTAGCACGTTAGCGGTCGCGGTTTTAGTTAACGATTCCCGGCTGGTAAATGATGACGTCATGCAGCGTGATGCGTTACAGAAATTTTCAAATGACCCCCAGCCATAAGACATTATCATGTCAAAACAGAATGCCTGAAAAAACAGTTCGTCACAGATAACCGTCTTATACAATAAGATTTCTGCCATATAACATTAAATTATGGACGCCTTGATACACAAAAATATGTATATGGCTTTTGCAGTTTTTTATTAATATTTATGTTGAAAACGTTATTAAAATTAATTAACCAAAGTTAAATTTCCTTATTTTATCTCTTGGTATATCATTTAAGAAGGTAAATTACAAAGGATAACGTTCACCAATATTGTATAGATTTGTAATTAAGACGTACAATAAATAATTGCTGACAGTTTACATAGGTTCCGTTAATTCATTTTTGAAAATTATGTAAACATAACAGTTATAAGCTGGTAAACATAAAACAAAGTGCTAACAAATTTTTTAACGTTAATCTGTTAATTAATAAATAACTGTTTCTCTGTTTTAGTTAGTCATGTTGTTATTAGGTAAAGGAAAAATCCATTCAAGCTGCCTCATTATTATACGTTCGTTTCCATTTAAAATAAATGACAAATTTATATCGGTACTACTACTACCACTACTACTACTACTACTACTACTACTACTACTACTACTACTACTACTACTACTACTGCTGCTGCTACTACTGCTGCTACTACTACTACTACTACTACTACTACTGCTGCTGCTGCTGCTACTACTACTACTACTACTACTACTACTACTACTACTACTACTACTACTACTACTACTACTACTACTACTACTCTACTACTACTCCCACTATTAGTGGCATAAAAGTGTAAGCTTGGAAGTTACGTGATTTAATTTTTATAAAAGAATGTCGCAGAATATTAATCTTCACAAATAACATTTCTTTGTGTTATCAACAATTTTATATTTTTCTTGTCATATAAAATGTCAAGTAATAATATACTTCTGTTCTTTTCCTTATAAAGAAAACTGTTCTTCTCAGTTCAAGAAAAATTATTAATACTCTACTTGGTTAACATTTATGGGAAACATTAAAATAAAATTGTATCAGCGGCCTCCATTTAAGCAGACGAATGGCCGTATACTCCTATTATCCATTATTAGGCAACAGACACTGTCACTTGAAATTTTAGTCGTACAGTAAGAAGTAAAATTGGACACTTTTCAAATGGAGGTAATCAATTCTTACAAAATTAAAAATTTTCATTATTACTGTATAAATTTTATAAAAAACATATTTTATTTAGAATAACGGATTGTAATATATATATATAGCAAAAAATTTTATTGGTTAAAATATTATTAAATATTTATTGGACTGTTGTAAAACTTATAATTACATGACCTAGTAATATCAAGGATTGTTCCGTCAAATAATGTAACGTCGGAAATCGGCCGCTTCAGTGACGTAGTAAATTACTGTGTCACACTTAATCAACTGGCTATGCCTTTGCACAGCTGTCGTCGGTAATTATTACTTACCAACTACTCAGAGTCCCTGTGGTATTAATCATTCAATACTGGAGTGGGAAGCAACCTTTTAAGAGCAGGAGCACAATGATCTTTAAACTGATAGAAACACAAATCTATTATGGTCTAAAGAATATCATTTTATTTTTTAAATGTTAGTAGAATAGCATGGTATTAAATATATGACTCCATGTGTCACTCTATACTTAAAATTATATTTCGTAAAAGAATGCTAAACGTAAAGTTAGTGTTTCTCGAAGGAAACATACATTATTCCAGAATTTTTGTCACACATATTTAAAGAAAATGGTTTAAAACTGAAATCGTATTTTTAAGTTCTTTAATAATCTATGTAATGCGTTTTAAGATCAGAAGTGTTATAATAAAAAAGCTGCTACATGGAATACAAGAAGAAAATTCAGTTTAACATTATACACTATACAAATTTTAGCGCATTTCGATTTGTTAACAGCTACTCAGTACATATGTATTTGCTTATCAAAGAAATAGACTTCAATATGAAACTAAAATATGATAAAATTAAAAGAGAGGCAAAAGTGTAACTAACAAAAAGAATTGTTATTTAATTTCTTAAATAACACGGATAGAGACTATTTAATAAAATACTCTTAACTATCAGATACTTGAAGCACATCGAAGCTAAATTTTTAATTTTTGAACCAAAACTGTTTGAAAGGACATCGAAAATTTCTAATTTCTGTAATACTTTATGTGTTCACGACGGTCCCTTTACGTTTATATATAAGAAATAAATATATATATATATTTTTCACAAAATTTACCAAATTTAAAGGAACAAATTCCTTTAATGGTATACGATAAAAGTCACTGTGGTATATGAACATTATTAAATTAATGCCGTCCGTACGAATTGTTTCTTTATAGAAACACCAATTTGTTACACTAGCAAGCAAAGTGAAGAGATTTCCAGTACGTTGGCAAAGCCAATATTGATTGAAATTTCAGAGCGATCACACAGTTACAAGTATCCTTTTTAGTGTATTTCGTATACACATGGTATATATATATATATATATATATATTTAAAAATAACAAATCCTTATTGGTCTCTTCACCTATGATAACTTTGCGTGAGAATTGGTTATTTAAACTTCGTGATTCTTATAATATATTTTAAAATAAACGAAAAATGTTTAGCTACCTAGTAGAACACAAATAATAAACATTTTGCTTGGTAATTTACACAGGATATTATAAAATATTAGTTTTAAATAGTGGGTTGAACAATAAAGCATTTTAAATGATGTAACGCAGTGTGTCTGTCTGTAGATTTTTTTTTATGGCAAACGATAAGAGCCACAAATTCAAACAGAATCAAATAATATTTTGCATACAGCCCTGAGTTGTAGAGTACTCAAGACCTATTGTTTTTGGTGAAGATCGGTTAAGAGAAAGGGGTAGTTTACCTGCAACATTTTATGTTGTAACAAGAGAAATTTTTTCATGACGAATGATAACTGCCGTAAATTCAAACAGAATCAAATAATTTTTTACATATGTAATACTACTTTTTACATAGTTTCTTGTAATAATTTTAAGGCAGCTGACAATTATTATTATTTTTCTCATTAGACAGTTGAAAACACTAGGACAGTTGATACGAGTTACATGTGTAGTTACTGTAAAGTGATCTTGTATATTTTAGCTTTTAAATAATATAATTTTAATACACTAGAAAATAAAAAAATAATAGTAAAAGGGTCGTTATAAGCTGTAAAAGCCGAGAGGTTAATGGTTTGTGGCCTACAAAAAAATGTATTATTTTATTTCTTTATTCCTGGTGTTCTCAGTAACTAGCGATAAACGGAGATACACGAAAGTGTCAAACGCGGAAAACAAAATGGCGGGGGGGGGGCAAGAACAACCAAACGTATATCTGTTAATGTTTCTGTGTTGTAATCTTGATATTTTAGTGGTTTCTGTTCTGTTTGCGTGCACTGCACGCAAACATTGATTATTTGAAATTATATAAGTAATTCTGTTGTTTTATTATTGCCTTACGACAATGGTACTTTCTATGTTTGTATGCAACATGTACATGCTTGTGTGTGAAGAGTAAGCAACAAGCAATTGTGTCCTATCAGATACACAGAAAAACCTGCAGTAATTATGTAATTGTAATTCAAGTGTTGTAAAAATGTATTATTTTCCCTGTTAGGTACAAGTTACAAGTCCAAACAGGCAACGATATCATTATGTTGTACACAATTAACAAATTCATACTCACTCTTCATTTACCACATGTCCCCATAGGATTTTCAATATTAAAATAACATTTTCTTCATTAATTGAAACTATAAGGTTTCTATCTGATAAGGACATAAGAAAACGTAGACAGAAGCCACATTGCCTCATTGCCACTGGAATAAGTTTTAATATCGACTGAAATTTACAAAGTAAATGTATGAACTGCATGTACAAACTACAAAATTTAAAACTTTTCAAAACCAGTATGTCTCCATACAATATAGCTCAGGTTTCTTGCAAGGTGTTTGTCAGATGGAAATAGTTCTTTAGTGAAAACTACCATTCAGCATAGATATTAACAATAATTAGATATGAACTTATACCGCGATAAGTTATTAAAGTAAAGAATAAGAAAACTTTTCCCTGCCAACGCTGGTCGATAATTACTGCTCCTGTTTTTCTTTTTTTTTTTTAATTTGAAGGTGACTGTTACACCGTGTCTTTATCTTGATATCTTCTAAACACTTTAGTAAATATCCTTTTTCGCTTCCGTAGTGAAAATATCATTATCAATGTTAATGTCAGCTATATTGTGGGTAACATATGACCTAGTAATTAGGTTCCCTATACTGAACTTTTAAAGTGTATATCTACGTGCTCCCTATACATACAAAACTATACGTTTTACGTTTTTAACAAACTTTCTATGAATTACAAGACATCCTTCTCGATCGAACACAAGCGAACGATCTTTACCAAACATCCTGGGCACACACTAACAATCCTCATTACGTGTTTATTATTTCTCCTTTGATAAAGGGGGTAACCATCCATATTATCTTTTGTCATTTCCTGTGTAGATTTACCAGCAGGCATTCAAATTGAGTTTGAATAAAAATAACTGCAAAGACTATGGTACCGTATGAGATTTGACTAAATCAAATAAGACTGTATCATAAGGCCATGGAATTTCCGCGGAAAAAACTTTGATTACTATCTGGGATCTCTTTGCATTCATCTTGGAGACACAATAACAATTTACGCGGGGGAAAACTCTCTTTTAGAACTTAATTGTTCTGAGCTTGATTGTACTTCAGTAAAATGTTTGTTAGTGGTTTATCAAACGTAAGAATTCTTCAACTTTTGCATGCTAGACAGACAGAAAATCTGGTCCCTATCAGTTCTATAGGAAAATGTATTACACAGATTTTCGGCTATAAAGAGTTGCATGTAAAAATCAATAAAGTATTTACCTTCTCAAATTTTCTGAATCATGCTGCAAGGGGTAGCGGTGAATGAAGAAGGTAAAACAAATACAATACCCAAATACCCAAATACAATTGGGTAAAAATACCCAAATACAATGTCTGTACAAACGACATACGTATTTTACTCGTTGGTTATGACTGAATTTTAAACTATCGCCTCGAATGCGAAAATAACGATCCACACTCTGTAGTTTGGTTAATTTATCAGCTTTGATTATTAGATTAAAAATCTTCCTAGGGTAACTCGTTGAATTATACGTATAGGTCATAGGCTACAATATACATTCTCGCATATACATATATATTTTCAAATTTTGTCTTTCATTTCTCCCCTCGTGGCATTATAGGGTGTTATCCTGGCTCCAATACAGTGTGTACGACATTATACCGCAGTGCGTATTCTCAAATAACACCTTTTTTTGCAGAAGTGACAAAGGTATTTTATAAGATAGTGGATCATTAAGCGTACGGTCACGAACAACTGCAACCTCAGAACATGTATCATTGCAACGCTGCGGATCTGCTTGATGACCATGACATTAACTAGATGATCTCATCATGTTTAAGATTTATATTAAAGCTAACTTTCGTTATCTGCATATTTTTAAGTGTTCTTTTATGTTCGAAGCAGAAACATTATACACATTAAAACAAGATTTAATGTTTCTAGAAAATCACTTCTCAAGCAATTGTTTACTGATTCTTCGTATTGTTTAAATTAGCAGCCATCCTTACTATTTCTTTTATGAATTTGCTAACTGCTATAATTTTTATTTTTCGACTAAGCTTTTCGTCATCACTGATATCTTCAGGTCTTAAACAACGTCTATCAACTGTACGTTGTAGGCTTTTATACTTTAGGCCCCTCCCCTTATGTCATCGCCCCTCCTATTGGTTCTAGCTGCTACCGCTCTTCACGGGAACTTTGTCTACATTTTTCCGTTATAACTTTAAGAAATACTTAAAGTTAAAAAAGAAGATAAAAATGAAATACTTAAAGTTAAAAAGGAAGATAAAAATGAAATACTTAAAGTTAAAAAAGAAGATAAAAATAAATTAATGAATATAAAAGTGGATTTTACAAATGAAAAAATATTTTATTATATATTAAACAATAAACAAAAATAAATTAAGATAATAAGAATAACACACTAAAAATGACGAAACGTAAAAGGTTACAAAAAAAAAATTATAAGTCAAGAATAAAGAAATTAACGGGAGATTCTTAAAACAATTTGACGGACGTTAGAAAAATGCCTAACGGAAAAATGTAGACAAAGTTCCCGTGAAGAGCGGTAGCAGCTAGAACCAATAGGAGGGGCGATGACATAAGGGGAGGGGCCTAAAGTATAAAAGCCTACAACGTACAGTTGATAGACGTTGTTTAAGACCTGAAGATGTCAGTGATGACGAAAAGCTTAGTCGAACAATAAAAATTATAGCAGTTAGCAAATTCATAAAAGAAATAATTGTTTACTGAGTTATACAACCTTATTTGATTTTCTTGTAAGAAAAGTGACATACATAATTTGTCATATTTGCTTCTGTTGAGTATAAAGGACGCACTTTGTGATGTACAGTTTTGAAACAATGAGGATCATATCCGGGCGGTGGCATTTTGTCAGCAGTAACTGACAGAAATGACAAGCATTGTTATAAAGACAAACACTATGCTTATAGCTTTTAGATATGACATTGGTGCCTGTGAATTATTATCATATTTTATTAAGCATACGAAAGTCAGGAGATCTGATTTTTTTTTACAGCAACTTAGACCAAAATAACTACCACACATTTTTTACATGTAAATTAAAATACATAACTATTCCTAACTTTGTTGTCTAAATTACCCAATTTATGAAATGTGGCATTTAAAATTTGTCGTTATCAGAACACACGTATTGATTTTTAGGACCTACTTTTCTCCTTTCACCAAAATACATGTGTATTTAATTGTTTTTTTAACTAAATATGTCGTGTATAGAAATTGTGTAAATTGTGAAAGTAATGAAAATGAAATTTTAAATAAATTACGCCTACATTAAAGCGTAAATTAAAATTCATATGTACACATAATGGACGCTGGCTGTTTTTCTTTTATTGAATACTACAGAGCATATGTTACAGTGTAACACATGTATATAAAAAACTGACAACGAAACGCGTATTTTGTTCGCGTAGCTGATATTGGACTGAGGACAATATATTTGGAATCGCATTCACATGTCTGAATATCGAATGTGATACGCAAGAAGTGTAATATGCTATATTCTGTGGCTGTCTTTGTCCGACCAAACTCATATGTCCAATAAACAAAATATCATATGAACTTATCAATATACACATTTTACTTTATCCGGCACAGAATCCAACGTCTCTTATTCAGCTCCCTATCCGTTCGTCTGCCTATTCCTCCCGCTCACTCGCACTCTTTCTCTCTCTGTATGTTTGTCTGTCTGTCTTTCCCCATTTCTCTGTCTCTGTCTTTCTGCCTCTCTCTCTCTCTCTCTCTCTCTCTCTCTCTCTCTCTCTCTCTCTCTCTCTCTCTCTCTCTCTCTCTCTCTCTCTCTCTCTCTCTAATTATATACCACACTTAGACAGCAGCAAACGATGTGTTCATTACGCAGTCTTACAATTTTCGACAGATCAGTAGCAATAAAAGTACATCATATATGATTACTTGTATTCCAATTCCGTGTATGTATTCTGACACAAACACATTTCATCACTTTGCGAACATCTGCTCACGTTATAACAAATCCAACTTTGATGGGAAAAAAATCCTTTACAAGATATTTGTTCTAACAATAAATTATTACAATAAATACTAACTACGGATTAAAAAGTACGGTAAAAATATAATTAATTTTCAAAAATTTTCTCACATAATAAAATCATTTTGTGCTGTTGCTAAAATTCGAGGACACTCTTCAAAACATAGTGTGCATTCGAGTTTGCTTTTCACTGGCATTCTTGTTTCTGATTTTCGTCAAAGCCTACAGATTTCGATCACAGGCACTTAACTAATACGCTTGTAAATAACTGTTATGACGTCCTTGCTATTAAAATTTCCCTCTCCCACTTCTCAAACATCTAGTCATTGATTGCACAGATCTTCGAACAGTGGGGATAAGAGAAATAAACACCACCAAATTCGTTACTTACAACTTTCAGACACTTTCAACAAGCACACTCTTGAATACTGTAAAAGTTTTATATTCACAATTGTTCAGTACAAAATAATTTAACCCAGAATGAACGTCTCCTAATTACTACTGTCGGAGCAAATATTAAAAGTCACCAGTTATTGATTCTGCTCACAGTAGTTCATAATGATCACTTACATAAAAAACTCTGTGCAGCGACCACACTTTGCAGACTTTCAACTAATACAACTAACACTTTTAATCATTCCAGTTCGCAATATCAAAACTGATTGTAGCAAGCTGATATCTCTGTATTCTGGCAGCCACACACACGGCGCAACGTGTAGACATATATGTGCTTTCTACTATGTGGTAGAAAAACCGCAAAAAAAGGCGAGCAAAACCCCAGAACTGTGAGGACATTCCGATTTGCAGCGCGCACCCACTTGTAAAATAGCATACATGTCCAACACTAGTTACGCTGATGACTTATTTGACAAGCGTATGATTATTACAAAATATATATACCAATCAATATTCTTTAATATAAATTTTACATATAATATGAATAATCATAATTTTACTATTCAATAGATTTAACTTAATATTCTGCAAAGGTATTTTAATAATTATAATACAAATTATATAATGTAATAAATTAACGATTATTTGTTGCAAATCGATTAGTCACCGTGTCCAGCATGTACTAAATACGTAGATTTTTATAAGATTTTTACCGGTTTCTGAAATTAAACAATTTAATTTCCACATTCTTGTCAGTAGAAAATTGTCAACATGAAAACATTGTATTCTTTACTGAAATCCGTAATATTTCTAATTATTCTTACATTCATGAAGAATTTATGTCCACCTATTTCGGATCCTACTTCTGTTTGCTCTATTGAAACGTTAATAATTAGATCAAATATGACTAGTATTTCTGAGCATACGATTGCACTATATTTCTCAGTCTACTTTTATAATAATATTTGGTAATAGACAAATAAGCACACACCGAGTACTCAGATAATCAAAATTTGCTCTCCCATATAGTGGCTTTGTTGCAATTGACTGTGAACAAAATATTGCTTGTATATATGCATGTGCTTTTAGACTTTTGTAGCAGATATAAAATAAAGTTCAAACAACTCAGTACAATTTTATTAAAATAACTAACACATTACTAACTTCATGGAACATGTGGAAAAATAACTTATGTTTATAAAAGAACGTACATTTCAAGGCCGGTTTCAAAACTATTAGAACTTCTTCGTATTGTTTAAATTAGCAGCCATCCTTACTATTTCTTTTATGAATTTGCTAACTGCTATAATTTTTTATTGTTCGACTAAGCTTTTCGTCATTACTGACATCTTCAGGTCTTAAACAACGTTGTTTAAGACCTGAAGACTTGTCGTTGTTTAAGACCTGAAGATGTCAGTAATGACGAAAAGCTTAGTCGAACAATAAAAATTATAGCAGTTAGCAAATTCATAAAAGAAATAGTATTAGAACTTGGTGGGCTGTTAGCCTATGCACGAGAATGTTTATAATTAGTGAAAAACATTTCCAGTGGTCAGTAATTTTAGAGGTCTCAGTCCCCCTAGACTGCAAGCGAACACTGTCCTACCCAGATAATTAATTTGAAGATTAAGCGCCATCCCCTAGTACAAAGAACTGCTTTCAGAATATAATAGGGAATCATAGAAATCTAAGTAAATAGTAGGGGGTCTTCGTGATTAGATCTCCAAAATGGCGATATTCCTATGTTCAAATTAAGAAAATTAGTAGATACAGTTGTCAGTACCGATCGTTGTAAAACGTATTTTAATATGTTTGCGTTGAATAAATGCAACGTCGTGACGATTTTTATTGTAGTTGTAAATGTTATTGTTTTTTAAAATACATGAAAGCAGATAGTAAGTTTTTAATTTTCTAATATTATCCTCGATACGCTAATCGTAACCGATACTCTTGTACAATTTTACTACTCGCACAAACATACGTGCATATTACGGATGTACCACACCACTTGCTAGCAAACGACTAAATTAACACAAGAGTAAAAGTACAGTTTACTTTTCCCTGTATATGAAATTTAATTACGTTATACAGTAATCGTTAGATGTCAAAGAGAAATTGTAATACGCTACTCACGTCTAAAGTGCCCAGTGGGAGCTTCCGTTAGGTTACATAAAGAGCTAATTATTACGCCGCATTTGTACAGTAACATTGATTTCCCTAATGTAATATGTCCTACAAATGTAATGTAATTAATACAGAATTTTACAGTCTAGTCACAGTGATATAGGCCTACTAGTTAATAAGGGGTACAAGTTAAAACAGGAGTGACTACCAGGGGGGGGGTCGTGACGCAGACAGCGTCATTGAAATGTTGGGGGCGGTTGAAAAAAAATTTTGCTAAAGTATGGAAAATTATAACTACGTTTCATTATAAACTTGAATGTTCACACAAGTTTTTAGTTTATTTGTGAAGAATTGAAGCAATCATAGCATTTGATGGAACAATTAGTTCTATGAATTTAAATATTTAGAGGACGAATCACGGTCGGTGACAAGGGAAAAATATTTGAACAAAATGATGTTTAATTCGTCATATTCAATTCAAGTAATAAATGCCCGAATTCTTTCATATTAAATTATATTAATTTATATTAAATTATATATATAAATAAATATGTATGAAACTCGTACAAATCGTTTGTTATATATATTATGCTCTGTGCCAAATTGATAATAGCGCTTCCTGTGTAGCTATGAGAATTATATGTTCCATCAGCTGTTCAGTTTTCGTATCAAATACTTAGTTTTTTGAAATTTATTGTGTTTACTTTTATTCCACCCTAGTGGTTAAAATACATGATTGGTTGTTATTACAAACTTGAATATGCCGAAAAAAAAACAAAAGCAGTTTAAATACAAATGTTTGGAAGAAATGTGCCATGCTACAATCAGGCACGATGTATGCCCAGAACACTGCAAAAAGAAACATCCATAAAGTTAAAAATAAGTTACATATAAAAATACAAAATTATTAAATTCAAGTGCAGTGGTGAAAACCAATGTAAAACTTACGTTAATGACAAACTTGAAGCTGAAAGTGAAAAATTTCAAAAATCGGTCGGGCGATTTTACAAAAGTTACATATAAATCTTTAATAGGTTTTTCTCGCTATACAATTTTTATAAAGCATAGCATTTTTTCATTTTTTTTGTATTAGGTCGTTTAAACTTTTTATAAATTTGTGACAGGAAAATAAAAATTAATAAATAACTCACAAAATGTTTTTAAAAATTTACACCGCTGAGATTTCAAATCACACCAACATGTTAGAGACGGATTTTTGAAAAAATGTTTTTCCTTGTAATCAAAGGATTTTAGGAATGTAACCTCAAACTGAGTTTGGCATCCTCTTAATAAAGATTTGTTTGAAATTTTAGGTTTAATTTTCGAAAAGAGTTTGTAAAAAAACGTTCAAATTTACCTAATTTTACACGTCTTCTTATGTACGATTCTACTAGGCTATGTGTAATCTTTTGTACAAGAATAAAATAACAACGAAATATAATTACTTGTAACTAAAAGCACTACATTTTTTAGCAATTACTCATACGGTTCATCTTAAACATATTATTTCCTGTAATCTGACAGTTACTGTTAATAAGTTAATCAACGATTTTTATTTATTTATACAGTAGCTGTACCGCAGTCTATTACAGACGATTTTATAGAACCATCAACTTCACTTCATTCCACTTTGGCGCCTGGCTTTCTAAAACTACCAGAAACCTTTCCTAGGTCAACAGAGCAACATGAAGAAATTTCAGTCACCTTGCATTAACAATCACCATTTAAGGATCATATTAATTCTTCAATTTACAGCAATAAGAAAATTCAATCTGCTGATATTGATCTTAAGTTTAATTTAGAACATCATAAACTTGAGTCAACATTTCAATTTCAATCTCACAATAGCAAAAAATTTTCACTTAAATGATGTAACTATGAATTTCCTGATGGTACAGAAAAAGAAAGGCCGTGGCTTGTATATAGTAAGTCAAATGACTCAGCCAATTGCTTACACTGGTTACTTTTTGCATTGCCAAACAACACACTATTATATGGTCTTTAGGCACAGGTTATCAATGGTGGCGGATGGGTGATGCTCTACGATTAGAATTTCATGAAGCGTCAAAAGTCCATTTAGGTTGCCAAATGCAGTGGTTATCAGGAAAGCATGTAAACAGCTCTTTATGTAAAATGCACGATGAATATATACATACATCGTGATCGACTGCTGTAAATATTTAGTTATAAAAATGATACTATTCAGGAATAACACAGTTCTTGATGGAAAGCTACTAAATTTTTAAGCTTATAGCAAAACACAAACATGATGCTAGACTGTATTACGACAAAATTTAAAAAGCAAGAAAAGAGTTAAGATATTAATTGGTGACTCGTTGGGGACTTGGTGAAACATATTAATACAAAGGTTTTTAAATTATATAAACACTTGGTAAGTTTCACAGATTTTATTTAACTCTGACAGTTGTTTCGACTTCTTAAGGCACTGTCAAAGAGATGAATGAAAACCTAAACAGATGATGTAAGTAAGGGTGGTGGTGGACATCTGTTTAGTGTGTGCATTGGAACATGTATTCGGTGCGAAGATGAAAAGGGGGGTTGCAGGAGCTAAGGACTGAATGTAAAAACTGAATACAATCTGACTGCAAAATATAAAATTAACTAAACTCAATATAATCTGAATGCAAAATATAAAATAAACTAAACTAAATAACAGTTTTTAATAAAGGGGATACACAGAATTCGGTTTGTTTATTTGTTAAATTTTTGTTATATTTCATTGCTTTTTTAATTTTTCGAATTTCTAACAAATCCATTTTTTTACCTTTTTGTATGTTGTGGAATAGTGTTATGTTTTTTGTATCTACAAAGTGATTGTGTTGTAAGCAATGATCTTCAAAACCTGTATTGGCTGTATTGGTTAAAATCGCATCTTATGTTTAAAAATACGAAATTTCCTAGCACGGCTACATTGTCCGATATAAATAGCATCGCATTCTGCACAGTGGATTTTATAAACTCCATTTCCCTCTAGTGTGTTTGATTTTCCTTTATTGTCGACTAGTAATGAGAAAAGATTACATTTGTTTACTGATACCCTGTTAGGACCATGCTTTTTTAACCTATTGTTAATCCCATCTGTTATAAACGGAATGTAATTTGTTAAAAAAATTTTATGTTACCCTGATCTGGATTTATGGAATAAAATTCTTCTAAAATAATTTTCTTCTGTTTTTTTTTTTAAATTATTTTAAACATCGGGGTGTTGAGTGGCGGGTTAACAACTCTTCCTTGTAAAAATCCCAATGTCGTGAAACCTAATTTTGGGAGGCCAAGGTCCATCTTTGACTGTAGAGCCGGATATATATGTAGGTATGTAATATGTTCACAACTATAGGTAAACCAGATGTATCCAAAAAGGTTTGTTAAATTGCTAAATATAAGGCATCTAAAGTTCTGTCTTCAAATACTATACATAATTACGAAGTACAAGAAGTAATGTAATCAACAGAATAAGCCATGCGTGCTGTTCTTAAATCTGATTGGAATTTGGTTATTATGTAATTTACTAGAAGGTAATAATGAAAAGAAACCCAACTGTTAACCATAAATACATATACTATTTCAGTATTATTATTAGAAATCCCTTTCCGATCTCTACACAGTTAATAGACAAACACTTGGGATTATCAACCTTACATTCTATTTTATGTTATGTACAAAGATGATCCAACAAATTTATCGTTATACAAATAAATATTAGCTTTGTCAGGTTCACTGTATGTAATATACACCATAATCATTTTTCCATTTAAGAAAAAATGTAGTCATTCTAATTGTAGAACTAATCAAAGCAATAACAGCCATTTTAAACAAATGATCTTCATCTATTTTAACTAACAGAACCTCTATTCACTTTGACAGGAAGGTTATTATGAATTCATAATAAGTTATTATATTACGTCAATTTAAGTTGCAATGTAATACTGAATTTTCTGAATTACCATTTTGTCGCTTAATGTACTAAATGTGTAGATGTTAACCACGCTCTATGCGGTAAATTAACTTTGTTATACTTGTCCTCCATTGTGGAAGAGCTCTAACAGTTGCCTTCAGTATATCTGCATAAAATAAAGCTTTAATTAATTCGAACAACTTTTTCAACATTAATTACTACGTTAATTGGCTTTCATTTTTGCTAAAATATTTCACAGTGTAGTAAGTATTCAATTGAGGAGTGATCTGTTTAGGTACGCAATTAAAATATTAATTTCCTGTTACAAATAATTGAAACCTGCATCATGTGGTTTATACGTGAGTAATCATTTAAATAAATAAGAAATGTACATATTAATCAAATTCTGTTTAAGGCTTTCACGGCCGGCTTCAATGTTATCAGAATTTCGGGATGCCGGGGCCCAAAGTTGTTTGGTGCAAACGTTTGTCTCCTGGGTTGTACGGACCCCCTAAGATACACAACCCTGATGCTCCGCTACGACCCATCGACAGCATCATTATACGCTTGCCTACTTACAACTCGGCGAAACACCTTACTGAGCTACTCCGGCAGATGGAGGGGTATGTGCGGGATTCCTCGCGTTTCTTGGAAAAGATTGGCTGATTAGTACTGTAGACTGGCGATATGCTGGTGAGGTATGACGTTGTCTAGTTGTTCACGATGGTGCTTGTACAGAAGATCCTTGGCCATATCGCAGACTCGATCCCAGCGGACGTGACAGCTCCATTCCGGCAAGTCCCCACGACGAGGTACTTCCAGTACAACGGTGACTTCTATGAAACGATCGACTGTGTTGCCATGGGTAGCCAGCTCAGTCCTGAAGTGGTTAACTGTTACGTGTAGACCTTTGAGCGGCGGGCCATTTCATCTTCCCCACTGAAGCCGAGATAGCATCTGGAACCACGGAGAGGAGGAACTCGGACGGTTTATAGCACACCTTAATAATGTTCACCCGCGGATCCTGTTCACCGTAGAAAGGGAAGCAGTCAATCAATTGGCCTTCCTTGATGTCTTCGTCTCTTTAGAAGACCTTATGGCAGCCTGGGTCACAAAGTATACAGGAAACTAATACGCACCGACGGATACCTTCACAATCTGTCCAATCACTATCCGAGTCAGAAACGGGCAGTTTTGAAGACCTTGGTTGACCGGGCGAAGGGGATCTGTGAACCCCGTTATATCAACGAGGAGCTACGGTATCTCGAGCAAGCGCTGAAATCCAACGGATATTCCGTCGGGGGGGGGGGGGTGAGATGTACCGTCTGGCCGAGAAGAATAGCCAGGCCTGTGGAGTCGGTGTCTCAGGAGAATATTGGCTTCACTGTGTTTCCCTGTGTCAAATCGGGTAACTGATCGTATTGCCAGGTTGCTGAGCCGGCGCTGTATGAGATTAACCTTAAAGCCGACCACGACAATCCAGCAGTTTCTGAGACAGGTGAAGGGCGCCAGGGACCCGCTCTCGTTGTGCGGTGTGTATGATGTTCCTTCTGGTGCGGCCA
This sequence comes from Magicicada septendecula, assembly GCA_034769895.1. NCBI lineage: Eukaryota > Metazoa > Arthropoda > Insecta > Hemiptera > Cicadidae > Magicicada > Magicicada septendecula. Next base: position 476,548,200 of record CM068373.1, read on the forward strand.
GTTGTACATCGGATCTACGAAACGCAGTATTCATGCCCGCGTTGATAAACACAGCCGATTGTGTATAGGCCATATAAATATCAGAGTTTAAAGTTTTATAAAAATTTTTAAAAATAAAAGATATTTTTATTTAATTTAAAATATTTCTCTTTTGCATATGCTTGCAATTTCTTGTTTTATAGGAAGAATATTCTAAAAATATGTTATATACACTTATCGAATACCATTTTGACTTATAATTTATATCATTAATATAAATAAAGTGTGTACTTATTGGGTTAAATTCATTTGATTAATTGGGTTAATTTAATTTAATTAATATGCAATTTAATATATGAATATATGTTAAATAGAGAATTAATTTTTTACAAATGTTAGTAATTTTTATTAAAAGTAAATTTACTTAAAAGCCACAAGTTGTACAGACAAATCTGAATGGTTCTCTATAAACATTTATAGCCGTTTCCAAGCGCTGTAAAACAGTATGCATTGTCGATGTTACAACGAACTTACTTAATTGAAGGTAAATAAAAATATCTCAAATAACATTTCAATGAGATCAAATATTCTGAACAAATTTAATCAGCTTGTGCTGGAAGATGTTCTAAGCATTATAAAATATGGAAATATCAAATAATAGAGCTAATGACAGAGTTAATTTTAAAATTGTGTTGTATACGTCATACGTGCGTAGAACAAATATAATATAATATAGATATTAGATAATAAAGATATTATATATTAGATAATATAGATATAATATAGTCTATTGTATGTGAATGTATGTTTTGTGTAGGCGCAAACACAATATATGCAAATCCTGAACACAATCAGAGGCACATAAATAAAATATGAACACTAAGTGTGCTTTGTGCAACAAAATAAAAATAGGCCCTATATGTACAGCTCCTTTGGAAAAGTCACAGGTCTTTCCCTTTTTAAGGTCACTTGCCTACTTAGAAGGCAGCTGCTACAGCCGGAAAGTGTCTTGGCTGTTACTTGTGCTTTTACAACTTGTGTAACTTACAAAGATTAGCATTAAGCTAGGTAACTGTTGTCGAATGCTTCAACATAAACTACAACAGATAATCCAAGAAGTGTAATAATAACATGACTTTGAACTTTAATAGTTCTGATATTTTAGAAGAAAATAAACTGTTCAAAACTGACAAACAGCAGGAAACTTTAGGTCAGTGGTGTAAACTTTAGCGCAAAATATTAAACAAAGAAGAAATAATTTTTGTTTTGAATTGAAAAGATGTATCATTGCAAAAGGAAGCGTGAAAATGGCGTACTCTTCCGGTGACATGTGCGACCTACTTTGTTGGAAATGTATAAAAACAGATTTTGCTGAACAAGTAATTCTTTGCAGAAAGCCGTCTAGTAAATAAAATTTCTTGTATTATAACAATATGTTGTCGATGCCCTAATACAAGAAATGTATAATGTTTATGCAAATTTTTAAGTACCGATACTTATGTTAAAGTGGTTAGTACAATAAAATTAATTACCGAAATATATTTGCTTATTCTAAAATTTAAATAGCTTTTAAGAAGAAGTAAATTAAAAAGGATAACATTTGAGGTAGGTATCTTACATTTTGTAATTAAGACGTGAAATCAACAACTTTTGAAATTTTTTGTAGGTTCTTTTACAATAATTTTTGAAAGATACATTAATTATTAAAAAATTAGACTTTGTTAAGTTCTAATGTGTACTACTACTGTTACTGATATTACCAGTACTAGTACTACGACAACTACTACTACTACTATTACTACTACTACTACTACTACTACTACTACTACTACTACTACTACTACTACTACTACTACTACTACTACTACTACTACTACTACTATGATAAGGAGGATAAGCTGACAAAATCCAATTTACCAACAGCGAATTTACACTGTATGAAAAAGTGTGTAAGCCAAAGTAGAAAACGTAAATCGGTCTTTTCTGTAGCATCAAAAGCTTGAAAATGTAACTTCCAGTACGTGTCAAGTCGAGTATACGTTAAAAAATGTATTTACTTCTAAAAATGGTCATAAAAAAGATATTTACTGTTCTAAATCGAGTATCAACGCAAAAATTTAGAGGAGACTACATTACGGTGTACAAAACATAGGTTGCAGTATATTTATCTGTTATGACAATTAAAATTCACACAATAATAAAAAGTATTTGAACATATATTATTATCAGTAACAATTATCTTTATTTATCAGATAAGCAGATAATAAAAAATTTATCTATATTTATAAGTGATGCATTTAAGCCCACTTATCACGGTCTGTGACAGTTTTATTAAATATAACATGTGAGACTACTTGTACGATATATACCAAAGCTTCATGAATTATTTACCTACTAAATGAGAATCAGTGTTACTGATTATTATTTTTTATGAAATATTGGTGGTTCATAATACTGTTATAACGTGTCAGGGAGCTTGCGACAGCTTCATACATGCTTGTGTGGGTACAGTAAATAGTTACCGTGTCACATCAGATGCACAGAATAATCTCCAACAAATATTTAACTATAACTCAAGAGCTATAAAATTACATTACCTAGTGTTAGATACACTTTGTGTTTTTTATTGATGAACGTTGTTTATACAACAAGAAAAGTTTTCACAAAAAGAAATGTATTTGAATGTTGACAATATTTAGGTATGATTATATAAACTGTATAACGTTATTGAACTTATATATCTGTGAAGTTTTCAGTAACTTTCCAACAAGAAAATCCAGTTACGCAAGATACGCAGATTAAGGTGTTAGAAGTAATTAAGAAAATTGCTTGTAAGTAAATTTTCAGATACAAGCCGCATCATTTTCTGAGGTTGCTGATATAATTAGCAAATAATTACAGATGTGACAGCTGTCGCCTCTCATCCTAATCGTGAAGTACGCTAATTATGGTGAACACTCAAGTTATTATACATGAAGAGTGTATACGCACAATATGTTTTAGTCAATAAAAGTTGAAAATTACTTAGAGACAATAAAAGCAGTGCATCTCTAGCACCAACTGGAAGAAGATGAAAATTGCAACAATAGTATTATTGACATTGTTGTTGTTTCAACTTTCTTAGTTATGGAGCTTGTTACTGTTTTTTTTGGCATGCAGATATACAGGGTTACACATTTTTTGAAGGTTATTACTTAAATTACGATTAGAAATGTTTGAATATTAATGTTTTGTTTCAAGAAAATCACTCAATAATTGCTATTTTTCAACAATTTATCTACCGTTTAGTTATTTCTAAACTATTTTACTGGCATCAAGGGCCACTGTGTCACTACAACTCAAGGCGGTCGAAGTATAAACACTAGATTTTAAAGGGACCGTGATGAGTTTATTTAGACCTAGCGATATTACAAGTGGGAATCGAAGTAATTGTTGCCGTTTAATAAATAGTGATTACTACGGTAATTAATGCACAACTGTAATGCGGTGACATTGTTGAATGCTGGATAAATATAACTTGAATTTTTGTGTATAGTGACTTTGTTGATTTCTAACTGTTGTTTATGTCTAGTTACAGTTTTGTAATTAGTGACTTCATCGGTATCAATAATTCTGTTTCCACTGTGCAACACAATGATCTGTAAGGTCGTCGCAGCAATATTACTGAAACTGAATATTTCCTATTTGCATTAAATTATAATAATATTTTTATTTAACTATGAAATACTGAAGACTACTTAAATGACGACACCAGTGGAAATTTTTCTTCTATTATCACTTTTCCACTAAACCATTTCCTTACCCTACAAGCATTTTAAAGATTGTGTTCCCATAATCCTGTAAAAAGATTTTCTAACGAAACAATAAATAGTGTTACGTCATAATCTCTGAGGAGAAATCTTATTTTTTCTACTCCTTTACTTAATTTAGTACTTAGTAAATATGTCATCAATAATTACGTCTTCTGAGCTGAACAAGGATAAAAAAAAGTCAGGAGAAATATAAGCATGTTAGTAAATAAAATAATAAACTTTTCACGAGTCTAACTTTGTTAATCGTACAGAAAAACATAAAATATTTCTGCTAACACGTGCCCAGTATGATACAACTAATAATTAGTAAATGTATAAGTACTGTATGTATATTAACTTCATTTATCCTGAGTTATAACTGTTTTTGTCACAAGAAACTACTATACATATTTCCGACTAATACACCTAAATTTCACGTTTCAAAACAAGAAAAGTTTGAAAATATTTTAAGTTGTTTTTACTAGAGTATACAAAACTTTAGTGTCAGGGACAAAGATATATCATCAGACTGTATATGTCGAGAAGATTCATACTAATAATATGTTAGAGGAGATAATATTTTACAGGAAACTGTGCAATTCCTTTCTCTTGTAATTGAGTTTTGCATTTTGTTATATTCGACAGTGTTGTGTTAAACAAGACGACGTTTCTCCATTACACCTTAGAATTCCTCTGGCATTTCCTCTCTTGACATGCTGTGTACCAGTTTCTAGTATGGTTTGATTTATTTCTTTTAACTGGTCTGTTACTCATTATGACTTCTTGACCGGGTAGCCCATAAATTGGGAATCGAGCGAAGAACCTCTTGCTTCAAAGTAGTTGAATCCATATTCGAGTGTCTAAAAAGTTAGAAGCATTTTTGAAGCTCGGAAGCTTTCCATGGATATAAAGCAAATAAAAGGCTCGAATATTAACGCCTTAGGAATTTGAAAAATAAGATGCCTAGAACAAAAGTATGTCCTCAAAAAAGGCGTATGATAGTAACCATGTGCTACTCAGGAAACGATGAAGATAATCGATACCACAGAGAATGTAGTTGAAATTATTGTTAACTCGTAAACCTTGAAATATGTGAATTATTTTATACTAATTTTAGATAGAGTTATACAGCTTCAGCATGACGGGTAAACATTTGACATCAGTCTCTGACAAATCGACGCTCCTACAGCAAAATCCAAATAATATAATTAATTAACAGTTCAAACTGTATAATTAAAATTAAATTAGTCGTGCACTTATAATGAAATCGTGTCACTAGCCGTTCACTATAACAGTCAAATGCAATAATTAGTGTTATATACAAAGTAATTTTATATATTTTAGCGTAAAAGTGTACCAATTTTAATTTAGATGTCGACTTCTAAAGCTATAAGCCTAACTATTCTCAATATAATACCCCAGGACAGTGTTTAATATGGGATAATTGTGGTTGTATTGTAGTGTTAAATTGACTAGGGTACCAGTGAAAATAAATTTAAATATTAAGTTTTATTTACAGTACCAAGCCACTTGTATGACAATCAAATAAACTACGTTACTCACCGTCAGAGGCTTAATTCTTATACCTGCAATGTTATATTATACTCAACATGTTTCGGGACAGCTTGTCCCATCTTCAGGTGTAAAACACATACTCTTCAACCTCAATTGAGGATGAATCGTCAAACATTATAAAATATCAAAATCCAAAACGCATATTGAATAAATTAATGAAACTACAACATTAAGCGCACGTGTAGGCTCCAAGGTGCACACCTCACGCCGGCTGAAGGCGTACTAAGTAAAATCACTCATCGCTCGAATGAGTATAAATTCAAACTCTGTGAATTGTAACGAGATGTGCGGAAAGAAGATAGCCTTAAAATTTGTGTACGGTATTGAATTCATGTTGAATGCGGTATCCAAGTCACTTGTACGAATTACTTTTTGTTTATTGAATTACTTTTTTGTTTATGAATTATTCAGTCTTTCAAAAATAGTAGCTTAATGACAATTATGAGGTAAGCTTGCTAGATTGTTTCTACCTTAGTTGGTTGGTGTAACAGTTATCATAGTAGCTTTTGGATTTCCTTAAACGATTTCGAGAACATTTACCTAAGAAAATAAGAAACATTGACAACATCAAATCAAATTACGCCCGACACCAGACTTCACACAATCATAATTACTTAGATTTTAGTTTCAATTTAATACCGTTACATGTGTGTAAGAAGGACCGTTTCATGAATGCCTTGGAGGAATTTGAAATTTACAGTGCATGTGCAAACCCAAGGAGTCGCGATATCGTGTTAAATGACCACCTGAACTTTGTATCCAACCGATTGTACGATACCGCCTTGAGTCTGCTCGCTGGGGCTACGATAAGGTAGCAACCGCTCAGTGGCAGAATGAACTTGAACGAGTGCGCATCCAAATCCGCGTACGGTTTACATGCAAATTTTGACATTTTTTACTACTTAACGATCTCGCAAGGGTGATTCTTTTATCTTTTTTAATATCTGTTGATGGAGCATAAGCTCTGAAACGCGTAATAGACGAAGTTACAAGAAATCACACTGCGGATAATTTAAGGTAAATAATTTATTAATTCGTACAAGTGATTTGGTTACCATATTAAACATGAATATTAAATTTTGGATTTCATTTTATTGTTTTGAGTAGTTTAGTTACATTGGGTTTGGTGGAATGCTCTGTGCTTCCATATCATGGACAGCGGTTTTGAGGATTCAAAATGGATTTAAATAACGCGAACGAGAACCCTATCAAACAGCGTAGAACGTCCTCCACCCGTCCCTTCATCAACAGACCAAGTGTGCAATCAAGGCCGCGCTCAAGTACGTTTCAGAGTCCTCTGGAGAAAACTCGAATTACGCATTAAGTGGCGTGAAGTTAATGATGGAAACATTCCAAAACACGTTATCTACATATATAAGGGACAGAGGCTGGCTTTGTGGATCAGTTGACAGTGACCCATTTCCTTAGTGCGGATGGTGTGTTTGTAGAAGTATTGTAGCAAAATGTGGTTATGTTATAATTAGTGGGGAATTCTTTATATATAACATTATTATTTGCGTGTGGACAAAGTCAAGTCGAATTATTGTACTAGTCAACTACGAATTGTTATTTGTAATTGATTAAAGCTGGTTATTAGCGAATTCATTGGTGTCTGTTATTTGTTTCCACTGTACGATACGACGATCAGTTAGACTGTCGTAACAATATTAATATTTGTTGTAAATTAGTTTAAATTTAAATACATTTAATCTTTTGCGGGAAAGAAGTAGATAAATACTAAATGAATAAAACAAGTTTTAAAAAAATAATTTTAAATACGATATCGAAATAATTGTGATCAATATTCAATCAACAACAGCGGCGCCTCCTGTGTGCGGTTACCGCAACTAGCGGCTGGCGGCGGGTTGTACTAGCCATCAAACCGACACACAAACACAAAACTTTAACTCTTATTGCAAAACTGCTAGTCGCTTTTATCTCGACGAGGCCTTTCGGTATGTCCGCAATCTTTAGGTATTAAACGTAAGTCGCTTAAGGCCTGAACATGGTGGATACACCGAAATGCCTTGTCGAAAGGGAAGTGACTAGCAGTTTTGCAATAAGTGGTGACAAAGTTGGTGTTAACATGGCTGCTAATAAAACTAACATGGCTGCTAATCTCAACACAAAAGCCGCGTTTTATGCCTTTGTCCTTAACGGAATGTTGAGTACAGTTTTTTTATTCAATCAACGCCTCTGCATTTTTTTCACAAAACATATTCTTTAATAGAGTAACCTTTTTATACTTTTTTAAAAGTAAATACAATAATATTTATTTACTACATCTTTTCTTATAGGGGTTCCACGTTGTTAGTGTCGAGAACTTATCCTCACTTCTTTAATCTTCCGCCTTAGAATTCTCAAAAAAGCCTCCAATGCCTGTGCCTAGTCTTCAGTGTTAACTACTGCCCACACTTGTTGCTTTCTGCCTCCGAATCCTCTATTTGTTGGCGATCAGATGATACTAAGTCTAGAAGTAACACGTGGTCATTTTTTACAATATCAATTTTATTGTAATATAATTTTATTTATAATATAAAATTTATTTTCTGATAAAATAACTAATAAAAATAATAATCATAATAATAATAAGAAGAAGAAGAATTGTTTTTGTTATATATTCTTTTATACTATAATTTTATATGTATTTTTTCCGAAAAGCAAGTTTTATTTTGGTGTCTCTGTAAAAGACCTGATACATCGCATCGTCTTTAACAGTATTCTTAGACACCGTCAGTTGTATACAAAACGGTTACAAGAAATATGCAAAACATTAATATCAATTACCCGTTGTTACTTTAATAAAAATACTCTAATTTTGATTTGTCAGCTAAAATGCGTATTTAAGAATGTATAAATATTGTAATGAGTATCAAATTTCCTTATGTTAGAACCAAAGATCTGTAAACCTATGGATTGCCGTCTCATATGGTGACTAGCGGCAAGGAGCGGTCCGTCTGCCAGCGCTACCCCCCACCACTACTCGGGCAACTTCCCGCGCACTGCCATATGATTTGTATTGACAGCTGATGTTTTTGCTCATTGTGGAGTGGCTTATAATCGCGACGTTTCGTATTTGTGTTTTTCCTGTCATTCTGATATTATGCCTGACTCGTGTGCGGCATATAACTGCACAAATCGTGCAAAGAATGGTTCTGGTGTGACATTTCACAGGTGAGTACCACATTGTTGCTTCCTTTTAATTCTTATATTTGTGATGATAACATAGCTGTAAGACTATTAAAAACCTCTAGTTTTCAAAATATTATGTAATAGGCTTATATCTAAAGAATATCGTTACCAAATATGCAAGCAAATTTTATTTGAAACTAACGCACAAAGAGGCAAAATAGATTCAATATAATTTTAACAAATGTTATAGACCTACATTTACTTATAGCTCTAGTTTATAACACTGAATAGACTAACAATTAAATACAGTTCTTTTCATGGCAAGTTTATTATTAGGTACAATATTCATTCATTCAAGGTAAATTTACATTTTAGATTTATTTGGCTATAAAGGCCTACTTGTTACAATTTTAACATTACAAAATCTGTATGCTATTTTTTTCAGTTTCCCAAAAGACCCAGACCTACAAAAGAAATGGGTAATAGCCACAAAAAGGAAAGGGTTTTCTCCTTCTACATCATCGAAACTTTGCAGCCAGCATTTTGAGGAAAAGGATTTCGAAGTGGGCGGATTAAGAAGAATGCTGAAAAATGGTGCTATGCCCTCAATTTTTGATTTCCCTCCTCATCTCCAAAAACAACAAACGAAACGAAGGAAGATAATTGTAAGAAATAAGGTAAGAAAGCAATTAATATGGGGTAATATTATTATATTAATACCAAGTAAAACTACAACAAAAGTTAAAAATTGCTGAAACATTTTTCAAAATGATATTAGGTTAAATAATAACTATCCCACTGTGCTACTGATTGTTCTAAAAACCGCCATTATAAAGAATATTTAAATGTAAATGTTTAGCTTGGTCACTGATTTTGGATTTGTAAGTGTTTAGTTGAACAGGATGAAACCATTGTACTATGATTTTTCATGTCTTGTTGATTGTTAAATTCACCACCAAGCTTTACTGAAATTGGGAACTTTTAGGAAACAGAAGAAGACGGAAATGGGCGATTTGAGAACGACGCAACGTGTCGTACTGCAACGGAAATCCACGTTCCTACCGATGATTTGGCAGATCTAAAAGATACCAACCAGATTCTTCCAGCAAGTGAGGATATGTCAGTTCTGGAACCAAAACAGGTATGGATCGCAGACTACGTTGTCGTATCACCAGATCATTTCAACATTATTTCATAAATTAAAATGTATTTTTCTTTTTTCACAAGTTACAACATTATTTATTAAGGTCGACAACTTAATTATTGAGATATAATTTATACCGTAACGTTTTATCTAATACTGGATACTAATTTAAGCTATTTATTTTTAGTTACCTGCATCACCTACTAAAGCTCTTCTACGGCGAAAAATAAAAATTCTTCAACAGCGCCTCAAAAGAAGAGCTAAAAAAATAGCCTCAATGAAGGACATGATAAGACTGTTTAAGGAAAAGTTAAATGCTCCCGAAAGATTATTAGAAATATTACAAGAGAATTTTTCAGGATTCCCCTTACATTTAGTTGTCAATCAAATTAAAAATAATAACAAAAGTAAGTTCAATTCTCATTACTCTGAAAAAATGAAGGAGTTTGCTCTAACACTTTATTTTTACTCCCCAAAAGCCTATAAGTATTTAAGAAATAATAACTTTTCGTTGCCAAACCAGTCAACATTGAGAAAATGGGTGTCTAGTTTTAAATGCAGTCCTGGATTTTTTGAAGAAGTTTTCCTTTTTTTAAAGAAAAATGTTCCAAATAAACCTGATTTAAAAAAGTAAACTTAGTTTTTGATGCTATGAGCATCAGAAAACAAATAACTTATGACCATCATCAGGGCAAAAACTATGGTTATGTAGATTTTGGAAATAATATGAAAACAGAAGGCCCTGAAACTCTAGCAAGTGAAGCCCTTGTGTTTCAAGTGGTATCACTTAAAGGGAATTTCAAATCAGCAGTAGGCTATTTTTTTATCAATAGTTTAAGTTCTGAAGTGCTATCTAAATTAGTTAAGATGTGTATAGTAAAACTGTATGATGTAGGGGTTATTGTTCACAATGTTACATTTGATGGCACAAATGTTAATGTAAATGCAATGAAAAAGTTAGGGTGTCAATTTCCAGAAAAACCATTTTTTACTTTAAAATTGGGTAATGTCAGCCAGAAAATATGTGTCTTGCTTGATGCTTGTCACATGTTGAAATTGGCACGTAACACTTTAGCAGACAAGAAAACCATAACATCCATACATGGCATTGTAGATTTTAAATATATTCAGCGCCTGAACACTTTGCAAAAAGAACAAGGTTTAAATTTAGCCAATAAATTGTCAGACAAACACATTTTTTATAACAATAGAAAAATGAATGTTAAAATTGCCGCTCAAACATTGAGCTCAGGTGTGGCTGATGCTTTAGAATTTTTACAAAACAAAAATCATCCAGATTTTGATGGATGTGGGCCAACCATAAAATTTATCAGGGTAATAGACAGGTTATTTGATTTTTTAAATAGCAGAGACCCGTATGGGAAACATTTTAAAGGGCCAATCAACAAAAATAATTTGTTAAAAAGCATTGAGCAGCTTGAATACTGCTATGATTATTTGTCCCAATTAAAAATTGAAGAAATTCTAGTTCTTAAACATTCAAGAAAAACTTTTGCCCTTGGTTTTATGTCAGACATAAATTCAATCAAAATTTTGGCAGAAAGATTGTTACAGCAACTTGATTTTAAGTACATTCTTACATATAAGTTTTCTCAGGACCACTTGGAATTGCTATTTGCTTGTATAAGATCTCGAGGTGGTTACAATAACAACCCAAATGTAAAGCAATTCCAATGGGCCTTGAGAAAACTTATGTTTCGAAATAGCGTCGAAGCACCTCAGGGCACAAATTGTATCAGCTTTGACAACAATCACCAACACTCTGTCATGAGCTTTGTTGAATCAGCTGCTTTGGCAGAAAATGAAAATGATGATGAAAATCATCTTAATGACATTGAAAATCTAAAATCATTAATTAATAACTGTCAAAGTTCCTACTACAAAGATAATGTACTATACTATCTGCGTGGCTTTATTGTGCGAAAAATAGATGCCAAACTAAATTGTGAGGAATGCTGTAGGCTACTGATAGATGATAATTCTAATTTAAGTTCTTGCACACATTTTACAGATTTTGTTTCTAAAGGAAAATTACTTAGAGCCTCTTCTGATGTTTTTAAATTAGTTAAGTTTATGCACAATCACTTACTTCTTTGTGAAAGTAAAAATAATGATCTAGATGTAAAAAGAATGATTTTGTTAGCTTGTAGGATTTTTGGAGGAAATATTTTTAAAGGGCATTTGTCAAATAATGATTATTCTGAGGATAGTCATGAAATCAAATTAATTAAGCTAATAGGCCATTTATTTTACAAAGTGATGTGTTGTCACCACGCAAGAAACAAAACTTCAAATGAAACTTTTTCAAAACTTGGGATGCGCCAAAAGTTAAATAAGCTAATTTTGTTTAGTAATGTATAAGGTTATTTTAATAATAAAACCTATACCATTGTAAATGTAGTTGTTTGATTTACCCATTAACGTACTATTAAATAATTAACACTGCTTAAATCACTGGTGTACTTAGTAATGTATTTAGTTAATTATTTACACTACTATGAAACGATTAATTTTTTTTTCTAACCAGCACGTGTTCTATTATTTTAAATAAATAATATTTTAATATTAATAAATAATATTTTGAATACCAGTAATATATCGAAAACCATTCATAAGAACGTATCAATGTACCAATATGTGATAAATGTGTTAAGATGCCGAAAAAATCTACCGGCTAATTCACATTATTCCCGTAAGCACCCGTGTAACGAGGCGCGGGTTGCCCGAGTAGTGGTGGGGGCAGTGGCGGACCGTTTTCCGAACACTGAGCCAGTGATCCATAAGTATTTAGATCTTTGGTTAGAACTCGATGTACTGTACGTGACTATTCCAGTTTATTTGAACAGTCAATGCCTAAGACGAAAACATTTCTGTCATTAAAGGAAAACAACTTATACTTATTACATACTGGTAATTATATAGCAGTATCACTGATTTCTTCGTAATTCTTTACAATTTAAAAAAAGTAATACATTAAAAGCGGTACAACATAAATACTAAATAATGCCTCAAACCATATAAATAAACTATATTAACTGAAGATATTATTATTGGTCATATAATATGAAATTATAGAGCCCACTACAGTCTTTTATTCTGATATAAAACTAATAATATACGGAAGTATAATTTAGGTCTGCAAACGGCTGCTGAATAGTATTTGTGGATTACAAACAACCTTGCGAATCATTTCATCTTTGCGACGTAAACATATCAGATACTTTATGATACTAGCAAAGATATAAATTGTATTAACAGAATAAAGTATTTACCTTATTTTGTTTGTCCGTCTGGTGGCTTTATTTCTTCTTCGTTATTACGACGCGTTTCGGGACATATGCCCCATCCTCAGGTATTGTCACTCAGCAGAGGTTGTCATTGAAGTAAAAATATCAACACATAAAACAAAAATATAACTTACACATAATCAACAATAAAAACTTTTAAACTTTGGAGCACGTACAAGTCGAGATGCGCATCCCGGACTACAACGGTCGACTGCCGAGTCTATGTTATTGCTCGCCGCGCACTGTGGACTTTGTCTGTATTTGTATAGCCGTATCGTATAGCGAATTTGACTGAAACTGTAACTGTTCATTATGTTGTTTTATGTGTTGATATTTTTACTTAAATGACGACCTCTGCTGAGTGACAATACCTGAGGATGGGGCATATGTTCCGAAACGCGTCGTAATAACGAAGAAGAAATAAAGCCACCAGACGGACAAACAAAATAAAGTAAATACTTTATTCCATCAATATATAAATAAGTGGCTTGGACACCGATAAACATTAATATAAAATATAAATTGTGTAACTAACTAAATTACAAAATAATGGATAAACGGTATTATAAATGTACACTATTATACATGAACAAATGTACACACAAAATCACACACCCATATATTGATATATTTTATAATAATAAATAAATAATGTGAGTTTTTACAAGTATATATATATATATATATATATATATATATATTGTTACGACGGTCTACTGATCGTCGTATAGTACAGTGGAAAACAATATACAAGACACCGATTACGTCACTAATCACCATCTTTAATTATCACAGTTAAACAGCTCGTAATTAAAAACACAGTCTCTTACAACAAATAAAATAAAAATTGTTCACACGCAATAAAAATGTCTACTAATATAAAACACAGTTGTATTACAATTGTCCCGCCCGACTATAAAACACAACACTTCACTAATAAACACTTGAACGCACAGAGTAATCGCCGACAATAACTCGACCGCACTGAGATATAACGCAACTCAAACTAAACTGAACGTCTCTGAGTACTTGTATTTATACCCCGCTGAGATTCCAGAGTATTCGCTAACTGCACGTCAAGAAGAAAACAGCAGAACATAATTGGTTGCGGCGTTACACACAGCAGGCGCAGACCGGTGAGTCCCGGAACAATCTCGCAACGAATGTTGAGAATCACGTACGCCATGACATTACAGCCGGATTCCACTGGATCGTCCGAGAAACACGTAGATTGTTCTGTAATTTCGTAACACTATATATATATATATATATAATATTGTTATAAATATAGGCCTGTAGGCCTGCCTCCGCTCGCGAGTGTATGTGTTCAAATTACAATTACTTCTTCAAGGTAGAATGTTTTATTCATCATGTAATTTCAACTGACGAACTTTTTACAGAACATATCTGCATTATCAAAGATTTCTAAAAAAGTTATGCCAAATTTAGAAATTTTTACGAAATAATTTTTAAACTTCTAATAAAACAGGTATACTGTCGGAAAAGTGTGTCAGTTTGAAATAAAGTTATATACATTAAGAACATTTTATTTACAGAAGTAATTGTAATTAGATAATATAAGCCTATATCAAATTAGTCGGCTCGCTATACCACGAGGTATATATTAAGACTCCTACATAAATGTCATTACTGGTTTTACAATGCCACTCACTCTCACAAGACTTGGGAAAGAGGCAAGTGGTAGTGCTGGTTATGACAACCTTGTAATTATCCGTTAGGAACCAACAATAGGAGTGCGCACACACGCACATGCACACGCACACGCACACAGAAATTTACAGTGTGCCGAACATACTCTACGAATAATTAATACACCAGTTAACTTAGTAATATTGTTCATTTGTTTTGTTAGTTTCTAATATAAAAATCGGAAGTCGTATATTATGTCAGGTCATTTGTATGTTTTTGCAATATCATTTGTTGACTCGAAATACTTTATCTGATACGAATTTCAAGAAATTACGACTCTCATTTTTCAATATCAGACTGATAGTCATTATTATAATAATCAATTTCAACTCCACAGGATTACCTCATGTTTCCCTGGTGCTGAGCGAAATGCTCTCGTGTCAGACTGTTGCAATCACGTATCATCTCATCAAGCCTTGTCAAGTTCTCTGTAGTCTGTGCATAACCATGAAATTCGTCCTACTTGCAGAGCAGATTTTGTTATTACATCATGAAGCGTCTAAGTGAGAGATTCCCATGACAATCTTAGTCGACGCTCCTTCTTGTTTCGCCTTCAACTTTCACGTTATTCCTGATAATTCAAATAGTAACAACCAGAAATATTATATTGTGATTTTATGTTTATTTGCTTAATGTGATGGTGCCTGCTTATTATTTGTAACGTAGCTCTTTGGACACTTTTTAGAAAAACCCCTTAGTTCGTAGCAGTGTACACTGTGCCGGGGTTGAATTTTTCCGGCGAGGTTTGAACGTTCAGTGACGCCAACGCGAGTGGCAGCTGTGCTCGCCACAGCTAACTACATTATTAAGTAGTGATTGCCAAGGCCGTGGTAGCTGCGCTACGGTGAAGCAATCTAGTCAAATGTATCAGCTGTTCTTTGTTAAGGAAGTTACCAAAGGTTATGATCTGCAAATCGGAACAGGTTGCTTTTATGCAGCATAGTGGGATGAATCCATGCTTCATTCTCATCCTTTCGCCAACCTTCAGGGAGAGTGTTTCAACGGTCTGACGGCTCAGGGTTAAGTAAATCTTACCAAGAGTTCGTAAAACAGTAAAGGGCTTTCAGGTTAGACTCAATTATATTATTCTATGTTATTTAATAATGGATTATGTGTAATGTTTGTGTATGTGTGTGTGTGGCGTCGACATCTGTGAAGTCTATTTCATTGTAAAATCTTGTATTGTAAAATTGACTTACACGTTACTTCCGGTCTGGAAACACGTGGTGACATTGTATTTCATTGTATACTTAATTTAATCAAATTGTAAATTTAATCAAAAGTAATGACTACAACTGGACAAAATAAACCTTTCTAAATTCATAAGAGCAGATAGAATGTTGATAGAAATTGTGACAGTGAGTGTGGTGTCTGTGTTCCGAGGCGAGAGAGCGTATGGGTGGGTGTATTGACTGACGGCTAATCTACAAATAAAAATGTTATAGGGTCCCCGCACCAGCCGGGAGAAAGAGAAGCAGAGATTGTAACATCGACACCTGTCACTACCCGCAGAGCAGTGCACCAGGATGCTCCCCGAAGCCGTCAGGCCCAGGAATACTCCTCCAGCAGAACACCTTAGGACCCACATCTGCCCGGAATGAAACTCGCTGGAGATTCAACACACTCCAAGGACAGTCTGCAGTACTCATGGCACACTGGCCAGCATGGTACCTTTTGAGCTCTTTTCAACAAAAGTACAGTTGGGAGCGTTCTAATTATTACCATTCAGTCAACATCTACTCAATAAACTGTCCCCCTTGTGTTCACGTTGAACATCTTGTTGGGAACTCATTATAACTTAGATCAAGAACTCCAGGTGTTTAAAAGACTTGTTACTGAATATTTTGTGATAAATTAATTTTCTTAAAGAAAATGGTACTAGAATCCAGCTGTTTAAAATACTTGTAACTGAATTTTTTGTGATAACTTAAATTAACTTAAATTAATGATCATAACAGAGTGTCACATGTTGGTACTAGTAAAAAATTGTTACTGGTTACAAGAGTGTTGATTGCAAATCCTGTCACTCTGGGCTCCAGCAAACTTTTCGCTTCCTCTAGGCCAAGTAGTCTAGTTTTTAAATTTTGCGTAACGGCCTAAGTGGCCGTTACAATACAGGATAAAAATATTGAAGTATTAAAAACATTACCTAATTTGTAAAACAAATTAGCAGTTTATATACAAGTTATAAACTAAAAATGTAAGTAAATATTACGCAGTAAATGCCTCTAAATAGATAACGTAGAGTTAAATTTTTTAAAAATAATTTTCATTGCAAAGTTATATTCTATGTATTTTTACGGTGCAATAGGGTGAAAGCTCCATAAATACTGTGCGTTGTTGTTGATGTAATCTGTTCATTTTACAGTTGAGCGAACGCCGTCTTCAGTAATTATTCTCCAACAAGTTTTGCTTAGTCTGAAAGTAATAATTAGTGTAAACAGCTGTGTTGAGGAGTGATTGGCTAATTAACTCTGACTCTGTGGTTTAAGGCGACAGCTGGGAAGCTTTCATTAGAGAAAAATTTTCATGTAAATTCATTGAGTAAAAGCTTGAGTTTCATGTAGTTTTAAAACTCACCCAGTTTTTACTATACCATTACTGAAATAAACACTAGTATCATATAAAAATATGTTTACATAAATTTTTATATAAATATTTTGCGTGTTATCTTTCAGGTTCAAATGAGTCGCATGTAGGTTTTTAAAACGTAACTAATAAACTTCCACGTCACATATTAATATATTAATTTATAAAATATTTCAATTGATATGGTATTTCGTACAAAATTGATGTGTAAAGTTCTTTACGTTACAGACCATATTTACTTTATAGTATGCGGTAATGGAATAACGTTCTTCACGATTCCTCCTGAGATTACCGTTAACATAAATCGTAAGAACAAAACCGTACTAAATAACTCTTCAGTTAACAAAATGTACTGGTTTTCCTTTATAACTTATATTTAATTAATATAGAATATTGAAACTTTTAACTTGTGAAACTTACTTGTCTTTTCTTCCCGTACGCGTTTCGGCGTGATGTGCGCCTTCGTCAGCGTTGAGACACACTGCCATTAACTTGTAACGGTTTTTATTTTGAAAGGTATAGTGGGGGTGGTGTGTGGAGGGAGTGGATTGGCGCGGGGATCCAAATTATTGTTAGTTTTATGTATAATTGTGTCAAAAAGTGTGTGTGATTTATAATGTAATTGGTCGTTAAGTATGTTGTTTGGTTGTGTTGTGTGGTGTTTGTATATTTCATATTGTTCTGCTGTGTTAAGTTTTCGACCTTTGGGCAAGTAGTGTAATATCTCAAGATTAGTATCTATGTTGGTGTAGCTGTGGTTTTTTGTGTGTATGTGTGTGGCAAACGCGGAATGTATATTGTTGTTGGATAAAGCTTTTAGGTGTTCAGTGTAACGAGATGAAAAAGATCTTCCCGTCTGGCCTATATAGAAACTATTGCAATCATTACAATTTAATTTGTAAACACCTGTTTTGCTATATTTTTCTATGTCAGTGTTTGTATCTTTGACGTGTTTTTTGATGGTATTGTTTGTTCTGTATGCTATTTTGTACTTGTGTTTTCTGAATGTGTTGGCGATTTTGTGTGATCTTGAGATATTACACTACTTACCCAAAGGTCGAAAACTTAACACAGCAGAACAATATGAAATATACAAACACCACACAACACAACCAAACAACATACTTAACGACCAATTACAGTATAAATCAAACACACACTTTTTGACACAATTATACATAAAACTAACAATAATTTGGATCCCCGCGCCAATCCACTCCCTCCACACACCACCTCCACTATAGCTTTCAAAATAAAAACCGTTACAAGTTAATGACAGTGTGTCTCAACGCTGACGAAGGCGCACATCACGCCGAAACGCGTACGGGAAGAAAAGACAAGTAAATTTCACAAGTTGAAAGTTTCAATATTCTGTATTAGTTTAGTGCTGTGAAAAAAGAAGATGAACAATCAAAACAATTATATTTAATTATATTTATTAATGTTAAAACTTACATTAAAGAGTCATATGGGACACATCATAAGTTAACCTTATAGGTTATATGATAATAATGGTAGACTGGCAATTTAAGAGTAAACTCGGGTATTTTGTAAAGGAACAAGGAATACCTAAGAATGATTATAGAGGCACAGGAGTATAGATTAACTTTTCGTCCAAACTCAACGTAAGGCACGGACATCTGGTAACATTAAATGAAATTTTATGCCGGGGCCGCTGTATCCGTTGTTTTGCCTAATTGGCTGGTTTACTAGTTATGTACGAGTTTTCTAGTTCTGTTTTGTTTCCAAACTTACTTCTACGATATCATGTGATAAACTAAGTAACAGAAGTTTGCTATTAGTAATCAGTAATCGGTATTTGTATTAGTAAACAATAGAACAAAACGAAGAAAGAACTCATAAACAATAAATCCAAGTAGAGTATCATTATATATAATTAAAAATAATTATATAATAAAAGTATATATTATATAAAATTCTTATATTATGTAATTATATATATATTTGCCTCCGGTGTGAGAAATGCAAACAACAGTCATTTGGTGGAAAATATTTACGTAAGCTTAACCAAAACTTCCTAGGAAGATTTTACACATAAAAACACAAGAGTAACCTTCTTACTAATGAAACGTTTGCTCTATTTTAATACAGATAGATAAATTACAACTATACGACTGTGCAATACTGGTTGTTTTCTATTGCTTTACTAATTATATTGGTTATACGTTGGCACTGTTGTATTGTTGAGTGACGATGTCGGAATACGAACTGATAATCAGGGATCCACGCTTGGTCTTTACGATACTAAGTAATTTTTCTCTATCTACGTTTTTCAAGAACTTTTGAAATTATTGGCAAGAGATTGATTGAATGATAAGACGAAACATCCGTGACATTTTTCCTGGCATTCGTATTATTTAATTTGAGCAATTTTTGTGAATTAATTTAATATTTAAGACGTAAAATGGTATTAAGTGTTTGCATAAGCTCCTTGAGTCCGTTTTTATCAATTCTTTTGGAGAATTACCTTATAGTATCTAAAAAATGAACGTATTCTTATCGACAAGTGCGCCTACTTATAATGGCCTACCGACGCAAATAAAGTGCCAAATTTGTTCGACTTTTGGTGTCACGAATAAAATCAGAAACTGACAACAAAATAGGCACAAACTAGAATAATTTCTCAATATAAATCGAATTAGTCGGAATGCATCTATAATCCACGTAATATCGATTTCACTGGTTATTAGGTCTGACATGGCCATTTACGTTTCTGCTGAGTAATGGGTTTTTTGTAGTAGAGTACTTCTTCGTTGGATGTTTGTCGTCATAATGACGATTCCTCTTTGGCCAGTAACATCAGTGTCACAAATTCCTAAATCTTGTAATGCCTATAAATTGTAACTTTATACTTTTGTTTGCTATTTATAAGTTGATTAATCAGTTGATTGGTTACATCTCCCCTTCGCACTGGATTGTATATGACTACTTTTCGATATGCTGAAACTTAACATGTTAAAGACGTCTAATTATAATTTTGATCACATAATTTTCAAATTATTGAAAACATTACTAAAATCCCGATCTCTTTACTATTTTCGTAATACGTATAACAACTGTAGAGGCAATAATCATAAAAACTAATAATAAACACTACATATTCGAAACATTCAGATTTTGGTTACCATTGCTTATAGTCTGGCACGCTACTTCCTTTTCACATTTTCTCAAAATTTGGGGCTGTTTTTTTTTTGTGCCGTGGAGTTAAAAACTGAAACTTACAAAATGTAACGAGGCATTTAGAAGTTAGTTACCATTTTTTTTTTTTTTTTTTAATTTGTACTCCTTTAATATTCACGACTTATCCCATTTCTACCCACATTTACGCCTGACATGCGTACACGTTTTGGAATTTTTAAAAACGAATATTAAGTTCAGATTGTGGTTTAAAATTTACTTTAATGTAATACCACGAACAAATTTGGATGATTTTATCTAATTTTTTATATATTTAGATAACTGACGTCTAAAAATTTCAAAATTTTTAAAGACAAATACAATATTTAGATGCTGGCTTAAATTTTCATTAATTTGACACCACGCATGGGCTTCTGCGACTTTTTATAATTTTCACTCTCACATTTTGTTACGTATTCTCTAGTTTTACATCGATTCTGTAGGATAAAAGTGTGGACACACATGCCCAATTTTACAAAAATTGGTGGATTCGTTCATAAATAATGGCGAGACACACAGGTACAAACAGGTGGACAGTTATACAGACAGACATATACAATAAAATCTAATGAAAACTTTGAACTCACTTTCCTTGTTCAATTATTTGTTCTGCGGTACGAAAATAACTATGGAAACTACTAAAGTGCAGAAACGGCAACGATATCAAAACGAATTAACCGCACATCTATAGCAAACAAAACACATAAATGCTTATATTTTGAATACGTGCTGCAATCTAAATATACAATCCACAAATACGCAGGCACACGTACGCACCCACTATAGCACACAAACATCTCAACTTTTTTATTTAATGTAGTAAGTTAAGGTATTTTTTAACATTACTTTATATGATGTCTCTTGATCAACTAAATCAAAAAAATTATAATCCACACGCTGTTAAGTGATTTCGCATATTTACGTTTATGGTAATCTGTACTCTATTTATTTATTGCTTTTAATCTTCATTGGGTATTTAAGTCGATTAAAGACAAAGATAAGCGTCAGGGATAATATTTCAAAATTTGTACTATGATTTGAGAAACATGTGCATAAGTGTGATAGCTTCTCATAAATATTTCCATTCTTATTTTCTTAACATAATTATTATTAATTATATTTTCATCTTGCTTGACTAATAAATATAATCCTATCATAAATTAATAATAGATTGATTATAATATCATGCTTAATTGGAGGCTAATTAAACGTGCACACACAATACCATGAGATATGTGAGTTTACTAACATTTTTCTGTAAATGCGTGTGTTAAGTGTATCCAAAATACTGAATAAAATATATTGGCATAACGTAATACATGTAATCGTTAAAAATTACGAATTAAAATGTAATCGTAAAAATATTATAAAGAAGATTTAAGCGGCTACGTATAAAACCAGTGTACAACCAGCTGAGTTTCCCAAATGTAATTCACAACAAGAGGTTTTGGCTGATTTTCTAGTGTGAAATACGACAGGACATATATTACCTTGTAACACATGTATCGAAAGAAATGACAGAAAAACATATATTCGGACCGACAAGACTATATTTGGATTCGCATTTGTATGACCAAGTATCATACGTGATATGCAAGAAATGTAATATCGAATACTGTGAGTCGCTCTCTGACCTTTTCGCTTAGACCTACACTGGCCAAACTCAGATACGCAGCAAACAGTGTATATCAGCTGATACTGTCCAGTACACAAAGTGACATTATCCGTTACAGGACCAACGCCTTTCACCATGTCTGTTTGTGCGTCCGTCCGTCTAGCTGTCTTTTTGCCTACCATCTCTCTCTCTCTCTCTCTCTCTCTCTCTCCCCCTCTCCCTCTCTGTTTTGCTTTCTACTTTCTCGCTATATACACTTTAAAACAGAACAAAGTACTCATCACCTCTCACCTTCTAATTTTTGATACATTAATACCTGTAAATCTGGGTCATGTGTAAATACATGCATTCTGATAATCTACTTGTTTTTTTCGACAAACTAGAAACACGTTATTTGCTTTAAAACTATCAGTTACAAACTATAACAATCTATATTTCAGTTGATGTACACTTTGAAAACATAATTGTACAAAAATATCTCATAAAATAGTTGTAACTATAACACAAATTTTTGTATGTAAAGATTTAATTAAGGTTTCAAAACCATTTCTGTTTTGAATAGGTTATTCTGTTTTATGGATATTTCTCCATAAAATATAATTCACTGCGAAAATTGAAGTAACCATAAACTTCAAAAATATTATCTAACCTTGAAAGTATTATACTACAAACGATAAAATTCAGTTATTATTTTTCCATTCATCCTTAATTGTTTTCCACCTGTAAAAAAATGGTTAACATTTTTTGTTAAATTGAACTATTAGTAATATATAAATGTAATAAGATATGATGACTAAGTTTTCTTAATAACACTAATACAAATGCAAAAATATTTTCCTTAAATAGTAGAGGAGGACACAAATGATTTGTGAATCATTTTTTTCTACTTTTGAATGATATTACTCTATTGATACTAAAATAATGACAATATTCTAAAAATGTCTGAAAGATTTTAAAAGTGCAGTATTCAAGATTAGTCCTTGCAAAGTATGATTATTTCTAGTCTGCTATAAAAACTGTATTTTCAGAGTGCCTTCTTTGTGTAATGAACTTTTGTGTCAGTTCCTTACAGTAGTGTCAGAGATTAAGTATATTTTGTAAAAACAGAGATAACAGAGATAATATAAGTACAATTGTACTAAGACGTAACGTTAAAACCAGTAAGTGTATTAATTCCTTTCAAATTTTAATAATTTTGAGTTTTTTATATGAAAGAATATTTTTCTCTATGAGGACTTATGATGTAGAATATAACACATGTTAAAAATTTAGCTTTATATCGGTTAAAGTCTGAAAGATGAGTTGCATTTCTCACTTATTTATCATTTCCAGTCATAGTTTACTTCATTAGGGTTCTATCTGGATTCATGGCTTTCTTTATAATTATTTTTGCTCTGTGACTAATCACTTAATGTGTATCTACTTCACATATTCCGTATGCTAGTATTTATCTAATATTCTAGAAGCGGTATGCACATACTGTAGTATTACAAATATTTTCCGACCGGGAAGCCGTTCCATTGTAACACGAGACATAACGTAATTGGTTTGCTAACAAACCTAAAAGCTTCTATGAAATCGAGCTGGTTCATTGTTTAGTTGTCTAGTGAACGTAAAATACGATTAACTGCCATCTGCTTTTACAACCATATCTCATAATTTGCAAGAAATAAATTAAAACTTATCTGTTAAACAACAGAGCAATTTTTTTAGAATAAACATTTTGCTGAATTATAGACTTACAGAGGCGTCAAAAATAAAACAAACCTAAATATTGCCACGCGAAAAAGAGAGTTTATATAAGTTTTTAAAATGAAGATGAGTAAATTCTCAGGTATCAAAATGGAAATAAAATAAAAGAGTATCAGTTTTATTCCCAGAGTTTAGGTCATGAACGAAATTTTGAAATTTTGCCTTTTTTCCTACAAGTAAATGTTGTCACCTTTTTGTTTTTTATGGAAAAGTCATCCCTTACCTGTTTCCTCTTCAAGTTAATTTTTTTATAATTTCATAGGGTGTCACTTGTTTTCGGTTCTGCTTATATGGTAAACTCAATTCGTCTTATTTTCTCATATTATGTAGTGATAGAGAATACTACCCGATTCTCAGAGTTATGTTCTCTGAGAAGTTTCCTAAACTACTTTATCCTTCAACACTCTATCACACAAGGACGAACGACACAGCCCAATCACCGAGGGTTAAAAAAAGTCGGTTCTCAATTTTCAAGTCGTTTTTTTTATTTTTCAGTTGTGTATTCGTATATAGTAGTAACTCCTTATTAATATAGAAACAAGTCAACTACACACTATTTACGTAAACGTTTCAAATATGAAATGTGTTATAAACAATTCATTCATTGTATACAACTCTGCAGACTCTCATATATTTTTAGTGTTACTCTCGTTTCCTTTAATAGGATTGATTTCAGGATGTTATATCACGTTTTCACCCACTTTGAAGCTATTAATATTGATTGATTTTAACTTGTTTTTTCTTTTGCAACAAGCCGACTTGACTGTTCTTCTATATTTCCTTTTGCTCTCTGATTGTGAAACGTCTTCTATGGTGAAGAAGTCTCATATTATTCAATGTGGAGATACCACTCATTGCTCTTATTTATTAAATCGAAACGTAATTTAATTACCGTTGTTTCTTTTTAACAATGTTGTTGACTTATTTGTTATATGTGTGTACGGAAATTATTAAATTAACTGATACTTTTATGGAAATAGTAAATTAAACTATGGTTACACTGGTAAACCACGAAAATCTCTCCGACTTGAAAATAATCACTATTATTCATTCTAATTTAATAAAAAACAACATTCAAATAAGAGATTTTACACATATTTTTTGTAAAAGATATTTATGTAAAAATAAAAATTTTTATAAAAAACAGAAAGTTTATTATGATTTAACAAAATATTTAAGTTTTTCAAATTAATTTTTTGTTAAAAATTTTATTCCCAACTTAGAATTTGCAATTTATTCCAAGGAAAGCTATTTGGATTGTACAGACTTTCTTTAATGTGGCTTCCGCTGTTTTCATGCTTGCCAAGAATCCACAAACCACTAAGTTACTGTTATTTGTTCATTATTATTATTATTAACCTGTTATTCATAGAATTTTGATAAGTTGGGATTGTCGTTTATCCAAATATATTGTCTACTACATGATCAGTAGCACATGGAGATGGTCTCCCTTCCATATCCAAAGAAAATACGTTACGTCTTACAAACGAATAGAGACATTACTCTTGGTGTCCGAGTATTGGCAACAAGATACAGATTTTAGATCATAGTCAGCATCGACCCAGTATGCTAGACAAAATTTTTCAAATTGAACTGCATCATTTAATTTATGACTACGGGTTACCAAAACAACAAAGCCGAACTTTATGCTTCCAGGTTAATGCAATTGATTATCCTGGGTAAAATCATAAAAGCATAAAAGCATGTGTACCTTAAAACTTCTATGAAATAATTGACACTACAGTTCAAAATGGAAAACGACCTTATTGCCTGTAGTAATGTTGACGGTTTGATTACTTTACAATATTTCTAATTGTAAATACTTATATAGATAAAAAAATTATTTTCAAGCAAACTTCAAAATTCTATTTCATTATACTTCTGGAACAGTACAAGTGAAATACAAATTTTGGAGTTACGATTTATATATTCATACAGACAGACCGACAGAAAACTTACAAACAATTACACGTTCATGCACATGCACGCATAGATTTACAATGGATAAAACAAGATTAGAAATTAGGCAAGCGATTTCTTACTTTGTGTCTGTATCGTGGTTGCTTGAGCTGCTAGTGTGAGTGTCAGGCTTTACAAGACGAGATTACGGACCGGCCGATTTATCAAAGGGGAGCACATCTCCATTATTGTTGTCCTTGACAATAAGGTAAATTGTGTGGCACTCGAATATTGATATTGTCGCATTGTCATAGAATGTATATTGAACTTGCACGTCTGACTTTAAAATTTAAAGTAAAACACGTTTAGTAATTATTTTGTTAGTAATAATGTCATGCATTTTAATGCAATATTACTTGTATACAAGCTATTCATTATTTGTAAAAGGAAAAACGTTTTCAAACAATGATGTACAATGTCGTAACTATCTTAATGCAATTATTAGGTCTATATTTAAATTTTTAAAAATCTTGAAATCCTAGCCCATTATAAGTTTTGTCTGTACAAATAACAGTTCTGTTAGATTCTTTCATGAATGGTCTCTTGTATGTAATGTTTATCTCTGAATATAAAGGCCTATTCGTGTGAATGTTTTCCATTACACACACCCACACACACATATCGCAACGAAACATTACAGAAAGCTGTGTAAGAAAGTTTGTAAAATTACTTTTTCATACCTGTACGCAGGTGTAGACAGTAGGTTTATAGAGATTTTGTTAATTAGCCAAAACAATTTTAATAAATTTAGAAGTGTAAAGTCAGACACCTCAAAGTGTTTATAATTTGTCCCTTAATCGGTTCATGTGGATCCCTACCTATTTCGTAAGTGCGCGTGTACGGGAATCAATTTAAAATAAGCGAATAATTTCATTACTTATCAACGTATCGAAATGGAACTTAAACAGCATGTATAACGTATTTAAAAGTTACAGTTTCCTTCTTATTCTTCTCAAAATAGGCTCCAGCTTATCCATTGGTATATACTATATACTACCTGGTATATATCTGTTGGTATGTTGCTGCAAGCGTCTTTATGCTTACTGCGTGTTGTAGACGAAGCAGAATCGTCTGCAAAGTAGACGAGTCGACGTAGTGGTCCTGTTTATTTTGACGAGACCCAGTCTATTTCTAAAGTGTTTTAAATCCTTTTTTAAAAAGTTATGTTTTAGTTTTAAATGTGAGAAGTGTTTAGCGAGTTACGTTTGAGTTTGTCTTTGCCGATGACGAATCTGCACGGGCAGTTTTGGCGTTTTGTCCCTCCTTCAATAGGGAGATTAGATTATCTTCAAAATATCTTTATATCTCTTCGTAGTTCTATGTAGCATACATATTTGTTGGTTGTAAACATAGAGAGGTATAATGGAAATTATACATACCACTGTTTAGTGATTCAATTACACTGAGTACTTGTGTGTTGTCAACTTGCTAACAATAAGGTCGCGCTTTGTTGACTGTCTCCCTAAACACTGCAGCTGCAGTTTGCCACCGCCTATGTAAATTCATTGTCAGAGTGTATGTTGTAGCACTAACTTAACCACATTCAATCACACTAAATTCTAAAGCGCCATATTGTACTTATGTTGCGTTATTCTATGACGTCATATGCATAAACTGAAAGACTAAACTTTATTCTGAATTCTGTGTTATAATCAAATTTTCTATAATATTAATGTTTAATATGGTAACCAAATCACTTGTACGAATTAATAAATTATTTACCTTAAATTATCCGCCGTGTTATTTCTTGTAACTTCGTCTATTACGCGTTTCAGAGCTTATGCTCCATCATCAGATATTAAAAAAGATAAAACTGTCACTCTTACTACTTAACGATCTCGCAATCTTAATATCTGATCTTTTTAATATCTGATGATGGAGCATAAGCTCTGAAACGCGTAATAGACGAAGTTACAAGAAATCACACGGCGGATAATTTAAGGTAAATAATTTGTTAAAATTTTCTATGTTTCTAATTCTATGTTTTCCTTTCAAAATTTTTCTACTAACAATAAGTATAAGAGAATTAGAATACAACAGCTTTCAGAAGATCATTACTACTGCACGAAGCTACTATTTGTTATTAAACAATTAAATTCTGTTATTATTTTAAATACTCGTAACCATTCATTGTAATATAAAATTTTATTCTTTCAAATTAATTAAAATGAAACTTTTTCTCTGAACGTCACGTTTTGTGTGAATATATGATTTTTGGCAATAAAAAGGATTATTTGTAACAGAAGTCACGTAAGTGTTATTATTTTCTACCAAACTGCTTCGGTTAAGTCACAATAATTTTAAGTAAAAATACGCTTTTGCATAAATACTATGAACGTACGACAGAGCAAAAAGTTATTTTCTTGAAACAACATTAGGCACACTCACTTAATGATTGCTGACAGTTCACTGCAAGTGAGATTAAATACAAGTCCTCCTTAGTAACATAATTCAATCGTAACATTTCATTAAAATATTATCAAATTAATATTCATACGTTAATAATTACTTCACAGTTGTAGACTGTAATAAATAAAGGGGATTTATAAGCATAAACGTCCGGTTTTTTAAAAATCTGTACATTACATAGTAGTAATTAACATTTGTCTAAATGTATCAGTTGTTGTAATGGTACATAGACACCACAAAACTCCTCTCCAATATGTATATCATCACTGCACGTGTTAAAATAAATATTTGTTTTGTTTTAAATAGCAATGATGTGTGAGCTGTAGTAAGCCTAGATGTTTTAACAAGCTCAGGCCTTAGTGGTATGAGTGAAGATGTTGCTAATTTTACAATAGTTATTACGGAAGTAAAGCACATATAGTATAGAAAATTGTGCAGTACTAATGTAAGTAACAAGAAATGAACCCCACCTGTAACGACATAAGTTATTAGACACGTAACGAAATTTGAAAGATTTTGGAGATAGGATGATTTAAGACAGACAAATGTTAATATGACTACATTTCTACATAATAAGAAAGTAACATTCAAAATACTAAATTGTTAAATAATTAAAAAAATTGAAGGCCAGGAGCTGATCGTTATTGACAACAAATTCGTTTAATTGCAAATGACTACCTTAAAAGATAAGCCCGTAATATTGCCCGTCTTAAGAAAATGAGTGTTTGCATTATAATGGTTGTAACACTGCGTTAATGTTGTTACAACATTACAGGACAGTCTACGTGTTTATCGAATGTTCCAGAGGAATCCGGCTGTAACGTGTGTGGCGTACGTGATTCTCGACGCATTAGCTGGATTGTCCCAGAAGCCGCGCGGACGGTGTCAAGACCGCAATGAATTACGCTCTAATGTTTTCCTTTATTGTTATTGCAAAGACTGGAATATTCTGGTGTTTTGGCGGGGTACACATACAAGTACTCAACAACGTTCAGTTTCCGTTTGTGTTGTGCATTATTGGAGTGCGGCTTGTAGTATTGTTGAGAAGTGTTATGTGTTGTGCGGGACGATTTTAATACAATTATGTTTTATATTAGTAGATTTTTTCTTGCGTGTGAACAATTTTTCTTTGATTTATAGTAAGAGACTGTCTTGTTAATTACAAACTTGTTAATTATGATAATTAAAGCTGGTGGTCAGTGACGTAATTGGTGTCTTGTGTTTTGTTTTCCACTGTACCATACGACGATCAGTAGACCGTCGTAACAATATTAAAAATGTATGTTAAAGTTTACAATATAAACTGTTTAAACGTATCAATTTATCTATCAGAAAGGCAAGATTTAAATTAATTTTATTGAGGTTAAATAAAAGAAATAAATGTTTGTGACTAGTTTTACAAATGCCATACATGGGGAAACAGTTGAAGGAAGAGTAGCGTGTTAAAAGTTTAAAAGAGTTTGGTAAACTTAGAGGTAGCCTGGGGTATGAGTCAACCTTTGAAAGGTATATACAAATACAAAACATATGTAAAATAATTACTATATTTACATTTCGTATAATATATTTACATTTTAATAGTATATTTACATTCCTGAACTGAGACTTACAAATTTTCTAAACATTAGTTAAAATATCAATTTACTTTTAGGAATTACCTTGTTTACTCAATAAATATACAATAAGCAATCAAGATTAATTTTTCATTGTTTTATTTAAAATAAATTCATGTACTTAACTTTATATGAAAATGTAGGCCGCTGTTATAAATAATTTCTGGTTGAGATTCCCACTGTGCTTTACATGTCTGGTTTCAGAAAGAAATATATTTTTCGTTCTGCACAACGAGTTTAAACATAAGTTACACAATGGCAACACCGCAGCACTGTAGCTATGCAACAGCCTGAGTAAATATCAAAATAACATAAAATGTGAGATTACAGATAACATGTTATTCTCTTTACTTCTGTACCTCTCTGATGTAATTTAAAATCAAGTTACGTGCCTGACCATACTGCGTAAATTTGCAAACTACACCAGATGATATTATGAATTCAGAATATATTGTAACGAGACCCATATTGAACAGCATAGAACGTTCTTCATCCTTCCATCCGCT
The DNA here is from genome assembly GCA_034769895.1 of Magicicada septendecula. Classification (NCBI taxonomy): domain Eukaryota; kingdom Metazoa; phylum Arthropoda; class Insecta; order Hemiptera; family Cicadidae; genus Magicicada; species Magicicada septendecula. The sequence continues at coordinate 476,578,480 of CM068373.1, forward strand.
AGTCAAACAGGTGTACCTCAATCAAGACCGCGCTAAAGTACGTTCCGCAGTACTCTGGAGAACACTTAAAATACGCATTAGCCGGCGTGCAGTAAGGGGCGAACGCTATTCTGGACCGCTGCGCGACCTACAAAAGCAGAGCGTCTGGCTTTGTCAAATCACTTAGGTTGAGCAATTTACTTAGTGCGGATGGAGTGGCGATTTACACAAGTGCAGTAACGTGTTATTGCGTTATATTTAGTGTTGTATCTAATATTTTATTTTTCTATAATTGAAAAAAATAATAAACCATGTAAAACGCCGTAAAATATTTGTCATACTAACATCTAATCGAGTATATAATTGAAAAAATGGTAACTTTCTTATTATACCCATATTCGTTCCAAAGAACTAATAAATGTTTCTTACATATTATTGTTGCTAGATCTGATAACGTCAATATACTAGTCATAGAGCTGAAGAGCTAACAAAAACGTGATTAATGAGGAATAAATAAATGTTGGGTGCGCTTATTACAAGGACTCCAACATCAAGATGGATAGAGACGTTACGTAGAATTACACATGGCTTAATGGCTTTCAATTGCTTTACTCTTTTATTTTTTAAATGCCAGAAAAGCTACATTATCAATGTCGCAAAAGCATACTAATTTACCTTGGTCCATCGATATTTTACCGTTATTCCACCCGTAATTTATATTTACTTGTTACTTTTACACCAAAATTATTATACATATTTCCTCTTATTTATTAAATATTACATTATCATTACAAAAATACCACAAATATATCACTGCCTCTACCACCAATATCGTCTAATAAATATCGTCAGAAATAAGTGAAGGGCTGTTATCGTAAAAAAAATTACCTACTATCAAATTACACACACATTTCCAACTACCATTATAAGCAACTGTAATTACTTCTCAGCTTAAAGTGGTGACTTTTAATTGCATATTTTTATAATATATTTTTTCAGTTTTATTAAAATTTTTAATGTAATGATACCTTTTGTTTTTAACAAAGCATACCTGATAACTATTACACCCTGGCCTGAATAAACCCAAAAAGTAAAGACACATAATTGGTTCTAGTTTCCAGATAAGTTTTCACTTACTATATAACTCAGAATTATAATATAATTATATAATACATAATATAATGTATAATACATTATACACCGGGATTCCGTACTAGGTTCTGCCTATTGTTATAGAGTTGGTGTTAACATTTTTAGTAAAGTATTACATTTAAATTTATTTTAATTATTTGATATCTTCAGTTATATTTTGTAAGTTATTTTATAATTTATTACCCTTTTATACGTTTATCTTAAACCTACATTGATATCGCAATAAATGTGTTTTGTCTTTTCTCTATTTTGTGTTTAATTGAAAGAACATACACTCGAAACTTAAGTAATATATTCCTCAGTATACGTGATGAAACTCACACAGACGTGAGAAAGAGAAGCTTCTTTGTAAGCGTATAACGGAAAGTGTACTTAACATGTAAGGAGTAGCTATTCAAATGCATGTCTCAGGTGTATTCATTTCTACTTCCGTTTGAAAAGAAGCAGTGAGACCTCTTCACCGAACTCTGCCCCCGTCATTATGAGGAGTCAATAGGTTTTCTATCCTGTTCACTTTGAACGTATTTTGCAATGTAGGCTTATTTAAAGCAATTCAAATGATATGCATGGCTCGCACACCATATTTACCTGAAATAACAAGTCTTTATAGATGCATAGAAAGAGGACATGTTTTTTGATATTTTGGAAAGCAAATGTAGTAACCTTAATTTAGATTAAAAAAAAAAAACTTTGGCGACAGATGGCACACTTTACAGCCGTTTCTTATTTATCCTACACGTTCTTTTTTAACCTAATGCCGTAATACCTTAGGTTACTTTTTTGTAATTTTGACATCAGTTAAATACTTTCTACTCAGAATACTTTTCTGTTAGTAACGGAAGTGTTTTTCTTTATCATTTATAGTTAAAGTGTAACCTTACAAAGTACATCAGAGATGTAACAGAGGTATTAAATAGTGGACGTACATAATTTATTTCTCAGAAGTGTTTGACATGACAGTTAGCCGAATTGCAACACCAGCCATAATAACATTTATTTATAACACCAATAGCTGTGTAAGTTAAGAACAAGCACACTGGAAAGAAACAATACACATGAACAAATTACAAGAGACACGTGTAATTTAATACTATTATTAAGGGCATTTTATCTCGAATGTCAAATGAAACTTACACCAACACCACGAATTAGGTAAAAAACAACAACAATTAAATTACATAAAACATAGACGTTTAAATTTTTGTACATTGATGTATAAAATAGTGTATTAAGTAAAGTGTAATATACACACATTGTATACTGTAGTATTATGTATATTGTAAATGTTCATTCTATATATTTAGAAGCTTTTAAATGTATGACAATTATATTGTTACTTGTAATATTCTGAAAATAAGAATTTAAATCTACTAACAAACATCAAATTACAGTCATATTTGACATAAATTCAACATACATTCTCTTATTTCCCTCAAACATTATATCCAAAGCTAACAATGTTTTCGCTTATTTTTCCTACGTTGCTTTTGTTCTTGTTATGTTTCCTCAGTGTGTTATAAATAAGAGAGTTTTTCTCAGAATTTATCTTCGGAAATGGATATTTCAAGACTACATTGTCAGTTTCACTTGATTACTCAAGTGTAAATCACACTGAAGCATGAGATTTAAACAAGCATATTCTCACTTAGATTTGTGAGAAATCTAGTGTACAATCTATGTGTAGACTCTGTAAAGTTTACACGAATAGTCAGTGATATGGTGATAGTGGTCTGACCAGTAATAGATACAACATTTTTATGTTTATCAGGGGACGTCACACGGGATAGTAAGTTTCCACTACTGTGACAGGATAGAATACAATGTTAACATTGAAACGTTACTGTGAAACTGTATCTTAATTTAGTATGTATCTGACATATAAAATAATCAATCAAATATTAATAGTAAATATAACAATATATAATAATTTAAAGTACTGAAATGTACGTAGATGTAAGTAAAATATAAATGAAAAAGTTGAATCTAAAGAGGCTCGGCTATGCGACAGTCCGGCGCCGACAAAAATATGTTACAATAGACCTAAAACACCCTTACATGTCATAAAAGCATAAAATGTTTTGTAGTGTAAAACTAGCAAAAAACGCCCATATACCGTCAGGTTAACGGTACTGTGTCCTTCTATAACGTCTCTCCTGCAAAGACATTATAACATCGGGAACCAGTTCAATTGTTCGCTGTTAATTAAACTACCTGCCGTAGTTAGTAAAAATTACTTACCAACAAATTATGACAATGTATATATCAGGAATTAGTCAAGGGTTATATAAATTTATTCACTCTCTGGGTATTAGCGAAAACATCTCTTTATTCTTGTATTTTAACTAATTATAAAAGTAATAGCTTTAATGGTCATCCTTTAATTTTTTACTTACTTTACTTTAATTTTAAAAAGAAAAATTCTTAAAAATTCTGCATTAAATATTCTTTAAATTTTTTTTACTCTTTTTTATCTCAAAATCATTCAGCTGTGTATTATTTCAATTACCACGGATCAGGGTCTTAACTTTGCAATATTCTAATATATCACAACATCATCCAAACTATTTGAAGAATAGTCCGGTGTAATTTTCAGAATTACTTTACCTTTAAACATCATCAGGTTATTACAATATCATTACAGAAATTACAAACATTTATATGCTAATCTTTAAGTTATCTAAAAGTCTTTACAAGAAACTTTACTGTTCTTTTTGTTTCGGTTTTTAAAAAAAACAAGTTATGCACAAATGTTATGATTTAATATCACCTGAATAGAACGTGAGTTTGTTGTGGGGGTTCGTGATGGTCTTCTTCAGTAGGTCTTCTTGGGTGTAGCTCGTTGTTCCTCTGGATCCTCCATTTAGTTGATTGTTTCCGAATTGTAGTCTAGGTCATGACGATTGGATTCTGCTACTTGAAGTTCATACGGTTGTTGTTGTAACTTTCTTCTTCTGGAGTTGGTTGTTCACATTTTACATTTTAATTGCTCTTATTTTAGCAGCACTGATGTTTACTTTAATTTGGTAAGGAACATATCTTACCACTTACTGTTTGTAAAGAGATGTGTCGGCTAAATTTTTTTTTATATATTACCAATATTTGCTCCACGCACTACATTACTAGTTTTTTGAGTTTTATCCCAACGCGACATTGGATTAAATCAAATATAACAACTAACGTCTTGTTGTATCGTTGTTTAGCGGTATACATCTAAGTGTAACTTTACAACACATTTTTGACCTGCTTACATGTCGAAGTTTCTCCGGCGACTGGGGTTGTTTAGCGGCAGGGAGTCAGTAAGCTGGCACGGTTTACGTGCTGAGAAAAGTAGTTCGTTCCTTTAGTATTATTAATTGTTCATTAATTAACTAGTAATAAATTATGCTACCTTTTAGTTATGAGTTAGATATTTCCTTTATTATTAATACGTCTTTTATTTAATTAAAGAATTATTATTTTTCGCTTAATAACATTGTACTTTGCGTGTTCGTACTGGAAAATTTGCACGTTGATACAGGAATCTAGGTACAGATAAGGGGTGGATAATACTCTCACTTGTTATAAGAACAAAAAATTTTAATTTGTGCTATTTAAATAATTTTTAAATCTTCACACTTCAACAGACAATAGATGCCACGCCAGTAAATATGACGATTTTAGAAAGTCGCGTCACTTTTTAGGGAGTATAACGAACACCCGCGTAAAATTATCGCCCGCTCTCTGGGAACCAATCACCAATAGCGTCGGTAGTGAGCGCGAAAAAGATACGACACCGGAATGGATACATTCAAATATACCGGCAAATATTTCAAAGTCAGGCCAATGGGAGTATGTTCAACAAGAGTTGTAGTGAGGGTAGGACGCGAAAAACTATAAAAAAGGAAGCGAAGCAAACAACAGGGGAAGTCTAAGTTTGAATTTCACGCAAAACACGGGAAACCTGCGTCACTCGATGTAAACAATTTTAATAATATTACTCTAAGTTCAAATCAACATTATCTCGGTTTAATAGTGTCAGTCATCAAGAAGTTTATTTATATATGTGCGCGGTAGTACGTACGGACAAGAAGATATTTAACTTGTGCGCGTAGATTGCAACAAAAAGTATATTTATTTATATGTGCGCGACTTCTGGTAATAACGCGAGCGAGTGAGGTGATTAAAGAAAGCTTAATCAAGCGTGATCAGTGAAACTGTAGTGCGACGTATAACACAGGATTACAATTCGTCATTCTTCTATTTGGAATCCAGCAACAAGTAACAATACATCAATTATGATTTACAATACAATAAATTAACATAATTTTAACATCTCAAAATTAACTCATCTCATTCTCAAAAGACCCACGAGTTCAGATACTAAACATACAATTTATGCTATATGACATGTTTTGGTGAATTATGATATAGTAAAGTAAGAAACATATAATAATAATTATAGAAATGATAACTGAGTTAATTAATTGAATATATTGAATATTATAGAAGTTCGTAGCAGTTAAGAATTGATGATATATATGTTTGTTTTGATTGATATTGATGAATTTAATATGTTAATGGAGTAAATTTGAATATACTAAGAACTCCTCTGAATATTACTTGATTCATATGAATTCAAAGAAGCCGTAAACTAGAAATATTAATACAATTTTGTTGTTATATTTATAAAGATGATATAAATGATTAAGTCTCAGATGTATTAAGTGATAAGAATATAGCAATATAAATCTTAGTATCTGAACAAAGTGCTATTACATAACAATCCTGAGATCTTCTGCTCTGGCGCCCAAGTAAATATTCAGTATTCAGTAATACAAATTTGAGTAGAAGTATTCAATAATAAATATAGCTAAATATAATTTATAACACGATAAATCATTGTAATTACCAAGTATATGCAATACTGTTTTGAATAAATTATTTAGCGTATCAATACATTGAGCTAGTCGAAAGAAAGTTATATTTGGCGCATCCAAACGTGGAGCACAATCTCCATAATTTTATAACATCTTTTGGTGTTTTTGATTTATGCATGTTACATTGAGTTTATGTTCCTAATATTAAATATATTTATACTGAAAGAATTGCTAGAGAAATTTGTCAATCTTTTATATACACCTTCATCTGGATAGTTAGCATGGTACAGGGACCAGTATTGTTTATACCCGTTCACTTGTTATTCGACTATTGGATACATTTTATTTCCATAAAATTAATATTTAACTCGTTGTCATTTACAGTTTTTACAGAAGTCTATTCATAATACTCTAGCCAGTGTTGTGTCAGTTTACTCATAACAGTTGGGACAATTGTTAAATTTATTATCTTTTTTTAAATTATGCATATTTATAAAAAACAGAAAAGAAAAGTGTGTATATAACGCGTCGTTGGTCAAATACTACGTGGGATTTAAAGTTATTAGTTATGGTGGCTATATGGTGTTTTTTTTAATAAATAATATCAAAATTTGGACGCACTTAACATATCAAAATTTTTCTTTCCCCCTCTATGTTTTAGGAGGAGATCAATCTCTAAAACAATAGTGTTTTATAGGCGAGCCAAGTGTCTAGTTTTGTGTGTACGTGTAGAATGTTCAAGTTATTGTCGATGTTTTTATATGTGTGGTTTGCTGAACTAGACACTCTAGAACAATTAGAAATATACAAACACACAAAAACAAATAAAAACGACATCCTAAACGAACAGACACAATTCAAATCGCACGCATTATTCGAACACATCTCACCACGCACACACAGCATCGATCTTTCGAAAATCTATCCCGTCGCCAACAACAAGACTGACAGCGCTACCCACGGCAGCCTCTGAAGAAGCCTTTTAAAGGTGAAAGCCGGTTTAGGCTGTAAGGTAAATCTTTACGATTTTACTTATAAAAAACTTAGTGTTCCGAGTCGTTATTACAATAGTGATATTTAGTTAAGTAACGGACACGTCATGGACAACGAAATCCAAGAATTTTCTGTGATGTCACAATTTGTGACAAGTAGGAGCATTTGATATACAAATGCGTTTGTAACACTTGTAACAATATCAAAGCGAAAGTAAACCTGATGTCATCTGAGCTTACCGTGGGGGTAGCAATCTTATATAATTTGTTTTGTAGCATAAAAATAGTGTGTTGGCCTGGAAATGTTTGCTGTATTGTAAAATTAGATAAACTAGATTATGAAATATTTAAATATTTTTAGTGGCTCTTTTGTGTTTAGTATTCGGCTCTTATTCATAATATTAATAATTATGTGCGTGTGTGTGTATGTTTGTGTGTGTTTTATCTTGTTATTGTACATGTGTGTCTGATTGAAACTGTCTGATCTACATAGAATTTGGTAAAAACATAGTAAGTAATGTTTCAGGAACCATTTTGAGCAATTTTGTCTTATGTAGTTGGTTTATGTAAATGTTCTTTAAATGGGGTTGGAATATTTTAATGCAATTTTCTAAATAGTTAGCAAAAGGAGGTTCCGATATTTTGTGTGTTAGAAACATCTGTTTTTAATTGTTTAGATCTGTTTCAAATCTATGATTGTTTTGGGGGAAGTCTGAAAAACCGGCAGTGATTTTTACGAAGCACGAATATGTAGCCTAAGTTAAAATGTGTGTGCATGTCAAGCTAATATAAAGTCATCTAAAATGTAAGACAATAACATAGTAATTACACCTAATTTTAGTAAGCTGAATATATTTTAAACATATCAGGAGCTTTAAATTTTTTTAAGACACAAAATTTTTGGAGACTCACAGAGTCATATACCACAGATAAAAACACAGTAATTTTAATAGTGTGCAGAAATATAAAACCGACTTTATGGTGTTTACTATTGTCTGAAAAAATCTTAAAAGCCTAAGGTTTTACACAGAAGGATAATGAGTTTCAGGATAGTAAAAGTTATTTTAGATTTTCAATTTATATGAAAAATTAATTTAGCTTAAATAATAATCAGACTTTTATAACTAATTGTTATCTCACGTATAGTTTCGGAATATACTTATTTTGTAGAAAGGAAAGTTATGTAACTAAAGGTACTTGAACCTATTACTAAACCTCTGCTTGATAGGAATTTCGACAATGAAATAGCTACAAGGTACACAAGAGGAATAATCGTTTGAATAGATTGTCGACATTGAAGTTTGCTAACAACAATTAGGGCTATACAGTGCCGCCTAATGTCAAGGAGTGGAAACAACAATACTGTTAATTGGGTTACGTGGCGAGATAACAGAGCGACATATTCGATGTACTGTTTCCGCTTGCACTAACGATAACTAAATATGTTGTTTCGTGAACGTAACAAGTACTAGGCTATATAACGTGAGGTTTGCTAGTAACTTGACAATGGTTATGCAATTATTTTAACTTGTATGGAATACAGTTTGATTGTTTTGTAGTTCTTATTACTACAGACTTTACAACTAAACTCCGAAGTTCCTTGCAAATACAACAATAAAAGCATTAATTTACTGTCTTTTACTTGCGCTCTATATAGAGACACATCAACAGGAACTGACAGTGTTTTCAAAAGACAGTGTTTCTTTTTCAACAGACACCACGTAAAATGATCTGAATCTTTGACATGTTTCTGGACACAAGTACAACAAATAAGAGATTTTGTAAACAAACTTCCTGATGAAACCTTTTGTAACAGTCTCACTTAGTAGTTAAGAAATAAAAGAGTTGTTCTTTAACGAAACAATTGTTTTCTATTTATATGAAAACCATTTTACAAAACTGTTGCAGATAATTTTGCACGAAAACAATGCATGATTATTCTTATAATTTCAAGTACAAAATATCAAGTTGCTTCTGATAGGTAACGCTGTATTGAAAATCTCCACGTTCAGTAATCGACTGTACCGTTTTTATTGGGTTGTTTCAATATTGCTTTGTTATGCTTGTTTGTCTTACACTTTTCCTAATATCTCGCAATAGTGAGTGCAGGGTTGTTACTGTATCATGTTGAGATTTCGTGGCCGTCCTTATGCATTTGCTCATCGACCGTAACAGGTATTATTACAAATAAGTATAAGCTGTTATATTTTTTAATTAAAATATGAATTAATTAAATTAGTAAAAGATTGAGGTTAAACATTCGTTTCATAAAGCAATTTAATTTTTTTTTGTTTAATAGTTATTCTACATATATGTTATATTATATATATATATATATATATATTCAATCACTTTCTGCTACAGTTCGTTTCTTGATATATATAAAGTATTTAAAATTTATAATTATATTACCTCAAGATGTTCTTTTCCTTATTTGGAACATGTTTCGAGAGTTCCTGTTCTCTCATCTTCAGCCTTCATACTTCACCAGAAACAAGATGGCGAAGGCTGAAGATGAGAGAACAGGAACTCTCGAAACATGTTCCAAATAAGGAAAAGAACATCTTGAGGTAATATAATTATAAATTTTAAATACTATATATATATATATATATATATATAAAATCTGAATCATTCTTTGACAGAAAACTGTACATCATTTAGTTATAGTAATATATTTTATGGGTTACAAATTTTAAATATATAATTAATCTCATATTTAATTTTTATTTACAAATGTGACCGGTTTAAAAACCCCCATTTAAGGTTTAATTATAATCACCGTTTAAGAAAAACGACTTAACAATTTTCTTTGTGTTGTAATTCAAGTTATCTATTATTGGGTTCATTACAAATTTTAATTTTTTATTTACAGAAAGCTGAAATTATTTAGATGTCACAAATCCCACAAAGGAATATTTGTGCTTCCGCCACGGCAACATGTTTACAAGAACTCATCTTTAACTGCCTAATAACTGTTTCTGTAGTCGTCTGAAGTTCCCTAAATTCCTTAGATCGCTGCATTTGTAAAAATTCGTGTAATTTAAAATTTGTTATTATATTGTCTAGGCTAAAATATGGTAAGTAAATATTTAATGTAAACATATGTTAAATATTTACAGAAAACAGAAAGGTCCTTTAAAGGTGGCACAAGCATTTTGAAGTTCTTCTTTCTAAGAATGACGAGGCGGACAGCTATGTACCACCTGAGCTAGAACAACATGAACACAGGGATCCTTTTGATGAATATGACGTGATAGCCGCAATAGAAAGACTTAAAAATAACAAAGCTCTCGGTTCTGTTGATCTTTCTGCGAAGTTTTTCAAAAGCGGTGTCCCAGAGCTGGTAAAAACCCTTCAAGATATATGGATATATGGATAGAGGAGAAACTGCCAACAGCCTGGCAGAAGACAGTTATATGTCCGGTTTATAAAAAAAGGGATCAACTAGACTGTAACAATTACAGAGGTATTTCTCTACTCCATGTGGCGTATAAAATAATGTCCCATATATTTTACCAAAAACTGCTTCCACATTCTGAGAAAGTGGTTGGTCGATGTCAGTGCGGATTTACAAGAACAAAATCGACAATATACCAAGTTTTTAGACTACCAAAAATACTGGAGAAAGGTAGAGAATAGAAGCTACAAACCCATCACGTTTTCATAAATTCCAGAAATGCATACTGTATCATTGATAGACAAGAACATTACACGGCTCTTGAAGAACTAGGTATACCAAAGAAATTAATAAGATTGTGTAGGATGACAATGCTGACAGTAAACCGCATGGTGAGGATCTCCAGACTGACTTTTCAGGAGAGTTTGACTATGGAAAGTGAGTCCTCCAAGGCGATGCGCTTGCTTGCCTCCTCTTCATTCTTGCCTTAGAAAAAGCTATGAGTAATGCTCGAATAGATTCTTCTGCGACTGTATTTAACAGATTGATGCAGGACCTAGGATACGCCGATGACCTAAATATAATCGGGAGGTCCCTTTGAGCAGTCACTAAAGTCTTTCTTATTCCTGAAGGTCCCGCAAGGAGGCTGGGTTTCATAAAGTCAATAACATTGTTTATTTAAGATGTCAAGTTAACTCCTACGAGAAAATAACAGAAGAAATAATGCGAAGAATCACCTCAGCTAATAGGTTCTTTTTTGTTCTCAGACCTCTATTCCAAAGCAGAACAATTGCGAGGAGGATCAAGTATAACCGTGTTTGTGTAGACTGTACTGTGGGTGAAGAAGCCTGTTTAAACAAAACCAGAAGGTACAGTATTGAAGCAAGATGTAGGAGCCTAGTATACAAGATAAGAGGCACCTCTCTGAAGTAAAATAAACAGTATTCTCAGGTTAGGCCCTTTTTCAGAAAAGACGAAATTTTTCGGTGGGTGAGTCTCACACATCATAAAACCAATCTGAGGTTCTTCTGACTGGGCATAACGCATCCCCCCCCAGGAAAATATTACTAGCAGTAAATCATAAGCTGTAAAATTATCTTAAGTATATATGCAAATTATATCTTCTAAATTAAAATGCAAAGCAATAATCCAAATAAAATACTGTTCTGGATAATATAAATTTTTTGCTTTTTATTTAAAATGTTGAAGAGTAATACCTCCTTATTTACTGCCTAATAGAAGAAAATCAATCCAAGCGTAGAAATCAATTATCATTGGTCTTGGTGTTTACTACTTTTATAGAAGAGATTAAAATATAACTAGTTCAAAGACCTTCATTCAGAACATTATAGTGTCTAGCCATTAAATTTTCACTTAGAAAAATAAATATACACACTTTAAGAATAAAATCTATTAATAAAAACTTGCGTTATTTAGAACTCGTGTTACTGCAATCATATTAATGCTACATGTTTCACTATCATAAATATATTTTACTTAGAGAAGTTTCAAAAACTTAAAAGTACTCATTATTTTTCTAAAAATATTATGTAAAATTAGAAACAGAGTAAGTGTGTACAGGAAACTTAATCGTTCCTCACTATCGTAAGATTTCATAATTAAACCTGCTAATATGTGCTTATTTACTTAATTATTAAATAATTAAATTAATAATTAAATTATTGAATTAATACTTATTTACTTATTTAGAAAAGTTCTGATAATTACTTTACGAAACGAGTTATTAACAAATTCTTGTTGACTAATTAGTTTTCGTAAGTTATAGTACAATACATGAGCCTGTACATTGAAGTAGGAAAGTGACGTTTATATAACTGATTAGAATATATAGTTTCAAAGAGAAACAATTAGCAGTAATGTTGATGATTATTTTATTACATAAATAATTATTACGATTTGGTCTATATATAGTCTTAAAAACATAGAAAAACCGTCATTTGGACTGGACCGTTTGTGATAGTGCCATCAGAAGATACAGAGTTCTTACAGCATCTTTTCGATTTCTTTTAGTGAATACCCTCGGGATACGCTTGTAAATTCGCCTCTACACTTAAAATGTATGTCCTAGATGTATCAGATTTGTATGAGTTATTATACATACCACAGAGTTTATGCAAGAACTCAAACTTTTGTGGGTATATTTTGTAACCACTTATTTTTTAATGCTTTATCACTTTATAACTTAAATGTTCAAAAATATGCTTTATCTTTGCATTTGTAATTTTGTTACAACAAGGAACGTAAACTTAAATGGCATTTTTACAGACAAACCTACACTAAATTTTTTATGTATAACTGATTATTTGCGACAACTAACGTTTTATGATATACTATGGATTATTTTGGAAGGTTATTTTATCTTAAAATTCCGAGCTAAATTTATCTTATTTAATCGTCATCTGTATCTTAATTAATCTTTATCAAATGCAAATTTTTAGTTTAGGTTATTTTCCAAAAAGCACGTGGGCTGATCAACAAGTGTTTGAAATCGCCTTGTCAAAACACACACAAAAACACTAATCATAAAACCCTAACAACACCCTAACAAAAACTTTGTAAATTTTACAAGAAAGTTACCCGGCCGCACAATACGGAAAACACTCCAACTCAACTGACCACTTCTGCCTGAGATGCCACATTACCAGATTTCTACATTTAGTCCTTATACTAGAAACGGCCTCGTGCGCATACACAGCTTACATTTATAAGTCGTTTGAATTGATCTTTCGATACACGCTTTTACACTCTGACGAGGTACTCAGCCTGCGTAGAAACGTGGCGATATGATATAGCATTGCGTCATTATGTTACTATCACAATGCGTGCAAAGTCCCACAAAGACACTCATGTTACGTACCTTTACAGGTAATAATAATACTAATGATCAGAAGTTATGTTGTATAAGAGGAATCGTTTTATCTGCTTGTTTAATCGTCTGCTAGTTGTGTAATTAAATTTCAAGAATGAAAAATTCATTCAATCTGGACACATTTATTTATTTTACATTAAAAGCTTTTATTATAATTTAAAAAGCCGTGAATATTATATACTTTTAAAGTAAGATGTAATAAAAATAATACTTCACAATGAAGATTCCTATAATCTCGAGGATTCACAGTACAACGAACGCAGGCGAATCTCAACCAAGCTCTACATAGCTTCAAAGTAATAATTAACGACGTCAGCTGCTCTGACGAGTGATTGGCCAATTAACTCTGACGCTGTGGTTTGAGGCGACAGCTGAGAAGCCTTTATTCGAGGACTGTTCAATTTATTCATACCGAGATGTAATCTTCCGTACTCGTTTAACTTAGTTCGGTCCAAAAACTTTAGCAACATTATATCTGAATGCACGGTTTCTTTTCATTCATAATTTAGTTTTAGTTTCACTTGTTCTAAAAGCAGATCCGATAATTCTCAACAAATTTATTTTTTATTCAATAAAATAGATCTTGCATGTTAAATAGTTAAATAAATATATCGTTATAGAATTAATTTTTCTATATAACATACAGAAACACATACACATAAACACAAACACACACACACACACATACGATTACCAGGTAAACCCCATGGTATAATTTACAATAGCCTTAGTTTGGTAAAGAGTAATAACTTATTCTCACAGTATTTGTTTACTTGTGTGATTAACAAACGGAGGATTTAAACATTTATGTCATTTGTTTTATGTGACGAAATCAATGTACGTATTATACACAACTAATACTAGTCATAACATAATCAGTCTGGTCAAGGAATTTGCTTACACCCCGTATATTGTAATAGAAAATGTTCAATACATTTTTCCTCATGCCAGCACCTATGAATTAGCCACTTTACATCGGGACGTACAGTGAATGACCGTGACCAAAAAATTTGTATCTCCTCTTAACTTGTTTTCAAAGTACCAAAACATAGACAACTGAGAGGAAAAAAATAAAATTCTAATAATACATAAAAAAAGAATTTACTAAAATATGGTTCCAAACGATTTTAGTTTTTTCTGGCTCTAGTGCCATCTACCGATACAGTGAAGTTGCAAAATGACGATAATTAAAAATGTTTAAAAGAGTTACTGCGTTGCATTGGAAAAAATGTGGTTTTCGTAGATTTACACTTAAGATACATGTTATTTACAGCATATTTGTAAACGGAAGTTAGAAGTTTCTAGCACGTGGCAGGAGCATGGACATATCCCTCGGCGATACCCTTGTAACACCGTGAGAGAAAAATACGAACGTTTAGAATAAATTAGACAGAGATGTGCTGAAATTTACAAGTGAAGGAATTAGGCACCATCAACACCAGAAACTTGATAAAACAGTCTGTCTTAACGGTGTGTGTGTGTCTGAAGTACAGCGACAATTGGAGGGAAATAAAGTGTTATTAGTCGCTAAGTGTCAACGACGTTAGTAAAACATTACAGGTATTTCGTATTGTGTACCACCATCATCATTGCCATCATAATGTGACGTCCTGCAACGTGACGTGCTTTATACACTGCCGTCTCTATTCTTGTCAGTTTACACTCCAGCCATCATCGCTTTAAAACATGGCACGTGACACTTTATCAATTTATTTCAATCTGCTTCTTATTTTCTTAATTCCTTCCTCTTACCCTTTAAAACTGCTAATAATAATCGATTTTATTTTATGCGAAGTTTAATGAGAAAGTGCATGCACTTCTTATTTATTTTCAAAATTTTGCCTTCATTAATCAATCTTTACACTGCCCCCTTCAAAGTAGACCCAGTCAAATTTAACACGATTAAGCCAGCCGTTTTCATGCAAAATATTTCAAGAATGCACTTTTTGGTACAACCTTGAGCTTGGTTAGCAATTTTTGTTTTACATCTTCAATGGTCGCAATGCATTGTCTTTTCGTGGAAATTGTCACTTTTGTGTGGAGTGAAGATCGTGTTGAGACACACCTGGTGAAGACGGCAGTTGCCGTGTCATCATTATGACGCTATCTTTTGCCAAGCCTGGCGACATAACAAGCAAAGACGTGCATCCAGACGCATTATCGGGCTGCAATTTTCGTAAATTATTCTTTCGTAAATCTGGCCGTTTTCTACAAATAGCTTCATACGATTAGCGTAAAATCTCCAAAATCTTCATTTCACAACCACAATACCCACACACAACTCATTTACGACAGTCTTTGAAGCTTATAAATCGCTTGTTCACGCACAGCAGTCTTGCTAGAAGCTTTCTGAAAACGTTTACCAGGACAAAACACTGTATTTCACAGTTTACACAAAATATAATCCATGTTCTTCAATCTGGCGTTGTAGAATGACACAAAATTGCCTCGACTTACTTATATAACTCTAAAATTAAACTAACCATTAAGTAGGGTTAAACATTTAGACGGTGTGACTAACACAAATACCTATATCACATAAAAACAGTAGTGAAACGTGTAGTGTTGGAAACTGCAAATGTGAACTAACTTTTTCATCAAACCTCGTATATGGTTATTTCATTTCTCCTCTCTATAACTACATCTTTTCTACAAGCAATGAGTTTTAGATTCGTTCCTTACTTACCCAGATTTTATTCCTCAAAATTGGCTCAAAATCGTGACAATCAGCAACTCTTTTCTATCTCTAATGACACTCTTCTCGTCACTGCACACATCTTCAAGGTTTAAAATCAAATATTTTACAAAACTTTTCCACAGCTTCATGTTTTCCTGTTATGAACATCTTCCCAATTCACTCTTCTTTCGCTATGGTATTATTACTTATAGCGTCTGCTCCATTTCTTTCAGGTCTAAGCTTACTTTATATACTTCTGAACTATGTATGTCAGCTTCCATCCACTACTCTCGTCTGTGATGTTTCCAGTCTCATATTCTTTTTTTACTATAGTATTATTTTCATTATTTTCTCTACTTCATTCCTTACTATTTCTTATCTTACCGACATATCATTTAATTTTGTATAATGTGTATAATGTACAATATATACTATTGTTGAAATGTGTGCAGTACACAAGCCTAACAAATTATTAGATTTTAACAGGAAGATTTTAATCATCTTAAAACTGCATTACCGGGCAAAACAAAATATTTTTTACATGTATAGCTTACAGTAAATTCGCGTTCTTATTCTAAATGAAACCACAGACGAATAATTAATATTGCAAAGTCATATGCGTGAACGATAAATTTTAACTCATTGCTGTTAATACACTTGTGTCGTTAGGACTGTTAATAATAAATTGAGGTATCATTTTTAATTACTGTTGTGTGTCATTTCTAAATTACGAAAAGTTCAAATTTAATGTTCCATTACTATTTCCGAGGCAGACAATTTAATTAATAATTATTAAAATACAATAATTTTTATACATCGAAAGGCTAGCTGTAGAATTAATTGACCTTCTTAAATAAAATTAATTTTAATTACGTTTGAAACGTTTCACTGAAATGATGTAATTCCCAAGTAGCATATGTATTATGCATAAATAAATTAAACTCTACATAACGTTTTTGACTAACAATGACCTAGTATAATGCATGCAGATTTTTGACTCATGTGTGGTATTTGTGAATACAATTTAGGCATTGTGTTAGGACTATAATACGTATACTTCTTTTAAGATTGTCTTTAAGTCATATTTTTTTTTTAGACTATTCTCCGAAGGTTTCTCAGCAAAAAATGCGTATAAAACTAATAAGTTAAGTAAGCGTTAATGTATTTAAGTACAATTCCCTGTGGTTATTCAATTTTCGCATTTGTATTAAGCTAATTACTGTGAGTCTGCAATTATATGAAGCACTACCCTAAGATTGTGTGTACTGTGATATAAAATACCTTTTTTACTAATTTTTTTGTTATATAAGTTTATATATTTAATAAATGGCATGTAATTTAAATAGTTTTGTAACCAACAACAAAATCTCATGTCAAACGTTGCTTATGAAGTGTTTTACTCTTTACGAAACTATATATTATTAACACACCAAGGTATGTTAGCTGTTAATACGGTATATTCCAACAAAGTTACACATCTCAAACATATATATAACACATTCTATTAACCTTTTCAAATGATATGACAGTTATTTTTATATTGTACTCACAACGCGTGCGCGCGCCAACTAACATCATTAGTAGATTTTGTGACAACTGTACTTTGATTACATTACATCAGACATAATACGTATTTCGCTTAGTAACAGAGCTCTGCGCCTTTAGTCAAATGTTCAAGTTAATTACGTTGTCATACTTCGCTTAACCGTAGTCATCAATTATTACAACGAAACTCTAAAGAAAGTTTTGTGATTAATTACCCATGGAAAATATCTCAAAATATAATCGAACTACTAAAAGTGCATGAGAGTACAAACAAGAGAGCTTTGAATCTTCTCGAAAATGTGTTAAACTAATTAATTTTTTAAAAATTGTAAACAAAGATAAGTACAAAAAGTCTTCTAATGTCAAAAGAATTTCATTAAATTAACCTGAAAAGATTTTGCGGAATCCGAAAAGACGTGAGTGCGCGCGCGCGTGTGTGTGTGTGTGTGTGTGTGTGTGCGTGCAAAGGTAAGAAGCATATTCAAAGATCTTACTTTTATTTTTCAATAGGGTTGTCAAGGATTTGGTAAACCTCATTTATCTGTTGGACAGAATCTTGGAAATAACGGAAACTGTTGTTCACCTAGGCAAGAACTTTGCGATTATTGCTTTTTATCTAAAGTCCTTTGGTGCTATGTATTTAATGTGATGCCATGTAGTTAATGTACTGCTATACGTATTTGCGTTTGTGTGTGTATTTTGGTGGGGTTTGGTGCATATGTGACATAATTTGTAAACTGTTAATTTATTTTCAAGTTAAAAAAGTATTGTGATTAGAATTTTTGAATGTGTTCCTAAATTAACCTACGACTTTTGCAAATGTAATCATAACTTTACATCTAAGATGTATATCTAAATATATTGATTCTTATTTTCTACACATTATAAATGGGGAGAGGGTGTTTTGTGTTCATAATGTGGGATGAAAGCTAGATTACATTAAGAAATATTTCTGGTATAAAAGCTAGATTTTGTTCAAGGTAGCCGATTAGGTATTAGAAAATTAAAGTTGTGTTGTATAAAATCGTTTCAAGAATTTTACAAAAACCTTTAAAATGTTTATAACATTTTAATATAGAAAAAGGTTACAATGATATTCTTACTGAACATAAGATTTTTATATAAATAAGTTAGGAACGAAGTTCTACATCATTAATCACACGTAATTATTGGAATGGTAACAATTGATTACAGAAATTTTAACGGTTCGTTAGGTACAACCATTTCACAAAACATTTAAAACTTTCATTAATACTGTAAGGAAAGTTATAATTATCTTCAAAACCAAAGTTATATTTTCACACAAATATTTTTTTAAACATTATTTTAAGAGTAATTATAAACTATAACTTTATAATAAAATCTCTTTCATTTGCAGTGTTTTTTGTCAAATATTTTATATTAAAACAATGGAATATCGTCTAGGTTTTGATGATCTTTAGTTTAAAATTAAATTTTCAACGTATACAAAATGTTTGTAAATTCTCTTTTTAGCAATAATAAAGCTTTTAGTACTGATTGTGTGGATATCATCAGGTACCATTAGATAAAATAAGAGACATGAAAGTAAATGTGTTCCTAAAGAAAAATGTATTTCAGCTTAGCACTGTTGTAATGCCCGGGGCTGAGGCCTCACAAAGTAAAAGCACCAGTCGTGCGGACAGGAAGGCTGTGGGAGTGGGTTATTAAATAAGGCATTTACTTAGAATAATAAAATTTCATTAATTCGTCAAAGCAACAATTTTCGTTCGTTCCTTATGTCTAATGAAATGTTTTATCTTGGTGAACAAAATAACAATAATTTACTGTGAAGAACTTAGTACTATAAAGTACATAGCGATGGACAACGGTTATAACAGCGTGATGTGGATAGGTTAGTAAAAAAGCAAAAAAAGAACCTACATAGAAATAACAATGAAACACACAATAGAGTTCAGAAATACATAGCAACTGAATATACGAATCTTTTACCCAATACTATTTATAATGTTTTTAGAAAATATGACTATACAGTATCTTTTAAGACGAATAACAGCATTTAAAAACTTTAAGGCCAAAATCCAATAAACCAGTAGAATGATGTTCAGGGGTGTATAAAATAGAATGTGAAGTATGTAGTAGTTTCTATATTGGACAAACAGGCAGAAAATTTTTAGATAGATATAAAGAGCACCTGCCTAGGGGCAACATCAGGAACGTCAAATCAAACTTTGCCATGCATATCATTGATCACAACCATACCTATTCCAATTTTAGAAATAATTTCAAACCACTGCATTTCTGCAGAAAGGGTAAACTCATGGACGCACTGGAGGAGTTTGAAATTTACAGAGCCTCTACAACACACAATGATCAGCTTCTGAACGAGAAACTGTCGTTCAAGTCAAACGAACTGTATGATACTGCTATACGCATGCTGAAACAGCACGATAAATAGGTACAGGCCGAATAGATTTGTCAGTCGCTCGCGGGGTCGGTAGCGATGCGCATCGCGAGTTAACGCGAGTGGGGAAATCGACTGAGTAGTGAGATGTGCCTGACCTTTATATATTTTTTATCTAGTGACGTGCTCTACATGAGTGAAAAGTTTATCCACCTGATGATGGGACTTTAAGTCCCGAAACGCGTAGTGTATATTGAGAAAAAACACAAAGAAGTTGCAAAGAAGGAAACCAAGGTAATTCTAATATTTAATTAATAATAATAATTTAAAGTGACATTCTCTCGTTACAATAAGTCAATTTCTTGCTTGAATATTTCCACTAAGAAATAATATTACATTATATAAAAAACATTCATTAAATACTGAATATTCTTAATAAAACATTATAAAAGCTTTACTGACTATATTTTTGAATTTAGTACGTTACTACTTTAAAATAGACATCTCAATCATACATATTTCTTAACAAATTTAGAACATTACTGAGCACTTCTGAGTACAAATAATTAATTTGTTAAAATCGGTTTATGCTTTAAGCTTTACTACAACAAAATTAATTAGAACAAAGTTAAACAAAAATAAAGTTGTAATTACGCTTTCGATGTGGCTCCATCGTTGACAGAAGATGTATGTATAGTGCGCAAAGAAGCCAAAAGTGAACTCCTTCCCAGTGCTCATCGTCGGTTTTATACCCCTCATGACGCAACGAGTCTCTATGAGTTAACGTCCAAAATTCAGCCAATCAGAACTGGAGTTTGCACGTGTCTCAAAATTTATCAGGTCACGCAAGCGGAAAATTTGACATTGATTTTTGTGCAAAAAGCGGAACTTGTTCACAAACACTGACAAGACGACTATTCTTAGCTTCTGTGGTTGATAACTCTCTACACGCGCCACGATAAAATATGGTCAGCACACTTCCTCACCATTGCTCAGCTTATTCCTTGTTAAAAAATTAAAAATAATTTTTCCTTAAATAAAATAATAAAATAATACATTGAGGATTCTACTCATTTACAATTATATAAAATCATAACGTGGAGTGTGCTGGGCACAACAGGACAAAGTAAAGAGAAAGTAGCTACAAAAAAGAATTTTTTCAAATTCTTCTTTTAAGAGTAGTACTTTCTTTGAGTAAATGAAAATTAGGTTTGATGGAAAATTAAATGTTAAAACCTTTACTATAATCTTCCTATGCAATTTACAATATGGCCTTGAGAGCTAAAGTTCAAACGCTACTAATAATTTACCATTTCAAGATATTGAACGGGCAGCTTCGGCGAGTAAAGTAGCATCTCAGTTATTAATACGTCCATTAATACGCTCGTACCATGTAACGGGGAAATTGGAGTACTCAGAACATTTAAACAAAACAGCCGGGAGATGTTAGTGGTAATCTACTGAAACCCAAAAAGGTCAAGCTGTTTAGAATAATTAAGATTGGCGACATGGATTGTGCGTTCCATTATTAAAAATGAATAACTGAAGACAAAGGGGATGCAAAGAAATAAATGTTAATATTGCTATAATTTCATAAACTGAGAAGAATTTAAGAAGTGCCAAAGACCTGAAATAATTCACCATCATCAAAAGTGGAGTTATTCAACAAAAGGGACCAAGCAGTCCAGTAGCAATATTGACAGATCAAAAATGGATTTCGAGGATTAAATCTAGACATATGGCAGCAAAAGAATTCTAACTGTACGATTCAAGACCGCAAGGCCGCAACTATCTAACGGTGGTAGGAGTTTATGCTCCAGAGGAGTGACGGAAAGAAAAAAAACTGCGGAATTCTATGAAACATCACAGAAACAAATTTATAAGTAGAATAGAACATAGTACTTCATAGAAGGTGAGGAATTTATTATATATATATAGGTTCCCATTCAAATATTCTTTAGGAATATCTGGAGTCGTCCACTAGATTACAAGGGCTATTAGGGAAGCAATAACCGTTTTATGATAAAAAAATAACAGGCTAACATTTTGTAACAAAACGGTTTATGCAATTTTAATTAATCAGACGCTAATTTTCTACATACTCGCCTTATATATTTGAGCATATATCATATCGTTCGACGAGTGTTTGTATTCGCGCGTTGTATACATTTTCCGCCAGTTCTTTAAGTAGTCACTATTGTCTGTAAGTCGTCATCACTCTTAACACGCTTTCCGACCAAATGGATATTAGTCAATGCCACAGAAGTCGGGACTGTAGGGTGGATGACTGAAAAGTTCCCAATTAATTTCTCCGTAGCATTAGGCCGCGCATTTGCTAAACGAGAAGCAAAATGCCTGTCGACAACACCGACATAAAGTAATTTTTTAAGGCCCGTCGCAATTAATTTATATGCGGTAATATTTATTTTCTACACACACACACACACACACACAAACACACACACACACACACACACACACACAAACCCATGTGTTTCGTTTATCTTACTTATTATTTTTAATTAAACATATTGTGTGTATTTAAGGTTCTGTAACAACACAGGCCTACTGAGACAACGAAATTGATGCCAAATTAAAATAGAAATAGAATAGACAGCATTTGAACATTTACCTAAAAACTCATATATCGTCAGCAGAATTTTGCAACTGACCGTCACATACAGACTTCGGCTTTTTTTCTTGCATGAAGTACGAGACAACACATTACAGTGTGATACATGTATTGAGAGGACTGTTGCAGGATAAAGCTATACTTTTTTCGCCTAAATTATATTAGATTGAGAAGCCTGTATTTGGAGTAGCATTTACATATGTTATTCTAACGTCACATGTGATATTCAAGAATTGTAGTATTGAACACTCAGTCTTTCTGACACTTTCTGCTTACAGCTACGATCCCAAACACAGATACTCAGCAAGTATTATATAATCTGAAATTGTTCAGCATATATATTTGAGAATACCCATTACAAAACTTAAAGTCTCGCACTCTGACTGTCCGTCTGCCCAACAATTTTTCTGCCTGTCTGTATCTTCCTTACCCTCTCTCTCATTCTTTTTCTATGTACGTACACAAAATACTCAGAAAACACCAAAATAAATATTTATTCTTCCGCTTACAATTTGCAACACGTTAAAACATATAAATGGGGATCACGTGTAAATTATGTGCATTTCTTTTCTATGTGTGAATTATGGTCCTATAGAATTAATTTTTTGATATATATCTGTTACTATATAATAACTAAAGTCTTAATCTGAAAGAAAAAAGTTTCTTACAAAATAATTTTTTTTATTAACCAGAATTAAAAGCATAAACATTTCAATTAAGGGTTTAACCAAACTTTAAAAAAATTAGAATATATAACCTGGTGCATCTGTTGGGAAAGAAAGAAGTTTTTGAGGACATAACGGAGGCACTTGTGGAACAGAAATAAATTATGAAGTGGAAAGCAAGATAAACAACTCTAAGTTGGTAAGAATATCAAAGTAGAAAGAAGCGCTGTGAACCCTCGTGGTATATCATGAACTGGAAATCGTTGATAAACACTTAGTAGGTGTACTGACGTAGTATGCCTAGCGTAACAAGATTTGAGGTTATGGATTGTCCTGGCCAAGATTGTATTTAACAGAAAGAGGTCGCTGTTGACATGCGATTTTAGCTTTGATTTCCAAAATAAACTCATAAAGTTTTACATTACAATACTAATCCACATTAGAGACATTAATTCTACTCTAGCTGCTTTAAAATGTATTGCTAGGGAAAATTTAAAAGAAAAAGCGGTCAGACAAGATAATAACTGAACGGGATATAAGAATTATGAATAAAGTAGAAATCAATCCCGAGGTCAGCTGATACAGAGAAACTGGATTAGACACATCTTTAGAAGAAATTAAGTTCTGCGTGCCGTCACTGAGGGAAAGCTAGAATGAACTCTACGGCAGGGAAAAGAAAGAGTTCACATTTTGGATGATACAGGGAAAACTGAAGTGAAATTGGGAGTTAAAGTTGAGCAGGTTAAAAGCAATATTCGCGCTTTAAATCAAGAGACAAACCGTATGGTAGGACACTCAATAATATTAATAATTAATACATTATTATTATTAATTAATTATCAAGAAATTAAGTATTAAGTAATTATTATTAAGTAATTAATAAGACTGATATTATTATTAATAACATTTGAATAATAATATTAATAATAATTTATTATTAATTTTAATTATACTAATATAAATATACTTATATTATTATATTATTTATTTTTATTATACTAATTTAGCCCCCCCCCTATTCCAACGCTACACCCGGGACTACAATATCTTGGCCACGTGAGGGGCGTGTAAGAGCTCCTATGCTTTATCTGGTATCTCATCAGTCTTGTCTCATCAGTAGATGAGCTAGACAAGGTTATGAGTACTGTTCAAAAACACAACGTACACATGGTGGAACCTATCAAGCCAGTGGACGGATGACTTAATGCCCTCAGGCACCAGGACGCAATCTGTTATATTTAGTCCGAGCCGTGGTACTCGATGTCTTTGCCGTGGCGGTCTGTTATTTCCCCGGTATTCATAAAAATCGATGATACGTTACCAAAATAATTCTAGATTTGAGGGATCCCTTAAACACCCTCATGCATTCATAAGGGTGAAGAGAAGACGACATTAATCTTCGGTAGATTTCTGACCAATGTGCCGCAGGTGCCGAAGTACCTTGTGGTGAAGCTCAAAAAAGCTAACTTCGCAAAAGTTAGTCCTATCTTTATTGACACAGATTGTAGCATGACAGATAATGCCATAATAATGAATGGTAAAATGATCATAAAAATAAAATAAAAACATGTTTAAATCCGAGAAAGCAAAATAAAGAATTAATTAAGAACCACCGTGAAGTACAATCATAGATTTAAATAAACGTTCATGTAAGACAAAGGTTACAATGAGTGATGAATCATCAAAATAAATTTAAAAACTAAATATGAAAAAAGGTAATACCCAGGTAGGATAGGAGTAGGTAAGGAAGAAACCCAGAAAATGACTAAATCCACAACAAGGAAAGAAAATATGTTGTAAGAAACAAGAAGAATAGGTGAGGAAGAAACCCAAAACCTGATGACATCCACAAGAAGATGAAGGAAATACATTTATAAGAAACAAGAAGAAGAGGAGGGATCAATGAAGAAACAAGAACAAGACAGCATCCACAAGAAGAAGGAGTGCTCTTATAAAAAAACCCAAACCCCAAAAGAAACTAATAAATATAATAATAATAAAAGGAAAGTATACCCTAACAAAATATGAAATGTAGAAATCACATGTAAAATAAATATAAGCCAAAAAGTGTATAAAGTAAGAATTGAAAGTGAACCAATGTGAGATAATAATATAATACCAAAAAACAAACCTTCATTATATTCTATAAAGGATTTCTTGATTTTGATAAAACTATATAACTATTTAGAAATAAAATCAAGGAATAAAAAGAGAATCAGTGCAAGTTTTTGTGTTATAAAAAATAAACCTTATGTTTCAATATTGATGTTCACAAACTAAGTAAATGGTGAAATATTACAACTTTGAAGTGCTTTAATTTGTGTCCATGAATAATGTAAATAAAGTATTATCATGACCGATAATACATGTGTTTTTAAATAACTCCTACTCTTTTTTATATAACATTCATTAGAATGACCAAAATAAAACAAGAGCAGGGCATATATAATGAAAGTGCGTTAAAACACTTAAAACAATTAACAAAAGATTCGGAACACCACAGAACATAATTAATTAATTAATTTTAATTAATTTAAAAAAAATAATAAAAAAATTTTATAAACAACAACAATTTTTTTTTACACAAACATTTATTTATTAATATAAACAAATTTGTATATTTGTAATTATCGTTACAAGATATATCACAATTTCCGTCAGAACTGCATTACAGTACATAAAAGCAGCAGGTGAAGTACTTGTGGAGACACAAAATGATCGACAAGTTTCTAAGTTACTTAACGGCAGATTATAGGGAACATAGAGGTAAAGGTCGTACCTAATGCCACCTTGAACACCACAAAGGAGCTCGTAGTGTGCAGGGGCTTGCAGATCTGCACGGAGCAAGAAATTGCTAAGCGTTATCGCAGGTTGGGGACCAGCGTTGGAAAGGGATAGACTGATGCTCCTATTGAAATCACACCTCCTAATTTTCAACAGGATAACTTTGCCGAGAAAGATGAGAGCTAGCATTAATAGGTTGAGTGTGAGAGCATTGATCCCTCAGACGATGCATTGTTTTCAGTGTTTGCAATTCCGGGCACACTACATCAAGATGTGCTCAGGCCAAGGCATACTTCTGGGGGAAGTCGGCTAATAGTAATGATCTCTGTGCTAAACCAATAAAATGTTTCAATGTCGCCAGTCAACATTGATCTAGATACCGCAACGACACTGTTTGTAAGCAAAAGGTGGTTATTTAGGAAGTACAAACCCAGAAAAATCCCAGCTACTTCGATGCGAAGAAACTTGTATGACAAGCCAACCAGGGCAAAATCATATATCCACAGGTTGTAAAAGTAAAGTGCATCATCAGTTCCTATTATAAGAGATAACAAGCTCCTACCAGGCCGTACTATACATGCAGAAAACAAGTTTCTTGAGCGTTAGATTTCCTGAAGTGTGTTGAAAGCTGAAAGTCTACAAAGATAGTACGGCTGAGATAAATTTGTATCACCATACTGCACATTAGGCACACGAATTTAACGTTTTCATACCACCTATAAGGACAAGGACGACTCGTCTGAACTTGTGGCGGAGCAATTACAGTGAAACACATACCCGAAGACTGTACTGCTCTTAGAGAACACAGGAATCTGTGTGGAGGACACAGGGTAAAAAAATAGCCTAAGAGAACACCATGGAAACGAACACTTAGCGACCGAAAGACTCTGTACTTTTAAAAAGGAGCAAGATTTTTGAAAATACCGTTTTACGTCTTAGTGTGTATGAGGTTTTACTTTCTTTGAGTCAACTGAAATGTAGGTGAAAACACTGCGTCGAGCAACGATCTTGGTAGATGTCGTTGGGCTAAAAAACTTATTTGCTGAACCCGAAAAACAAAAACAGAAAATATTTCGTTAATAGTATAAGAAGAAGAAGAAGAAGAAGAAGAAGAAGAAGAAGAAGAAGAAGAAGAAGAAGAAGAAGGAGGAGGACGAGGAGGAGGAGGATGAGGAGGAGTCTTCCTTTGAGAGTAAAAAGTCTTAGAAATTTTCTTCTTTTTCATATTATTAAGATGGTAATTAAATAAAAATTAATTTAGTACCTTCTCTGGATTAAAGTAGACATTTGTCTATAATAGTATGAGGCGTTTTATTATTTTTATTATTTAACTTGTATTTTTATTGTATGTAAAATTATTTTCTACGTAATGTAACAATTATTGCAATGCAACAAATTATGACGAGGTAATGTAATTACCTAGAAATTTTGCAGTACGATAAGTAATATTAATTTAGCCTACACATCTGGATCTCAATTAAGTTTTAAATTATAATTTCCACAAGACGATAATTCGCAGAGTCATAATAACAGATAATAATTGTACATGCTCTGTGTGTGTGTGTGAATTCGCTCGGGCATGTGTGGTGGAAGGGACAGAGAGAGAGAGAGAGAGAATAACTTATAGTGCTAAGGTAGTACAGTACATACAACTGAATTAAAAGAAGAGGAGTTGTTATTTTAGAGGAGTTAACAATTTCTACTTTTATGCACACTTTTAAAAGATTAATTGAAAATAGTAACAAAAAACATAGACAATTTGTTACTGTTGTTAGACGCAATAAAACATTTTTGATATCAGTCAATACTGTACTTTTTAAACTACCCTTGAAGAATTATGTTGGCGTACTGTTCGGGACATTATCAGGACTATTCAATGTTCTTCGATGACCTCCTCCCAGAACATTCTATTGGTGTTTAGTATACTAGATTGAAGATAACTTTTCTTTCAGTTTAAATTAGTTGTCTCTATTGAGCCATCTCT
Organism: Magicicada septendecula; assembly: GCA_034769895.1. Classification (NCBI taxonomy): domain Eukaryota; kingdom Metazoa; phylum Arthropoda; class Insecta; order Hemiptera; family Cicadidae; genus Magicicada; species Magicicada septendecula. The sequence goes on from CM068373.1 coordinate 476,606,419, forward strand.
TACTCAGACAACTGGAGGATATCTGTCTGGGTGCAATGTTATGCTGCACCGTCCTTAAGTTTGTTTGTCACTAAATAGCAAAGTGACTGTGAAGTACTTCCACCAGCGCCTTATATGAACGATTTTGAAATTTAATTGACAGAAAGTTCTTCCATACACATTACGTTAGTGGTCTTCTTTTCGTGCGTGACAGCCTCACCGATGTCATTTAGTGTTATAGTAATCTACTCGAGAAGATGCATGGTCCTTTCAAGCGCAAAGTTCCGTTGGAGGTATTGCTATGGGGTACTGATATTCACCATTTCCTTTCTATTACTTTTTCGCAGACAACTTTGGTCGTCTACTTCTGAGACTTTCCTTTCGTCTATCTATACAATAACTGAAACAACATTAGTAACACCAACAGAAATTCATGAATTCGTCCATTCAATTCCTAAAAATACAATACCGATACAATATTTTATACACAAACACAATCAAATATAAACTAACGAGTAGTGATCTCCTGATTGTGAATAAAGTAACCTCTATTCATTTGTAAGAAAAAACGTCATTTTCTAAGATCGTAGTGTACATCTTTCAGGCATCCCTAAGCGAGACTAGCTACCCATATTTACACCAGAATTACAACGTTATTCACTCTTTCGGCAATCATGTAAGGCTGTATTCCACATCTTTGATACCATTCCAGAACATTAAAAACAAAGTAAATATAATAGATCCTTTTGTAACCTTTGAATTTAATTTATAGGCACAACGGTAACTTTCATATGACTCCAGCAGTCAACCGCCGTGATTAAAATAACTTAAATTTTTAATATTTTCGTTTTATAAGTAACGTTACGTAGAAGTACTTTCAAGTATATTTTATAGTAATATATTAATATCAAGAAATGAACATTTTAATTTTTTGTCTTCACATTAAATAAAAAATGTTATTCTGCAGGCATTTAAATTCTGCATAATTTATGTCTTATGATTCAAAATGTGATTTTAATAGTAGATGTGTATTAGCACATTCATTATTAATAATGTACATTATTAGTACATTCAATGAAAAGTCAGGAAACCGTGACCAAGCCCTACAGGAGACAATTTTTTCCCCGATTTCTATCCTATTTCCAATTGTTTAAAACATTGCGTTTACTTAAGTTATATTTGAACCACATGCCTCCTATAACCAGACATTATGTTTAGCTGCAAAAATTTATGTTCAATAGAGTTCTATATATTTGATTACAAAATATTTGTATCCATTCATACGACATTTTTGTAAGAGACGTTTTATCAAATTTTGGCTAGCAAACTTTTAGAGAATTTTCTGTTATCAATTCGAAAAATAAATGAAATCTTATAACCTGAAATGCATAATCTCAGTATTATTTTATATTTTTTGATTTACTTATAAAATTTTAACAAGGATACTGACTTAGAAATCTAACCAGTCTGAACAATTAAAATTGAAAATTAAAAAAGTTAATTTGACTAAAACTGAAAGTTATTTTTTACATTATCTCTTGAACTTAATGTGCTACTGTGTCTCATATATTCACCACGTTTTCCTTACGTCAACCATTATATAAATATATATAAATTAAATTAATGATAGTCACTCTTATTACTGACAGTGCTGTAAACGTTAACGATGGAATGTGATATCTTGTCGACTCTAATTTTTTTCCTACAATAGCAGATATACTTTATCAAAGGCAGAAAAGACAGGGAATATCTATTAAAATAATTAGAAGCATGAATAATTACATTATCATTAACCTAATTGTTTAGAATATTTGACATTTAATTATAATAACGGCTGACTTGCAATATCTACAGGGTAATTGCTTGTTGCTCAATTTCTCTGCTCTAGAAACGGATACAACGCTACATTTATCTTGATGACATATCCTCCCTAAAAGACCAATCAGTTAATGTGTATCACGTTCAAACTCGGTTTTCTAATGTTTACCTGATATTTTAGAAACAATGAGCAAATATTGCGGTGTTAAAAATGTTTCCCAACGGAAAATCACTCAATTGTAACATGAATCCTAACATAATGGCTTTGCTAACAAAGCTAAAAGCCTTGATGCAGTCAAACTGTACTATTTACTCTTACTGTAAACGGAAAATACGAACCGTTTATTAAATGGATCTGATTTTGCAATCAAGTTTCAAAAGTTACTGGATGCCGGTAGATGTATAAAAAGCTTTAGTTAAATGTATTGAAAAACAGTCTATTTTAATTTTATACGACTTATTACATTTAATGTATTATAATATTGTTACGACGTCACAGAACAATCTACGTGTTTATCGAACGTTCCAGAGAGATCCAGAATGTAAGCGTGTGGCGTACGTGCTTGTAGACGAACCTACGAGAGAGTTGTCGATGCCGCCAGCCGTGCGGACTGTGTCAAGGCCGCAGTTAATTACGTAGTTCATACGGAGGCGGACGCTAAGACGCAATTAGGAATCGTCTAGGCATTCGACTGGCTATAAATACCGGTACTCAACGACGTTCAGTTCAGTATTAGTGCGATATATTTACAGAGCGGTTCAAGTTTTTACTGTGTACGATCAAGTAGTTATTAGTGAAGTGTTGCGTTTTATAATCGGACGGTATAATTGTAATACAATTGAGTTTTAATATTAGTGAACATTTTATTGCGTGTGAACAATTTTCATTTGATTTGTTGTAGAGACAGTGTTGTTAATTACGAACTGTTCAAGTGTAAAAATTAAAGGTGTGATTACTGACTTAATTGTTGTCTTGTACTTATTTTGTTTCCACTGTACCTACGACGATCGAGAAGACCGTCGTAACAATATTTATTTTAACATACATACGAGTACAGTCAATTTCTGTACAGAAAGGTTATTAATATTGGAAAACAACAAATTAGAGGCTATTTGTAAAACATAAATTGGAATTAATCATAAAAGTAACTATCAAATTTGAGATAATTGTTAAAATAAAATTAAAAACAAAATACAAATTACGTATAAGTAAACACTACTCATATATAAAAAGTTTATTTAAAAATCTATGAGCACTCAATCATGTTACTATAACGGTATTTGCAGTAACACACAGTTAAGTAAACTTAAGAAAAAACCTTTAAGCGAAAAATTAATTACAGATTTTATTTACTTCTCCAAATTTTATTTCATTAGTTGCTTTCTTCTTTTTATAAATAAGTAAAAGCCTATGATACCCATGTGCTTTGTGAATATTAACTAACATGAAAACGCCACAGACGAAGGCGTGTAAGGGTGAATGTAAGGAAGATCTGTATGTTAATATGAACTGTCCACATTTTAACAAATTAGAATCATTTGCAATTTAAATGAATTATTTCAAAATTACTATTCATTGTCTTTATTTTTGTCTGTATTAAAAATAGCCTTGTAAACTTATATACTACAAACAAACCGTTTATAATGATAAGTTTTCTTTTTAGTAGTCCTATTTTATATCGTCACAAAAGGACAGTAGCCACAAGATTCAGCAAATTCATACAATAATTTGGTGAACATTAGGGGAAGATGGAATAAAGACTAAATGTGGAAATCGAATTTCATAACAGAATTCTTGATGTGATGTGTACCTACTAGCCGTATTTAAACTTAAATCAAGGCAGTTTGGAAATGATCCGTACTCAGCAAAATAGCAAAGAAATTTTTTTGAAAAAATATTTTCACGTAATTTAAATTATATTATTTGTTACCTAACATGTTAGTTTGGGGTGTAAATATTTTGCATGTATGACCGTCTTTAATGATTCTTAAAATCACATTCTAATAAAAACAGTAAGCATTTTACCGTAATGTTTTCCTCTTTTGAACAAAAAAAAACGTGTAACATGCTCCATAAAAATGTGGTAAATAAATATCTTATATTTGATAACATTTTACCGTTTTAGACCATAGTCATCAAACTACAAAAACCTAGATATTTATTTATCTTTAGAAACTAAGATAACGTTTACATATATTTAGTAAGTTAAATCAAATAAGTAAGTAGAATAATGTATATAATTTATGAACTCAGTTAATTAATAAAATATTCTAATATTAGGTTTTTATGGAAGGACGTTAGCCCTCGTTATTACTGATGAATTATTAAGAAAGAAGACTACAGATACCATCTGCTCTCAGCGCTGCCACTTAAATTTTAGTTAAATATGTAAGAACACGTCTCACCCATTTTATCTATCTTGTTTCTGTTTTAACATGATAACGTTTTTAGGCTAGGGTTCATTCTACGAAATGCGTGATGCAAAATGTGTAACGTCATCGAAAAATGTAACGCTCCAAGTGATGTTAACACTGTATTTTTCCACACTTTCGATTCCCCTTTACGGACGTTCGGGTCTCTGTATATCTTGTTGGAAGGTAATGCTTCAGGCACCAGCACAGGATCTCCATCAACGTGTCCGGTCTGTAGTCGTGAATCGGTCAAAAATCCGTACGAACATCGCTGAACAGGAGAGTCTGCAGTTTATGCACATTATACGTTTCAAAAGCGTAAAAACATTATCATGCTTCGATGTTTCGGTTTCGTCGAAAATCTGTTTTAATTTTGTAGAATTTTCAATTAAATACCATTACTGGCATAGTTCATGTGAAGTGCCTAACATATTTAAGTGCTTAAATACTACATAAGTACTAAGATAAGGCCTTAAATTCTTTGTAGTTTTACATATCTTTTAATACACCCCGTTACTGGCACTTTATATGTTTGTAACACTTCTCGCAATTCTTGCAGTCATTAATTGTATAAACAACAAAATACTTAGTCTTAAAACAATATTTGTTGGTGTTGAGCTAACACAAAATGTTCTTTTATAAGATAACGTTTTCTTGAAAGATATTAGTATTATGGTCTATATAAAAAAAGTGAATATGAGTTAACAACTCGCAGTTGTAGCATTGATATCATAATAAAAATGTAATAGAATCTGTCAAGAGTAACGGTGTCATTTGCTTTAACTAGTAGCTATTATTTTGGGTGGGAAGGAATGATGAAACAAAGTTGAGGTTTAGACAACCAAAATTAGAAGAAAAGGATTTTTTCACATACCTGCATAGATTCATGTTATAAATCCTTTGTGTCTAAAAACTTCTTAGTTCACCAATGTGATGTTTAGGGATAGAAGAAATGTGGATAAACGCTGGTTTCAAAATATGCTACCTTGATTGTTATCAAATTAATGAAAATAAATCTCATGTCATTAGGAATCACATTAATTTCTGATTCTTAATAAACCATGTGAAAATAAATCTTTTGAATATATATATTTTAAATTTCTATTTATTTCTGCTTCGTATTTTAATTTAAGGGCGTTGTCTCAAGAATGTTTTAAGCGACTCAGACTTTGTATTAATTTACCATATTTTTATATAGAATCGATTAGTAATTATTTCGTTTTATCATATTAAACAAAATCTGCTATTTTTTCTGTGGAAAGACGACGGTTGAAAACTATGACTAGAGAAGCAGCGATGTAGACAACACTGATGTTCTATTACTTGAGTGGATGCGTTTTTTAAGGCGGCAAATGAATACCTTATTTACTAGATATCACGAGGCATACACACATTCACATATAATTTAAATACATTTCAAATAATAAATACTTCTGCAAATATATTGTAACGATGGAGTAATATAAAATGAATACACTTCGCCCATGTACCTTCCCAACGTAACTATATAGTGTGAAACACCAGCTAAATCGTAGGATTTTTGTTTCTTCGTTGTGTGAAGTATATTTGGGTGCACAATAAACGTATTTTTAAAAAGAGCAGTAAGGTAAACTTTACAATCTGTTTAACATCATTTGATTTATAATCTGGTAGCCCATTAGAAATATATACATTAGCGTTTCTGATTATATAATCTGTCTTTATACGCCATTCACAGGAGTACTATATTCTGGTTTGGTTGAACAGCTGTGCAAACTCCACTCGCGGATTTTGTGTTTACCAAATTGTGTTTTCATAGACGCTTCACTAAATAGAGCTTGCGTTACCAGATTGTAATTTAAATTGCGCGTTGGCTTAAAGTTAAATTTGGTTTCAAATTAACAAAGTGCTTGGGTTGAGTGTTTGGTTGTACATAATCATGTCATGGTAAATAACTGTTGTAATTATTAGCAATTTTATAATTTTAAATTATAAGTTAATACTAATTATCTGAATTACAAATCATTTCTAATTATTTTAAAAATATTTGATACTTCATTCTAAAGTTTTACTATTTTTAAATATTTTTGGAATTTCAAGTTAATTGAATTTGAATATACATTAATTTCGATTCATTAGGTATCATTGTATGTTAATTTTGACGTAAATCGATTTTATACATTTTAAAACATTGATTGAATAATTTGTGCTCTAATCTTTTTACAAAACCTCGACCCGATTCAAACTAAGCGAATATAATCTATAATACACAGGAACATAATTCAGACTTACCCACAGATTTAGTTAAAACGATCACCAGAAGACACTCTGCTTCTAGGAATCCAAACAAGGTTAGGACTTTCTTACCGTAAAGCTTTCATTCGATTAAACTTTATGTTTGTCGATTCTTGCACTAAATACTTCTACAGTAAATTTTAATGAGTCACATGTTCATTATTATACATTATTATTAATGCGTACAAGTAAATTTAACTAGCGCATGTTTATTAAAATATGCATGATTGTAAGACAATAGGTAATCAATTTGTAGGTCTAAAAGATGTAACATACTCTAATAAGAAACACAAATTGGTTTCAATATGCATCAAAGTAAGTACAGAAATAAAATGATGTAATATTTGCATTAATTTTTTTTTAAATAATAACACCAGTTTACAAGTAGTTTTTATATCATTTTATTTCACCTCGTAATTTGTGTCATTCGATTGAGTCAATAAAAGATTTTAAAAATCTGAGACGTCAAAGGCAACTGTTATATAAATATGTAGTCGTATACTATTCTCCATATGTTCCGTCCGTTATTAGAGTTTCAGTGAGTTCTGTAGCTAATAAGTTACTATTGTTTTGAACTGTACGACCACATTTGTGGAAAACAAATAATAGACTTAGACATCTACAGCTAGATAGACACCTATATAAAATTGTGTAAGAAATTTGCTGATTCAGAAATATTTAATCGTTTGTAAGTGAAATTGCGTCCAATGGTAAAATAATTCCAAATTAGACACGGATGAACCAAACATCAAGTCCCCATGAAGGCAAATCTTTCGCCCAAACACGAGACTGTTGTGACGGTGGCACCCATCATCCTGAATACAGTGGACACAGAATAACAGACACCAATGAAATCACTAATTACCAAATTTTGTTAGACAGAAACAACTGTTTTAAATCAGCAAAGCAATCTTATACAATAATTCAAGGCGCCACTAACTTAAGAAAATTTTACCTTTTTACCGTTTTGATCTAATTAACCCAATAATTAATTTCCACTGAAATGCCACGATAATTAATAACTAAACTACCTTAAATTGTCCGCCTTGTGACTTCTTATAATTTTTCTATAAGATTATTTCTGAACCGCGATTATTATAATTTTATAATTTTAGCCATTATAATTCTGAACCGCACAAAATCGCCAAGTGTAAGTGAAATACTAAGCCGAAGGTTGTCGCTTGGGTATACCTGGTCTCTTCTTTCAAAACTTACACTGTTATTAAGAATGTCATACCGCGTTTTCATTTTCTCATTGGCAGTCTTCAACCATTGTCTTATCAAGGGATTAATTTTCCGCAGTTGGTTGTTTACGATATAGATTGATGACTCGTTGGGCACTTGGTGAAAAATGTTACTACAAAGGTCTTTAAAAACATACAAACTTTTGGTAAGTTTTACAGTTTATTCTTTACCTTTGACAGTCGTTTCAGCCTATTAAGCTATTCTCAATGAGCTGCTAAGAACAACTAAACAAAGAAAGTGCAGGGTGGTGAAGATGTGTCAATGGTGTGTATAAGGACATGTGTGAGGCATAGGGAAAGTTAAGTGACTGTAAAAACTAAATATAATAGAAATGCTAATTCTGAAAATTAACTAAACTAAATAACAACTTTTAATAATGGAGACAGACAGAACTTAGTTTGTTTGCTTGTTAAAGTTTGTATATTTTGATTGCTTTTCTAATTTCTAAAATTTTTTGTAAATCCATTTTTTTTTACCTTCCTGTGTGTTATGGAGTAGTATAATGTTTTTTTGTGTCTATAAAGTGATCGTGTTTTACGCAATGATGTGTGAAACCTGTATTAGCTGTATTGTGGTTTTACAGGTCATTGCAGATTCGACCACAAACTTTTATGAATGTGGATTCCCACAACTTGGCAGCTTCAAAACGGAGAAAGATGAACAAGAGAAAAATGAGCTATTTTTTTGCCGTGCCAATCGTAAACGTGTTGCAATTCACTATCTCCGATACCGTAAATAAACATATTGAAAGCAATCCACGTCTGGAATTCCTCCGATGTTTCACAATAAGCCAGTCTCGGCAATCAGTTGACATTTGCTTCGAACTCCTGGGTGCTTTCCCCGGAAAGTTGTCGGCTCCATTTAATTTGTTCATGGTACACATCGCACAGATACTTGTTACAACACCGTTTACCATAGATAAGTCTTCATAGGTGTCTGGCTGTGAGATGGCACTTTCGGTAATAGTTCTATTAAAGCAAGAATGAGTTGAAGGCCTTCGTTTGTCCATTTATTTATGCAAGTGTGAACTTCAAAGTGGTGAACTCAGCAACTCACTAGTGGCCTATTGAGTGCATTCACCAAACGTTGGGGTCTTTGCGGGAACTGGCCCCAGTGGAGGCGAAACCACTATGATGCCTTATTTTCTGTGTACGTATTTTTTTCGCTTAATGATTGGCATTGCTTCTTACAACCGAATGCTTTATGTGGTAGTAAAACATTGTCTCTATAGGTTTGTGAAGGCATATACAACGCAGTGGATTTGATGTAATTGCTCCCGGACTTAGCGAGTTACACTTGTAAACTTTCAAAACCTTACTTAAAAATTATGCAACACTCTCTTTGTATAAGTCTCATTATTCACTGTTGCAGTTGCAATTAAGCAATTATTTTCAATATATTGAATTAGTAATTAAGTTAATTTTAATTAAATAGAAAAATTATAACGTTGATGTAAACAAAATACATTATTTTGAATTAAAATATTAAGTAGTAGTATGACAATATTGTTTATTTAACATTACATAAGAAAATTAGAAATCAAGTAAGGGAAATAACGTATCAGTATAACCAGTAAGTAACATATTATTTTACTGTACTCATATTCTCTAATATTCTTCTTGTTATTCAACTCAATAGTAAATAGCACTTTATAGTCTGTTTTTAAAACTAAATTTTTAATAGTTTTTACAAATGTTTCAAACGATTTTAAATTACTGTCATCGTCATCAATATATATGATAATGACAGTAATTTAAACTGTCAAAACATTGTAATATACAATAAAATATATTCTTGTATTAAAAATGTAATGTTTGATTTATTATTAGTTTAATATACAAAACAAGTATGATTTTGTATCGTAGTCTCAAAGATCATTGCGTGATTTACATGCTAAAAAACAACCACGCCTTTCAAAAAGAGATAATTGCCTTTTCCTTTTAGAAATATTCAGAAAAGAAACTTTTCTTTCAATAAATAATATGAAAAAAATGATAAGACATTTTTTGTAGACCTACTTTTATATATTTTATCTTTCCCCTCTAAATATCTAGTTTTGTTTGTATGGGAAAAATGAAAAATGTATTTATTCAGGAGGCAGTCGTTTGGGCCTACTTGAATTTGTTGTTGAACGCGTGCCAAGAATTAAATAATTCCTGCTGCTCGTAACATAAATTATTGTATAGACGAACTGTACTTTGTAGTTACACTACATTCGACATAACCTTACACATTTCAAACAACTTGGATCGTTTTCAAAAGTTAACATCATCATCATCATATAATCATCATCATTGTCGTCGTCAGCGATATCAGATTTACACTAGAAAACATTACTAGTTGGTTTCTACTTCTTCCACGTTTTTTTACGTAGCCCTCACGTCGTATAACACAACATGCCTTGTAATGCCTTAACAATTTTAGTGCTCGAAAAGTACTACAATTTCAGTTGAGTAATTTTAATTATTTCTGACATCCTTGCTTTTAATAAAAATACCAAATTTTACCTTTATAATAAATTACTTCCCTTACGGCTGTTGGAAAAGCAAAAAATATTCCGTGCTGAAGTTACACAGGAATTCCTCAATACTGCTAACAGTGACTTACGAGCCCACAGGTCAGAACTGCCAATGAGATGTAAATTAATGGCTATGACACCGAAACAAAACCCCACCACTCTTCTGAAAGCAAATTATGAATACGACCGTAACAGACAACATAGGTCTACAAGAAACTAGGTGCAACGAATCTCACAAGTAACTGAATATAGTCTACTAGGTTATAGTAGAGGAAAAATAGCATTTAAAAAGGATGTTTCTCCTCCGTCCAATTTTTTTGCTGGAATAGGTTAAGTCAACAGAAGTAAGTGTACAGTTAAAATTTTTACAAAATCCTGCTTGTGCGTCACGAGATAAGTGCATTTTAGTGCATTTTTGGTGCATCGTATAAGTGTATCGGCCATAACTTCGGTTCTATTGAACGTATCGAGACCAAAAAAAATTCAACATACTCGTTATGAATTAACAAATCAAGCTGGGTTAGTAGTGCTACCTAAAAAGGTCAACATAATCTAAAAAAAAATTAAACTTCATTATAATGCAATTTTCTTTTACAATTCGATTTCTCTTGAATTAAAAAAGATAAAATCAATATCTTTGGACCAAAATATTTGTTTTTTATTGTAGAAACTTAAAAAAAATTTTGAAAAAAATTTAATGTTTCTGGCTAAAATCTCAAAATTTTAAAAATTTTGATTTGCTCGCCATTTTATGAGAGATGATTCTAGTAAGGTTTTTAGTTTTTCAAATCGTAGATTTTTTTATGTACTTAATTGCTATTATTATTAAAAAATTTTTAATTTTTTTTTTACCTATTTTTACCTAAACATCCTTTTTCGTTTTTTTTTGGTGCTATTTTGCCTCTACTATAAATAAACTTTCTCTCACGCTTTTAAACGTCCCGTCGAAATCGCTACTTTACTTATTGGTTACTCGTTACTTATTGGTTGGTTGGTTACTTATTGGTTACTTGTACAACCGGTTCTCGTAATATTCAAAATGGTCGGATACTTTTCGTTAGACTTCATACTAACTTCAACGATTAAGTTGATTCGCAACAAAATAGTAATCGCCAGCACATTGTCGCATTGAATTGGAATATTATTTTCACACTAGTATTATTCTTAGTACTTAGTATTCTTTGTATTGGTGCACTATTCTTAGTATTGGTACACTATTCTTAGTATTTTAAATTATATAACTTATAATTTTGTCAGCCGCTAAATATAACGACAATTTTCTTTCTATAATATTATGTCAATAAGATTTTCGTTATTCTAATTTTTATTTTACACATAAAATAATAATTTTTACATGCATATATAATGCACATGGGGAAAGAGAATAAAGAGTGCCATAAAGAGTCACTAAGTGGCAAAAAGAGTGCCATTGCCAACACTAAGTGGCAATTAAAAATTTATGCTACATATAGTACAGAGTAACACAAAATGAAATATCAACGAATGCATTCAGATATTGCCGATGAGAGCTAGTTTCTTCTGTAATGATCGGAAATGCTTTTGCGGATACGATTCAAACCACCGTTGCACAAGCACCACCCTGCAAAATCGAGAATACTAAATTGAATGTTAGGACTCCATCGGTGCCAGTGCCCCCCCGTCATCTCTAAAGTGTCGGTCAAAATATCATGTTTCCAAGAATAACGCAATACATAATGATTGATGGTCGATATTAATGCACAATTCACTGTCCAGACAGTTTTAAACTAGTGATCCAAAAAGTTTCTAAGAAAAACTAACAGGAAACTATACCAGATACCGTGTGGTTAATAAATCGTGGTACTCCTTGCCTAACTATAGTCAAGTTCAGAGAACGTTCTTATATTTTCATCTGCCTTTGATATTTAGAAGTGCCTAAACAACCAGCTTAGTTTAAAATTTTTCATATATTTTTACATAGAATATGCCTTTGTGGAAGCTTCTTACCGAGCTGAAGTAAAGTTGACTTTTTTCAACCACTTATCAAGGACACACACTGAAGAGCTAACGAAAGAGATAATTGTAGTAATATAACTACACAAGGAAGGGAGCAATCAGATTACATCCGTGATATAAGTATACTGTTACATAAAGTTTGTAATGGTAAAAGACTGTTATAGTAAACTGATCACTGTTTTTCTGACCTTCGTTAGAGTCCTTCTTCACACGACGATCTATTCTTTCCGCGTGCATTCCTTCGTCCAACAAGCCTGCCTTCTGATGAATAACAGTCTTCATATAAGTCTGTGAAGATTTACACTTGTAGGTTAGCAGTGGCGAACCTAGATAGAATTCTATCTACTTAATTGTAAACACCATTCGGTATGCTCACATTGCGACAAACTGAATTTCTATGTATACTCGCTTTTTTGTTTTTGTCAGCGTTAACCGTCTCCATGGCAATAGTGATAAACTCTTTTATATTTGAATTCGCCTTTCCATTTCCTTACAATGGTAAATTCTCTGTTACATTTCCTACCTATATACACGGGCATGATAAGTTTTAGTGTTATAAAATCCATATGGCTAACAGAAATGTGGGACAATGTTTTATTCTCTTTGGTGTACAATCTTTAATTTTTGCTGAGTAGTGTGTGAGTGAGACAGAGGAAATTTAGGTAAGAACTATAAATTATGAAAAGTGTTACGTCTGTTAAAGAACAAACAGTTTAATAATAGCTAACATTTAAAAAGAAGATATTTTCTTTTCACAGATTTCTTCTTTCAAAACTTTCAATAACAACTTTTGACGATTCTTAAACATTTGGTATTTACAAGCATGTCAGAAATACCATTTAACTTGCCATAGAGAAAACGAACAATATAATTTGCTCTCAATAGAGAATGTTTAGAGATTGTAATACAGAAAACGATTAGAGATTGTTTTTTCTTTCAATAGAGAATGTTTTTTTCTTTAAGATTTTTAGGCAAAAATGTACTTATATCCCCCTTGCCAGTCCTTACAAGTACAATGTCACCTGCTACTAAGCCACTGTCATCTAACCATATTGTAATTGTATACTAAATATCTTCATTATTACACATTGTAATCATTGTAATTGTATTAAATAGTAATTGTATAGTAATTGTATCATCATACCTTGTATGGTAATGATGCTGCAGAACGCCGTAAAAATCGTTCTGCGTTGTCCAATAATAAAAACAAAAGACTTCAAAATTACATAAGGAAACGCATTATTCAGTGGTGGAGTGGCGATCCAACTGTCATCAGTCTTGCACTGAAGCTGTGTTTGCGTGCGGTCAACATTGTATTACTCGCAAATTACCTCATAATGGGTACTGAATAGCTAGACAACGTTTGTATACTGCTTCCGTTCTTAGCTTAATCCTGATGTAAACAAATCCACGTGGCTCATCTGGAATGCCATTGGTCAGGGGCGTTGACACCGTACGCACAGTAATGCGTTACGCGCATGTGCAGAATGTCTGTACAGTCATGTAAGAGTTGTCTTTGACCTACCTATTGTCTTTAGTATTACTGCAACAAGTGGTTTTTGATTACGTTTAATCATCTTTATGACTACATAGTAGGACTTTATCACCGCTGATTGAAAATATCGATTACGAGTTAGCGGTTAAGGGTACGAGTGTCTCAGTGCTACGTATTTCATGTGTTTAGTGTAAACTGGTGAAACTTATTACTTTTTGCGTAATTATTGTTTTACTTGTTATTATTGTTTGTAATATTTTGCGTTAAGATGGATAGCACAGCTGGCCCATCAAGTGTGTCTGTTACGAAACACAAACGGGGTAAGCCGCTAAAAAGTGGTGAAAAATTAATAGTATTTAACGTTTTTAATAAGCTAAATGAAAAATACCCGACTCTTGCTATCAAAGACTTAGAAAAACTTACTTCCGAATTTACTGGTGTTTCAGAAAGTAGTGTTCAAAGCATCAGAAGTGAGATTAAAAACAGAGGGAAACTCGTTACGCCAGGAAAGAAAACAAAAAGGCGAGAGTACTGTACTGGGTAAATGCGATGACTTCGTTAAAACGGCTATACGTTGTAAAGTACATAACTTTTTTTTCGTAATGAAGCTCCAACCCTAAAAAAACTATTATTAGAAATTAATAATGAACCCCGATTTACCTCATATGGGACGTACCAGCCTCCATGGACTTTTGAGATCTATGGGTTTTGAACTTATTAAAAAAATAAATTATCTGTAATTGTAGATAGACATGACATTTCGACTTGGCGAAGAAATTACTTAAAGTCAATCAAGCAGTTCAGGACGGAGAATCGCCACATTTTTTACCTCGATGAGACGTGGGTTCACGAAGGACACACGACTAGAAAAGTATGGAGTGATTCTACAATAAAAACATCACGACAAGCTTTTCTGTCAGGTCTGTCAACTGGAATAAAACCACCACGTAACAAAGGGAAGCGTCTCATATTACTTCATATCGGTATGAACATGGGTTTTTAGATGGGGGCTTACTTCTGTTCGAATCTAAAAATAGTGGGGATTATCATATTGAAATGAATGGTGACGTTTTCAAAAAATGGTTTGAAAAGATTGTTACACTGTTACCAAACAATAGTGTAATTATCATGGATAATGCCCCATATCATTCCGTGATGACTGAACGTATTCCGAACAGTGCGTGGCGGAAAGCTGATATTGTCGCTTGGCTCAACTTAAAAAATATATGTTTTGAAGAAAGTTGCGTCAAAACTGAACTTTTAGGAATAGTAAAACAAAATAGACATAAATTTAAAAAGTTTGTAGTAAATGAAATTGCCGGAAAGTCGGGGCACACCGTTTTAAGGCTTCCTCCTTACCACTGTACGCTGAATCCCATTGAATTAATATGGAGCCAGTTGAAAGGATACGTTGCCCGTCACAACACAACATATAAGCTCCATGATGTAAAGCAGCTGATAGAGAAGGCGGTAAATGAGATAACGCCAAACAAGTGGAGTCACTGTGTGCAACACGTATTCAAAGAAGAAGACAAGCTTTGAGAATTGGATCATATTACCGACACTGTCGTGGACAATCTTATCATCAACACTGCTGACTCAGTGAGATTCAAGCTCCGACACAGATATGGAAGGCATTGCATTACTCTCTGACAGCAATTGATAATACACACTACACTGGTAAGTAATTATCACAGCTTCTATTTTCGCTTTAAATATAGGTCTACTTTATTTCTTTTTCTCGCGATATTCAAACAGTGAATAAAAAAGCCATTAACTTTCCGTGTTATAAAATATTTCACTGTCGGTCTGACACAGTCACTCAAATTTTATTTTGGTCAGGACAAATTATTACAATTTACACGTGTTTATACAGTATCAACATTATATATAACTTGTCTGTACTCCTTATGTCAGAGTGACACGCCTCTAATTCAAGCAGCAAATAGCGTTTCAGATGTACCACGCCTGTTTGTTTACATCAGGATTAAGCTAAGAACGGAAAGAGTATACACCGTTGACGGTAGAGATTGGTTGTCGAAGGTCGTAAGGACACTGCCCCAAACTCTACATATAAACACATCTGCGAATCCGTATGTTCTAGTTCTGTGTGCCTGTGTACAGTTTTCACCTTACTGCATATGGCATGCATGACATTAGACTTAGCATATCATGCCAATCATGCTATGCATATTATAACATATCTTACGTACGCTTGAAATGCAGTGAAATATTTTTAAGGGATGGTATTTTTTGTAATTTTACGCTTTTAAAAATTAACAAGGTCACAAAATGACCATAGATGGTATGAAAAACATATCTGAGCAAACATCAGGAATTAAAATTTTACGTTTAGCAGCGTGTACTAACTTCTTGATAATTATCAAGTTGCAAATAATAATTGTCTCTGGGGAGTATTTCATCATGCCATGTCAGACCTATTTGTAAAGCAACCTTAAAACGTATTTGGAACTGTAGGCACTACAAGTAATGATACATAAAGTTTGAACGACGTCAGAGCGAGCAAAAAGCCGAGATTTGTTGTCAATATTCAGTCAGTGTCTGTAACAAGCTCATGATCCTCAACACTGGCATAATAACGGTGAACCAGGATTCTATGTTTACATGAATGAAAACGTTAGCGGTACAGTTAAACTTTAAAACTTTCAGTCTTTCAACTCGCTGTATTTTGACTAAGCCTTTTATTCAGGGAACATTAGTGGATTGAAAATGCATAATATATCGAAAGTAGCAGAATTGTCAACCGCTTTGCAGACAAATAGGCCTGACCGAGAAGCCATGTCAGACTTATTACTAGTAGTTTTTGTAATTAAAGCAACAAAGGGGGTCAGAAGATGACTACATAAAAGATAGAAACACAGTGCCTCCGTAGCAAATAAATTTCTGTCACAAGATTGATTTCAATAATTTTTTTTAATGACATTCTGCACCTTAGAACAGGACATTTGTAAATGGTGACGTGAATAGGCTTTCAATGTTTTTGATGACTTTAATTCACTAAACGTTAGTACGTAGACGATCGACATAACTAAAAATAGAAATTGGATTTGATCTTTTCACATAGATTGTATAACAAACAAAGCAGTACATCTTCCCTACATAATATAATAATCACTGCAAATTATTGCTTAAAATAGTTTAAACTACGTATCTTTAACAAGGTTTCAAATAAAAACTACTTCCAGCTACTATCACTGTGCCCCCGGTATGTCTCTACTGAAAATTTACACGACGTCTTTAATATTCTTTACGGTAGAAAAATTATGTGATTACATCCATGCTATAAAATTCCAAAAGCGCAGTACTGATCATAGTAATCGTATTCAAAAGAAGAGCAACAAATAGTCAGCTAAGAAACCCTTCTTTATATTTCCCAGATTAGAGCCGTGGATGTTGCCGACACAACAAGTTTTCTTGTTAGAGATTGTTTAGTCTACTAGTTATTTGGTTGGTCTATAGTAGATCGTAAATTTATTAAATAAATTAAAGGAAAAATTTTTCGTATGAGACCATTCTGGGTTTAGTCTGATTTCAGTAGGCTGTTAGTCTTCAACAGTATAACAGTATACAACAGTCTTATGCCACCTTTTTTCTTGAAAATGGAAACATAGATAACGGTGAAGAAGCTCGAAAGTATAATAAAACATCGAGAAATAAGATCGCTAAGAAGAGTGAAGGATGTAGTCATTGGGACAAAATAGGAAACAAAAGACTCAGAAAATTAAAAATTGTCAAACTTTACAAATGAATTCAATAGTGTCAGAGTCAGTGGAATGAATACACAGAAATGTGGATTGGAAAAGGTGATCTCTCAAAGCAAAGTAACAAGAACCAAGTAGGGGACGACGGCAGACTGTGGAGTAAATAGTTAATGTAACAAGCTGCATACCTCATACACAAAGTTCATAAGAAGAATGATAACGTAATTGAAAGGTGATTTGTAAAGGTAGAAAATTCAAAGTAAGAGGTTCAAACTTGAAATTATCGACAGCTTTGCAGTAGTTTTTGTAGACAGTGTGGTGAGGATGTACGGGACGCAGTATTTGAAATGAACAGAGTGAGAGTTAACGTAAAATTGTATTATTTACAGAATATTGTAAATTATATTTTTGGTGTAAGCTATTTTCATTTATTTAAATAAAAAAGAGCGTTCTGCTTTGAGTGTAAATTGCAGATTTTCCGGCGCTCTACACATGTTATAACCATATTTTTAGTGTGTACGCGCACATAAACATTATTTATGACAGCTTGTTTTCTATATTTTTAAAATATTTATTTGTATGTATATTATTAGTTTTATTTAATAATATACACAGACAAAATACAACTATATCAAAAATTTTGAAAGTATATTTCAAAAATAAAGCTTGTTGAATTATTTATGTTTAAAAGGAATAATTCCAAATATTTAGTACCAAGCCACGTGTTGTTCAATCAAATATATTGCAACTTACCGTCTGCGGCTTCCAGAAACAACGTCTTCACAAAGTTGACATGTTTCGGGACACTTGTCCCATCATGATATGATAGCTGCTTTAAATGATAAACTGCTTTTCAAATCAAATGTATTGTACGACACTGCTTTGCGATATTGTCGTGGTGGGAGCAAAACGTAATTCAGTGCGCGGTCAATCTCCGTACGATGTACATCGTTAAACGTTCGCGCTCGCTTTTAGACATTTACGTATTTATATTGTTTTAAATTATTTATTTCATGTTGAATTTTAATATTTTAATTAATTGACAAATGTATCAACTTAAATGATACACGATTATTTTAAGTTCTGATGATGGGACAAGTGTCCCGAAACATGTGAACTTTGTGAAGACGTTGTTTCTGGAAGCCGCAGACGGTAAGTTGCAATATATTTGATTGTTGAATTTAGTTAAAAAGAAACGTTATTCTCGTCGTTCAGATCATCCTTCATCTATAATTTTAATTTTGTTTGCTACATTAAAATTTTAATTTTGTATTAAATTCATTCAGTAACTACAACTGCAGGAGTAACTTGAGAGTCTGTACAACGTCAAGGTTTATCGGCCAATATGTGCAGGACATACAGAGCAAAATAATGATCGTCACTCTGACATCCGAGAGAGTAAGAAAGGGACAGATGCCGAGTACAAAATGTGGGATGACCAAGCACCTGCTGACAGGAGAATAATTGAGGGGCTTAGGCTTCTTTTAGGGTGAGAAGACAACAAGCGGTGACAAGATAAACTACTGTTTGAAGAAAACATTTTAAGGAGAGCAGAGTTCAGTACAGGCTGTGTATCACCTGCCACCTGCCTGCAGAAGCAAAATTAAACCCAAAATTGATATAGTATCGTCATAAAAGAACAAACATTAAATTGGTACTTATATCAATTTGCTTAATTTGGTTTTTATAGAAAGTATGCTACTACTTAGTTGAAAATAGATCGTAAACTAAATAAAGTGTTTAATACTCGAATTTAATAAATAAACACTTGGTCTAGTTTACAAATGTTTTCTATTCTATTGGAAATTGTTTCACTAGTTACGACTGTTTTAGAAGATTAACTTAAACTGAGAGAGACATAGGCCAACATTGCAAATCCCTCAGCTCAAATCTAACCCCTCAAACTGCCGTAACTGCTTAAACAAATGTCAGAAATATAAAAAAGGGTCTGCATAACCATAAGAAACTAACGAAGAAGAGGATCAGTGTGAATGTGCAACCAACAATGACATTAACAATGATGAGTACGATGAAGTTCTGGAAATTATCAATTAATTTTTCTTTAGAAAAGTAAAAAAATGTAACACAGAAAGCTTGTAATTAAAAAGTGTTTTATTAAGTGTATTATCTTTTTAAAAACCAACCTCAAGGCATTACTTTCATAGTTTCAGGTCTGCAGTTTTTGTTACAAAGACGGCCATGTACACACATTGGTTACAAACCCGACCATGTCCAATTTTGTTTTGTAAATAACTAATGGCTTTTAATATAATTGTATCACATCTGTTACACATTCAATTTTAATTACATATTGGTATCCAAATAAAAAAAATTAACAATATTAATGCTTTTTTTCTATAGTAAACGGTTTTTGCATGCTCCTGGAAAATTATGCAAAGTGGACCTGGCCGTGTTTGCAACTGGGCTACTCATTTATTAAATTAAAGCGTTGATAAAATATTCTGCTACTGTACTTGCCGAGCGATTCGATTAACGTTGTGTGACGTGTTGTTTTGGCGGAGCGTGACCAACTTGTACAGTCCGTGTACCGAAACAGACACCGCCACAGAATCAAAAGACATAAGATCTAGGTCACGTAAAACATTTATATTTCTTGTTACAGTTTTAATGTCTGTCAAACATTAAGGTATTTTAGAGGTAATAAATACTTTAGTCATAATTCATGAATTAAAACAACTAAAATAATACGAGTACATTAGAAATGTATATAGGAATAACTTCATTATAATATAATGGTAATGTAATGTCGTAATTTAAAAATAATTTTATTCATAAATTAAGAAACCTGTATAGGGAAACTAATAAAGATAAAATAGATTGAAACTTATGGTATCGCCTTTGAACACACACTCCACTGATATGCATAAAATTACTCTTGTGGTTTTGAGGTGGTTTTGAACTATAATACGAGCATGACATTTTGCAGTCTTACAAAGGTGTATAATTCATAATGTAAATTTTCTTATACAATAACTTAAAGTTTTAATACCATAATAAAATATAAATTCCATGAAGTTCTTAAAATATACTAATTTTGTTTTCTTAAAAGTAAAGTCGTCTAAATTGAAAATTGAATACAGGCTAAATGAGTACAACACTACTTCACTCCCAGGTAATACTTTCAAGAGACATTAAAAATTTAGAAACTTTCAAAATCTTCAATAGTTTTTTGAAATGATAACTCACTTTGAATGTACCTTTGTTTAAGTTGAAACGTCCCCTGAATTAAAAAAAAATTTTTTTTTTAGGGGTCGTTACTTAATTCTTAAAATTAGACTCCTGGTCTAGATAGAAAAAGATGCGCTGAGCCCATCGTGACAGGACTTGCAATAAAACACTTGCATAACGATAACAGCTTTTATTAGTGTTCTTTCCTTTTACGATGATAACATTTTAATACAATATGCACGTTTAAAATCTCAATTTTCATAATAATGACCATTGGCATTAGTAACAAGAATTAATTTTGAACCATTACATAATTATTCTTCGTATTGTTTAAATTAGCAGCCATCCTTACTATTTCTTTTATGAATTTGCTAACTGCTATAATTTTTATTGTTCGACTAAGCTTTTCGTCATCACTGACATCATCAGGTCTTAAACAACGTCTATCAACTGTACGTTGTAGGCTTTTATACTTTAGGCCCCTCCCCTTATGTCATCGCCCCTCCTATTGGTTCTAGCTGCTGCCGCTCTTCACGGGAACTTTGTCTACATTTTTCCGTTAGGCATTTTTCTAACGTCCGTCAAATTGTTTTAAGAATCTCCCGTTAATTTCTTCATACTTGCATTATAATTTTTTTGTAACCTTTTACATTTCGTCATTTTTAGTGTGTTATTTTTGTTATTATATATTAAACAATAAACAAATATAAATTAAAATAATGTGTGTTATAATAATAGTGTGTTATTTTTGTTATTATATATTAAACAATAAACAAATATAAATTAAAATAATAAGAATAACACACTAAAAATGACGAAATGTAAAAGTTACAAAAAAATTATAATGCAAGAATGAAGAAATTAACGGGAGATTCTTAAAACAATTTGACAGACGTTAGAAAAATTCCTAACGGAAAAATGTAGACAAAGTTCCCGTGAAGAGCGGCAGCAGCTAGAACCAATAGGAGGGGCCTAAAGTATAAAAGCCTATAACGTACAGTTGATAGACGTTGTTGAAGACCTGATGATGTCAGTGATGACGAAAAGCTTAGTCGAACAATAAAAATTATAGCAGTTAGCAAATTCATAAAAGAAACATTACATAATTAACAACAACAAATTTTCCAAACATCTTTTCGTGCATTGTTTCGATATAAAGCAACATTGCTATGAATTGACATTTACTCAAATAATATTTATAGCTCACAGTCTCAATAACAATTATTACATTAGAATTTAGATACATTATGAATTAAATTTACACTCGAATAATGATCACTGCCAAGAGACAGGTAATATTTTAATATTTGCCAACTAATACAATTTTTTTTTGAAATCTTGCATTACAGGAGTAATATAAATACATATAGATACATCTCGAGACTATTGCCAAATTCTTATAAACACCAGTTGCCCATAAAATTTGAGTACTAATACTCGATACTTATTCTCGCACAATGCTGTAACAGCCCATGATAAAGAACCTGTTCGCAGAAGAACATTCAGAAAGAACTACCCCCATAGTTATTTGTCAATGCATTCAGTATAAGCTTGTTCATGAAATTTGATCATCATAAGAAAGTTAATAAAACTGACCTAGTAACAGATTTAAATTATCCTTGCTAATTACTCACAGATAGAAGGCAAGTGGCGTCCTATAAAATACAGCACAGTAATGGAAATATTTAAACAGGCAGATTCTTTAACTTAGTTAATTACACAATTCACTATATGTCCACAGGACATGTTACAACAAACAGTTGGTCATAGAATATGTGAAGCTACTGTTTATGAAGATGTCTTTAAGTTTATGCTTTAAATCCATAAGTTGCTGTGTTCGTGTATTAAAATTTAAGGAATAGTCGCACCTGTATATAGAAGATTACTTTACTCTTGATGCACGATGATGTTGAACATTGTGACGCAACTGGTGAGTCCGAAATTCCACGAATTCATTTCATCCTCCGGGCAGTGGTTCAGGCTGGCAGTATAGGGATCTCTAGAGGTCTGATGGCGTTGGGGTGTTGCTTAGATCTTCGGCCGATGAAGACTGATGGTGTCTCCATCCTCGTCTCCCCTTTCACCTCCTGGCTATCCGGGAACCCTGGAAAAATTTTTATCTGTAGACTGCCGTCAGGAAAATACCCCCACACAAATCTCTCTCGCCCCAGTAACACCGATCACAGACACACACTGTCACCATTCTATTCCGTGAATTAATGTGAATAGAAATATTACTCCTCACAATTCTCAAAATAATCTTTTTCTAGGATTGAATTTACGTTTACTTTTAACTTTCTTTCTTAGTTAATTATTACTTCTACATTTGAATTTGATTGCAACAACATCTTTGATTAATTTTTATACAGGAAAAGGCCAGTTGGCAACATGCTCTCAACTATCCAAGTCGCAACACACACAAAAATACATACATATAATATAAAACCCTCATAGTCCCTGAATTAAAAATTAATACCACACTTTTCCTCACCTGAAGCTCTCTAGAAACTCAGCAACTCATTTCAAAGATGATAAAACAATAAAACAATGACGCCGCCAGACCAGTGTTTCCCTCGAGTGCAGAACCAGAAATAAGACTGAATGTCGATGCCTGCCGACCCACGCGATCAGAGAATTGAACAAATCAGCTGATCGGAACAGCAGACTTAATCACACACACACACACACCCGCGCGCGCGCACACACACACACAATTATCGCCACGTCACGGTCAAGGTTATGGGATATAGTCAAGCAGTGGCGCTGGCCGCTCACGCAACCCTTGAACCCGCTATACAGACGGCACTGGACCGCGACGCACGCATAAATGACTTCAGCACAATGTTTCAAAAGTTAAAACAATTTTACAAACAATTTTATTAAATTTACAAACACAATGTTAGTAACATTGTTTGTCACTTACCATTGTGTTATCCATCACCAAAATTTTCAGAAAAATTTAAATACGTATTGAAATTTTGGGAAAATAGCAAACCAATTCCTTCTTTACAATTTTCTCTTTATCCTTGTAGCAACAACATAAGGCTGATACTATAAACTTTTATCTACAAACATTAATTGTCAATGTTTTTACTCAAAGACAAATGCAAACAGTATCAAATGATATACTACAGAATAACGTTAACAATATTATAAAATTAGGCTGTATTAGTGTATACGTAAGAGTGTTTTGATATTAAGTTATAAATAAAGTATTACAATTTTTATACTTCATTTAATTAACATTGTTTTTCCTTTAATAATTTCTGCAATTAATATAATGGTATTTAAATATTCAAGGTAAAATGTAATTCAAAAACTAATTTGTATTACTTCATAAGAGATGAAATCGTTTGTCTGTTAAGTTACAAGTTAATTGTTGACATGGTACACCCATCCCCTCAGATTAAGTCCTTTACGTTTGTCTTGATAGGTATTAGGTAACAATTTTTGAACATCCATAGGTGATAGGTTCTTCAATTGTCAGTGTATCATATTTTAGTAGAAATAACAGTTCTTATTTAAATTAGATACCGTTTTAGTAAATTAATACTCAGTATTCAAAATATTGAGAAATGTTTTTTATAAAAGTTTTAATTAAATAATAAAGCATTCACTATACTTAAAAACCTTTTCCTTCTGTAAATTTAAAAAATAAAATTCATAGGCCTTCTATTATGGCAACAACATTATCGAACAATGTTTTTACTTCCTATTTTGTCAGAAAAATTGTTTCGCAATCAAGTATAAACTGTACTACAAAACCATAAACTTTACTATATCAGAATTCATCTTTTATTCTTCCTATAATGAAAAATTATTGGTGTAAAATATTCGTCATTTTTATATATGTATCAAAGTATATACGTTATATTATAGGTTTATATCAAATAAACGTTAAATTATAATAGGCATATTGATTTAAAATAACTGTTAAATAAATTGTTATCAACAAGATTATAATTGCTAGACCAGATATTGAAATACTTTACTCGTGGAGCTAAAGAGTTGGAACAAATGTGATTTT
Source organism: Magicicada septendecula (assembly GCA_034769895.1). Classification (NCBI taxonomy): domain Eukaryota; kingdom Metazoa; phylum Arthropoda; class Insecta; order Hemiptera; family Cicadidae; genus Magicicada; species Magicicada septendecula. Next base: position 476,631,093 of record CM068373.1, read on the forward strand.
TAAAGAAGAAAGAAATTTTGGAGCGCTTACTACAAGGACTACAAAATGTACACGACTAGGGTTTTACATAGAATCTAACATATTAATCGTTTTTACATCCCTTTACTTTTTTTGTTCTTACATGACAGAAAAGGTACACAATCAAACTAGTGTAAACATACAAATTCAGCTTGGTCTCAATCTATATTGGTCTATTCTAATTTATATTTCCTTTTTATTAACACTACATTATTATAAATTATTTCTATTAATTATTTAGTAGCACAGTAGCAATAAAATTAAAATTATTAGCATTAAACATAAAGTTAATAGCATTATCATTATAAACTAAAAATATCACTGTCTCTGCCACCACCATCGTCGAATACATGTCGCCAGCATCAACTGGGGGACTGTGAAAGTACCAAAACTTGCACCGTTTAACAATTGCACGTATCTTTTCAACTACACCATAAGCAATTGTAACAATTTCCCAGCGTAAAAATGATGATTTATGAATGCATAACTTTTTAGAATGTTGCTTCAGACTTAATAATTTTTGTAATATTATGAAACGTATTAAGTGTTTAGCAAAACTTGATTAAAAACTATTATATTCTTGTTTGACTGAACACAAACAATAAGAATAAATATTTGGTTCCATTTCATAAATAACGTACTAGATATTACAGTAACTTAATATTATATGCATCAAGGTTTGTGTTAGTTTATTACCACTATTACTACAGTTGATGTTAAGCTTTTGGAATAAATGATTTTCTTTAAATTTGATTGACATTCTTATTACTTCTGTCATAATTTGTAAATTATTTTTATTATTTTACTAATGTCCCAAACGTTTAGCTTTTAAACTATATTTACACCCTAATAAATGTGTATTCATTGCCTTTATTTTGTGTTTAATTAGAAGGACATAAACTGGAAACCTAAATAATATATTCCGCAGCATAAGTGATGAAACGTCAGCACTGACGTGAGAACGGCAAACGTCTTTGTAAGCGTATTTCTGAAAGTGTACTTAACATGTAAGGAGTAGCTATTCAAATGCATGTCCCAGATGTATTCATGTCTACCTACGTTTGAAAAGAAGCATTGAGACCTCTTCACAGAACTCTGCACTCTTCATTATGAGGAATCAGTAGGTTCGCTATTCTGTTTCTTTAGAATGTGTTTCGCTACGTAGGCTTATTTGAAGCAAATCAAGGGATTCTACTTTTAACGGTAGGCACAATATGTTTACATAAACTAACACGTGTTTAAAGGTTCAAACAAAGAAAATGTCTATTTTGATATTTTGGAAAGTAATCTTTACCATCATTACTATAAATTTTACGAAAGGTTTTGGCGGCAATTAACAACACTTCAGACAGATATTTTATTTATTCTATGTATTGGTTTTTGAAATAAATCTCTGATAGCCTACGTTAAGTTTTTCCATTTAATATGAGTGGAATGTTAAGTACGCCTAATACTGTTCTGTCAATAAGGAAAACAATTTTCGTTTCATTTTTTATCGTTGAAGTGTATCATTACAAAGTACATCAATGAGCAAAAATTCATGGATATTAAATTCAATATTACGAAAGCAGCAACATATGGACGGATATAATTCTGAAAACAAATTGACTTGAGGTAATAAGTAGCCTAATTGGTACAGCATCCTTAAAAATTTGTATTATGGCAAAAATAATTTTGTAAATTAACAACATAAATACTGTCAAACAACCTATGTAGGATAATGAGAGAGGAAAGAAATAATGAGAGAGGATGGGTGTAATTTAATACTGATTTAATGGTAATTCGTGTTGAATTTCAAATACAGACATACACTGAACTAGGCAAAAAAAAAAGAAAAATTAAACTTTTTAATAACATGTAAATTTTACGAAAGGTTTTGGCGGCAATTAACAACACTTCAGACAGATCTTTTATTTATTCTATATTGGTTTCTGAAATAAATCTCTGATAGCCTACGTTAAGTTTTTTCATTTAATATGAGTGGAATGTTAAGTACGCCTAATACTGTTCTGTCAATAAGGAAAACAATTTTCGTTTCATTTTTTATCGTTGAAGTGTATCATTACAAAGTACATCAATGAGCAAAAATTAATGGATATTAAATTCAATATTACGAAAGCAGCAACATATGGACGGATATAATTCTGAAAACAAATTGACTTGAGGTAATAAGTAGCCTAATTGGTACAGCATCCTTAAAAATTTGTATTATGGCAAAAATAATTTTGTAAATTAACAACATAAATACTGTCAAACAACCTATGTAGGATAATGAGAGAGGAAACAAATAATGAGAGAGGATGGGTGTAATTTAATACTGATTTAATGGTAATTCGTATTGAATTTCAAATACAGACATACACTGAACTAGGCAAAAAAAAAAAAGAAAAATTAAACTTTTTAATAACATGAACAATTAAAATGTTGCACATTAACATATTAAATAAATTTTAAGTAAATTCTATTAATCTGTTAATTCTCTGTTTGTGATGTATTATTAAAATTTAAAGTAACGTATTATGGCGTTTGTAAACAAATTTAAATTAAATAAATTGTTAAAAAAATAAAATATAATTGTATTCTGAAGCTTTTTCTTCTTTACCTTTAATATTATATCGAAAGATAACAAAGATGTTCTTATTTTTCCTTCGTTGTTCAATATACCCTTTCCTTTTTTCTCAATGTATTATAAATTATGGTAGTTTTGCACTGAATTTATTACACAGTGGGCACTTCAAGACGTGAATATGTCACCAATTTCATGTAATGACCTTAGTCTAACTGTTACTCAAGCGTCAACTATTTTTGGAATTGTTCCTACAATACGTTACCAAGTAAAGTTCTAGTGTACAATGTAACTACAAACCTTTAAAGATTAGAGATATACTCAGTGTTATTATAATAGGAGTCTAAACAGGAAATAAATCAAGAATGTATACAGTTTGAACACACATGTTTGAAATCCATTTATTGATGCAATGTCTATATTTTGGTCGATCCAATGAAACCCATTAGGTCGACTTGTCAGTTGAAAGGTATCGCATGCTGCGGTCTTGTGTTAACCGAAGGAAGTCCTGTATATTAGTCTATTGTGTCTCGATCACCAAGGAATTTTCTTAGAATTCTAAACCGAAGGAAGTCCTGTATATTAGTGTATTGTGTCTCAATCACCAAAGAATTATCTTGTAATTCTAGTCTCTCCTTACTAATAAGTGATGTACTAGCAAGAAGAAATATCTTCATATTCATGAGGTCACGTCGCATGGGATAGTGCGTTGACACAAAGAAGACGACTGCCTACATCGTTAACACCGTTTGGAGTTTATTAGTTATCCTTATAAATAGATATATTCAAAGCTTTTCTCAAGTCATTAGCCAATTTATTATAACTGGCATTACCTCTTCTAGCTTGATTTCGCGATATTGTTTATGAAGTTGAAAAGAAACCCATACGCGATCATGATGTCCGCGTCAAGCATTGATTCTTCAACAATGTTTGTAAGGAGTAGTTAGTAAGCAAAGTAGCATGTGCTGTTTATTTGCCTAGATTTAACAGTCTGTGATTGTTTCGTGTTTTAAACTCAGGGCAGGTCTGGAAAAAACAGGCAACAAATTTTATGAAACGCTTTTGCGTAATTCAAAATGTTTCCGCATGTTAAGTGATATAAATGAGATAGAGAAAAAGTAGGATAAATAGATACTAATTGCACCTGATTGTAGTAGGCTGAATTTATTCGAAATATATCAGCAGCTTTCAAATTATATGAAGGTTTACATAATGTTATTAAAGTCTCACTTATTCTTATAATACAATTAACAACACATTAATTGCAATGGTGTGAGAAATGGAAAATTGACACTACGATGGTTTCTATTGCCTGAAAGGAAATTTATGTGAATGTCTATACAGTTCAGTTAGTAAGAGAAATATTTAAATGTATAGTGAGTATTAGGATTATAGATATTATTTTAGATTTTTAGTTTTTATCAAAATTTAATTTAACGTTAAACAATTTCTAAAATTTTGTAATCAATTGTTACCACGTGTATAGTTTCGGATCATTGTTACTTTATATAAAATAAAGTTATATAACTAAACTTACTAAACCTCTGCAATTGATAATAATTTCTATACTGAAACAGAATGCTACAAGGTATTACAAGCATAGAATATTGGTTTGAATAGACTACCGGCATTGATGTTTGCTAATAACAATTAGGACTATATTCTGCCACGTAATGTGAGGGAGCAGAAACAACAATACTGTTAATTAGGTCACTTGGTGAGATAATAAAGCGATATATCTATTCGATGTTATGTTTCTGCTTCCACTAACGTTCGCGAAATCTGTTGTTCCACATGAATGATATGTAACGTAAATTTTGCTAGTAGCTTGACAATTGTTACGCAATTATTTTAATCTGTATAAGACACAGTCACAATGCTTTATTATCTAAGGTTTCACGACAAAACTCCATTGTTCTTTACTAATACAATAAAAGCATTGAATATGAGAACACAATTATAAGCCTTTTAATTGAACTTTGTATACAGTGCCGCAAACAAGATAATTGACACAAATTGACAGTGTTCTCAAAACTTAATTTTCCTTTCTATTTCATCAGAAAATACGTGAATGATTTGGATCCTTTTACATGTTTGTTGTCATGAGTCTTACAATTAGATTTTGTAAACTAACTTTGTGATGAAACTTTTCAATAGTTTTGGTATTATATAGCTTTGTAGTTTTCAATGCTCTGCACTGTTACCTGTTAGTTAATAAATAAAACAGTTAAAGAAAAAAGACATAAGGAGCAGAGGAACGACAGAAAGTACTGTCGCTAGAAACACTAGAACAACCAAAATAGTCATTTTGGAAAACAGTAACAGCAGAAATCCCTGTTCCTTGAATTAGAATAACTTTATACTTAAGGTCTAACAGTTTTTAATAAAGAAAATTATTTTTTAAGAGAAATATATACGAACAGTAGTGAACGGAAATATAATAATAAAAATACAATATACTAATATAATACAATATAATAATAAAAATACAAAAAAATATAACCTGAACAAATACAAATCAATACAAAACATGACACAATTTTCAAAGCACTCAACATCGCAAATTCACAAAATACTAATACATACACCACAATAACGCACAAAAGTTAAAGCAGTTTAAAGTATCAGAGACCAACAAGAAACCACAATAACGACAAACCAACACACAAGTACTTCACCAGACGCAAAATCACGAAGGCTGAGGATGAGAACACAATGGTTCTCTAAACATGTTCCTAATAAGGAAAAAAAATATCCTGAGGTAATTTCTTTATAAATATTAAATATAATAATAAAAATGTGCATCAAAAAAGTCCAGAGGTTTTGGCTTTGTAAAAATGACTAATTTCATACAAAATAACGGTTTTTGTGTGCATAGAAGTAATATTTACAGGTTACGAATGTTTCATAAAATGGCTACTGGTGATACTTATAACCAGAAATACCAAGAATGACAAACACCAGACTGGGAAGAGATCAGGAAAACAAATTAACTGATAGGACTAAAAAGAATTTTAATGCTTGCCGCTACTTACAGACAAAAGAAATTAAGAGCAGATGAGAAGATTCTAAAAAATACTGCATGAGGAAAAGGCAAGAGATGCCTGGATGTGAAAAATATACAAATTAATATTATGTGATTGTGTGTGTGCGTGCGTGTGTTTGTATGAGTGAGAAAGAGAAGGAGAAATAGAGGCTGATGTGCGTTTATGTCTGTCAAATATAAAATTTGACAACGCTGTCATACGCTGTGAACGTATTGCAGTTTCCATATACAGCTATTTGAAATGCAACGGCACGAGAGTCGACACAGTGTCTGTTGAACGGAACGTGCCGGTCCAAAACATGAATTATTACTGTTTTGCAGTTGATGTATGCTTCCTTTTTCCGGCGTCATTCATACGAATACTGATTATCTGTGGCTGGTAAAGGTAAAATTTACATCTTTCTTAACCGTTAACTTAAATAAAATAGTTTCCGCAAGCTCTCAAGTTTATGTATTTATATTGGCATACTTGAATTTATATTAGTATTTTATCTATTTTATATATTTTAATGTCAACTTCCGTTCAGACACTCTAGCCTAAAGCCTCTGTATAGGTACACCTCGTCTGACTTCTCCCAGTGATGCATATTATACAAAAATATATTAGTTTAAATTCTTAGTATAACGTGAATATTGCAATGCCTAAAAGAATATAAGATTTAAATAAAATGGTTTTCAGAATTTTTTACATACCTGTTCAGAATTTACGGAAGCCCATATTAATAAACAATATGAATAAGGCAAGTTAAAGATTTTTTTGATTGATTGCAGTTCTTACAATGTAACCTAACAACTGAAGTACACGGGTTTATTATTTAGTAATCAGCACTAATATAGTTGATAATATAATTTTTCAAGGGCTATTTATAATATTGGTTGAAAGTAAATCAAGAGCGATTAATTTAAGTCATGATTTAATAAAGGAATTTAAAACACAATTAAACAAATTGTGTTTACTAAAGCATAGAAATTGATATGAAAAAGTTAATAAAAATAACAATAAAGATTCTGTCGGTTTTAAACATTTAGAAATTTAATTCAAATCTGTTTTTAATGAAAGAACAAAAACATACCATCAAGAGTTCCGTACTAATTGTAACACATCACTTTCCGCAACAACCACTTGATCCACACTGAATAAATCGTTCAACGTAACTAACTCCAAGCGGCCGCTGTTCCAGAATATATGTAGCCTGCAGATGTTCCATAATTTTTGTCGCAACAAGCAATCAAATGTTCTAGAGGTACATGAGTACACGGTATTGTCATAGACACGCTCCTGCTCGGCTAGACGAGCAACGCGTAAAACAACACTATCGACTGTTCGAGGACGGTCCTTAATTGCGTAACAATATGACTCTGATGCCCTGATCGCTAACAATACATCTGTGTCATTAGGACTGCTAATGGTAAATTGAGGTTTCATTTTCAATTACCCTTGATTAACAATTTCAAATAACGAGAAATATGAAATTAGTATTACTATCTGCAAAACAGTCAATTCAATGATCAAGTGTGAACGTACAATAGAACAATTTATATAATTCGGAAGAGTAAATGATTTAAATACGTGTAAATATTCGTCTTTAAATAAAAGCTACAGTAACTTTGCGTCGAACCTGAAACTACGCAGTTAAGATATGGACGTAGTTATAGAATTAATCGTCTTTGTTAAATAAAATTAATAGTTCTAAAAAAGTTTGAAACATTTAACTGAACTAACAGTGTAGCCACGTATCACCTGTATTACGAGTGAACGAATTAAACTCCATATCAAGTTTTAATTAACAATGTTAGTATTTATGAATATAATTTAGAAATTATATTATAACTTTTGTGGGTATACTTTTCTATAATTGTGTTTAAAATATAATTTTGTTTGAGACAATTCTCCAAAGGTTTCTCATCAAAAAAGTAAAGAGTACAAATATAATACTTCAGGTGAAATTAAATTTAGTAAATTACAATCCCCTGTGATAATACAATTTTCGCTTTAGGCACTAAGATAATTATAAAGATCTTGCTGTTATAAAAAAAACACTATATTGAGATTGTGTGTACTGTAATATATATATTAAAGTGTCTTTTACATATTTTATAAATGACAATATTTTTTTACACCTGTTTTTATAAATGACGTGTAAGTTAATTAATTCCAGTAACCAACATCAAAATCTTATTCCGATTCATGTACATGGTACTCGACTTTAAGCAACTTTTTTTATACTGATGAAAAAAGGAAGTGGCATATTAAAGCGTGTACTATGTAAGAGTTGATTGAAGACGAATGAATATTAAATAAAATATTACAGGTTGAAGTACAAGGACTGTGACATACTACACAACGGCTACACAAAACATAATGATGTACATAGCGTCATTACTATTTACCACAGAGCGTTCTCATCATGTGTCCAATCTATGTTACTGGTGTAATAATGGTGCAGTCAGCTGATTCTAGATAATGATAACGCTCATTTCAAACTCTGTCTATGAAGTGTTTCACCATTTATGAAACAACAAAACATGTATATATTATTTTCTCAACAAAGTATTTTACTGCTTTTTAATGTACATTTTATTCCGGCAAAAATTACACATCTAAAACGTACAAAAACATTTTAATAACCTCTTCAAATGAGATAACACAGTTAATCTCATACGGTATACACAAAAGCATGCGCGCGTAAACTGACAATATAAGTAAATTTTGTGACAACTGTACTTGATTAGATTATGTGAGATATAATATTTTGCTCTGTAAGAGAAATATGCCTTTTAAGTCAAATGTCAGAGTTAACTACATTGTCACATTTCACTTAAATATGGTCATTAGTTATTACAACGAAATTCTAAAGAATGTTTTGTGACTAATTACCCATGGAAAATATCTCAGAATATAATCGAGACCATTACAAGAATATGGGATTATGAACAAGAAAATTCTGAATCTATCCTAAAATTTCTTACCTAATTTAATACTCTTCTTAATGATAAAATAAAAGTAAAGACAAAAACGTTTTATGTTTCAAAATGTTTTCACTAAATCGCCTTGAATATATTTGTTTAATGTATATGTGTGTGTGTGTTAGTGAAAATTTCAGAAACCTCTTTCTAGAACTGATTTTTATTTTCCCATAGAGTTTTCAAGGACTTGGTAAAACCTATTTTTCTGTTGGACAGAATTACTGTGAAAATAACGAAAACTGATCTTCATCCAGGTCAGACCTTGGCGATTATTATTGTTTTTTACCTATACATGTTTGCTACATATGTATTTAACATACTGCTGTACGTATTTGTGTGTGTATGTGTTTGTTGGTGTATATGTAAAATCGATTAATTATCAATAAATAAATAATCTGTTAATTTATTTTTAAATTTAAAAAATGTTGTAATTAGAATTGTTTTGAATTTGTACCGAAATTATACGACAATGATTGTAAATGTAACCACAAATGTAGACCTAATGCATAAATGTAAATCTGTTGACTTTATTTTTAATATTTTATAAAGTATAAGCGTAAATTTATGTTTTGAGTTTATAACGTGGATAGCTAGAGCGCAGTAAACAACATTTTTGGTTTAAGAGGGGAGTTTTTGTTCTAGGTAGCTATTGGTTATTTCGTGTTAGATATAACTGTTTCAAGAACTTTACATAAACCTTCAAAATGTTTATCATTATTAATAAAAAACGGTTACAATGATTTTCTCACCAAACATAAGCTTTGCTAAATATAATTTATAGACATACTTCTCATCATTAATTGAAGGTAAATTATTGGAATGGTAGCAATTGATTGTATAAATTTTACCGCTCTGTTGGGTCTAAGCATTTAATAAATACGCTTTTATTAATAATATAGGAATAATTATAACAATCTACAAACGTAAAATATGGTTATATAATATACACTTAATCTTCTATTAATTATATTGAGTAATTATAGTAGTAAAAATACATGTAGTTTTTAGTGTTTTGCTACTAAATATTTCTTATACAAACAATATAATAACATACATGCTGTGAAGCAATTTAGAATATTATTTTTTTTTAATTACACAAATTTTTCTGAATCTTCTTGTTAGCAATAATAAAGCTTTCTGGATTGATGGTGTAAATATCGTTACGTAAAATACGAGGCATGAATGTAAATTATTCCTGAGGGAATACATTTGATTTTATGTAACACAAATTAAAGTAAAAGTAGCTATGACAAAGAGAAAATTATTTTAAAATTATTCCTTAAAACCTAGTTCTTTCTTTATAAAAAGAAACAAATTACTTTTGTTCGAGAATTACAGTACATATGCATAAAGTCACCTTTTATGCAATTTACAAGGTTTCGTTAGTTAACCTTCTGATGATATTTATGTATAGGTAGCTACGATCTCAATACACTAACGCAAAATGACACTATTTCACTGGGTACAATATTTGGACCTAATGGCGGTTTTCACACAAAATAAGTCTAAAATTAACACCTATCACAGTAAAATAATCACACTGTTTAATTCGAGAATTCGTTTTCAGTTGTATACCAAATCATTAGGTAAAGAAAGGAAACAAGGGGTAAATAGACTAAAGCTCATCCTATAATTGGATGAGGTTAAGCAGAAAACCTTTAATGTAATTTTTTAATGGTAGCTCTTCTTTGAATATTTATAAGGTTTAATTTAAAGTTTAGTTTAGTTTTAATAGTTGGCCAATTACCGGACCTGCAGCTAAAATCAACTATTTTTTATGAAGTCAAGTAGCTGGTTTGGTAAGATGATTGCTCCGTGGAAGCATGGATGTCTGTACCCTAGGGGGAGCACTGGAAAAATATAAGGAGACAGACACTTAATATGTGTCCATATGCGCCAACTAATAAAAAGCGGTGGCAAGTTACTTGTGACGCGACTTGCAGCGGAATTCTAACAATTCATCCAATTGACCTGTTACGCTTCTCCCCCTTGATACCCAAAAATAATCGGCAAAAGAAACGTTTATGTAGTGACTAGCAATGAAATGTAAAATTATCTTTGCTGATTGGAAATTGTAGGACTACACACGATGGCACGTGGTGGCGGTGCAAAGGAATATGCCTAAATGACAAAACAGTGGAAGGATTCAAGAGGAGTATAAAATACTGGCGGCGTAAAGAAGTTGAATGAATAATATCCTATGATCTTAAAGTCATGACAAAACTAAATCTCCAGTCCTGGAGATGTTATGAGACTTTGATAAACAGAAAGAGACTGCCTACCTCAGAAAGGGAAATGTGTGAGACAAGAAACTATCGGAAACCTAACAATAACTAACATAAAGAAGTCTATGTCAGCTACTTTCAAGTACCATGTTACAAATGTGTGAGACTCGACAGTAGTGCGGAAACAATCGGAAACCTAACAATAACTAACATAAAGAAGTCTATGTCAGCTACTTTCAAGTACCATGTTACAAATGTGTGAGACACGACAGTAGTGCGGAAACAATCGGAAACCTAACAATAACTAACATAAAGAAGTCTATGTCACCTACTTTCAAGTACCATGTTACAAATGTGTGAGGCACGACAGTAGTGCGGAAACAATCGGAAACCTAACAATAACTAACATAAAGAAGTCTATGTCAGCTACTTTCAAGTACCATGTTACAAATGTGTGAGACACGACAGTAGTGCGGAAACAATCGGAAACCCAACAATAACTAACATAAAGAAGTCTATGTCAGCTACTTTCAAGTACCATGTTACAAATGTGTGAGACACGACAGTAGTGCGGAAACAATCGGAAACCTAACAATAACTAACATAAAGAAGTCTATGTCAGCTACTTTCAAGTACCATGTTACAAATGTGTGAGACTCGACAGTAGTGCGGAAACAATCGGAAACCTAACAATAACTAACATAAAGAAGTCTATGTCAGCTACTTTCAAGTACCATGTTACAAATGTGTGAGACACGACAGTAGTGCGGAAACAATCGGAAACCTAACAATAACTAACATAAAGAAGTCTATGTCAGCTACTTTCAAGTACCATGTTCCAAATGTGTGAGACACGACAGTAGTGCGGAAACAATCGGAAACCTAACAATAACTAACATAAAGAAGTCTATGTCAGCTACTTTCAAGTACCATGTTCCAAATGTGTGAGACACGACAGTAGTGCGGAAACAATCGGAAACCTAACAATAACTAACATAAAGAAGTCTATGTCAGCTACTTTCAAGTACCATGTTACAAATGTGTGAGGCACGACAGTAGTGCGGAAACAATCGGAAACCTAACAATAACTAACATAAAGAAGTCTATGTCAGCTACTTTCAAGTACTATGTTACAAATTTGTGAGACACGACAGTAGTGCGAAAACAATCGGAAACCTAAGAATAACTAACATAAAGAAGTCTATGTCAGCTACTTTCAAGTACCATGTTCCAAATGTGTGAGACACGACAGTAGTGCGGAAACAATCGGAAACCTAACAATAACTAACATAAAGAAGTCTATGTCAGCTACTTTCAAGTACCATGTTCCAAATGTGTGAGGCACGACAGTAGTGCGGAAACAATCGGAAACCTAACAATAACTAACATAAAGAAGTCTATGTCAGCTACTTTCAAGTACCATGTTACAAATCTAGTTGTCGCTACAGCAGTTTTTGAAAAAATATCGAAAAGACGATAACATGGAAATGCTGTTCTGATGGCCACTGATGGAGGAGCAATGTCACGAATTATACAATCTCAAATATATTTGATCGGATTTGCATGCAAATGAGTTTACATTACACTCCAGTTTAGTGAGGACGCACACATTTATAAGAGAACTGGTGTACAATTAAATCAGAACAGAAAAGGTAAGAACACATACAGGAGGCATTGATACTACCATTTTTAAAGTAGTTGTCATTGTGAAACCTGACAAGTATCGGACAAATGATTAAGCATCTTTTAACTCACAAAAAACGACGACGAAAAATGGCTTATGATTTTGACCTGTGGTAGTTGATAAAGCAGAGATAATTTTGGATTGAGATGCAAACATATCGGACAAATCTAAGACACAAGATAGAGTAAAAAGTCAGTGGTAATTCGAAATAAATTTTCATGAAAGCCATGTAACAAATTCTAAAATTTTAGATTAACAACGCTGATAAGCTTTTGGAAAGATATTGTCCTTTAATTTTTCTTTTATGACGAAGTCCGAAACAACCTGTCGTAAAAGCAAAATATTACCGACAGGCTTAAAGTAGCAAGCCAGAGAGTTGCAGTAATGGAACTGGTTTTAAAAATGTAAGGATACAAATTAATAGACGAATCGAACCGCCCAACAGTGGCCCTGTTCAAGAAGATTAGGTTTTCTGAGGATAACCACAAGTTGAAATGGCCGTCCCCTTACTTAGGTGTGCTTGACTCGAAATGCTAACTGGTTTAAAATCGTTTAAGCCTTTAAGTGGTTACTGGTTGGTAGAATTTTGTCCTGAAGAAATAGTAAAACAGCATTCGCCACTGCAAAGGGCTTATGGCAATTTACCGCTGTGACAATTGGTCTGGCAAACTCAGAGTTTGAGAAGTTGAAATACACGGAATACATATGTAGTTTACTGAGACAAATTCATATCGATAAAAAAGACTGACAAGGAACAATTAACCAATTAGGACAAGATGCTTGTTCGAATTTTCTGGACAAGCGTATCAATGTAGGGTGCAACTAAACTGCAAAGAAAGTAGCGAAACCGTTGAAAGAATGGCCAACCATTAAAAGCAAAATTGAATTGATGTGTTACAAGGCGTTGTGCTTAACGAGAGCCCGATCGAATAGAAACGGTGAGTGAAGTATTTGGGTTCCATTAACGCGTAAACCAACGCGTAAAAGCCAACTACTTCCTTTCTTCCTTCATTGAAGGTCAGTCCCAGTGTCCACTAAACTCTCTATTTACCTGCTCTTCTTTAGGGCCAGCTAGACATACGTTGCGCCGGCATTCTGGTCCCTGCTTCGGCTCTGCATTATTGCACGTTTGGCAGCATTTCAATCCGGAACCCAACGTAGATATTCAATTCTTGTGGTTCGCCCGCAACGATAATATTGTTACGACATCACAGAAACATCTACGTGTTTAGCGAACGGTCCAGAGAGATCCAGAATGTAATGCGGTGGTGTACGTGCTTATTGACGCATTCGCGAGATTTTTCTGAAGTCCGCCGGCCGCGCGGACTGTGTCAAGGCCGCAATTAATTACGTCGCACACTCTGGCGCTAACACGCATTATGGAATAATCTAGTAATTTGGGGGCGGTATAAATACCAATACGCAACGACGTTCAGTTCAGTATTAGTTGAGAATATTTACAGTGCGGTTCGAGAGTTATTGTCGGGCGATTACAAATTATTACTGTGTGCGTTTTTTTTTTTTTTTTTTTTTAAGTATTTGCAATCAGTATATATGCAATCAGTGTGCGTTATTAGTTAAGTGTTGTGTTTTATAATCGGAAGGTATATTGTAATACAATTGTGTTTAATTTTAGTGACATTTTATTTGCGTATAACAATTTTTATTCGATTTCTTATAAGAGACTGTGTTGTCAATTACGAACTGTTTAACTGTGAAAAATTAAAGCTGGTGATTAGTGACTTAATTGGTGTCTTGTATTTTGTTTCCACTGTACCATACGACGATCGAGTAGACCGTCGTAACAATATATAGCCAGAGTTAAACGTTTCCCAACTCAATGAGTTTTTTCGCTCCCTTGCGCTCAGACTCTTCACTCGAATCTATATCACTTCCTATTCAAAACTGCCAACTTAGTACAGACGAAGGCCTACCTCCTCAAAGACATCAGCCCCCCTCCCCGAGCCACACGAGCTGTCGATGACACTCCATGAATCGTATTCTGCCTCCACCGCCGCCCTTGCAATGTTTTACCATGCTTCCTAACCCTAAACAACAGTCAACAAAATAAAACAAAGTGACACTCACGGTTAAATCCTCATATTACTCATGGCTAGAACAATATTTTTTTAAACACCCAACACCCTTTCCCTGTCATCTACACGTTCAGACATCCGATTCACATGGTACAATAAACTGGACAGTACATGCTGGACTACAGCCGACTTCTCAAGCTGACTAAGAAGTAATGTTGCGTGTCGGCTTGTATCTTCAGTGTCGTCTTGAAGTCAGTGCGCAACCCACGCCTCTAGATTTGCAGATGGAGGCAATCAAGGTCCCCAATCTATTTAGGATAAGTAGGCGCGACGAAAACCCAGCCCGAATAAATACTGGCGGCCGGCGCTTAGACATGCTAAAATCCGGCCAATAGGAGGTCAGTACAACAGAGTGATCTGAAGTGAGAAACAACGTACAGCTATGAACTTTGAAAAACTTGCATGTACACCAGAAGCATGGACAGACAGCAGACACACACGCCGCACCCCAATATTCAGCATGTTCATAATTCTGTTGATATTAGACACTTTTCCTTTGTTATTTCAGTTTCGGGACAACTTTCTAAATTTTAATTTTTCATTATATTTTAAGTAATAATGGCTCCCATCTGTACCACGGAAGCGGCTTAGGAGTCAAGCAGGGTAGGCTGCCTTATGCGAGCCGTAGGCTACGGTATACAAGGAATGCAGTGTGGCCAGCACTACGCTTCAGCCTCCCATTATTATCCCCGGGATGTTATCCCAGGTACTCATTTTCAACAGGCTGAGTTGACCTGGGGGCTGAAAACGCACTTTGATTTTATGGTGCGGGCCCGGGAATCGAACCCGAGACCTCTAGATTAGTAGCCAGGTGCCATACCCACTGGTCTATTGAGCCGCCTCATTATATTTTATTATACCATTATAATAAAATATCATTATATTTTATTATGCATATTGTGCACGTTTAAAAGTTTGTTTTTAGTTTTACGTAAAACTGATTATTTAATTGTGTTCTATGGCATACTACCCGGTGTATAATACACCGTACGTCATTTTATATATTAGACTAAAGGCTAAATAGCGAATCAGAGAACAATACTCTAAAACTAATCACTCTGGATCGCCTATATTTTTACTTCATGAATTTAAACAATATAGGAATTTGTAAGCTTCTAAATAGTCTATTGAGTCATTGATTATAATGTTTCTATTGCGGCACTTATTGTAGTCTGAATAACTTATAGTATGAGGCATTTATCATTGTCAAAGAATAATATGTAAATTTGTAAATCCCATAAGACCTTTCATAAATATAAAATAATATAATTTTTGATTGTGTAATAAAAAATAATAACTTTTACCGTAAAAATATATTTACTTGCTTAAAAATAAACGCGACAGACTACAAATAAGAGAAATGAAATTTATACTAAGAAAATGTCAATAAAAAGGAGCAGTAAAAATTGAAGTAGACTTTACTTGTCAGTTTTTTGCAGATAATAATCTATTCGGTGCAATAAGCTTTGTGAAACACATTTCAGTAAATTGCGCTAGATAGACACCCGTGTGCAAGTAATGCGGACAGAAAGAATTTTAATAATGACTCAAATGTACATGGTAAATCTATGAACTACGAATGTAAACTGAAAAACATTGAAACTTTTTAACAAGAGTATGTTGTAAAAATATGATCATATTAATATACACAGATCGAAAGTCTGTTGCAAGATAGTTGTCAGACGCAATTAGTTTTTCGGTGGAATTTATCACACAAATAAATTATGCAGGTTATTTGAATTTTTTGGATTATATGTGCTAATACCAGTAGGTATTATGAGTAATAATAAATGAATTACACCGCAAAAAATATTATTAAATAATTAGTTTAAGCGCGTTTTCTTCGCAAACGACCGCTCATGATTTTTGCTGTTGATTGTAAAGGTAACTAATAGTATGTTTAACTTTGGACAAATTTGAAGTGTTCACCTTATTACGTACTGTTACTTCTTGATACCTTACAAGTACATTATTTACCTTTTTCTTCGGTTTCCCCAATAAAAATATCCTTCTAAATTTCTGGTGGTAAAGATATTGTTTTGTAATAATACTTAAATGGTTCTCCGTATATAGTAATTATACTATAGTTATTATACTCCATATCATAGTTTCTTCCTATGATTATATAATGTATACTTGCTGTGCATTATAAGTTAGTATTCTCCGTCATGAAAGTCAGATAAACGAAACCACCTTTATTTATTGTCCGACGTTCACATAAACAATCGCTATCTAGATGAACGTAAGCACTTCTCTCCATCTTGCCACTGTGACACGGTTAAGGTCACAGCTACATTCATTATGTATTCTCTACGCGACCGGTTACCATTCTGACGAGAGACTGTAATTATACCTTTGCGATTAAACTGATAATTGATACGTCTGATACTCCTGTCGCCGGCAGAAACCAGCGGTGCTAATCGGATGCCAACGAACACACATTTCAAAATCACGCACGTATATAGGGTCTTATACAAAAGTGCCCTATATACAATTTAAATGTTTACGGCGAATACAAACTTATACTTTGATCAATACCTAATTAAAAATTATACAAAAATTAAGACATATTGCACATATTTTTGTTTTTGTAATGAAATTTTCAATGTACTGTTACAAGGCATTAAGTAATTTCGAGTACTGAATTTATATTGATTAATTATTAAAATATGCTATATAATGACTGCTAATACATTGTTCAAGTCGTACGTGCCTAATGGGAGGTTCTGTTTGGTAATATGAAGAGCTAATGACTATGCTGCCTTGGTACAATAACATTAATTTCCCTAAGGTATAGTGTCTATCAAACGTAATGTAATTACAATAAAATTTTGCAGTACCAAAACTAATAATAACTTACAAGCATGAACCTACATATCAAAAAATTGTAAACTCATATTTCTATAAGAAAATAATATATAGAGTTATTTTAATAAATAATAATTATACGTGTTCTGTGTGTGTGTGTGTGTGTGTGTGTGTGTGTGTGTGTGCGTGTGTGTGTGTGTGTGTGTGTGCGTGTGTGTGTGCGAGATCATCTTCCTAGATGACGTCGGATTTCGGAAAGGATAAAAAGTAAATTCTTGTGTTATAGTACTTTACCTAAGAAGACGCATGTTTCTGCCAAGCACAAATTCTGTTGAAGTTGCTGTTTATGTTACATAACACTGATTTACAAACGTAAGGGATACTGATATTTACTGTTTCCATTACATTTCGTTTCGCTTACAACATTCATAGTCTATTTATGCGAAATTTACCTCGTCTTTCTATACAATAACTGAAATAAGCATTAGAAACTCTTGTAACACAAAATTCCTGAATTCGTCTAAGCAGATACCTAAAAATGCAATACCGCGATGCAGGATTTAATATAGAAATACGTTTAAAATACAACACAAGTATGAACAAATTTCAAATTTTAAATACAACCTCATAGGGCAAATTTCCTGAATGTGAATAATATAACCATTTATTTCTAGGCTTATGGACGCTTATCTAAAATCATAGTGTGCACTTTTCTGTTTTCCAAAATAAGACGAAACCAACAATGTCTACAACAGTTTCCTGAAACAGAATTATAAAATTATTTTGGCTTTTTTATAATTATTTATATTAAGTTATTAATATTGTACATCATCGATGCTATTCCAGGGCTCCAAAGCAAACTTATATCTAACAGAATGTTTAGTTATCTGTATAGCCTATTTACTTTATAGGAACAAGGGTGAATTGTAGATGATTCTAAAAGACATTTGCCGTAATTAAAACAAACTAAATTTGTAAATATATTTAGTTTGTAAGCAGGGAGACTTGGAAATGTTTTGCAAAACTACTATTGCAAAATTATTTTATTTATTTTGTAATATAAAGTTGATACTATTGTTTTATGGCCTTTAATATTAATCATAATTTACGTTTTATTATTCTTAATGTGAATAATTGTAACACAACATTAGTACTTTTAATGCAGAAGACAGAACATCATGACCGAAACCTGGAGGAGACAATTCTTATTTCTTATATCCTGATATTATGTTGTCTAAATCAGTTGTAGGTTACGTTTATTTACGGTTTCATTTCAACTGCTTTCGTTATAAGCTACTGCAAATGATTCATACCAAGTTTATCAGTTTACGCTATGTCGTTATCTTACTTTGAAGCGAATCATTTGATTTTCACTGTTTTGTTATGTGAAGCAAATAATATGTATATTATTTTCTTACACAAAATTTTATTTTGTTTATACTTCCAATGGTTTCCTGTAATCAGACGTTATACTGCAATGCTAAAAGCGAGGTTGAATACATGTCTAAATTGCTCGTATCTTTTATTTGATAACAAAATATTTGTATCGATTGAGTGACGTGTTCTTAAAAAATATTTTATCAAATTTCGCTAGCAAAATTAAAAATGTTTTCTATTAACAACTAGAAAAATAAATAAAATCTTAAAACCTGGAATGCACAATCTCAGCGTTATTTTGGTACTTTTCTTGAAGTATTTATAAAATTGTAATATGGTTATTTAGATATGTTTACTTTTAAATTACCTTAAAACTAAAATTCAGACGTCTTCCCAAACATTTTGGCTAGAACGATTAAAAGGATAATATAAAAGTTTAGCAAAAACGAAGTAATTGTTTGTTATGTTATCTCATAATCATATTGTTCTAATGTAACCACACATGTTCACAAAAATTTCTCTCACGTCAACCGTTAAGCACTAGTCAATACAGATTAAATTACTCACTGCCACTCTTATCATTGTCTGTTTTATTTGGTAATACTGACGGTGCAATATGATGTTTTGTCAGCTCTATTCTTCTATCCTATAATAGCCAAAAAATCGTGGCTAAAGGCAGGAAAATCCGTGAAAATCTATTGAAGACATTTCAATCATCAATTAATAAATTATAATTAAAATAATTGATTGAAATAATTTATTCTATTTTAACAACTTCTGATAACGGCAATAACGGCAGTAACAAGTGATTGGTTTTCTCTTAATTTCCTGATAACTGATACAGCGGTATTTCTAAAAGACATATTCCTGTAGACATATTCTTATTAAATGACAAATAATTAACAGAATATCACTTTTACATACCCCGTCTGCTAATCTTTACATGATATTCAAGAAACGTTGTGCAAATATTACAGTGTTAAATATTTTCTAACGACGGTAAGTCGCTCAAATGTAACATGAATCCTAACATAATGGCTACGCTAACAAAGCTAAAAGCCTTGACGCAAACAAACTGCTGTACTATTTACTCTTTCTGTAAACGGGAAATACAGTACCAACCGTTTGTTAAATGGATCTAAATTTCTAAGTACATTTTAGAATTTATTGGAACAAGGTATGTGTATAAAGAGCATTACTTGTAAGTATTGATTAACAGTTTACTTTATTATGAGAATTATTATATTTCATGTATTGAAATATTTATTTTTAACGTATATACTAACACAGACAACAATTTTACACTGACGTTATTAATATCTGATCGACTGGAAAATATTATTAACGTACAAAAAAAGAGAACAAATGAGAGATTATAGAAAAACTTGAAGCTGAGTTACACGTATAAATAACAAACAATGTTAATATATTGATTTAAAAAAAATGAAAAGCAAAACAAAAATTACATAAACTAATCTATAAGAATTAATTACCTGTATAATGTTATTTTGAAAATAACTATCTTAATTGAGATAGTGGTTAAATTAAAATTGTATTATATTAAATTAAATTAATTATATTATTTATTGTTATATTGTATTGTATTAAAGTTGCATTGTTCTTAATTCATGTTGAAATTCCAGGAAAACAATTATTTTTGTGTCAATTAGAAAACATTTAACAAAAATATTTATATATTAAAATTTCTTGGAACAATACATGTGTTGATGTGTTGATCATTCATCATAAGAACTTCTGCAATTAATATGCAGTCGTCAAGCGGTATACTTAGAACACACACACACACACACACACACACACACACACACACACACACACACACACACACACACACACACACACACACACACACACACACACACACACACACACACACACACACACACACACAATGTCACGCTCTTGTGCGTGTGTTTAAATAAGGATAAGTAAAACGGTGTAATTGAAATATGAATTTTCTTGTTTATTCGTTTAGTTGAAAGTGCATTCATTCGGTGTCAAATTACAATACGATATTTCTCTGTTACATGTCCGCTTTTCTTTTAAATATTAATTCATTCATAGCACTTGCATTATTAGGTTCTATGTAACAATGTATTAGCATAATAAATTATAAATTCATTACCAAGTTTAACGTAATTCAAAATTTCTTACAGGAGGCTGTCATTGTCTATGGGTATTCAATTGAAGACTATGAAGAATGACGATAAAGATTTCCGACATCGAAGAAGGTCTAAATTAAGTCCTGCATAGAACTTTATCTACATCCTTTAACTGACTTCTAATAGCTCTAACTATAAATGTGGTTAAATAAATTTTTCCCCTAATAGTGCAATTAAGCCATAGTATTTTCATTAATGATTTTAATTAAATATACATACCATCAAATTATTTCGTTATTGTAGATTTATATAAATATTTTAGACGTTTACACATTAACTTTAATATGTAGGCTCTTTATTATTCAACAGGTGCATAAAATTCTTATCATCATTTACGTAAACAATCCATCAGTTTTTATAAACGTTTGTACACAGAAACAGATAGCAGCATTTTGGTGCTCGCCAGCATTTTACAAGTTGATAAATTCAGAGAGGTTTCTCTGTAGTGGCAGTGTGGCGTAATGAAACATGCCACTTTCCGAGTAAAGTGTTTAACATGCCTTAGGCTATGCATAATGGTAGGTAATGATATTAGACGACTATATGAATTGCTGTGAACGTATCTAGCATCATAATGGCCTGTATTAGGCTACTTTAGTACAAGCTACAGTTCAGTAGAGACTAATTAGAATTAATATTAGGCATTACCTGTATTAACTTTCCGTCCCGTGAATTAACTGTTTTAATTTCTGAAAAGACGCGTTTCGAGGATAAATCTTCATCTTCAGGTTTTTAATATTATAAAAACATCAAATTCACCCAAACGGGGTCGTCAATTACTTAAAACACACAAAAACACCACACATAACTTCACATTGATACAGTCTCGGCACAGTCCGATGCGCATCGTCTCGTTGCCAACGATTAACTGTTGTACTTTATCCTGTATGACCGTTATCATTGCCCGTGGACACATCGATATCGATGGCTGTGTTGTACAGTAGATTAGATCGAAACAAAACTTTGTCATTAAGTAGTTGGTCCGCTTGTAACTTAGAAGCCTTGTGTATCTCATATTCCTCCACAGCGTTCATGTATGCACTTTTTTTTGCAATTATGAAGCAGTTTAAAGTTTGTGCGGAAGTCTGAATACTTATGATTATACAGCATTAAATGTTGAGCGTAACTAGATCTTGTTTTTGATATATCACTTTTGGGTAGGTGTTCCTTAAAACGTTCGGCTGATTGTCTGCCCGTTTGTCCTATATAAAATTTGTCGCAGTCATCGCATTCAAGCTGTATACTCCAGTTTTCTTTCCATCCGGGATGTGAGTTCTTTGTCCCAAACGTTTTTTGATGTTATTTGTGGTTTTGAAAGCCACTGTTATTTTACGTTTCTTTAATTCATTCTTTACAATGACTGGTAGTACATTCGTGTACTCAGTTACTATAAACTTAGTATCTTTTTTAGCTGGGTTGGTTAATCTGCTTTTACTATTGATTTTTACTGAGTGTTTTCTTACTAGCTTGTCTACGATTTCACCGTTATATCCATTAGCTTTCAAAATCACAAATAACATCAAAAAACGTGAAGCTACGTCAAGCAATAAAAAGCTTTTATAACGCACATTGAAATCACTGGTTTAAATTAAATTTCAAATTATTTTGAATACACACACACACACACATCTAAACTAGTTCCTCTATAAAAATTGACATTAAACTAGATTATAATGTTACATTAATATTGTATTCAGTCCTAATTAAGAACAACAAGAGCGATAAAATGTTTAGTCATAAACGAAAAAAAATTTCGTTTTTCCATTGGCCAGGAGGTACAGATTCTATACAAATTCTTTATATGCAATGAATATTTTTCATTCTTATAATTTTAGATAAATAATTATTATGAAGTTGTATTTAATATAAAATATTTGTAATAATTTTTTAATGAAATAAATACTTATAATTGTTAATATTCTTCTTTTCAAGGAAATGTTATAACCCTTTATTTTTTACATCTCCTCAATAGTATACTACGCAAAGTATCAAGTGCCGTATAAACTACTGTGTACTAATACGGTACTTTTGTCCAACTCCTCTTCGTGTAACTAGCAAATTAACCAATGACCGTCATGTCTAAACTGGTAAACAAAAGGCTAGACGTCGTAGACAACTAAGACTACTAATCTTACTGAACTTCTTTTCAACCTTACTTAGAATAATAGTATTCATTTTATTGATAAATGTAGTCTTAACTGAGAGACTAATCTATTGGTCAAAAATGAATATTCACTAGATTAGATAAATAATATTTATTGGATTGCAGTGTTGAAAATATTACTACTAAACGTCATTAATAAAGATGCCTCTAAAGAAAATTTTCGGCGCTAAGATAAAAAAATTCTCCTCTTACGAAAAACTATTATATTTCTTTAATAAATAATAATGTAAACCATACACTTTCAAGACAGACTGTGTGTTATTTTGCATACTTACCATAGCCTTTACGGTTCTCGGTGTATGACTGTTATCTTGTAATCTCATAATTTACTTCTCTAATACAGCCTCAGTTAGCATAAACATCGATAAACTTAACCTAAGTTACATCGAATTGGGAGACGTCTACTGTAATTCGTTAATGTTTGTAACTCAGCACTGTACCATTCAACTGCTAATCTACCGGGAATGGGTGTGAATTATTACTGCATCCCTTACTGGCGTGTGTTTCCTGTTTACTGGTTCCGTCGCTGTGTACTCTGATAATCAGCTGATGATGTACACGTAACGCTGTCGTAGTGTAAGCTTCCCACAATGGAGGCAACATCCGCAGACGTCAAAATTGTAAGCTACTATTTAGTTCAATTGCTCTTGTATATGCAATAGTGAAACACTGTTACCATGGCATATGTAATTTCACGAGCACATTAGAGTAATTTTCGTAAAGTTTATTCAAAATTTTAATATCTTCAATAAAGTGTGTGGTAAATTGGTTATTACTGCGTATATAACGGCACTGATTGTATCCGTAGTTACATACCTCCCTCCGACGCTGGACAATTT
Source organism: Magicicada septendecula (assembly GCA_034769895.1). Taxonomy (NCBI): domain Eukaryota; kingdom Metazoa; phylum Arthropoda; class Insecta; order Hemiptera; family Cicadidae; genus Magicicada; species Magicicada septendecula. The sequence continues at coordinate 476,655,066 of CM068373.1, forward strand.
GCTCGAAAACCTTATACGTTTACAAGACACTATTAGGTCTGAGGTTCTCTGCAAGAGAAGAATTCATTACTCGCTTGAGTATTACGATAAGGGTAGACGTTTTCCATTTTGCCAGAAAGTAAGTCACCCTGAGGCTAACTTTAAAAAGCTGGGATTGCACGTTCTGGAAGACGCTGTATTTATAATACCGTCTGGCCCTGGTGCCATTCAGGGCTTCAGTTGTACGATTTGTTCGGCTCGGCGGTAATACCCTCTAAAAGCAAGCTCTCTACCTCGCGGCAGATATGCTCTCTGAAGGCCGGGTTCTTGGATAGGTTGAGGGTGAACTGTCGCTTGAAACTGTTTGCCAACAACTTTAAATGTTTATTGGAGTTTTCTGAGGGGTTAACAGGCAGGTCCTTCAAGTGGCTGAGATCCAACATCCGCTGGGTCTCTGAAAGCGTTGTTGGTCCAGTATGGGCCACGCTTGTGTAGGGTGAATACCTGGGTGCCTCGGGGGTAGCCACTATATAGAAGGACGTCGTTTGTTAGGCTTGTCCTAACAAAGTCCTTGATACTGACCAGGAACATCCTTTCTGCTACCAGGTGACCGGTTTGAGGATCTCCGAGCGAACATCCGGCGGTATGAAGAATCATGTTTCTATGGCCTGTCTATCTACACCAAACTGTTATCCACCCAGTATCCTTCTGTTGCGGTTGCCGAAGGAAATGGGCCACCGATTACTACCATCTTGGCTGTCCGTAAAGCTCGGCTAGCAGCTCTGCGTCGCGTTGTGTCATACAGTCCTACAGAAGTGGTGACGGAAGCAATCGCAAAACTCGTACCATTTGATCTGCAGGCCGGGGTACGATTTGCTTCTTCCCCCTGAAGTTTTCGTACCGCGTAGTGTGCCACTGTTCTTGTGGACTCGGTATTCCTGCATCTGTTGCTCCAATTGTTGCAGATACTGCTCCGAGTCTTCTTAATTGAGGCCGTGGAATGTGGAGTGATCACTGGTGGGAGCCTGGGCAGTAGCGTTGCAATGAATTGCATAAAACCTCGCTCTGTCTTCTGTTCTTCTGTTTGAATTTGTTGGGCTAGTAGCTCGTCTGCGTCGCTGTATCGAGCGCCTGCTTGATGTTCTATGTCCTATGTTCGGAGTAATTTGTCACAAGGTAAGTGACTCATTTGTATACAGTATTATTTTTTAGGTCCTTAAGACTAACATCGGGTGAGTTCGCTAGTTGGTGCTGCGGCGGCGAACGTTGCGAGCGATCCGCGATGTGATGTTCGGCAAATAGCCTTGCTGTTGGTTCTGTGCCACAGTCCTCTTCATTTGGGAGCGTTATGTAGGGGCCGCTGTTGTCCCAGTCGATGGGATTCGCTTTGTATTCTTCCTCTTTTATTTTGCTCCTTCTCTGTTTTTTCTGCGGTCTGGCTTCATACACGAGGGCTAACGGAATAACATTTTTACGTTGATTTTGTTTATATACCGTAGTGGAGAATCTTTGCACCTGTGGCTTGATTGCTTGATACCTGATGACTGCCAGTTCAAATCAGTGCTCGTCTTTCTGAAAAGATACCCTACAATGGGAAGGGACAGCGCAACGTTGTTATCCCGCTCCAATTGTTTTCCAACTTTGTCGTGTTTACTTGGTGAACTGCTACTTGTTATGTTCCGGACGAGGTCTTTCAGTGTTTTCACCACTTTCAAGTCGTAAACCACAACCTTGAAAATGGTTTAAGACTTGTGGTTTAGTACTTGAAAATGGTAGAAAAATTGAAAGGCATCGTCGGGAACATGACAAGTAGCAGTTCAGCAAGTAAACTCGACAAATTTGGAATTACAGCGAGAGCTAATTCAAATAACAAGATAGACGACTTTTTTTAAGTAGCTTTGCGATGTGACACTACAACGGGTCATAAAGAATCGGTTGAAGGCGTTTGACCTCATTAGGGATAGAGGTCAAAATTTACTCGTTGCTCGTAGATAAGAAAAGGAAGACGTCGTCGCTGCCGAAGTAGAGACAGTTTCTGTTAGTGACCGACAAAGGCAGCAAGACTAGCAACTCAAATTCCTCCACTAATCACTTCATTTCTAAGAAACTATGGCGATCCCGACAATGAAGTAAGATTTTGGATTGCAACTTTTCCAGCTTACACTTGCTGGTGGTCGACAAGAGGCGGGTGCAGTACTGACCGATCTAAAGATAGATAGTAGCATTGTTATTACGCAGAGCCAGGCGGTTGCGGCACGAGAGCATGGGATACAGTTTGGCTCGGACGCCCCAAGCCTTGTTGTAGTTCGTCAGTTACATAGGCGTTGCAGCTGAGACACAGGAGAATTCAGACGTATTGATACTTTACCGACTTTTTACGGACTCTTCGTTTTGGATGAAATTATTCAACAGCGGCGAGACACGGTGCAGCGAGATACGCTCAAAGACCTTTGACATTACTAGAAATGACCAAATAGGACGGTAGCTGTCTGGAAGCATTCGAGGCTTGCGGGGTTTTGGAATCATACAGATATTGTCAGTTTTCTACAGTAGAGGGAAAATATTGTCGTCGGAGACAAGAGTTAATCAGTTCAAAAATTAGTTCACCACCTGAATCCGGGAGATATTGTAAAGCTGCGACTCCAGCTAGGTTAGGAGCAATTGGTTGCGGCTCCAATCTGTTGTCCAATTAACAGATAGACGAAACGAGTTTGTCTTTGTTAGAGAGGTTTTGTGGAGGTCGTTAAATAACAAGATAAGAAGTTCCAAACGACTACCTAATAGGCAATGTTCGAGATTCCTTGGTGACTGGTAAATTGTGTTTCCACGCAGTCGGCGAATACCACTATCTCGACTCATCCCAAAACACAACCCTGTTTGGAGTTTTAAGTGGGTTACAAGACTTCATCTCGCGGTCAATTTACCCGCCACTCTCCAGACTGAGGCGTTACCGTCTTCCGGACACAAAATATATGATCCAGAGTTCCAGTGATCGGAGTTTACGTCCTGAAAAAACTTGCTAGACGTAAAGGGGTTAGGCTTAAAATGCCGTTTAACTGCATGATCTCGGGTTCTTTGCCATGTGCGGATCAAAGCCAAATGACATGGAAAGCTTCCGTAGGAAGGGCTCATTTACGATGGTCACCTCAATCTTACATGTGCGTCTGTCCATGACACCTTGGACGAAATGCTGAAGATGTGTCATACGCAAATCCAGGTCGTCACAATTGACAATTAAGTTTGCTGAAAATGAAGGAAACCGTCGAAAGTGTTTGTGGTGGTAGGAGCGCCAATTGACTCCCCTAACAGGACGATTAGGAAGTTATGGTGGATCCGACAGTTCTCGAACAGTTATAAACCGGTGACAGTGATGGGACAAAGATTCCGACACAGACAAGACCAGGATTTGATGGCCCACTTTTCTGACTAAACAATATTAAAAACAACCTGTCGCTGAGTCTGGAATAGAAGAAATGGGTAGGAATACCCTAAACTGATAACGTGTGTAACGGCCCCTATAGGGTTATGGCCGTTACTAGACGCTTGGCCTAGATGGAGCGAAAACGTGCTGGAGCCCAGAGTGACAGGACTTGCAATAAAACACTCATTTAAACCGTAACAATCTTTTTATTAGTGCTTCCTCATTTCATAACCATAACATGTTTTACTACAGTGTTCGAACGATTGAATTCTTGTATATTTGATAGCAGTTCTTAGTTTTCACTTTATCGACAAATATATATATTCAATTTGCATTAATAATAATTACTAATAAAAATCAATCAAAGAGTATAACAGTTGGATGCCTTTAACACGGTTTATAACACAAATCAGAAATATAGATCCATAGGACATGTTCTAACAAAATTTAATCATTATAAATATGAAAATACTATATATATTTATGCTTTTTATATCAACCAATATATATATATATATATTCAATCTGTATCAATCACAATTACTAATATTATCAACAATGAAAATTAATCAAGCAGTGGACAAGTGGATGCATTTTAACACAGTTAAGAATATAGATCACAGATGTATATCCACAGGACTTGTTCTAACAAATTTTATATCATCACAAATATGAAGTACTGTTTATAAATGTTCTCTTGTTATGCTTTGGAAACCGGTGGAGTGTTGCTGTAGAGGTTTAAGAAATGGATCCTCCTACCTGTGCTTTTGAAGAATGGTAATACCCGTTAGAGCCTGTGAGGAAGAGTGTGGTGATGTGCTGGCGAATTCCGAACTCCTGCTTGTCTCCTTCTAGGGAGGTGTCTTTTTGGGTGTTGTGGAGCATCTCGAAGTCCGACGGCGATGGGAGAGCGTTCTAGAGTACAGCTCTGCCGATGGTGACGGATGTTGTTGCCATCATCTCTGCATTTCCCTTTCCCTCGGCTGGGCGAGGACCCTGTAACATTTTTCATGTACAGTGGGCCGTCAGGAAATATAACTACCTTAATTCTCTCTCGCCTCGTAACACCGACACCACACACACACTGTCACAATTTTATACACACTAATATTCTGTTACTAGCAATAATGTTCTGTGCAATAAGCGAGCTTGAAAATTTACATTTACATTTTCATTAACATGTACAACATTTAAAACATTTACATCAAATGACCGTTACAATTTACTTTTTGCTTTTACTTTTACTTGAATATGTGTGTAGTAGGTTATCACCTTTACTTTTTAAATCTTCCAATTAGTCAAGTGCAAAAATCGCCACGTGCTCGCATATATACCGGACGTAACGTGTGAGACACACACAATTAACACATTAATAATGCATTCTCATTTAAACACATAACCCCTTGTTAAATTAACAGTTAACAAAGTAATGATCCTCACCTGAGGCAATTTATAAAATTACGAACTCATAGTAGTAGAACCAAATTATCTGCCACGCCGTCAGACCTCGGAACATACAGTCAAAAGAATGTAGATGAAATGTGTAACGGTCCAATTTTGTGGGTATTTGTATTTTTAAATTTATTTCATTTTCGGGGATTGACCAAGGTATTGTGTAAATTTTATTCCAATAACCCAGAACACGTGGCAAAGAGAACAGTTTATAACCAAGGCAGCAACGCAAAATCGCATTGTGTAATCAGTTGAGGTATGTAGCCACCTCCGATTTCCCAGAACTTTATTGAATGTGGTCATGTGTCTGTACGCATGATACAGGTATACGCGCGGGCGTGGACGCGAAGCAGATCAGCCGACGCTATCGACAATGGCGCAGAAACGAAGTTTTTGTGAGACCTACAATCCGAGCTGGAGGATATGCAAATTAAGGTCCGCCTCCTTAGTGACATCAAACCGGAAGCGACTAAATATCGTCGGCGCATACTACAGAAAAACCCACTATGTATCAGGCACAGAGTCGATCAACTGCAACAACTCAAGTATGAGCGACGACGAAATCCGTTCGGCCGGTCTGGCATGAAGATCCGTCCGCAGGAAATAAGGGAGTCGACTTATAGCCGCGGCGTCGGCCAGACGCGCGCCAAGGCTCGTGGGCCCCAATAATCTTGTAAAGTTTATTTGAAAGTAATAATTTTGCATCTCTGAGTGAACCAGTAGCTAAGAAGGGAATAAGTGAAGTGACGGCAACATGTAAAAACAGTGAACTATCAAGCGTTTGTGACCGAGTGCGGGAATATTACGGGGACGCGCCACGTGGTTGGCCGCGACGCTATGGAAACAAGTAACAGTATTCTAATCAATCAATTTTATTATCAAGGCCTAATTCAAGTAAATGTAGGGGTTTTATAAATTTGAATGAAAGAGAGAGTGAGCACGCTGGGCTGTGTAGGTTAAGATAAAGGTTATATTCAGAAATAAGAAATACCTAAACGTATACGTTTCAAAATTTGTTTTTTGTGTTCTGTTAATAATTGGTGAATTTCCGTAAGTAAAACATTATTTTCATAACATAAAAATGTGTTAGACTAAGTTATTTCGTCCTTACCACTTTCTCATTTCTGTGCTGCAAGATTCGTCTAAACGTTCCGTGGATTTTCTGAATTATTAATGGGTGTGGTCAGATTGATAAATTGTCCCTTGTTTTATTAAGGTGGAGTATAAAGGTTTTCGATATTTTAACCTATAAAAAATAATCGTGGCGACCTTGGTCTTCTGATGAAATTTATGCAGCAGGTGAGTACAAGGACGGGTACAGGTAAGTCCTGGCAGTATTTTTATTTATTTAATATATTTCGGCGTATTTTTTAGCATTACAAATGAGAACGAATAGCATATTTCGTTAACCCACCAAAGGTACAGAAAAGAGACTTGTTACAGATTGTGCTTTACCGAAAACAGCTGATTCGCGTAGCTGTATTACTTCGCCCCAGCGCCGCACGGCCTCACTGAATTACGTCGCCTTAGCGCGGCAACCTTGATTTACTAATCAAGTCGGCTTTGTCTCCCCACAGTCACACAGTGGCGGCAATTAAATCATGCCGGGAAAATTTCAAGTCCCGTCACACGTGAGTATCCGGATCGTCGGCGACGAACCGGCGGAGAGTTTCGTCATAGCTGTTGGTAAACCTACTGTTCTAAAGAGGGTGTTTAGCGTTAAGGTCACCGGCTACAATTGTTGAGAGTGTGTGGTCGAGGAGTTCGTCCAACTTGTCAGGCGGGACCGCCGTCCGCAGGACAGGGCGGAGGTAATTGCTTCCAGCGGCAACACAACGCGTTTGATGCGAGTAAAGATTGGAGGAGGCAGTTGCCTATGGGATGTCTCCCTGTGGACCAGAATCGCCGTACACTTAGACGGGGTATGTCGCGGCTGTAGGAGGCGGTCCTGACAATAACAAATGTTAGAAGGAAAACAGAAACGCTACTAGGGGCCAGATGGGTTTCGCAGAGACTTACGAAATTAGCGTCGTATTCCACGACGAAACTTACAAATTCTGATCGGCAAAGAATTATCGCCGTTTATGTCCCAAGCAACGATCCGGATTGATCTATCCATTGAGAGGCAGCAGGGGAAAGGAAGAAGCAAGGGGATACGAACGTTTATGTTAGACGTTTGTTTGCTGGTTTTCAGAAAACATGATTTTTTTTAGATTTATTTGTTAGTAATTCTTAGCCTGGTGTAAAACGTCATCTCCTCCTACGGGTCATTTAAACCTGCATTTATAAAGCTTTCAGAAATGGTTTATGTGACATTGCACTGAATGAAAATTTCAGAAAGCTTAAACCGCACGTTTTGATGTACAGTATACATTTTTATTAAAATGAAGAAGGTATGTAGTAATCTAAAGTATGTTGTCCAAAAGTTAGTGGCTGTGATGTAGTGTATAGTTGGTCCGCTTATTACTGAACTCATACGCAGACTAACAGTACAGACAGTGCAGTTCTGAATGTGTTGCTGAATTTTTGCTCGACGAGGTACCTATGTAGCGACCTGCTACTCAATGCATGGAAGTCGGCTAGAGGGTAATAATTTGAGACAAATGCCAGCAATTAATATTACAATTTGTTTACGATACTCGCAAATAAACATTCTGTGGTACAAAACGGTAAGAATAGATAGTACATTAAGCATTCATTTCTAGTGTTTTGTGAGTTAATAACTACAGACGGAAAACAGTTAAACATTATTCAGTTGAAAAATGTAATACTAAAGATATATATATATATATATATATATATATATATATATTAACACTTTCACTGTGAACTTACTTTTAGGTTTTGATTTCCCAGACGTTTCGACGTAGTGTTCGTCTTCCTCAATGGGATTTAAAATACTGAAAGTCTATACACCCACCACACACACCCACAACCCATAACCGTTACTATGTATAGACTTTCAGTATTTTAAATCCCATTGAGGAAGACGAACACTACGTCGAAACGTCTGGGAAATCAAAACCTAAAAGTAAGTTCACAGTGAAAGTGTTTATATATATATATATATATATATATATATATATATATATATATATATATATATATTAATAAGTGAATGAAGAGGATGTACTAACAAGATAATTACTGAAGTTGTTGTTTCTTAACATTATGAACAAACACATATAGGCATATGCAGGATACACGATTTATAGGCGTGCAGGATATGTGTCAGTGTTAATTAACTTTGTGTCTACACACGCAAAAGCCGCGTCTCTACATCTTTAGCCATAATGTTTATCTTCTTCATGCGTTGTCGACTAAACTCATTAAAGAAGCTAATAATTTTTTCATGCAGTGTAAAATTAATCTCGTCCATGTAGCAACACGAGTGTGTTTACATATTCGCGCTGGAAGATGATTGCAAATTACTTTCTGTTATTATGTTTACAGAACTCTTTCACAGCAAACAAAGAGAATGAGTTAAATAGCTTATTAGAAATTACGAACAAGAACGTTACTGTGTAAATGGCGGGCCGAAGAACATGAAATGTGCGAATTGCTTCACAGAAGCTGACTCAACAAAAGTGCCTCAGTCACACTCAGACTGTGTAGATCAATTGTTTTAAAATTTTAAATTAAATCATGATATACAATTTTAAATTAAACGTTACAGTTTTACTATTAATAACATAAAACTGTATTAAAGCATTTTACGTTTTAACGTATATAACGTATGTAATCGTATTAAATATTGGACATACAGACTGACAAACAGTACTTACCCTTTTCTGAATTACCTCGTACAAACCTCAAATTTAAACGTGCAAGTTGTATTAAGATGTTATCATTAAAAAAGGAAAGAACACTAATAAAAGCTGTTATCGTTATGCAAGTATCTTATTGCAAGACCTGTCACACTGGTCTCAGCGCATCTTTTTCCATCTAAACCACGCGTCTAGTTTTAAGAATTAAGTAACGACCCCTGATAAAAAAAAACAAAAGAATTATCAAAACTTTTATATACAAATTCAGTGAGACGTTTCAGCAAGTATTTTGTTTTATGTGAGTTTATCTTTAAATCGTACTTCTATATTTTTCCCGTAGTTTTCGAACAATATGTTTTAGATTTCCTTGTCATTCCCTGACAAATGACATAGGGAGTAGAAGTTACGAGTTTACCTTGGAATAAAAAGAAATAAAAAAAAACATACATGAATACAATGCTGTTTACGGATGATCAAGTAATCATCCAAAATAAAGAATGGAGCTCCAGAAAGGAATGCCCGAATTATAGCATTGAAATTTTTTGCAGATGACAAAAACTATGGCAAGTACTCTATATGAACTAAGACAGTATGTGATATTAAGAATATAAACCACATGTCGCATATGTTAGGTGTGACAAAACGTGTGATGTGAATGATTTGGTGATCATAATTTGGTTATGTTTCCGTCAAACTGTATCGTAGTTCACCAAAAATTATGGAGGTAAACAAGGAAAAATATTCGACTAACATTTTATAAGCTAATGACTGTGCCAGTGTTATTGCATGGTTCTGAATCTTGGGTTCTGGTGGCGAAAATTTGGGTAGGATACAGGCGTCGCGGAAAAACGCTGACTGCACACAAAGAGACAGATCCGTCTATAAAACCATTCGCAAAGACTTGAATATTTTTAATATACAAGATCGTGTTGCAGAAAGCAAAGACTGATAAATTGATCATCGGAATAAAATGTCAGATAGCATATTTCCTAAGGACGTTTGGTTTGGCAACACGATGTCAGATAGCATACTGACTAAGGACGTTTGGTTTGGCAACAAAATCCCATTGGACAAAGAATTATAGGAAGACCTAGAAAGCGTTGGTAAAGAGGAAGTTTTTGTTTTAGACCGGAACATATGTTTCACATATTCTTTGATAGAAGAAGAAGATTTCTTAAAGTTTAAACACGTTTGCGAGGACACACATACAAATATAGATGACAGTTATTGCAGGGACACATAAAAACTTATCTTTTCAAAATGTGCGCGGTCTCAGCAGATGTCTAAATGTGTGGTTGCCCGTTTATGTGCCCTCAAGTAAGGGAGATAATTGTGGCGTGTCATTGGAAAAACTTACTTATAACAGAAAAATTTAATGCATTATAAAGTAAAAATTTCCCCGTACTTTACATACGTTAAGTATGTAAGACTGGTTGTCAACCAATTTCATGTAACACTAAACAACTGTAACTATCCAGCCAGCTAGCTAGCTAGCCAGTCTTTTCTCACAAATTCTATGTGGCAAACAGAACATATAAAGTCAAACGTTTTCGAAAAACACGAAAGTTGTAATAAACCAACTAGACGGTGTTTTCTTGATGTAGTGACAAGCGTTTTACAATAATGTAGTCACTGGGCATGCTCTAAACCACATTGCTGAACGGAAGCCAATTAAATGAAGTTCAATTTCTCTGTTAACTTGGTCAAGACCTCAGTTTTACGTATAAGGAAGTGTGTTGCGCCTGTTTGTTATGCATTTTGTTTGCTTCACGGCTACGTCGGCTATCACAAACTGCAACACTGACGTAACAATTTACGTCAACCATTGGAAAATCTAGTTCCTAACCGAAATGAATCCTGGCTGGATGTGGATAAGCTACGCGTAATACCTGCGTTTACTGTTGGATATAAAGCAGCAATGCCACTCACCGCTAATATAAATTGAAATACATGCTATTGCTAGCAGGATTATTAATACAGCTTCTGTTGGTTTTCAGGAAAACAAAAGAGTAAGAACAAACTTGTTTCCACACCATTCTATCAACAAAAAATTATATTTTTTTTACTTGGCCTACTTTTACTTTAAATTATATTAAGAATATAGTAAGGTATTGTAGTTCACAATAGTGACGTACAAACAGTTTTAGAAATTAGTATATTCGAAGTTTCAGCACGAAATTAATTTTTATGTTATGTTTATATAAAAATAGCATTGAGAGTCTCACATCTTGTAAAACTTGTACGTAGCGCGTAACGTCTTTTAATGTTTTCTTAAAAACTAAAAGATTCGTAAACACAATACAACATTTTCAGGACAAAATTATGAACCCATCGGCTAACTGCAGTTGTTGCAATACGATGTGTGACACAATTGTGGCAGAGACTATAGACTAGCGACCTGTGAAAACGTTTTGGATTTTGCATTACATTAACCAAAAGTAACTGTTTGTTTTGAAAAAGTAACTAAATAAGGAAGGAACCTTTGTACTACAGATTTGAATTTAAACTTAATAGGTAGTACTAATTGTTTAGTAAAACTTGCCAAGAAAGAAGACGCATATATGGGATGTTGCTGGAGGAAAGAGATACATGCAGTATTCGTTTCTACAGCTGAAATTAAGAAAAAATATTATAAAAATAGACATAATAAACATAGGCTAAACAACCCAATACTGGGACACTCTCATTGTGCACATGGTATCAGAGCGTTTAGATAGTTTAACACAACGTGAGTGAGAAAGCAAGGTTAGTATCAATGACCTCTCTACATTAGACAACATGGTGAATTTCTTAACTCACAAGTGTCAAGAGTTAGAAAACATAGAAACAAACAAGCACACAAGGTACCAAACTACCAAACATCAACAAACTAAATATATCCCTCAACAAAAGCAGGCATCATATACTACAACTAACGAATGTTTTGTGTCAAAATGTAACTTACGTGATAAAGCATCCTTCGTTTTTTGTGATACTTTCAAAAACATCTGTAAATCTGATCATGAAGTGGCGGTTAATCGTTTCGGGCTATGCTTTAACTGTCTCAAAACAACTGACCATAAACCAACTAACACTTGTGTGGTACAAAACGTAAAACACTGTTACATCATTCACAGGGAGGTACCATACAAAAGTCTACAGGAGAACAAAAATAGCACAGCGCTCTAGATCATACAAAGCATACAGTTGTATCAACTTCCCCAGTCGCTCAAAGAATCAATACAAGAGTTCTCATATCCACAGCAAAAGTAGTTCTACTTGACAGTAGGGGATCACCTCACTTTTGTCGTGCACTATTAGACTCCGGATATCAATCAAATTTTATAACAAAGAAATTGGCGCAGACACTGGGTTTAAAGAGAACGCGGATATATTCAAAAATAAAAGGAATGCCCCAGGTATCAAATAGAGCAGCACAGATAATTCATTGCAGACTAAAATCACGCTAGACTAACTACTCAACAGCAGAAGATTTTGTCATTCTGCCGAAAATCACTCATCAGTTACTATCAGAACCTATTGATTTGTACAAGCTAAATATCCCAGATAATCTGACCATGGCCGATCCAAACTTCCTCGAACCAAGAGGCATTGATCTACTTATATGTGCAGGTCTCTTTTTTACTATACTGTGGTATGGGATGATATGACTCTAGAAGAAAGACTAGTTATTCAGAATACTCTCCTTGGTTGGGTAGTATCAGGGAAATTTCAGACAAGTCACAGTTCGCAAATCACGTGTAATGTTAGTCTTGAAAAAAATCTAGATAAACAGCTTCAGCGGTTTTGGCAGATTGAAGAAGAGTGTTTGGAACCAGTGAAGAGGACGTAGTCTGAAATTGAAAACATTTTCAAGAAACATACACCAGAGATTCAACAGGTCGGTTTGTAGTAAAGCTTCCAGTAAATGAGCAATGTGATAAGTTTGGTGTTTCTAAAGCAACAGCACTCCAACGTTTTCATATGCTTGAAAAACGATTGCAGGTGATTCCTGCACGAAGGAAGAATATACCAAATTTATGACAGAATATGGGAGCAAAATATTGAGTAATATGAAATACTTCCAAAATCAATACAAAGGTCTTGGGTTCAATTTTGTGAAGAGTTAAAGTTCTTAGAACTGTTAAGCATTCGTCAAAAGGTATTTTTTGATGGAGATTCAAATATTCAAATACATGGGTTTGTGATGCTTCAGAATCACTGTACGAAGCGTGTATCTACATTCGATGCACAGATGCGGATAACCAACTTCGTACACAACTGTTGTGTTCTAAATCAAGAGTGGCACCAGTGAAGGTGAGCTTACCACCACTCGAATTGTGTTCAGCAGTACTACTCTCTAGACTTTTAAATGGAATAACTCCTATTGTAGTCCTAAGCCACGTGTTTGTTAACCAAATATACTGTTACTCACCGTCTATGGCCTTTATTTGATGATGTTATATCGTTGTTGTTTACATGTTTCGAGGCACTTGCCTCATCATCAGAACTTTATAAAAACAAATGTATGCCATCAATGATGACATGTGTCAAAATATTAAAAACACAATACGGCATTAAACCATGTACAGACTTGCTTTAAAAATGAGCACGTCAATGTTAGATGTGCGTTGCAAGACAACACGCGCCGTACTGACGAAATCTAGGTTTTATCTCGACCATATCGCATAGCGGTATCGTACAGTATATTTGATTTATATTGTAATTGATCGTTCAACACGTAACAACGGGTACAACGAAAAAATAATAGATAATATTTAAAAAAACAAAAGAAAAAGAAGAGTAACGCTATTAAAAATAAAATTAAAGATATAAATAATAGAAATGAGAACCTCGAAACAAAGGCACGCAAGTACATTGCGGCACCTTATACGCATTTCATGCCAGGAATTTTTAAGTCAACCATTAATAAAGTCAACAACATAGTTGTTTCCTGTAAGACCAGTAATAACATCTTAAATAATCTCCGCAGCCGTGAACATACCAGTCTTGAAAATAAAACAGGAGTTTATAAGCTTGTCTGCAACGACTGTGACGCTTTTTATGTGGGCCAGACGGGTCGAGGTTTTTTGAAAAGATTTTCTGAGCATAGACCTCCTACACGAGTTTACAACTTTGACAACATCAAGTCAAATTTCGCCAGGCACCTTATAGACAATAATCACAGTTACACGGATTTTAGCTCAAATCTAATACCCCTTCATTTCTGCAATAAAGGGCGTTACTTGAACGCCCTTGAAGAATATGAGATTTATAAAGCACATAACGACGCCAGTACCAAGCCACACGTGTTGAACGACCAATTACAATATAAATCAAATATACTGTACGATACCGCTATGCGATATGGTCGAGATAAAGCCTAGATTTCGTCAGTACGGCGCGTGATGTCTTGCAATGCACATCTACCATTGACGTGCTCGTTTTTAAAGCAAGTCTGTACATGGTTTAGTGCCGTATTGTGTTTTTAATATTTTGACACATGTCATCATTGATGACATACATTAGTTTTTATAAAGTTCTGATGATGAGGCAAGTGCTTCGAAACATGTAAACAACAACGATATAACATCATCAAATAAAGGCCATAGACGGTGAGTAACAGTATATTTGGTTTACTCTCTAGACTTCTCAATAGCATGTCACTTCATTAAAATATCACTTCAACTGTGACGATTTCATTAATAAAAATATGTTAATTAATTAAGTTGATAATATATAAGCGAAGAAATTTTAAATTCTTAATAAAATCTCACATTGTAAACTAAATCTTATGGCAACCATTTAATAATAATAATATTTAATATAAGTCTAATAATAAAATTAAAATGGAATGGAATTGTACAGAAAGGGTAAAGCTTATTAATTTATCCTGCATAAACAAGAACTGACCAGAATTAACTTGTTTTCTGACCCCTAAATAAACTAAGTATTATTGTAAATTTGTTATTATTTAAATAATTAATTAAGACCATTGTTACGTACTTTGATAACTTCTGCAACTAAGAATATCACGATTTAATTATTTAATCAACCGTAGTCCTTTAATTAAAATTAGAAACACGGAACTACTTTTATGTTGCCTAGTAATTGTCTTGAGATTACTACGCTCCCCTTAACTATTTTCTGTGACTTGTAATGGAGCGCTCACGCCGTAAGCAGCGTAAAGCGTTGTTTCGCTACGTATATATATAAAAATGTGAAAGGGTTGATACCATGACTATTTAAATAAGTAATTTGTGTGGTGATGACATCTCTCTATATTATAAAATAACGGACTATGTAATTTATACAGTATTACAACCTAGAAGGTGATAGTCAACTAATCTATCATCATGTGAAGTGTATAACAGTGAAACAAACTTTCTATCTATGTATTCTAACTACAAGAATTACTATGAATAACTACAGTCGCCGGAGATGAATGTACCACACCAGGAATGATTTCACATACTTCTAGAACTTCACCATCACAGTATGATAAGGTAACGACTGAACTTCAAGAAACATCAGGAGGACCGAAGAACTAATTCTGCAGCAACTTCAGGAAACACACAGGTGACATGGAGGCTTGTCTTCCATGGTTAAGAGTTACAAAATTATAAACCCAAAAAGACAATTCAAATTATCATATTAAAGACTTTAAAACTTATGTTTAAATGTAATAACATTAAAGACTTTAGAAACCTGACATTTTAGGTAACATGTAGTATAAAATCTAATAACGCTAGTTATAGCAAAAAGGTAAAGTTTAAACTAAAAGTTTTGTTGTTTTAGAAGATTAGTAAAAAACCATTCTTCAAATGGTTAGAGTTTCAATATTGTACATGGCAAGGTGACCATAATTCATTTAATATATTTAATCCCGGACCCGTGGAATTAATCAATAAGATGTACATCATATTTTGAAGCCCCTTTGTAAAGTAGTAATTTATATATTTAATTATATAGTAAACTATATTGTTTGAGAACTTTCAATAGAGAACTTAATCACCAAATGTAATAAAGAGATGTCATCTAAGTACCAAGTAAAATGAGTGCATAAATCAACAGTCTCCCCTTCCAAATATCCTGCTATATAAATTTGTTTATTTGTTGTGATTATTTTCAGTGCTTCACAACGAAGGCAGCCGGTATAATTGGCACATCCAATTATTACTGGTTCCCTACGTTATAACTCAAGAGAAGAGGTTATACAACATGTGTGTTATGTGGTCAGATTCAACAGTCAATCTGGCTTGGATCGATTCTCTATCAGCACGGTGGAAAACGTTTGCAGCAGATCGGGAGGCAGGAATTCATGAGTCAACTAGCAAATATGTATGGAAACATGTGAAATTACATGATAATCCAACAGATCATATTTCACCTGGTTTTTCACCAAAGCGGCTGCACAACAGTACTTTGTGGTGGAATGGTCCACCATGGTTGTGTGAAAAATCAAGCAAGTGTCCAGTATGTATGCCATACACAACACAAAGAAACGCAAGGAAAAGATTATAGTGCTGGTAGCAAATAACGAGGGACTGTGGAATATATTTTCGTCATTCACTAAACTGCAGACAGTGACAGCGTACTGCTTAAGATTTGTGAACAACTGTATGAAATCCAGGGATCAGAGAACCAGTGGAACACTGACCATTCAAGAGTTAGCTTCTTCATTACCAGGATAGTGATACTTTCCCAAGGTGAAAGTTTTCAGCAAGACATAACCAATTTGATTCAATATGGTGAAGTGAAGAACAAGGGCACATTGAAGTTACTAAACGCATTTTTGGATGAACAGGGTCTCATCCGTGTACGTGGGCGATTACATTATGCAAACACACATTATAATCAAAAACATCCAATCTTACTCCATCACAAACATCAATTCACCTATTTAATATTTGAACATGAGCATAAGAGACAGCTCCACGCAGGTCCGCAGCTCTTATTTTGCGTGTATAAGGAAAACGTTTTGGCCATTAAATGGTAGTACTTTGGTAAGGGAAATTGTACGTTAGTGTGTGGTATGTTTTAGAACTAATCCCAAACCATCAGAACCATTAATGGGCAGTTTACCAGCAGCACGTGTTCAACCAACCAGACCTTTTTATAATTGTGGAGTGGAACAAACAAAATGAATCCATATAATTAGGACGGGTCCAGCAAAGATTGCACCATTTTTGGACCCGTTGGTCAAGCGAGTATCTTAACAGTCTTCAACATCGAAACGAATGTGACAGTTCACGTAAAAATCTCAACATTGGTGACCTCGTCCTAGTATGAGTAGACAGCCTTCCTCCATTGAAGTGGGAACTCGCACCAATCGTGGAATTGGTCACCCAGAGAGTGACGGATTGGTGCGAGTGGCAAGTGTTAAGACATCATCGGGAATCTTCAAACGACCAGTTGCAAGACTTTGTTTATTTATAAAGGAGACCAGTGACAATAACTGACTTTTTTTGTAATTTGTATTTTTAAAATTTTCTCATGTTTATTTATTGTATGTTTTGTGTTATTTATAATGTGGTTGAAGTAAAATCCTTCAAGGTGGAGGGCATGTTAGGTCGTGTGTGTGTGTGTGTGTGTGTGTGTGTGTGTGTGTGTGTGTCCAAGAGAGAGAGAGAGAGAGAGAGAGAGAGAGAGAGAGAGAGAGAGTGAGAGATCAAATAGTGGGGAGAGTGACTGGTTATCTCTTGAGGGTTCAATGGTCATGGTCAGTGTTTGTATGGAACTGGAAGTGAACGGATGTGTGTGTGTGTGTGTGTGCTAATTTTTAATGTGTAGTGATAGAAGAAAGTAAACCAAATTTTTATATGAGTTTCACTCTTTTGGTTTTTTGTGTATACAGTCCACTGTTTTAAATACATCACATAACATACGCTATTATTCAAAACAAATTGTCAATAGACCTGTTGAAATATATCATGTGTATGTTTTTCCGTTTTGGTGTTTGCGTAAAAATCAATGAACCCACAGTGGACAGAAAGTTTAATTTTTTCTTTATAATAATAATCATATAAACAAAACTCTCTCTCCGTCTCGGTCGCTGTCTCTCTCTCTCTCTCACTCTCTGTAACAAACAGTAAAACACACCAATTCAGAGACACCAATATAGAAAAGCGCACACGTTTGAGAAATAAAAATTTATTTCTCTGATCATTATTCGTTAAGTAAATAAAACATAAACATCATTTGCAAACAAAAACGCCTCACTTGAAATACACTTTTTTTCTAAAATAAACAGATAACTTTGTCTTATGTTATACAAATTAAAATGGTTTTAAACGTCACGCTTTTTCTGTTTTCAGTTGTTGTAAATGTACTCCTAATAAATCATTCATCAGTTCCTAACAAGAAACAATTGTGTGCGGACTAAAAAGAATACGAATTTTTGTTGTACTTTTTTGTTCTGTTAAATAACTTGCAAAAGTAAAATGAGTTGATACGTGAGTAAGGAATTTATGTACACTAAATAGGAGTTTATGTTGGCATAAATAAAGTGGTTTGTATTAAAAAAAATACAAGTGAATTTTCATTGGATGTATAAAATTGAACATGAACGTAATAAATTTACTTTTATAATATATATCTAAGTGTGAATTATTTTAAGTACAGCTTGATTCTGACTCTGACGTAACGGCTCTTTGGTTGCAAATATTTGAGCTCGCTTTGCTCTCTCTGAAATTTATATAAATTAATCACAATCTCTTAGACTCTGTTTAACATCGTTTGATTTATCGCCGTCCGATGCTACTTTGGTATCCCAATAGAAATATATACTTTAGCGGTTGTGAATAAATAATCCGTCTTTACATGGTGTATGCAGTAATAGTCTATTCTGGTTTGCTTAAACAGCTGTGTAAATTCACCCCCGCGGATTTTGTGTTTACCAAATCGTGTCTTCATGAAACTTAGCTCGCGTTATCAGATTGTAATTTAATTTGTGTTTTCGTTTAAAGTTAAATTTTGTTTCTAATAAAATACTGAAACACTCTATGGGTTATGTGTTTTTCATGTTATCATTCTCCATAATTGTTGAAATTATTAAAAATTTTGTAAATTAAAATGTTTAATTAATACTTTCAACTGAACTAAGTCGGAAATAACCTATAACCATTCAAAAATTATTATGAAATTTCTATAATTTCTTAAAAATCTGTTTCATAATATTCAAAATTTTATAAGTTTTAACGGTAATCAAACTTTAATGCTCATTAATTCCGATTCATTACGGATCTTTGTGTGTCGACCGTAGTGTAACTAAGTTTATATATTTTAATATATCGTTTAAATTTTATTTTAAAATATTACCTTTTAAAATCTTTATACAACACTTCAAGCTGATTCAGATTAAACCTGGTTAATCTGTAACAATCGGGAAGTAATGCAGTCTGACCCACAGATTTAGGTTCAATAATTGCCAGAGTAAATCTACTTCTAGGAATCAGATTTAGAAAGTAGATTAGAAATTTGTAACCGCTAAGTGTTTCTACTTATTCGATTAAACGAATGTTTGCCGCTTTGTACACTGAATACTACTCCTATCGTGAAACGTTATAAATAACATATTTATATATTTGGGATTAGTGTTCACATAAGATTAGTGCATAAAATTATCAGTGCCTATAATCATATCAGTGAATAAAAATAATTTTATCTAGTGAATTATTGAAACATGCAAGCTTATATTTCAATAAGAAATTGATGTATAAACGCCACGTCATACGTATAATAACAGAAAATACAAAATGCATTGAATTTGTATTATTACTAATTTGTAAATTAAAATTATATACTTTCTCGTGTTTACAACATTTTTTATCTATTTAATTATGTATCAGATAATTATGTTTCCTCTTAATGTATTTTAACCTGACATTTGCAGCATTTGCTCAAATAAATAAAATACTCTGAATATATAATCTATACTGTTTTCTATGTTTTCCATCCGCTTTTGAAGCTACCGGGTGTTTCGTAACTAATAATATTGTTTTAATTAATCCTACCATGTTTATGGAAAACATTAACAGACGTCTACAGCTAGATACAGAGTTACATAAAATGGATTTGTTATAAATTCTGAAAAAAAAAAAAAAAAAAAAAATAACAAGAATTTAACAAATGAACAAACTGAATTCTGTGTATACCCACTTTATTAAGAGCTGTTATTTAGTTTAGTTTGTCTTATATTTTGCATTCAGATTACATATTACAATAATACATATCATATAATTTATTTTGTGGAGCCCCTTTGTTCGTGGGGTGCAACAATTATACTACGTTACAACTTTATGTGTTATATAACGATACCTTTCATGTATGCAGGTTGTATAGTGATACAAGGTGTAACTATATTAAGAGTAGTAGATTTATGAGTAGTTAAAATTTCACGTTTATTGTTTTAACAAGCATTATAAATAATAAACATTGTTAATAATCTTCGATCAAGATATCACTCCTTATTAAGTGTTTATCTCTTAAGCTATACGGTGTTACACACATTTAAAACACTCTTACATCTAGACATGTTAATAATCGTAATCTAGACATTTATTCAATGTGATTTACTAAAACAAAATAAAATTTAAATGTAATTTTAATTGAATTCATTTACTCAGATCTGACTTCAGCTTGCTCAGTCAAAAAACACCAATGTTTTTTAAAAATTAAATTCAAAATTATATTATTTACTCTTAGACTGGCATTTGTTTCATATTAAAAATTTTAAATTATTCTCTTCTACAAAATGAAAATATCAAATCATTTCAATTATTTTACTTTGATAAAAAAAAATATACTATCTCAAAATTAAACTCTTTTTTTTTCTATATTTCTCTATATGCGCTCGCTCATTCTTACGACTAAAACATTTACCTAAGACTCTATTACATTATTTCTAATTATAAACCTTTTTTTGTTTTAATTCATTGTCTCTTTATATAGTCTTTATGAGCTCTTTTAAAAGAATCATTTAAAAATGCATTATGCATGTCACCTCGAGTTTTGATGACCTTACGACTTATTGACGGGGTCCTGCGTTGTCCAGAGTTGGGTTTCCGTTACTCCTGGCTTGGCGTTCCTGGATATGTCCAGAGTCCAGCGTCGTTCTCCAGTAGTGTGTGGTCCGTCCCAGAGAATTACTATCTGCTGCGAGGTGAATCTCGTACGGCTATTAGGCGTTTCAAAAGCATCTCCTAACGTCTAGCATCTCGTGTCACTCTTGTAGCTTCTCTGTTGATATTCTGGCTGATTAAACGGTCCCGGTACTCTACGTTTCCCGTAATATTGTAAACATAATTACTGAACGTCTTTATTCGATCATAGATGAGACTTATAAAAAGATAAACTGTTCTGCCGACGGACAGCATATCCGGCTGCAACTGTGTTTTGAAAAGAATAGAAGGATTTCCAGTCGAACCCTTAATTTATAGCCTCTCGAGATTCCGCACCTGTTGGTTCCGAAATTGTCCTGTCGAGGCCTGCAGATCACATGCTAGCCCCCAGTCCCAAACCTTTAATATATTTGCAATTCTTTGCAAATGGCAATTGTAAAAGATATTTACAATAAAAAGTGTATATCTAAAAATGCGAAAATAAGGCATTACAATACTGATGAAGCCTGAATGCCTATATGCAAGTGAATGTCTAGCAGTGAATTATAATGTAGATGAACTAGAAATATTGGAAAGACGAATTATTAGGAAAATATTAGGCCCACGAAAAACTTCAGAAGGTTGGAAATCAAGAAGGAATGATGAAATACATTAAAGTATAGAAAATAAAACAGAAACAATGAGAAAAAGAAGACTATTATTTTTTGGACATTTATATGGGATGGACAACAATAGGTTAACAAACGAGATCTTCAAATATCTGTGGGGGAAGAAGTCAACATCAAGTTTGATTAAAGAAGTCCAGAAGGATTTAGAAAAAATAATATACACGCAGAAGAAGCAATTGGCACAATCCATGTCAAATCAACACAGTGATTTTACCTCACCATTTCAGATCTTGATGAAATTTGGCAGAGAGATAGACCTCATATAGAATAAGAAAAATAACCATTTTTTTTTAAAGTATCTCAGCCGGTTTAGAAATTACAGCTATGTAAAGTTTCCAAAAAACACCCGAAAACGCTGGTACCCCAAATTCTTGAATTGTGACTGTGGCTCTTCTAGTTAAGCTAGAGAGTTGAGAGAGGTGTCATTTTAAAGCTCTTTTCAACCCCTTTCATTTATATACAACAAAACACATGTTAAGAGGAAACATATTTTTTCAAATTCAAAATCAATATTTTGATTTCAAATTTCTCAAAAAGCGCAATTTTTTAAATTTTCAAAAAATTCTACGTTATAGTTTATACTATTATAAACTTGTTCAGTAAGTATAAAAATGGGACAGCAATGGGTTCATTGTTTAAACAATTTTAGAAAATTAGTTGTATTGTGAATTTGTACTAATAATGCCAAGTATTACTATAACAAAAGATTTATTACACTATTTAGCTTTACATAAAATACAATATGTTTGAAAACTTTCTAATACTTAAACACTGAAAGGTTTAAATCCTTTTTTTACTCTGAGTTCATATAGGTAAAATGTATAACCTTAGAGCTTCAAAAAAATATTTTATTAAAATTTAAACTACATTACTTATGTTGTATTGAAGGATTCTCAATATGAGGGCTATAATAAGAAGTTATTACAGGTTTTGATGAAAATAAATAGCTTACCTGGCTTACTTAGTGTGACTGGATGAAAACTTAGGCCAATTTTTCAAATATATACAAACATGACGTCCTAAATAGAAAACAAAGTTTGAAGAAAACTAACTTCCTTTTAAACTCGAGTAAGTTCACAGTAGGTATTGAATGTTTCATTTGTCTTTATTTTATCACTTTCTGGAATCCTATATATTCTTCCTGTTGGTGTCACTGTCTGTACTTTGCAAAGAACATCATTTACAGATAACCATAAGATATCAGGTCTCCTTGGATAGGCAAAAGATGGAGATGGACCAGCTGGATGGAGGAAAGTAACTTTGACTTGTTCATCATTATCTTCATTTTTAGCTAAGACATAAGCTAACCACCACTGGTTATCATATACAGTAGTAATGTACCCACTGATGTCTGCCATTTGCAGTTTTTCTGAAGACTTACTCACCACTTCAATAGTTGATTCAGATGCATTGGAGAAAACTTTTGTTGTTATTTTTGATGAACTTGATTCCACAGGAATGAAACAATGCAGCTTTTGAGTTCCCTTGATTGTAAGAGAGTTACTGAAGCGCTCTTCTAGAAACTTTATTTCAGTTTCAATATGTTCTTCTTGCGTAGAAAACTCAAAAGAGACAGTTTTGATGTTTTCAACTGCCCAATCGAAAAGTTGATGAGGTGTAAGAATTTGATTATCATAAGGTCTTTGCAGACTTGCTTTTGTTGGTAACCTTTTCACTGTCCCCTCCGACACCATCACAAGGTCCTTTACCATGGGCTGTGGCAAAAAAGTGCCACTCTGCATCAACTTCAAAATCTTTCTTGTGAAAGCAGAGGTTTGACAAATTTTTCTTGTTTTTGTATTGTGCTGCACTGCCATCTGAGAAGTAGTAGATCTTCTGAACTGTTTCAAATTTATTTTTAAAAAGTTTAACAGTTTTTTCTGGAAGCAATAAACGGCTGTAGTGTTGTGTTCAAGACAATCTGAAATTATGACAAAACTGATGTGTTCAGTTTTTTCCTCTCCTTTAAAGTAAATTACAAAAGGATGAACTGTTGCATGGTCGCTGGCCCAATGATAACCTTGAGCTTCATCTTGAATTACAAAGCTGTAATTTTCTGAAAAGTCCAATGTCACACAGTACTCTCCAATCTTCAAATTTTCTTTGACGTCATTCATAAATGAACTTTGCTGCTTAGCTAAAAAATCATGGCGTATTAAAACAGTTAGTTTTTCACAAAACATCTCAATGAATTCCGGTGAACTTTTCTGGATGGTTTCTAATGAACATCGATCCACTGAAACCCACTGCCGAAAAGTTATCTTTTCAACCATAGAGTCATCAAAAGCTTTCTCTAACACGTTTTTAATTTCATTTTCTCCAGGGCAAGAAGAACAACTGCCCATACAGCAATCAATTGATGGAGGATTGCATAACATTCTTGCCAAACAATGTTTGTATGTTACCAAATCACCATTACTTAAAGTCCCTAACTTACCATTTTCAATCATAAGTTTTGTATTTTGGTGAATAGTGCAAACGCACACCGAGTGGGTTCCACTCTGTCCTACAAGGGTGCAATATTTAGGCCTCAGTTCAGCAAATTTTGAAAATCCTACTTTCAAATCTGGGAAAGTGTCCTTGAAACAAGTGTGCGCTTCTTTCAAGTTGCACAAAATAAGTCTTTTAGATACCACTGACTTATCTCCGTTTTCTCCTTTTATAGTAACACAATCTTTTTTTCCCAGGCATTACTCTACTTATATCATCACTTTCATAAAAAGAGTGAAATGCTTGAACCACTTCTTTCGATAGACTCTTTCCTGGCTTTTGGTCGGGACTTTCTAATATTCCTTTTTCTTTGAGTAGTTTTTTTGCCTGACGAACCATATAGTTTGGAGCATTAAACTCCCGCACAATCTTTCGCACGCTCCACGATTCAGGTAGGCATGTAAGTAGCATTACCTGCATTGGAGAAGTTTGTTTTCAGGTTTGCTAAACAAGATTCTTCAAGTTCACTTCTTTCATCTATGTCGGAGGAATCTTCAGCGTTTACAAACAACTGCCGTTTGATTGCACACTCAATGTTTTTAATTTTTTTTGTTGAATATTGCTTTAACTTCATTTTTTTCCCATCAATAGGGGATTCTCCTAGTTCTTGAAGGGACATATTTAAGGTTTCCAACACAACTGATGATGAAGCAAAAAAATTGGGATCATCTTGTTCACAATTTGTAACACTAGAATCACTAATATTATCGTTATTTTCCTGCTTATTTTTCAAAGAACTTATCTCTGTCCTACATTTATCACAAACTTTGGATAGTTTTGAAACATCAGGAAACATTTCACACATCCACTGAGTAACATTTCGTAACCTCTTTTTGTCTCTTACTGAATGATTTTGTTTTTTTAAAGGATTGCAACACTCTAAAGTTTTATGCCTTTGCTTTTCCATTGTACACAAAATTTGTTTCAATATTCAAAGAATTTATTGCAAGTAAACACTGGAATCATACCACGTTGCATAGTGTGTCAATTAAGTATCAATAAAAAGAAAAGGCCTAAAGATAGTTACTTTATTTTATATAAAAATCAAACATTTTGATGAGAATTTTTTTAAATTTTAACAATTTATTTTTAAATAAAAACATGTTTCATTGTTAATTTTTGTATTAAATAAATCATACATTTCTTCCAAAAAGTAATGCTAGAAATTTCAGTTGTCAGGGCAAAAAAATGTATTTGATACAAATTTTTTAGCAAGTTAGATTATCCAAAACTTATAATAAAAAAACTTGGAATCAAAATAAATGCTTAGGTACATACATAATTAACACACTACACAATAATCTTGATAAACTAAAGAAAAACTGCACTTCTCTTATGTTCACTAAAATCAGAAACTCTGAAAGCACATCCAACCACCAATGTAACTGCTGCAAGACTGACTCTGTCTCTGACTCACTGAGGTTGACCAAGCCAGTGCAGGCGCAAGCTTGTAGATACACGTGCTTTGCTTGTCATAACCTGAAAGGTTTCAAGGACAAAGATCATTAAAGAGCTACTGACAGCAAATAGAAGTAGCATCTTTCCTCGTTTGCATCTTAAAAAGTCTACTACAATATTTTATTTATAATTTAAACCTTAATAGTGTTTTATAAAACATTTTTATATACTAATATTTGGCATTTTTAGTACAAATTCACAATACACTTAATTTTCTAAAATTGTTTAAACAATGAACTCACCTCCCTGCCAAATATCATCAAATTCTGAGATGGTTAGGAAAAAAAATATTTTGTGTGTGTGTTGATTTGACATGGATTGACCCAATTGAAAGAGACGTTTTTGGGGAAAAAGTGTTAAAAATGGAAGGAGTCCAGGGTAGGAGAGAGAAAAACGCAGGTTCAAAGTGGACTGAAGACAGGAATAAGAGACACAGTGAAAAGATGAAAGAATATTAGAGAAAAAGAAGAGAACAAAGAAAAAAGAATTGAAATTGGCATGTGGTCCTTAGATGGCCGATACATAAAAGGAAACACTACGGAAAAACAAGCAGAATTATCACTGTTGCACACCACTATAGAAAAATTATTCCAATTAGCGCTTTCAAGTTTCTCAGCTCATTGGGCGATCTAACGATGAGCTGAGAAGCTTGAAAGCGCTAACCGGAATAATTGTTCTATAGTGGTGTGCAACAGTGATAATTCTGTTTGTGATTATAACCACTAACACAACTTTCTTGATTAAACTAGGGAAAAAGTCTGTAAAACAAAACGAGGTCCTTAGTGCACGATCACTAACAACATAAGCACAACAGTCGACTGTAGTATTCCGTGGTGCGCACCAACGACATCGCGTGTGTTCCCGCGTTTAGATTGTATATTAATTGTGACACGTGTAAAGTGTATGCAAAATTGTTTTAATATTTTAATCATTTAACGAACTTCACCAAGGAATTGTACCTGATGATGGGACATATGTTCCGAAACGCGTTGTAATATATAAAAGGTCAAAAGGCCACCAGACGGGCAAAAAAGAGGTAAATTATTTTGCTATTCATATACATATAAGTGGCCTGGATACCAAAAAGCATGAATCTACAAAAAAAAAAAAATTGATGGCTAGGTTGAAAAGACATTCCTACCGCACTGATGATCTCAAATAATTTTTGTTGACCTTGATCTTGCCGAAGCTCTTTCATTTCATGCTACTGTGACAGGCAGCGTTAAACATATCCTAAGGACAATTTGAATATTAGGATACATGTGGCCCAAAGAGTATTTACTTCAGCAATTACTTCAATTATTTCAGCAAGTCAAGGGATGATGTCTTTTCTAAATGTTTTAACCCTATCAGTTCCTGAGCCTGTAGTTTAAATGGATCTGTCTCATTACAAATTTCAACAGGATCTGCATCTCTGTCATGTTTAGATGAAAATTTTGATGTTCATTCTTTCAAATCACTTATTGAGTCATTTCCCTGAGAGAAAAGAGAAGTCTTTCTATATAGCTGACATTGACTTATATCTTATTTTCAGTTCTGTTAGAATTTATCAATTATCAATTACAATATTGATTTCTCTAGTGACATCATCTGCAGGGATGAGATATTGAGCCTCACTGTCATTGGCTGCAGGAATCTGTTTTACAGACTTTTTCCATACTTTAATTAAGAAAGTTGTGTTAGTGGTTATAATCACAAACAGAATTATCACTGTTGCACACTACTATAGAAAAATTATTCTAATTATTCTGTTCTAAATCCTATTAGAAAAGTGACGTGTCTTGGATGGTGATCTGCGCTGACCACTTAAAAATTACCCCCACTTAACAATTTAATTAACTTGTCTAGAGAGGAGTGTGGGGAGACGACGTTTCCTGTCTCACTTTACACACTAACTTTTCTCCGTCACACACAGGCCTGGCTCCAAGCAGGGGCGAACCATGCCACCGCCCAGGGCGGCAGATTCCGCGATGTTAAATTTTGAAATTGAGGGAAAAAGTAAAATCATTCACTTAATTTCATCACAATATGTAAGATCAGTTAGAATTACTTTATGTATAAAGTCAGGGGAGTTTAACGAAGAGTCGAAAACTCGTGAACGAGAGATGGTAAACCTGACAATGGGTGCTGCCTTGCATGAGTCATCAGTAGACAAGAATTTTTCTAACATTACCTGTGACAGTGGTAAGCGGAGAAAGGACGTTTTCGAAGCTCAAACTTATTAAAATATATCTCAGATCGAGTATGTCCGAGACTCGCCCGAGTGGTCTGGCGACTATATATATAGAACATCAGTTAGCTGAATCACTTGATTACAACGAAGTCACAAAGGAGTTTGCCAGTGCAAAAGCTAGACGAGTAGTTTTTAACTAAGATATAATATACATTACTTTTGTTATATTTCAATCATAATGAATTGTAGTTAGTATTCTAATTTTAAGTCACCACATAGACATACATTTTTATTGCCTCACGATTCCTTGTATTGTCTTTACAGTTTTATAGTAGCCGTTCGCTGCATTGTAAACACAAGAAAGTTCTAGTTATTTGATAAACACAACAATGAAAACATTCCTAGTCGTCATTTGAAGGCAATGTCCGTATCATTAGAGTAGGTCTAGTGGGCGTGAATGTGTTCAGAGTTAAAATAGGGAGGGGGCGGCACTAATAGTACTGCACAGGGCGGCAGAAGCGCTGGGGCCGGCCCTGGTCACACACACGCTTTCTGCGTTCTCGCTAGCAGCCAATGTTTACACTCTGAAACACTGTGAAATGACTAAAAAAGTTTTTTTTAGCCTTGCAACAAGATGTCTGTCCATTGGGCATGTCTGAGGGACTGTTCAAGTTCTATCGTCAGGTCTATAACTAGTCATGAGAGCCTTACCAATATAATACTGGACAGGGCGGCAGAAGCGCTGGGGCCGGCCCTGGTCACACACATGCTTTCAGCGTTCTCGCTAGCAGCCCATGTTCACACTCTGAAACACTGTTGTGCACATGTGTGAAATGACTAAAAAGTTTTTGTTAGCCTTGCAACAAGATGTCTGTCCATTGGGCATGTCTGAGGGACTGTTCAAGTTCTATCGTCAGGTCTATAACTAGTCATGAGAGCCTTATCAATATAGTACTGTACTTGAATATACATTCTGATTTGGCCTACACCTCAGACAATATTGTTTTATTGTCATTTATATTTAAATGTATATTAATAAATTACATTTTTGTAATTTTTCATAATTTTGATAACTTGTGATTTTTAAATATCTGTATTCCTAAAGTAAAAAAGTTCTATTTAGGCCTAACTCAAATTTAACCAGAAACAGTTACCTTCGAAACACAAAACAATCTGCAGATCCCTGTGATGCACATGATTCAGGTTTAGCTCATGAAGGCAGATTATGTGGATATGACTTCAGATAACTTTAACTTTGGTGAAACTGGTAGTAGACCTTACTAAACAAATGTATTATCTTCACACCAACAAGGAAGTCGCTGTTGTCTCTGCTTGTCTTAACCGTGTAACTCTGAATGTATTGCTGCTCCCCTCAAAAAGTTGAAATCTGCAAAGTCATAAGAGGTTACTAAACTGTGCCATGAACCTAAGTCAAGAATGGATATGGGTTAGGTGGGGTAATTGTAAACAAAATGTGAAGGATTCACACATTTTTATTGATTAAAAATCACATATAGGTTTCAGAATTGAAATAACTGCAAATAATAATTTTTCAGATTTTTGTTATTATGTTGCATGTAAAAAATTGTATAAATATCAATAATAAAGACCTCTTTATTAACAAATTATTTATTATTTAATAAACTAAATTATTAATTTAATTTACAATTACCTCAACACCTTAGGGGCAATTGAAAACAACTGTTTTCTTTACCCTTTGAAACAGTGAAACAAAAATTGGAACAACTGTAAACTAGTTGACATTGTACTATTTTGTTCTGTGTTTTTAATCCTAACAGCGTGTTTACAATTACCCCGTCTTAGTCTATGTGTAAAGTAAATGAAAACAAGATACTTCAGACACTGTGTTTATTAAAAATCATAAAGAAATGTTCTGTTACATACTACAACAAGTAAGAAATAGAATGAAACTTTATCATTTTTCAAAAACAGAAACACTTCTATTCTAGGGGACTCACAAGCAATGTGTTTGTTAATTTCCTTGATTTCTAGAGTGGGCAGACTTGTCCATATACGCGTGTGTTCAGTACTAATAGTACTTTTATCATTTCCTTTTAGTATTACTTTGTAGAAATTTCACCTTAGCATCCATCCTGTGACATAAGTTTTATCCCTCGTCATCATCAACTTTCTGTACACAACAAACATAATTGTAGTGATTTTTATTTCTTGGTCCTCCAGCACTAACAACAAGAACAAATTTTCCTTCATGAATCTTTTGCCATTTTGGTATTTCATATGTTACTTTCATTGTGTCGTTTTTCAAAACACTTATTGCAAATTAATCTTTGTCATTACCAAAGTCATCATCAGAATATCACAATAAACAGAATGTTGTTCAGAATCTTGTTTAGATTTCTTTACTACTTTATTATTAAAATACAATTATCATATTAGGTTTGTTTTTTCTGTTCCTAGACATTTCTTCCATGGTTTTTTTTCTTGATACTGTCTTCAGCATCTGGAGTCTTGGAGCCTTTGTCAGGACTCTTTACTTGTTAAAACTTCTCCATACTTTTCAGGCTTCGAGAGAGGTATTTTTCTTTCTCTTTTTATAACAAGTTCTGTAAACATCAGAAAATTTTGAGTTTTTATAATTTCTGATGTAATATTTCTATGACTTCAGTTGGTGTTTCTGGGGTTGATTTTTGCTGTAGCATTTTAATAGGTGTCTTCTCAATAATCTTACTTGGTGGAGTACTTATCCGAGAAGCAGATGTGCCTGATATAGATGATCTGGCTACATCATCAATAGAGGTGCTTTTACAAAGTGAACTTTATACGTGGAGTTCATTAAACATTTTATATGTATAATAGCCCTACTCTTATACTTATTCAGTTTTTTTGAACTAAAAGCTTATTCTGGAAACTTCTTTGCATCAACTTGAAAAATTCATGTTGTTACAAAACCAGATGTAACATTTTCACTAAGCATGCCTACTCTCCACACTTGGCTTAAAAGTGTAGAAAATTCACATTTTGCCAGTGGATAAACTCCTTGCCTTTCAACCTGTTTTTTCCCTAAAGTCTATCAGTGTTTCTGACATGACCAAAAACACAGTTATCCATCGCTTAAATTTTATCAGTAAGTGACTTGGTAACAAAAGCACTCAATTAAGCACTAACATAACAATACACCTGATTATTTATCAGGTGGCAGCAATAATTTTTCTACGTCTGTTCTACACTAACACACATAGGCCTAATAAATTATTTGGAAATTTCGTACATAGTTTTCTAAATAATTTAATTTTATCTATAGTAGAAAATGTTTTAACAGTTGTAAACTCATAATAGTATCTAGATTTGGTAAATTCTGATATTTAATAGTACTAACCTAAGGAGAATATTTTTATAACAGCATTTACAATTACCCTAAAATCACATTTACATTTACTAGATTGGAACATTTTTATGGGGTAATTGTAAATGCAGTATAACTTGAGACTATCTCACAATACCTTTACAAAACATCACAAAAAGTTATTAAAGACTGTTATATTTACATTTATATTATTTTGGTGCAGTATCTGGTTGTTTCTGACAACAAAAAATCATTATACTTCCAAAGTCATAAAAAACCATTTGTAGTTTGTAGTTTTGTAGTCATAAAAAACCATTTGTGTACTTTTGTAGTTTATTTTTAAACCTTAATACTAAAAAGGCCAACCAAGACCACTGTCATACTTAAAGCATTGTTAACATTACTATATGTTGATCTTGCAGCACTAACATTTATAAATAAAAAGCACTTTGTATGTATAAAGTAAACAGTTCATTTTGTTTATATTAACACCAAAGATTCCGTATTGAAATAAAACCTTATCAACGTCTCAAACAATCAAAAACAGTAAAAAAATGTATGTAAATCCCAAAACCAATGTTCTTAACAATGAAAGCCATTCAAATTTTATAATAGGCGTTTATAAGAAATACAATATTTTATTTACTTAACTATTACTTAACTAAAAATGAACTTTTTTCATGTGAAAAACTTACTATTTTATTGTACGCGTTTCGGCTTAGTATCCGCCTTCTTCAGCTTTGGTAACAGACTGCCAATATACAATTGGATTGTATATATATACAGAAAACAAACAGTAAGTTGAATCCCCGCGCCAATCCCCTTCCTCCACACACCACCCCCACTTCACCTTCCACACAACCGTTACAAAATGCTGGCAGTCTGTTACCAAAGCTGAAGAAGGCGGATACTAAGCCGAAATGCGTACAATAAAATAGTAAGTTTTTCACATGAAAAAAGTTCATTTTTAGTTAAGTGTTAGTGCTGTGAAAGAAGAGATGAATAATCAAGACAACTAATATTTTATTGTATATCCGTAACACTTAAAATAAAATTAACACTAAAAGAAGAAATTAAACTCTTCATTTGAAAACTTTAATATAATTTTATTAGTAATTAATTGGTATATTATTGTTAATTACCAGTAACAATCAGGAATTCACTCATTCTTTTATTTGAAACACCTGTAGCCTAACCTTCAGAGTGAGTTCTCATTTGTTTTCATAACTTTTATTTAATTAAAAAAATATGGAAGCTCTGAAATCAAGTATTAATTACAACTATTTGTTTATTGTCTAAATGACAAGTGCAGTATTCAAATGGTTGACCATGATTAAAATCTAACCACTTTGTGACTGTAAATGATATGATTCTATACTATGTGTAAGCTGATTCTTTAATCATTCACTTTTTTAAACACATTTTTAATAAGAACATAACAAAATTTAAATACTATGAGAATAAATGAAGGGACTATTATATGGCTGAATTTTGAATTCTTAATGCATTTATAAGAATTATAAGTCACAGCACGGCTGAACATGTATGAACCATTCATTAATTAGCATGGAGTTATCAGATATTGGGAAAGAGGAACAATTCCAAATTCCCTTAAACTTTCAAGTTGATGATGATGAACTAAAGTACTACACTGTTCATACCTTACACAAACGTTCATATTTTGTTTATGAAT
This sequence comes from Magicicada septendecula, assembly GCA_034769895.1. NCBI lineage: Eukaryota > Metazoa > Arthropoda > Insecta > Hemiptera > Cicadidae > Magicicada > Magicicada septendecula. The sequence continues at coordinate 476,687,593 of CM068373.1, forward strand.
AATCACATTATGTTCATGTTTATAATAATGTTTTTATAAACTTTCTTCTAGTTTTCTCTGCAATATCACTAAGTGGACAAATCTGCAATCAAGTATCAGTGACTTGAAACCAAACATCTTGGTAGCCTACTTATCTTGATAAAAGGTTTACATGTAGTAGCCTGCATAAGTATGAAGGACAAACAAATAAGGGTAAAGTTCCTAATATGCACTTGTTGTTGGTAGACACTGCAGACATTCAACCAGATGAAACCAAATCCTAATTTTTAAAACTACATAAAATTTACATCCAGGCCAAGAATACAAATACAATACAACCTGTGTACTGAGACCAGTACAGGTATATTTTTCAACTCATGAAATTTGATCATGTCAGAAATTGATGTTAAGAATAATAATTGATGTCCCTTAATTCTTATCTAACCAGGCATAAGTTTCTACTTATCTCAAATGACATAAGTTTTACATTAAATAGGGAAGAACTAAACCTAGTCTAAACACTTTGGGAGACTATACCATCATCCAAATGGATTGACTACTCAGGTTATTGTGTAATACAGGTGAAGAACATCTTTTAAAAGGTACCAACAAACACATTTATCTACTGCCAATTTAGTGTATGGTATTCAAATTTGTTTAATGTGCCCATTATGCATATACATAATGAATCATTCTTTATAAGTTACTAACTATTTGTCAGAAGTCTTATTTATTGACTGATTTACATAGTAAGTTTAAAGAAAGTAAAAAAGTTTTTATAAATTATTTGTATGTTTACAGTCCAATTTGTTTTAATATTATACAATCAAAAGGAAAGTAGTATATGTAATTTGTCAGTTATTGTTTTTTGCCAATAATTATTATTGTTATATGATTCCAAAAAGTGGCTACCAACAACTGATTTTCAAGTCAGGCTTTTAAGATCTACACCCTCTTTCAAATGGTTATATGATATTATTGTAAGGCAAATGTGTGTGTGTGTGTGTGTGTGTGTGTGTGTGTGTGTGGTAATGTTTGTATTTTTACAAATCTTAAATATATTAAGTCAATTAAAATATTGTTAATAAAACAACATCAAGGTACTATATTTTAAACTAATTAACATTTTTAAACATACATACATGTTTACATACTCTACATAAAGACATTAAAACTGAAGTTATAGAAATGAGTTATTAAATTGTATAGTAAGACCTTTTATTTTCCTTGATTTTGATAAGTTTATGGTGCTTTCCTTAACACTTTTTACACCTCTCTGGAGTATGTCTTACAGGTTTAGAACTACCAAATAATCTAAATATAGAAAAATTTTCTAACATTTTCTAAAGTATGTTAGTGAACAGAGAGTAACAAGTTGTCAAGTAGTGACACTTGAATTTATTACAGTTTAATATAGTAAAATGAAAATTAATTATATTCTTAATGCAAATATTAAATTTTATGTAGCCAGACATATATTTGTCAGAAGCTGAATACGTTAATTAATGGAATATATAATATAGAGGCGTATTAAGTCTTTGATGATGTGATATTGATTATACAAATTTCACATCAAGTTACATAAAATTCAACATCTGAGTAAGATTATAAAATTGTTGTACCAAACGATATTTCCTATAATAATAAAACATGTTAATTATTTAGAAAGATATTGTTACTCAAAAATTAATTATGTATTCTGAAACAAAACAATCCATTCAAATTAAACAAATTGTTATTTTTAATGTGTAAAAGCAAAAGTACTGTAAGAACAAAGTGCCTCTGTCCTTAACCAATTCATTGTTCAGTACAAAATTGCAAACCAGATCTTTTGGGCAATTCAGAGAGCTTACACCTATTGAATTTAATATCACATTTTTATTATTTCTAAGCATGTTTCGTAATTAGTAATGTAAAAAACAAGCATTGACAAAAATACAGGTTAAAATTACAGAAATGGTCTCAGCAAGTATCTGCTACACAAATTCTGTTATACTTCAAGTAAAATGATATATTTTATAACAGATTCACCAGTTATTAAATAATACATCTTCTTACTATTATCTTTTGAGATCAAATTAATGTATAATGTAATTCTGAAAGAACAAACATTGTATCTTACCATTCTGTACTAACAATTGAAATGATTGTATCTTAAATATAATAAAAATTATTAATTAGTTTGTTAAAATGATAGTAAGTCAAAAAGAAATAAAGAACTACTAACAATAAAAGTAAACTTGCTTTTGTAAATAATTTTTTCAATATCTATGTGCTACACACACACACACAAACAAAACATAAGAAATTATTTGTCTTATATTATAGTAAATAATAAAAATTGTAACTATTATTATTATAATCACTAATACAATAAATGTTATAGAGTTATTAATTAGCCAAGAGTCAAAAAACGTAAAAAAATACAATATATGGATGTTTACTTCATATACGGGCTGTAATGAATTAGATTTTTTTATCGATCATGTCAGTGTTAATCAAGTAAGTATTGGATGGCGTTAAAAGATTTAAGTGTACTCCTTGACTATTTCTTCTTGGATTTCATACACGGTAAGCGTCATTGTCTCTATATCATTTCAAATATTTATAAATGTATTGTGTTAAAACGAACACACACGTTAACAATACACTCAAACATTCTACTTAACTACTTTTTGTATTATGTAATTAATAACGTGATCTATTTGTGATAAATAAACCTATTTGCCATTCTTTTCGAGTATTTTAAGCAAACCGAATTAAGTCCCGGTTAGTGTTTTTAAAGTAAAGGCCTATTTGTTTTTTAAAGTAATAATTACACTTTCGTGATTTCCTTTCGAACATAAACATAAAGAATAATTGTTTAACACTTAATATACTTCATTAATTATTACATTATTTAAATTTTTAATAATCTGAAAGTTGTACGTAGATACAATTAGCATGGTATAGAGTGTAACTATTAGAACTAAAGTACGTACAATTTATTGTTTATTAACTAAAGTACAATAACTTGATTTACAAGCGTTTCAATGCAATAATTCCACACATAAAAAATGATTGGTAGATACTCTCATTAATAAGTGCGAATGTAATAATTACGTTAAAATCCAAAAAGTTTTACAAAATGCGCCATATTTGCTGAAAAAGTTTAGCGACGCCATTCCGATTAGTGGTTTTCTGAATAGTTCTGTCTGTTTTTAAAAGTAATTACACTTTTATGATTACCTTTCAAAAATAAATTTTAAGTATTAAAAATAATTGTGTAATAATTAATATTTTAAATTTACAATTATATTAAAATTTTTATAAAAATCTAAAAGTTGTACTTACATAAAATTAGCTTGTTATATAACTATTGGAACTGAAGTACAATTCCTGTTATGTTGTGATATGGTATACATTTATCTAAAAGCATTTTAATATTACTTTTCGCTTATAACATTTATACAATAAATAATAATTTTTAGGCTAGAATCTATAACCTAGTTTGCTTCTATTTCGTTAAATTTGTAGGCCAACTTACTGTGATTAATTTCTACCACATCCATCTTTTATATAATTTAAACTTATGTACTCGTATTTGAAACTTAAATAAAATATTACATAATTCACATACAAATCGCTAATTTAATTTATTACAAAACATAGAAATGCACAGTAGTATAGTAGGTCTATATATGTATATTTTTATTTCAATCGTTTCGTTGCGAGGAAGCCTGTTGTACGTTTAACATTCGGCCAATCACGTTACATCAATAAGTCACATGACACACCACCATCAGCTGATTCAAATTAACCAAGCTTTGTATATTTTAATGATTTACGTTCGTTCATTTAAACTAATAATTTACGATAACAATGAAAATCGTACAGGTTATTTCTTTAATAAATATAGTATTCACATGGGTTTTTACAATACTCGGATATGTTTGGGATATTTTTATAGGCCTAATCAGTTTATGTTGGTTACGACTTTGTGCAATTTATGTATGTGCATATTCTTTACATAGAATGTAGCAGCATGTGTTTCAACTACTCATCACAATTATGTAACAGACACAGATATAAATAATTCTAATAATAGTAATTTTATTATTCCATCTATACTTATGTTTTAATCATATGACTGTATTAGAATCTTGTGTGTGTGTGTGTGTGTGTGTGTGTGTGTGTGTGTGTGTGTGTGTGTGTGTGTGTGTGTTTAACAAAAACTTATTTATTTTGATAAATTATAATATTTTTCCTCTGTTCCAGATTTCTCTACTTTGAGACAAAAGTATGCAGTCCAAGCAGAGGAAAGAAAGAAGAGGTGTCTGTCAGAGTTACTGAAGTAGATAAAATGCCTTGTGCTCAGCTTTTGGTTCGTTATTTCAATCTAATTATTTTTTTGTATTCTCCATATTTCTTGACTTTAATACAGTAAAAAAATTAATGTAAAAAAATTATAGGAATTTGCTTACTTCATAAAATATTTTTGTACAATTATAATTGTTTTGTGAGTTATTTATTTTGTTCAGTTTTCGATGAAAACACTTTTATCTAAACTCAGACATTTATAAATATTTCAAATGAACAAAACTTAAAAATTATTACATTGGTCGAGTACAATTATTTTCAAAATTTAATGATTATTTGATCAAATAATTTTTTTGTTCTAATAATTTGGTATTTTTTTATGCGCCACAAGTAAAAATGCAAATTTTTGTAGAATACGGGTTCCCCTAATGAGAGTTTAAAAATTGGAGGTTTGCTACTGTTTCTGTATATTTTTTTTGAATGTCAGTTTTTATGTCTTTTAAATTACAAAGATTAATTACAAAACTTAGGATTTCATAGGACATTACAGGTGATTAACTGATAGTTTTTGTACCTTGACCCTTATGAAATTTATTCTATATGAAATTTAATATTTACGAAAATCTTTGTGAAAAGAACACTGGTTGAGGTGAAATTCAGTGAAATGTGGAATTAATTGTTTAATTTATTTTCTGTCGGTTTACTGTTGTGTATTTAACTGTTTAGCTACAAATAAATTATGCATCCAGCAAAATATACTCAAACTAGTTTTACATCATCACATTAATTAGATTTTTAAGATAACACGACTCATGGAATGCTCATAATAATCTTTGTTGACTCAGTTATGTATCTTTGTACTTATTCTTGTTTCAACGGTATACTGTACAATTTAATCTTAGTTTTCTTCTCTCATTCTCTTTGTTCATTTATTAGTATCATAATTATTAAATATGTTTTCAAGTAATAAATACTTCTGCAAGTATAAGTTATTAAATTATATTGTTGTATTTTCACCCAATCCACGTTTCATAGAATTATTCTGTAACTTCAGGGGGTTTCTTTATGAATTATTATATAAGTCCAGCCGTAGTCAACATTTCTGAGCTCAATATACTATCATTTACAAAACTTCCAACAGTCAGTTAATAGGAACTTTGCCATCTTCTTCCTGATCAAGAAGTCTGTACTTTCACTTTCAAATGAAAGTGCCTGCACTGCTTCCTGTCTGCACTTTCAAGTTCAGGATTTTGAACTCAGCTAGTTTTGAAGTAAAGTACACTTGGAAATCAGTCACACACATACGAAAGAAGTTTGATGTATCTTTCCAAAATTATTACTAATGGCTCAATAATGTTTATTTATTTTATGTTGTTACCACACCAGTGTTAAAATACTTGTGTAGGATGCAGGTTTTCTAATTGATTCATGTTATAATTTTCACATTTTACTTGATCTATTCCTGAAGCCTCTGCATTTTCCCCATGCTCCCATAGGGACTATAACAGGTATATACTGACTACAGTTTAATGTTAGATCTGAGTAGCTTAGTAGACAGTTTACTAGTTAAGATGCTGCCCACAGAGTTGCCACTGCCTTATGATAGTGAGTGATCATCACCCCATAGCTTGTGGAAGAGATTGAACCTGTGTAACTGGTATAGCACTTCAGCATACTGACCACCACATCATAACCATAATTAGTTTTTAAAGTAGTATTTGTATTCAGAATCATGCAAACAGATGTTTTCAATGTTTCTAAAATACTGTATTATTATAGTGATTATAAGGCACTTCAAGTAAAACCATTTTATTTATTTCTTTTTTTGTTAATTTATTCAAATATTAAAATAACAAATCGTGATGTATATACAAAATGTGAACGCACATTGTTTATAAAAATCACGACCAATATTTTTTTATTTTCACATAACTACTTTCTTTTGAGTTATGTAATTAATAGTAATCATGCCTACAACTTGGCCAGCTGTATATATGGTTACTTACTAAATTTGGTTTAATACTTTGTAAGAATGAGTGTTTGTGTAGGCCTACATTATTTGGTGAAAGTAAGTTGTTAACTGTAGTGCTTGTGATATCATATTGCTTTTGTAGTAGTGGGGTTTGTAGTAGCTTATATAGTAGAAGAACTGTAGTTGTTTACGTATGAACGACAAAAGTAATAAACCAAATATATGATATCATGATATCTATAACGTATCACATAGAGTGATATTATATATAATCAGTAGTCTAGATATATGATCATATATTCATTAGGCTAGATTCCATTTGGTTGTGTGGTACAATGGTCAGTATTTTTGGAGTACTGCACTTGTAACATGGCGTTCGATTCTCACCACTAGCTATGAATGTTTGATAATAATATTGGTGATTAATATTAGATCATTTTGTTTTCTTGGGGCAGTGATAAACTAGGAGCTGTATTCTTTGCAACAAGTAAAAACTACTTAGTGACTTAATGGAATCATAATTAAATTGTAAGTCATTTGTACCTGTTTGAGAAACTATCCATGTGTGTATCTTGGTTAAAGGCAGGGACATTGCCTATGCTTAGTTTAGTTTATGCGGCCACTGAGAAGAAGTTTAGCCTACCCTCTTCTTCAACGTCCTTAGACTTACATTGTCAACTTCTGGATATACACTCTTCCCACTCCTCAGAATCTTAATTTTTATCAGCGCTTTGTAATCTTAATATTACAGCACATCTACATCAACCCTCCTGCATTTTCAAAATCTATCACTTTTTACTTGTTTGATAGTATCATTTCTTGTATACATTTTGGCAAATAGTATGTTATTAATTCTCCTTATGTACTAAACATATATTAGTTGTTTTGGCCATTTCATGCTATATTTATAGTTGTATGTACGGCAACTTATTTCCTTATTACTAGGTGTCTGACTTTTCTAACCCATATGTCAATTCTAGTTCATATATCAGTTTCAGTGTTCAGTAATTTTTTATATTTTCCTTATCATTTCTCACATCTTGAATCTAATATATTTTTGTATCTGTACTTCTCTTGTATTATCTTGATTCTTTGTTTTACTTTACCATTTCTTATCCTATCCTACGAAAACAAAAAACAGTCTCCTGATAGATTTTTCATTTTTCTTTATGCAGTTTTTGTTTTAGAATTGCTTTCCCATTGTTTGTTTAGAACACGGCGTGCATATAAGTTTACACTGCAATATAATATGTATAGATACCTCTTCCAATCTTTCTTTCAGTGTGAAAAAATCTTGACATTCATTTCCTAAAATCTTATGTTTTAACTTATCCAGATTAATTATTATCTGATTTGCATCTTGCTGATATGATCTTTTCTCAATTCTTGTTAGTTTGTGTTTAACATTGGTGTGTGTACTTTATTTGCCAATTATAAAATACAAAACTTTTGATTAGTTTCTTATGTATGGTATACTTTTGCCTTGAAAAGGTTTATCTGATTATGACATTTGGTACCAGACTGCTCTCAGCCATTTACTAGCTACATACTGCCCGAATGCCTAATTGAGTAGTTGAAAGCCAGGAGATGACAGTGAGGAGTTGGATGCTGACAAAATCATAATCAGTTCGACTCTCCTCATAGTCAAAGAAAACCATCACGGTGAGGATGTTATACAAAAACAGTAGCTTATCTAGCCTCAAAATTCTTGTATAAAGTTATTAGAAAATTGTTTATATATTAACTGAATTGATATGTAAATTATTTTAGGTTGTAAATTTTAGTGAAAACCATACAACATAAACCTTCAGTCAATTCAGTCAATGTGTAAACACTGGTGTACTGTTATGGATGCTGCTTGTTCAGCAAAAATCTTATTCTCCGTTTTAGCATTAAAGAAGCAAATTGTTATTTATTTCTTATTCTTGTTAATAGTTTTTTTTGCATTTCTATTTACCAAATAGTACTGCTTCTTTAAAATTTAATTTTTATTTCAGTTTGTACAACTCAAAAAGAAATATCCAAACCAGGTATTAACATTTTCATAAAATTTTAAAACTGACCTCAGTTTGGTTAGCCTGTATTCTGCCGACTACACAGCCATTTTTTTTTTTAAATAAATATTTGTAGCAAATAGAATGACAACTAAACATCAGTAACTTTGTTTGACAATCTTAGGGTAAATTTAGTTTTTAATTAACCCATGTTTGAGTGAAAAGTGACATTATATTGAAATGTGCAAAGTGAAGGTAGTGTTGAATGTCAAGTGAAGTGAAAGTCACAGTGAAATATAGTGGTCATAGTTTAACAGTTTAAAAGATATTTTTTGTAACTGTCATAGAGCATTGGTATCACAATCTCGTCAAAAGTCATAGTGAAACAACTGTACTGTAGCAGTCAGTTAAAGACAGAATATTTCTCCACTTCTCCTTTAGAGTCAAAATAAAACAGACATAGATCAAGAGAGAAAACTTTGATTAATAGCTATAGAGAATTGTGATTGTATTGTGTTGATAAGTGAAAGCAAGAAGATTTCTCTATTTCAGTAAAATGTAACAATAATATGTAGTTGATATGAAGATTTCTCCGTTTGAGTTCAAGAAAGAAGTCTTTGCCACTTCCAGAGACACAATGTTATGAAGCAGAAGTGAGGCAAAAAAGAATTTTACTGCACTCCAAGAATAGTCACAAAAAAGCAGTTACAGCTCCAGATAAATAATTGTATTTATAGTTACAGTGTTCCGTGATTGAATTGCAGTGACTAAGTAGAAGAAAGATAATTTCACAATTTTAATAGACGCCACAATGAAGAGAATTGAATAAAGAAGTTAGCAGAATTCAGGAATGATCACAATGAAGCATCCATAGTTTTAGTGTAAAGTGTTTTGAATATTAGTTCAAGTGTATTGTGAGTATTTGCAAGCAGTGGTTAAGTAGAAGAAAGTAGGATTCTCCATTTCAAGTGAAGCTACTGTGAAGATGAGTGTATTTTATATGTATAGTGTATGAGTGACATTTTACATGGGAGCAGTTTAATTGCAGAAAAGAAACATAGCAGACTTCAGGAATAGGCACAATGAAACATCTATATTTTAGTGTAAAGTGTTTTGATTATTAGTTATAGTATATTCAGATTTGTTTTAAGCAGAGGTTAAATAGAAGAAAGAAGAGTTCTCCACTTCAGCAGAAGCCACAGCAAAGATGTATGTACAAGAAAGAATTATTTACTCCTTCCAGACAAGACATTATATTAAATGGCAGCGATAAACTGACGAAAAAGATAATTATATTCAGGAATGTTTACAATGAAGCATCCATAGTTTTAGTGTAAAGTGTATTGATTATTAGTTATAGTGTATTGTGACTTTTCAGGCAGTGGTTATGTAAAACAATGAAGAGTTTTCCATTTCAGCACACCTTGCACAGTGTTCACGAAGCCACATCTTCAGCACATATTCCAGAAGCCACAGTGAAGGTATATGTTCAAGAAGGAAATCAAGTCTTTACTACTTCCAGATAAGACATTATATTATATGGAAGCAGTTAGTTGAAGAACGAAGATAGCAGACTTCAGGAATGGTCGCAATGAAGCATCCATAGTTTCAATATAAAGTGTTTACATTATTAGTTCTAGTGTATTGTGACATTGCAGGCAGGGGTTAGGTAGGGGAAGCCACTTCAGCAGAAGCCACAGCGAAGTTGTGTGTCCAAGAAATAATTATTTACTATTTCTGGAGAAGACATTATATTATATGGCAGTAGTGAATTGAAGAAAGACGTTAGCAGACTTCAGGATTGGTCACAATGAAGCATACATAGTTTTAGTGTATAGTATTTTGTTATTATTTATAGTGTACTGTGACTTTTTAGGCAGTGGTTAGATAGAAGAAAGAAGAGTACTCTATTTCATCAGAAGCCACAGAGAAGATTTGTGTTTAAGAATGAAGTCTCTACTACTTCCAGAGAAGAAAATGTATTATATGGCATCAGTTACTTGAAGATAGAAGTTAATAGACTTCTGCAATGGTCACAATAAGTCTCCATAATTTTAGCAAAAAGTGCTTTGTTTAGTAGCTCTAGTGTATTGTGACTTGGCAGGCTGTGGTTAGGTAGAAGGAAGAAGAGTCCTCTATTTCAGCAGACGCCACACAGAAGATGTGTGTTGAAGAAAGAAGTTTCTACTACTTCCAGAGAAGAACTTGTATTATATGGCAGCAGTTAGTTGAAGAAAGAAGATAGCAGACTTCTAGAATGGTTACACTGAAGCAGCATTAGTTTTAGTGTAAAGTGTTTTGATCATTAGTTCTAGTGTATGTGATTGTTTTGCAAGCAGTGGTTATATAGAAGAATGAAGAGTTCTCCATTTCAGCAGAAGCCATAGCGAAGATGTGTGTTCAAGAAAGAGGTCTTTACTACTTCTGGAGAAGACATTATATTATATGGAAGCAGTTAGTTGAAGAACGAAGATAGCAGACTTCAGGAATGGTCGCAATGAAGCATCCATAGTTTCAGTATAAAGTGTTTACATTATTAGTTCTAGTGTATTGTGACATTGCAGGCAGTGGTTAGGTAGGGGAAACCACTTCAGCAGAAGCCACAGCGAAGTTGTGTGCCCAAGAAATAATTATTTACTATTTCTGGAGAAGACATTATATTATATGGCAGTTAGTGAATTGAAGAAAGACGTTAGCAGACTTCAGGATTGGTCACAATGAAGCATACATAGTTTTAGTGTATAGTATTTTGTTATTATTTATAGTGTACTGTGACTTTTTAGGCAGTGGTTAGATAGAAGAAAGAAGAGTACTCTATTTCATCAGAAGCCACAGAGAAGATTTGTGTTCACGAAAGAAGTCTCTACTACGTCCAGAGAAGAAAATGTATTATATGGCATCAGTTACTTGAAGATAGAAGTTAATAGACTTCTGCAATAGTCACAATAAGTCTCCATAATTTTAGCAAAAAGTGTTTTGTTTAGTAGCTCTAGTGTATTGTGACTTGGCAGGCTGTGGTTAGGTAGAAGGAAGAAGAGTCCTCTATTTCAGCAGACGCCACATAGCAGACTTCTAGAATAGTTACACTGAAGGAGCCTTAGTTTTAGTGTAAAGTGTTTTGATCATTAGTTCTAGTGTATGTGATTGTTTTGCAAGCAGTGGTTATATAGAAGAATGAAGAGTTCTCCATTTCAGCAGAAGCCATAGCGAAGATGTGTGTTCAAGAAAGAAGTCTTTACTACTTCTGGAGAAGACTTTTTACATGGCAGCAGTAAACTGAAGAAAGCAGGTAGCAGACTTTAGAAATGTTCACAATGAAGCATCTATGCATTCACAGTTTTAGTGTAAAGTGGTTTTGATTATTAGTTCTAATGTATTGTGATTATTTTGCAAGTAGCGGTTAAGTAGAACAAACAAGGGGTCTCCTTTTCAACAGAGCTACAGCGAAAATGTGTGTTCAAGAAAGAAGAGAAATGTGTGTTTACTATTTGAAGAGAAATACTATATTATATAGCAGCGGTTAGTTGAAGGAATAGGGTAGCTGACTGCAGGAATGGTCACAGTGAAACAGCCTTAGTTTTAGTGTAAAGTTTTTTGATTATTAGTTCTAGTGTACTGTGACTTTGTAGGCAGTGGGTAGGTAGAAGAAAGAAGAGTACTTTATTTCATCAGAAGCCTCAGGAAAATGTATGTTCAAGAAAGAAGCCTCTACTACTTCCAGAGAAGACATTTTACATGCTAGCAGCTTAATTGCAGAAAGAAGATAGCAGTCTTCAGGAATTATCACAATGAAGCACCCATAGTTTTAGTGTAAAGTGTTTTGATTATTAGTTCTAGTATACTGTGACATTGTAGGCAGTGGGTAGGTAGAAGAAAGTAGAGTTCTTTATTTCATCAGAAGCCAGAGGAAAATGTATGTTCAAGAAAGAAGCCTTTACTACTTCCAGAGAAGACATTTTACATGCTAGCAGCTTAATTGCAGAAAGAAGATAGCAGTCTTCAGGAATTATCACAATGAAGCACCCATAGTTTTAGTGTAAAGTGTTTTGATTATTAGTTCTAGTATACTGTGACATTGTAGGCAGTGGGTAGGTAGAAGAAAGAAGAGTTCTTTATTTCATCAGAAGCCAGAGGAAAATGTATGTTCAAGAAAGAAGTCTTTACTACTTCCAGAGAAGACATTTTACATGGCAGCAGCTTAATTGCAGAAAGAAGATAGCAGTCTTCAGGAATTGTCACAATGAAGCATCCATAGTTTTAGTGTAAAGTGTTTTGATTATTAATTCTACTGTAGTGTACTGTGACTTTGTAGGCAGTGGGTAGGTAAAAGAAAGAAGAGTTCTTTATTTCTTCAAAAGCCACGGGAAAATGTGTGTTCAAGAAAGAAGTCTTTTCTACTTCCAGAGAAGACATTTTACATGGCAGCAGCTTAATTGCACAAAGAAGATAGCAGTCTTCAGGAATTATCACAATGAAGCACCCATAGTTTTAGTGTAAAGTGTTTTGATTATTAGTTCTAGTATACTGTGACATTGTAGGCAGTGGGTAGGTAGAAGAAAGAAGAGTTCTTTATTTCATCAGAAGCCAGAGGAAAATGTATGTTCAAGAAAGAAGCCTTTACTACTTCCAGAGAAGACATTTTACATGCTAGCAGCTTAATTGCAGAAAGAAGATAGCAGTCTTCAGGAATTATCACAATGAAGCACCCATAGTTTTAGTGTAAAGTGTTTTGATTATTAGTTCTAGTATACTGTGACATTGTAGGCAGTGGGTAGGTAGAAGAAAGTAGAGTTCTTTATTTCATCAGAAGCCAGAGGAAAATGTATGTTCAAGAAAGAAGCCTTTACTACTTCCAGAGAAGACATTTTACATGCTAGCAGCTTAATTGCAGAAAGAAGATAGGAATTATCACAATGAAGCACCCATAGTTTTAGTGTAAAGTGTTTTGATTATTAGTTCTAGTATACTGTGACATTGTAGGCAGTGGGTAGGTAGAAGAAAGAAGAGTTCTTTATTTCATCAGAAGCCAGAGGAAAATGTATGTTCAAGAAAGAAGTCTTTACTACTTCCAGAGAAGACATTTTACATGGCAGCAGCTTAATTGCAGAAAGAAGATAGCAGTCTTCAGGAATTGTCACAATGAAGCATCCATAGTTTTAGTGTAAAGTGTTTTGATTATTAATTCTACTGTAGTGTACTGTGACTTTGTAGGCAGTGGGTAGGTAAAAGAAAGAAGAGTTCTTTATTTCTTCAAAAGCCACGGGAAAATGTGTGTTCAAGAAAGAAGTCTTTTCTACTTCCAGAGAAGACATTTTACATGGCAGCAGCTTAATTGCACAAAGAAGATAGCAGTCTTCAGGAATTGTCACAATGAAGCACCCATAGTTTTAGTGTAAAGTGTTTTGATTATTAATTCTAGTGTACTGTGACTTTGTAGGCAGTGGGTAGGTAGAAGAAAGAAGAGTTCTTTATTTCATCAGAAGCCAGAGGAAAATGTATGTTCAAGAAAGAAGTCTTTACTACTTCCAGAGAAGACATTTTACATGCTAGCAGCTTAATTGCAGAAAGAAGATTGTGAAAGATGTTTTTACCCTTGTTAAAACATAAAACGTTGCAGGTAAACTACCCCTTTCACTTAACAGATCTTGTCTTCAGGAATTGTCTCATTGAAGCACCCATAGTTTTAGTGTAAAGTTTGTTGATTGATTATTAGTTCTAGTGTATTGTGATTGTTTTTAAGCAGTGGTCAAGTAGAAGAAGGAAGAGTTCTCAATTTCAGCAGAGCCAGTGTGAAAATGTGGGTTCAAGAAAGAAGTCTTTACTACTTCCACAAAAGGTATTATAATATATGGCAGTAGTTAGTTGAAGAAAGAAGATAGCGGACTTAAGGGATAGTGACGGTGAAGCAGCATTAGTTTTAGTGTAAAGTGTTTTGTTTAGTTCCAGTGTATTGTGATTGTATAGTGGTTAAGTAGAAGAAAGGAGAGTTCATTTAAAATGAAGCCACAGGGGAAATGTACGTTACAAAATGAAGTCTCTACTACGTCCAGAGAATACGTTATTACGTTATGTTACATGGCAGCAACGAACTCAAGAAAGAAGTTAGAAAGCTTGAACACTTCAGGAATTGTTCTAATGAAGAATCCATAGTTTTAGTGTAAAGTGCAGTGACTATTAGTTCTAGTGTATTGTGATTATTTTGTAAGCAGTGGTTAAGTAGAAGAAAGAAGGGTTCTTCATTTAAAATGAAGCCACAGTGAAGATGTGTGTTCAAGAAAGAAGTCTTTACTACTTCTGGAGATGACATTATACTATATGGCAGTTAAGAATTGAAGAAAGACGTTAGCTGACTTCAGGGATGGTCACAATGAATTTTCCATAGTTTTAGTGAAAAGTGTTTTTATTACTAGTTCTAGTGTATTGTGATTGTTTTGAAAGTAGTGGTTATGTAGAAATAAGATAAGTTCTCCAATTAAGCAGAAGCCAGGAATGGTCACAATGAAGCACCTGTAGTTTTAGTGTAAAGTGTTTTACTTAGTAGTTATAGTGTATTGTGATTGTTTTGTAAGCAGTGGTTCAGTGAAGAATGAAGAGCTCGCAGTTTCAGCAGAAGCCACAGAGAAAATGTGTCTTCCAGAATGAAAACTAATTCTTCCGGCAAAAACATTTTACATAGCAGCAGTAAATTGAAGAAAGTAGATAGCAGACTTCAGGAATGGTCAAAGTGAAGCATCCATGCATCCATAGTTTTAGTGTAAAGTGTATTGATTATTAGTTCTAGTGTATTGTGATTATTTTGTAAGCAGTGGTTAAGTAGAAGAAAGAAGGGTTCTTCATTTAAAATGAAGCCACAGTGAAGATGTGTGTTCAAGAAAGAAGTCTTTACTACTTCTGTAGAAGATTTTTCCTATATTGTGGTGAACCACAATATTCCAAAAACAGTTCTACATATCAACAACTGACAGTGTGTAGCAGAAGGTGAACACAAAGGAAGAGAAGTCGTCTGCAAGCCTTGAGGAACTATTGTGAAGATGAAGACATCACATATCAGTATTTTATTTAAGGCTGTATATCTTTGCGTCGTCTAGAGTAGAATAAATCATCTGTTGTTACTCAATGTCATGAACAAACATTAAGTTCCACACAAGTCAGTAAGCTTATGTGGTGTGTGCAGTAACACGTTTAAAAGTGAAGTAATCTCTCTAGTGTGTAACATCTGGATGCTTTAGTGACACAGATATGTGTGTGTGTGTGTGTGTCAGTGGTAATTTAGACGACTGTGAAAAGTGTTTTATTTTCAGTGAGTTCACTGAAGTGAGATCAGTGTGCTAGTACAGTGTGATCACAGTGGGACAAATAAAGTGTACCTTTTTGGGATCATTATTTTTGTAGGTTCTACACACTAGCAGACTTCTACTGTCATCAGGAGGACCTTGACTGAACCATGGTTTTTGAAGGAAGGTAAGTTCTTACTATGAATATAATTAATTTTAAATGTAAATTAAAATTTGGTTCTATTCGAAAATTGCTTTTGGGGTTATTAGAAATATTCAGTTCAGAAAATATTTATATTATTAATTGGAAGGACATAACGAAATAATAAGGGCTTAATAGAGTTACAATACATATTTAAATTTATATTAAAAATACTTATAACGTTTATAATAATGTGGAACAAATATAAAAATGTGTACAGGTGTAAAAATAAAAAATATGCCTTAAGAATCTGTGTGTGTGTGTGTGTGTGTGTGTGTGTGTGTGTGTGTGTGTGTGTGTGTGTGTGTGTGTCAGACACAGTGGCGCAACTAGGGTCAGACTAGCTTCTTTGGGGGGGGGGGATAACACTAGTTTTATGATTGGACTTTCCATTTTCCTCAGGAAAATGAGATATTCAAGATTCGTCCATATAATTATTAATATAATTATAAGTCTTATTTTAACATAGGTCTACGTTGAGTGATTGTGGAATTTTTAACAGCTCTGGGGGGGGAGGGACTGATCCTCCTGATCCCCCGCCCGCTTAGTTACGACACTAGTATATGTATTTGCTTGAAAAACAATTTCAAACGTTATTTTTTAATAAATTGTTATTGTTTGTACAGTTTTAATTATATTTTTAAAAATCAATAATATAAATTTTATTTATCTTTGTGTGCAATAAATACTATGAATAAGAATAAGTTAATTTATGATTATATAACTGTTATTATTATTATTATAACAAAAATATTTATTTGACTTTTTTGTATGGAAGTATTTGCACAGAAGCTAGACCAGTTTATTTAATTAATTTTTTCAAATTATCATATTTCCGTCTAAATACAGTGTTCAAAATTAACCAGCGTTGTTCTGTAAACTCAATTTATAATGAGCTGACATTGCACAGTACAGTATTAGGTGTACAAATGTTTTAACAAATTACAAAAATCTAATTATTCATTAAATGGATGAGCATCTGAAGACACAAAAAAGCTTCTTATAAATGTTATATTTTTAACGCTTTAAACGAGCATAATTATTTTCGTAATTAATATATAACTCTTTCATTCTCTCTCTCTCTCGCTCTCTCCCCCTGACAAACACACTCACACTGTACGTATACAATTTAGTTCTATACATATATGCCTAAATATTTAGTAAATATAAATAAAACTGTACCAATACATGATATATGTTTGCATATATGTATACAAACAACACGTTAAAATATATACATTATTAAAATACAAGAATTCCTTTTTTGTTTGTTGGGTCAGAAGAATACAGCATTTCCGAGAGGAAAGGTTTCCGCCTGTCAACATGTACGCGGCATCAACACAGCACAGGAATCAAACGAGGACCGCTTCTTCAGTCGTAAAGAGGCTCCGGATTACAACAGGATCATTAACAGAAGGCAAGTGTACCGATGCTCAGAGATATTCGTTTATGAAGAATATATCTGTAAAAAAAACTCTTATAGAATGACTTACTAACATAATAGGTAAAAATGATATACATGGGAATAGTTTTAATAATATTTTTAATTTCAAAACTATAGAAAACAATTTTTACAGACAACTTGTCTTTAGTGACTGCCGATAAACAGTCCTTAGCATTTCAGCTCATCTTCAGATAGAACTTTTTAAATTTATTTTGAATAAGTACACATTTTCTTCAATTATTGTAAAACAGTACACAGATTTACAAAGTCAAACCTTGGTAATTCGAAGTTTGAAGGGAATAAAATTAATTTTTTTCAAATTATCATACTTCTGTCTAAATACAGTGTTCACAATTAACCAGCGTTGTTCTGTAAACTCAATTTATAATGAGCTGACATTGCACAGTACAGTATTAGGTGGACAATGAATAATTGTTTATTATTCGCATGTCTTAACTGTGAGATTATACTCAGATACTTAAATAGACTACTTTGTGTGTGTGTGTGTGTGTGTGTGTGTGTGTGTGTGTGTGTGTGTGTGTGTGTGTGTGTGTGTGTGAAATATCAAATTTTTCCCGCCTAAGCAGTGTGACAGTTCCGCAGGGTCGGTTTCCTTACGTTAGCCGTTTGGCATACAAGACAGCACTACGCCTCAGCCGGCCGCTGTTACCCCAGTATTTTCCCAATACTCAATTACTCAAGCTGAGTCAAACTGGGGGCTGAAAAATGCACCTTGATTTTATGGTGCACCCGGAAATCGAAATCGGGTGATCCCCACATTGGTAACCAGGCGCCTTTCCTATTGGTCTACTTACCATATTATATATATATATATATTTATGTATTATTGTGATGTTACTCAATGTAGTTTCTTCTGCAAGTAATGTATTGCGTTTTAGTTTCAACACCTGACGCAGGTTTCACAGAAAAATATCAGCATCATCAATATGTAAGTCAGTGAATTAATATTTGTAATTAATAATAATTTATGATTTATAACTTAGTTTCTATATTAACATAGAATTATATCGATTGTTATTGATTTACATAGAAACCTCTGATGATGCTGATATTTTTCAGTGAAACGTGCGTCAGGTGTTGAAACAAAAACGCAATACATTACTTGCAGAAGAAACTACATTGAGTAACATCACAATATTATATAACTGCTGCAAGAAACTTCGAGTTACCTATATAGAAAATGATGTGTGTGTGTGTGTGTGTGTGTAACACTTACTATTATTATGTATTATCAATCCGCGTTTTCTTGTTTAAAACATGTTTCCAGCATTAAGCAGTAAGCTCGTCTTATATATACTCTATGTATCTGTATTTGTTTATATGTATATAAATGTATTTCTTCTTGTGCGTTACAGAGGAGAAAGGTAGGTGATTATATCGCGGTGGAAGTTCTCAGCACGTATTGGTGAGTCAACAAATAAAATTTCATTTCGTTAACAGTGCCAACTGAATTTTATAAACAGCTGACACACTCACAATGTCTCCTGGTTAGGTCGGTTCGGTTCCCTATGATCTAAACACCTCACAATTACGTTTACCTCTTTTTTCGTCATGAAACATTAGTTTTAGAGTTGTTCTGTTGCAGTTCTTCGAGATCGTAGGGAGAAGCCCACAGACACACAGCTTGCGATTGTTTTACAATATGTGTAGTAGTTGTTAATGTAGGTTTTATCTCCATTAAATATAGATTAGGTATTTTTAAGGTAGTGGGTGTGTCAGCCTGTATATGTTGTTTCACTTCAAAACATAATCAATAAATTTATTTGGTACTGTATAATCCGAGTACTTGGAACATTCAAAAGGTTTAAAAGTCTAAATTGTGTATATATTTTGACACACATTATTTTGGTATACATTTTATTTCCAAATACTCTTTAGTTTTTAAGAATATCTTCAAGAAAGAAGAAAATACACTTCATCGTGTTTACGTTCGTCCTTGGGAGTGAGGGGCTTATGATTACTTAATTTAGTCTTGGCTGCAGGTTCATAGTCACCCGCAGAACAACATTTCGTTTCTTAATGTATTCCACCTTTCCCTCATCTTATGACTCCCCCGTTCTTCCTCCACTTCATTGATCCATTTTTCCTGGAGTTACCCTTCTGCTTCCATCCTCATTAGAATCCTTCCTTGAACACCTTCCCTTCATATGTAAACCATGCCCAACATGAACCTGAGTCTACTGGGTCTATTGTCTTCGATTTCATTTACAATATCTGTATTTTTACATAAAGATTTAAGTTCTTCACTTGTTCTTATCTTCCGTTTCTCACCCACTCTCATCCCAGAATCTGACGAAAAATATTCCATTTCCATCTAATTAAAGACTCCTAAAATTATTTCAACAAGTTTCATGTCTCGGTCAAGTACATAGTAATTGCTCTACCAAGTCTACCTTTAATTTCAAGTTCTTACTCAATTCTCTTGTTTTAAATACGAGGCTGTTACGTACAGTTATTCTTGCCCTTATTTCTTCTTTTAAAAGTACACTGGTTACAATTACGTAAACAGTATTTTTACACGGTCAAATATTTACATTGAGTTTGTTTACATCCCTACTCACTCGCGTTGGTGTTAGGTCTTACAGTGTTTTTCAGGTAGGCCCCCGTCGGAGAGTCTTCAGAATTATTTACTAACTTTTCTCTTTCAGGTTCACCTTTGTACTGTACAGCGTGACATTTGGTAGTGAGGTACTGTTAACCTGGAGGTACCATTTTTAGACTAATCTAGCCAATGAAAATGTCTGACCTTCTCACGGTTGAAGGCCACACTTGCCACTGCCACGCTGATCACACACCACACAACACCTACACACCTTACACAACCCCTCAACATTGCACTGCGTTGAGGGGCTTTTAAGTCCTCACACACGTTTCTGAGGCAAAAACATTTTTTTGTCGTCAATGTGTTGCGGTTTGTTAAGATGGTTAGGCTTTTATTAGTCTGTAAGTGTTTTTTTTTTCAGATGTGGCTCTTTCATATTTATATGTAGAAATGTAATGTTATTATTACTATTATTACAATGTCTATTGTTATTATTATTATTGTGAATTATGTGTGTACATTTAATATCATTTGTGTAAACAAAAATGTTATCAAGTTTTTTTTTTATATTTGTGAAATTTCAAGCCCCAACCCTTTTTATCGTTTAAGCGCTTAACACCAACTTCTAAACACCTTTTCCGTAAATATTTCTTTCGAATTTCAAAATTACTTAGATTAAATGGAGTGGATTCACAAAAATAGAAGATAGAAGAAAGAAGATCAACTAAAAGATAACGAAGTAGTTAACTGCACTCACGTAAGGAAACAGATATATTCATTTTGTCTTCTTTGTGCTGTGCATACGTCTATAGATAGTTTATCGTTGTTTTATCTCTTAATAGTTAAGATAATATCATATCTATGCTCTTAAATATGGTAAAGAGACAAACAAAGAAACTTCTATATGGTATGGTTCTTTGTTTGCTTCTTCTGATTTTGTGAACATGCGTTGCTCGTAAAAAAACAATGGGAAAGTTGATTAATTTACTAATTTTGACCTTAACGGTGTGGGAGTAAACTAGTGTTGATAAATATATTGTAACAGGAATGTTACTGGGCAAGTGTTTGCACTAGATCCTGCAACATTCCTTTTACAGTAACTGAAAAGCGGGTTCTTCATTGGTATGTGATTGTCACCGTCCTATATCAAGCCTCTCCCGCGTCCAAAAATCAAAAGAGGTCCCTATCGTGGCTGTTACTTTGGCGCAGTGATAGGGCTTGGATGAACTAAACACAGCCTGGTGACGTCAGCCGTCATAGCGCAGATTGATGTCTGGATATTTTTTCTGATGATACACAGGGACAGGAAGACAGAAGGTAAAGCACCGAGGAAGGTCTTGAAAATGGAAGAAGAAAGAGAGGCTTAGATGGATTTATGATGTGAACAACGATGCGAACTATCCGGACTGAGAGACTGGAGAGCATCGCGTCAGATCGGGACCGGGGGAAGGCGTCTCGTGGAGGTCAAGACTCAGCAATAAGTTGGAGCACCAGGGATAAAGATGAAACACAGGGACTGTTATCCTGATGGACGCTTTTCTCCTACAGTAATTGTCATCAGACATTCATAGAACTTTCAACAATTGTCTTTGAAAAAAGGAACTTTTAAAACAAGACAGTTTTTAAGCCCGCCTGAGCGAGTAGATTCTTTTACCAATTACCAAATATTGCAATCAACTCCAACGTACGTATACTTTAGTAAAATTGGTGATGTATCCTTTACATCAAACGTATTCAGTATAATGTAATGTTGGCATAGTCAATGAAATTGCTAGGATAACAATGAAGTGCAAAGATTAAAGACCTTTGGCCAACCGATTTATGATTCAAATTTCATCATCTAAAAACCATGCTTTGTCGAGTTAGCCACGTCTCCCTCTCCATCATTGTCCTCTTTAAATCACAGTGCGGTAGGAAGTTAATCTCCTTTCCCATGGGTTTGAAGAACGCTGCTCTTGGTCGTCCTCTTGGGTTTTCCTCCTCCTCCTCCTCCTCCTCCTCCTCCTCCTCCTCCTCCTCCTCCTCCTCCTCCTCCTCCTTCAATCATTTTTAAAAGTTATCTATCTTCGTTAATTTCTGCGGGGACTTGCTTATTAATTTTATTATCCATCTAACTCGTCCTCGTTGTTCTCCTCCAGACTCACATTTCCATTGCTTCCAGCTTCCTCCTTTCTATTTTGCCGAGGATCCACGCCTCACACCCTCACACCCGTAAGTTAAGAGACACTCCACAAAAATGAGCCAACAAACAAATTCAGGCAATAGAAAATAATTGTATCGCAATAGTTTAAATAAATTAATCATCACACTTATTTAAAATATGACTGTGACGGATTATAGGCGTTAGAGCCTAAACGACGGACTTGTGTCGGTGTCATGGGAAAATTATAAAAGAGACATTTTGGCCACCAAACCATCGGCAGCCGTCTTCACAGTCACTATAAACTAACACATGATGAATATAAGTAATAAATAATTCTATCAACAAGTGATGGACAGTCAAAAAACGAATACTACTAAATGTTTCATAGTAGCCTATACGATCAAAAAACTAAGGAGTACAAATAAATACTAGCTAGGAAAATACGCAACACTCAAAACAACACCAGCACAATGCAAACGAATACTTGCACACCACCAGCGCCAATAAACACTCCGTCTAGGGTGTAGCTGTACCCTGCGAGGTAGCAGCGCACGGTGTGACTCCTCTGATAACTGCAAGTATCAAATTCTCTCAAAAGCGTTAGATTTTTACAAGGTCGTGTGGTTGTAGGTGGGGGGGAGGATTTCAACAAGCGAGGTGCTCAGCCGATCGTTTTTTTGTGGTCTAATGGCCTGAACCAGTGGTGACGCGTCCAAATAACAACGGGGATACTTCCCGTTACATTTTAGGACCGGTTGGTCAGCGCTGGTGCCTCCGACGTTGTCCCCCTGACCGGCCGGCGGTTGTCTGCCCAGACCAGCTTGTGTATCCGGCGCGGAAGCCTCATGAAAGAAGGCTCTTGCACAGCTGACATTAGACAGCCCCGCCGAGTTCACGAGCAGCTAAGACAGCCATTCAGGACAGTTCGTGGTTCGGGGATACGTTTAGTAGGTTGCAGTGTAAGTACTGGCTCCCTCATGAGAAGGGCTCTATGTAAGACTAAGGGCGGTCGTCCAGCTTGGAATATGACAAATGAAGAATAAGAAATAACCAGGAGACAGATGAACTATTGAACTACGAGGACATTGTCTGATTTATAAAGCTTCAACGAATACAAAGGCTAGGTCACCTAGAGCGAATGGATGATCAGCGTGTGTCAAAGAAAATCGTGAGGGCGCAAGACTATAAAAGAAGAAAGTGGGGCCGACGTAGGATAAGATGGTTGGATGACGTGCTAGGAGACCTCAGAAGAATAGACGTGAAGGGTTACACAGGGTGGCCACTAAACCAAAGACAGAAAATTCATGCATAATTCCAGGTTTTCCAGGTTTTTCAAAAAAATTCCAGGTTACTGATTACACATTCGACGTAAATCAAATTATGACACGAAACATTAAAAAAAAATTAACACCGTATTCATATTTTCGATATGTCTTACTTACTCTTTCACTTGCTCTTAATTCAAAATAATTAGCACATAGGCTATAGGTTATCAAATTAAATATTTATGTTATTAATACAGGTTAGAAAATTACTCCACACAAAAGAACTGTCACTACAAAGTGTACTGAGCAGCGCTTGGACCATGTTTGCTTATAACACACTTACCGAAATAATTAAGTTCTGATTAGTATAACCAGTACTGAAAATTTTTATTTTAAGTTAAATGCTAACTACAAAAAAAAGAATTATTAGTTCTTCCCACACTTGTTAAATAATCTTAGTAGGCCTATTATATTTCACATTCCAGGTCTTGAAGTCTAAAAAAGTGACAAACATGACATCCTTAAAAAAATAGGTTACTTTCTATTATTAAAAAGGCTGAAGAAAGTGACTAAAACTTACGAAAAAATACGATATATGCAGAAATTTATATGTAGGAATTTGTCTTATACTCTTAGTTTGATTTCTTAAAAAAATTATATTTTACTAATTTGCATGGGAAGTCATTCAAATTATAAATCGGTAATTGTTCACTATTTCACCGTCACCTCTAATGTTTAGATTGACTTTATAATCATAGATGAAACATTTTTAAAGGTCGGAAAAGTAAAACAACAATAAAAGTAACTTTAAAAGTCGAACGAAGCCGGTAACAAAACACGAAAAAAGTTAGGTTATGTTTGGTTAGGACAGTTTGAAAAGCCCGATTTGGAACTATAAAATTATTATTTCTTTTATGAATTTGCTAACTGCTATAATTTTTTTTTTTTATTGTTCGACTAAGCTTTTCGTCATTACTGACATCTTCAGGTCTTAAACAACAAATTATAGGTTGTTTTTAAGACCTGAAGATGTCAGTAATGACGAAAAGCTTAGTCGAACAATAAAAAAAAAATTATAGCAGTTAGCAAATTCATAAAAGAAATAGTAAGGATGGCTGCTAATTTAAACAATACGAAGTATAAAATTATTGATTAAACATTTTTAAAGGTCGGAAAATTAAATAGCCCTATAACAATAAAACTAATTACCTAAAACTATAAATCTATATGATAATTAATTATTTTTATTTACGTCTAAAACTTAAAATGAATTATTTCGTCCCATGGTTTCGTTAATAATCACGAAAAGAACTCATTTAAAATAAACAACGCTGTTTGAATAGAACGACTGCCTACACAGCTCAGATACCAGTACCATAGTTCCGTTCACTGACTGTTAGACTAGGGATTCGATATGATACGTACGATTGGTACGTATATATTGCATTAATGATTTTTAATGAATATATTTCTAACATTGAGCCTCAGAAATATTGTTAGGCTCGTCAAAAGCCACTGCCTATTTTAAAATTTATAAAAGCAGCTGAGAGGAAAAGTGCGCGTACTGCTCATGCCTGAATCGGATGCTTTACTGGCATATCTGGTTTCAACGGGGTATTACAACGCTGGCGGCGTTCACATCTCCTACTGAAATACAAAGTTATAAAGCGTGGTTTTCGTTTCTCGAACGTAAAAATGATGTAGTCAGCAGTTGCTAAAAACGTATTACAATCAGAATGATCACAGTTGCACACCACTATATAAAAATTATCCCGATTAGCGCTTTCAAGCCTCACAGCCCATCGTCAGAATTAAAAACGTATTAATAATGACGTACTCTTAACTGTATTTCATTTTTTTAAATTCCAGGATTCCCTGAAAATTCACGCATAATTCACGTAGTTTTTCCCCGTCAATGAAATTCACGCATTATTCCCGGTCGTGGTCACCCAGGTTACACTGACATGGCATGGACAGGAGGCTTTGGAGAAGATTGGTGTTGAACCCACGGCTCACGTTGGGCTGTAGTCATGAAGAAGAAAAAGATAGACTGATTACTTTTAATTGTATTTTATAAATGTTTGTATCTTCTGCGGTATCTTGGTTTTGACCCGGGGCTCACGTCTTGTGAGTACGAGTGTGGCAAGCCTGGGGTACCTAGTTGGACTCTTACTTTACTTTAACTTTCATTGGGCATCATCCCTTAGTGGTGTAAGCGGTCTTTCTTGGCTAAATACTTGTTTTTCCTACCCCTCGAGGGAGTATTAGAGTATTCGAGGGCTAGGCTCTTTGCTTTCCATCCCTATTCTTGATCTTAAATTGGTCAACGGTCTCGAAAGCGGAGTGGATGGTCAACGCTACTCACGGCGGAGAGGGTGGAATATCGTACGAGTGGGTGTCCGAATGAATCCCAGCGCACGCTCAGATGCTCGAAGGTGGCAGCCTCACCATTGGTCGCACTTCGCACAGCGCTGGAGTCACGGCCGAGGGAATTATACGTGTCTGGCAAGTTTCAAAGTGCAGTCGTGGACTCTGCGAAAGGTGGATAAAATAAAGTCCCCGCGGCAAAAACGAGGTTTTTAAGAATGGACAAGGGATGGTCACTCTTACACATGTTTTGCAATGATGGTATACGGAGTGAAGCAACTTAAGGTGCCTACATTGGTTGAAAAAGTTGGTGAATATAAGAATATATGGAGAAAACATGTTACTCGCACGGAAAAATACTCTATACCAAAGATTGGGTATTTATGCTCTACAGGAAAGCCGTAATGTAGGACATCCCAGAAAACGATGATTTGATTTTTGTAATTCAACTCAAAATACTTTATTTGCAGATTCAATTTAAAACACAGGAAACTAAAATGAAGTTCTACAAGGGTATAGTAGACCTCGCTCTATTATACGGTTCCGAAACATGGTTATTATCTAAAAAACATACAAGTCATATACAAGCTGCAGAGATGAATTTCTTGAGATACGTAATGGGGAGTACAAGAAACAACAGAATTAGAAACGATGTGATTAGACATGAATTGGATATATTTTCTGTAAATGCAAGAAAAGAGAAATGTAAGCTGAGATGAACTGAAGGTATAGATTGAATGAAAGCGAAAAGGTTACCTGAACAATTTTTACAATATGCGCGTAAAGGGAAAAGAGATGTGGGAAACCTACACAAAGGATGGCTTGAAAATAGAAGAAGAAGAAGAAGAAGAAGAAGAAGAAGAAGAAGGAGAAGGAGAAGGAGAAGGAGGAGGAGGAGGGTTGCAATAAATTTTACATAGGCCAGACAGAGAAAAAACTACTCGATACATTCTTTCAACACCCTAATGCATTTATAAAACCAAGAATTTATAAATTTAATTTAGCTACGCATTGTATAAATAATAAACATCAATTTCCAGACATTCAAAATACGAAGTTAATTGAAAACATACAAATAGTCAAAAAATGAATATTTTGGAAAATCTTAATATTTACAAACACAATATACCACATTTTTAATTTTTTTCTTGTACAAAAAACATTCTTGTTAGATAAGGTTTATTTATTATTATTAATAATAATAAAAAGTATATACAAATAATGAATGTTATTATTTGTATGTACAAATAATAACTGACCAAATAATGAATGTTAGAAAAAATAATATACACACCCACACACGCGCGCGCACACACACACACACACATTATTTATTTAAAATTAAAAAAATGTATTCTATAAAAAACTTTTTTTTTTCTCGAGAGATTGAAGAATACTTCCCATAAAAATCTATAGTTTAATTTCTGGAGGAAAGTTTTGAGAATTTTTCAGAAAGAATTATCTCTCTAGCTATGCAGTTATGATGTTTAAAAAATACCAGTACGATAAATTTAAGTAGTTTACAAATTACGTTTATACTATGACGACATAGTTAATATTTTTCTGAAATTCCTCTGAAACTATTTTTAAATTGGCAACAACAAAAATTTAAATATGTATTGGACGAACAATATAGCTAAATATTGCTTATAGATGTAAACATTTAAATTATTTTTTTTTAACGCGTCAGGAACATATATAACAACATACGTCATATTATTTTCTTACAGATCCGTTGAAAATTTATACAGCTTGCAAAATTATTATTTTTTTATCAGTTTTCTGGTTCTTTCCCCTAGCGAGTGTATACTTACTACAGTAATTATAAAGCTTTAAAAAGCTCACCTCGAAATTCGGTAATCCAGTACTCCTGTTGTTCTAACATATGAATCTATCTCTCTCTCTCCCCCTCTCCTTCTCACTCTGATTTACCACTTCACAATGCTTTCTTTTAATCACTTACCACTATCACTCACTTGCGATCTATGGAACTATCACAGCACTATACATCCCATATCGCTCTTGTTTTCCTGTTCGTTGTTCCAGTTTTTTTTTTTTTTTTTTTTTTTTTTTTACACTACTATTTATGTTCTTTCGCTTTCGCGGCCGGTTTCAACACTGTTTAAAAGTATTATTTTATTAACAACCGGGCTGTTACGCCGTGATCCACAGCTGTCGAGTCATAATGGATACACAAACTGAATGTGTGGGATCGATTCCGTGTACACTGTTTAAGATGGCCGTAGACTACTGGATCAAGCCGGCCGTGTGAAATGTATGGCTAAGGTAGTGAAACAACATGCAACCACAAACGAAATAAGAATTGAAACATGAAACACACAACGATGGCAGTGTCTACTAGATTAATCCGGCCGTGAGAAATGTATTGCTGAGACAATGCATCCACACATGAGATAACGTAGACCTGCATCATATTACTGTGCTGACTGGATGAGATTCAGTGCCCAGTACTTGATTATCTGCGTAGCCTCTGTGTTGCATAATTGCCGACTACACTTCTTGACCAGTGTCTTGGAGCGGGGGGGGGGGGTTGGAATCCTTGCTGGCAATGACATTTGCTCTGAGCTACACTTCCTCAACGAGCAAATTGATAAAACAGGCCCGCGTGAACACACACGACACAGGTACAGACCTGTACCAAATAAACAAGTAATTGGTCTACTTCATTCTTTCAGTTCTATTTGATTAATGTATAGAGAAAGTTGGAATATTACTGGCGAAGAAGGGGAAACCTGATTTTTCCACAAATGCGTACACTATTTGGGAAAAAACCCATGCGTATGTAAAGAAACCCACGTTGCACATATGAGACGCTATTGACCATAGGTGTCGACACTGTTCACACAGTAATGTATTACGCGCACTTGCAGATTGTCTGTGTAGTCATTTGAGTGTTGTCTTACCATTTAAATAGGGCCACGTCATTTTCAGACTTCCTCCGTATTACTGTATTCTGAATCCTATTGAATTAATACAGAGCCATTTGAAAGGGTATGTTTGCCGATCACAACACAACATATTTAAGCTGCCAGATATGAAACGACTAGCAAAATACCCGTGCTTCGCTACGGAGTTTCACGTTGTACGTAATTGTACAATTATTTCTCCCTTAATAGTATAGGATTAGATAGATTGAACAAATTCTCAACTCTTAGTTTGTTTATTTACATTCATAGCAACAGCTATTTATTATTTATTTTGAGAAAATCGTTAGAGCCGTTTCCGAGAAAAAAAAGGACATACATTTATTAATTAACTGAACTTCGAAATTTTCTCGACTATAAGAACCTGCAAACAACGAAGTTTTTTTCAATTAAAACAATGATTAAAAACTCAGGACTAAATGTATTCGGGGTTTCCAGTAAACTGAGATGTCAACCACTTCATTTATAAAGTATGCAATTCCCACGATAAATTTCAGTATTTGGTTTTTTGCCCCTTAGGAGTGAAAGTTTTTAAAACCGTTTCTTAGTGAGCACCTAAGACCTATGATGAAGCTATGTACAAAGTTTCATTGATATCCATTCAGTGGTTTCAGAGATATCGTGATCAGTGAGTCAGTCAGTGGTATTTGGGTTATATAGATATCTATATCTAGCCGATTTACCCAGCGTTGCTAGGGTTCATAATTTATTCATAGGCTCATAGGCACCTATTCTTGTTCTAACGTTGTATTAGGCCTACTTGTATATTGTATAATCTTCCTTATATTGCTACGTTCGCATTCTCACTGGAGGAATACTCTGTAGCGCACCTGTTTAAGACCATGTCATAAACTGTATTCTTATATCTGGAGAAGAATTCTGTTGCGCGTGATGCTCCTGCTCGATTTATAACTCTGGGAGAGGGCGAACAGCTAAATTAGTTTTCAATAAAATGTCTACAGTACTTGCACGCGCTGCGTATTTAACGGTCGTTTTATAATTCATTGTGTTAATGTTGAAATAAGGCATTTGTTAAATTAGTGTCTCCTAAACTTATTCTAACAATACAATACCTCTATAGATTTCAGCTTATCAATTTTTAAATTCAAAATGAAGCAAGTGCATTTATATTGTCTGAACACTATGATCTGAATACACTCGCTATCAAAACTTTGTTTTTTATAGTCGCTTATAACTTACTTCGATCTTAACTTATCCACTTTTAAATTCAAACTGAAACAACTCTGAATTCACACACTATTAAGAAGTTTCTTAAGATGCATACACCACCTTTGATAGCATAACCTATATCTTTATTTATAAAACCCGTCGACTCTGGCCCCGCCGTCTTTCGCGGGATCCGACCTAAGACTCCCCTGGTTCCGTGGATGAACTCCGGGGAAAGCCCGTCGGACGACTCCCGCGATATTTCCTACGCGGGAGACTTCCACCGATACCATGGTAACCAGAATCTATTCTATTGGGTTGCCATAGTAACCAGATCTAATAGTTTTTTAAGACCCAAAGGACCCCCCGAAGGATCGTATCGAAAAAACACCTATCCGTATGTTGGTTCTCCCGTTGGGTAAAATATTTGTGCAAGTTTGGTTGAAATCGGTCCAGTGGTTTAGGAGGAGATGTGGAAGACCCCAAAGAACCCCATCGAAGAAAACACCTGTCCTATGTTGCCGTTGCGTAAAACATTTGTGCCAAGTTTGGTTGAAATCGGTCCAGTGGTTTAGGAGGAGATGTGGAAGACCCCAAAGAACCCCCCAAAAGACCCCATCGAAACAACACCTATCCTATGTTGGTTCTCCCGTCGCGTAAAATATTTGTTCCACATTTGGTTGAAATCGGTCCAGTGGTTTTAGGAGGAGATGTGGAAGACCCCAAAGAACCCCCCAAAGGACCCCATCGAAAAAAACACCTATCCTATGTTGGTTCTCCCGTCGCGTAAAATATTTGTGCCAAGTTTGGTTGAAATCGGTCCAGTGGTTTAGGAGGAGATGTAGAAGACCCCAAAGAACCCCCCCAAAAGACCGCATCGAAAAAACACCTATCCTATGGTGGTTCTCCCGTCGCCTAAAATATTTGTGCCAAGTTTGGTTGAAATCGGTCCAGTGGTTTAGGAGGAGATGTGGAAGATCCCAAAGAACCCCCCAAAGGACCCCATCGAAAAAAACACCTATCCTATGTTGGTTCTCCCGTCGCGTAAAATATTTGTGCCACGTTTGGTTGAAATCGGTCCAGTGGTTTAGGAGGAGATGTGGAAGACCCCAAAGAACCCCCCAAAGGACCCCATCGAAAAAAACACCTAGCCTATGTTGGTTCTCCCGCCGCGTAAAATATTTGTGCCAAGTTTTGTTGAAATCGGTCCAGTGGTTTAGGAGGAGATGTAGAAGACCCCAAAGAACCCCCCCAAAAGACCCCATCGAAAAAACACCTATCCTATGGTGGTTCTCCCGTCGCGTAAAATATTTGTGCCAAGTTTGGTTGAAATCGGTCCAGTGGTTTAGGAGGAGATGTGGAAGACCCCAAAGAACCCCATCGAAGAAAACACCTGTCCTATGTTGCCGTTGCGTAAAACATTTGTGCCAAGTTTGGTTGAAATCGGTCCAGTGGTTTAGGAGGAGATGTGGAAGACCCCAAAGAACCCCCCAAAAGACCCCATCGAAACAACACCTATCCTATGTTGGTTCTCCCGTCGCGTAAAATATTTGTTCCACATTTGGTTGAAATCGGTCCAGTGGTTTTAGGAGGAGATGTGGAAGACCCCAAAGAACCCCCCAAAGGACCCCATCGAAAAAAACACCTATCCTATGTTGGTTCTCCCGTCGCGTAAAATATTTGTGCCAAGTTTGGTTGAAATCGGTCCAGTGGTTTAGGAGGAGATGTAGAAGACCCCAAAGAACCCCCCCAAAAGACCGCATCGAAAAAACACCTATCCTATGGTGGTTCTCCCGTCGCCTAAAATATTTGTGCCAAGTTTGGTTGAAATCGGTCCAGTGGTTTAGGAGGAGATGTGGAAGATCCCAAAGAACCCCCCAAAGGACCCCATCGAAAAAAACACCTATCCTATGTTGGTTCTCCCGTCGCGTAAAATATTTGTGCCACGTTTGGTTGAAATCGGTCCAGTGGTTTAGGAGGAGATGTGGAAGACCCCAAAGAACCCCCCAAAGGACCCCATCGAAAAAAACACCTAGCCTATGTTGGTTCTCCCGCCGCGTAAAATATTTGTGCCAAGTTTGGTTGAAATCGGGCCAGTGGTTTAGGAGGAGATGTGGAACATACATAAAATGGGGAGGGGGTTGCCCCTTAGGAGTGAAAGTTTTTAAAACCGTTTCTTAGTGAGCATCTACGACCCCATAAGAATATACCTTCAAATTTTGAGATCATTATCTTCAGTAGTTTTTGCTCTACGTTGATTCTCTCTCAGTCAGGACAAAGCCGCTTATATATAAAGAGATTGAGAAGGAGGTAAAGGAAACGGTGGCACGAAAAGTGCGGACAACAGGAATGTTACGAAGAGTGCGGTCAGTGGTACAGTCTGATACCTGAGAAGCGCACACCATGAACTCACAAACATTTGTCATGCGAAAAGTGCGGACAACAGGAATGTTACGAAGAGTGCGGTCAGTGGTACAGTCTGATACCTGAGGAGCGCAAACCATGAACTCACAAACATTTGTCATGCGAAAAGTGCGGACAACAGGAATGTTACGAAGAGTGCGGTCAGTGGTACAGTCTGATACCTGAGAAGCGCACACCATGAACTCACAAACATTTGTCATGCGAAAAGTGCGGACAACAGGAGTGTTACGAAGAGTGGGGTCAGTGGTACAGTCTGATACCTGAGGAGCGCAAAGCATGAACTCACAAACATTTGTCATGCGAAAGGTGCGGACAGCACAAAAACGTGGACGCTTTCATTGGGTAACGTAGAAACAAGTTAATTGTGGGTAATTATTGATTATTAAATATACATATATAAAACTTAAAATGTTTTACCTACCTCTACACAACCTAAATTTCACACAATACCTGTAGTTACATACAAGACAAAATGTAGTAAACATAGGGATCTTTTCGGTTAAGTGGCAGCATGCAGTGAGCAATTACTCTACGGAGCATCGCCAGTAACAACGCGTTTCCCCCTCCACACGTAGCGATAACCAGGGGCAGTGTGTATTTTTATTTTCATTTTGACATATTTTTTTATATTTATATTATTTTATATTTTATTTTTATATTTACATAAAATGTTGCTCACACACTTCTCGCATGTATGAATTCCAATCCATGCATGTGAAGTGATTCATTTCCAACTCATCTTGACAGTATTGCCCGGTTGTGTACTCCTTACTCCAACAGTAAATGAAGTATACGATTGTGCGGAAATCTAATCGAGAATTATTTAGTAATGTATCCTGTCGCACTTGTTTGGATTCCCGACAGTCCTTTGTAGAACATACCCAACGGTCTTTGCCTGTCGTATACAGTTTCATTTGATCGCCGTTTGTACAAATTCTTGGGTTATGTAAAATACTTTTGTCTCTTAGAAACTGTATCGCTGAATCTTCGTCGGAAATATGTGCTGCTAACTGAAGGAAATTCATGATACGCAATGATACTACTACACTTGCGATTGCGGCATACAGAGTCGCAGGGCACGCTGTCACTATGGAATAGTTGCAAAATGCGTTGGAGGGCGAAATGCGTTGTTACTGGCGATTGGCACGTAGAGTAATATTGCTCACTGCATGCTGCCACTGAACCGAAAAGATCCAAACATAGTTTTGTAAGACGAAACAGGCATTAGGCACAACAGGAGGGGCACAATATGAACATTTCAGCGATTTATAAAATGTTTCGTACAGCAGTTATTTTTTAAATTGTAACTTAGCAATGTTGTGTCTATAATAAGCCTGTGGATACCTACTGGGGATATGTATATATACGTAATATGTTCTTACGAAGCTGAAATCAAACATCAACTATTAACGTTGAGTGTTTTGGACTAAGTAATGCTATACTAAAGCCTATACGTTACGATTCAGGAAAACATAGTAACACATACACTCGCGTTTAAATTTGATGATAAAGTAAACACAAACAGGGTCAGATTTGGAATGATTGTGTGTGTGTGTGTGTGTGAGTGTTTGCGCGCGCTTAGAAAGAGAGAGAAGGGGGAGAGAGAGAGAGAGAGAGAGAGAGAGAGAGAGAGAGAGAGAGAGAGAGAGAGAGAGAGAGAGAGAGAGAGAGAGAGAGTGCAGAAATAGGCTATTCATCCTGAACAGAAGACGAAATCATAATGCAACAATTAGACTAAAACTCTATAAGCCCCTAATATACTATTAATTTAATTACGTAATTACAAATATTTAGCTTGGTTCTTCCACCCATTAGGTAATGTTTTATTTACTGCTACCAACTAAATTATGAATCTCTGCTTTGACACATTCTTTGTATTTAGTTATTCTTACAATCTCTTTGAGAATAGCCAAATCGGTTGAAACAATTATCAGAATTTAACAACAAATTTTGTGCACCTACCAACCGTTGATGTCTTTTAAATCTTTTTATTGAGGTAAGTCAGCACTCTTAACAACAAATGAGCAGGTTTTCGTTTTTAAATAAAAAATCGTATTGTTAGTATTTTTATAGGCAGAGAGCCCGAGAGGAATACATCCCCACATTGTATATATATTGTAGCATGACAGGTTATCCACATTGTTCTAATTTAAAAAAAAATGATCATGTATAAATTAAAAATAAAATGACATCAAGGAAAAACTACTGTAAAAATTAATCGAGGACCACAGTAAAGTGAAATTATAGTTCGAAGAGATAAAATAAATCAAAACCAACCATGCAATATATAATGAATTATAGGAAAATAATAATAATCCAAAATGTAAGGAAATACCCAGGTAGTACAGGAGTATGTAAGTAAATACCCAGAATAAACCGACCTCCATAATAAAAAACAACTTTTGGAAGAAAACATATTATAAAAATAGAAAACCCCAAAAGAGATTAAAAGTCCCTAATAAAAGTATAACACAATAAAATAAGAATCAATGTAAAGTATGTGTAAGGAAAGGTTCTAGATGTATAATTAAAAGTGTACCAGTGCAAGTTATTTTTATAATGAAAAAACAAATCTTAATGATCCCCTGTAAATGAGATTCTTGATCTTATGAAACTAGTTAAAATGAATAGAGATAAGATCAGAGAATAACAGTGGACCAGTGCAATTTATTTTGTTATGAAAATCTACTAAGGATGATCCCATGTAAGTGCTACTCTTTATCTCACAACATTAAATAAAATGACTAAAAATAATATAAGAGTGTGCAATAAATAGTGAAGTGATCAAGGGTACATCCCTAAAATAACACAAAAACAGCAAAAGACAGCATAAAAATTTATTTTAAATAATAATTTAAATGAAATGAAAAAACAGATGTTTTGTTTATATTAACAGTTCATTGAACTCAAGGCTTGAATGTTGGAGATTGAATATAATTTTTTTGTTATAAAATATTTGTCATGTTTAATGGTATTAATCAGTAATAAACGTTAATGTAATTAAGTAAGGGAATTGTAATTAAGATTTTATACGAATTATATGTCAGAAAGGGTATTAGCAAGCTGAATTAATAATAAACATTGCATGTGAACACAGGTAAGATCTAGGCCAAATGGTAAATCTCAACAACCTTATAATTAATAAATAAGTTAAGGAAATTAATTAAATTGATGAAAATTATATAATGTAAATCAATCACTGTGTATTATAACTGTAACAATACTTTGTAAAGGTATTGAAGAAATGTATAAAATATTATTAGAAAAAATGCAAGTGTAATAACACTGAAATCTAAGGGGAAAGCCTAAATTAAAGATAATATGTAAATTAGTTAACCAAATCATAAAATTACAAAGAATTAAAGAAAAATAACCATTTTAATTCAATCAGTGATCTTGTTCAATGATAATTAGAACATAATAGAAATTGTAAACCATATCATGTCAGGAAGTACAATATTTAAAGCCTACAGCCAAATACACTGTAAATATGACTTTTTGAGTTAGAAAATACTATAAAGTATATCATGTTTGATATTAAATAACGCAGGATTAACTAAGGAAAGTGATTATGTAATTAGTATTTAATAAAAATAAATAATAAATACATACTTTCTGAATACTAATATGGGCATGTCGCGCAGCCAAGGTATCAGGATTTTCGACAAGGCTGAATATAAAGTTACATTGTTCTCTATTAGTGATTGGGTTAAACACTGATACAGCAAAACCTTATCTTATAGGGCGATATCCAGCGCGGGTGGCGGAAGCCGCACACGCACACGCACACGCACACGCACACGCACACGCACACGCACACGCACCGGCACGCGAGCGCCAAAATCGGCCGGTGACCAGTGAGTCGCCTAGCGCCACGTAAGTGCAAGTGAGACAGCGAGTAGGTGGCCCACGATATCTCTATCTCTCTTCCTCTCACACGTTTAAACTAAGATGTATAAAAAGTCATAATATCTTTTGAATCAAATAATTTAGAGAAATAGAAATTTCATGTGTGCACTCTATAGTACAGTCCGGATATGTATGCAAAATTGTATAACATTCGATTGAGTAGTTTTGGAGGAGTTCGCGGCTTAAGTTGTGCATCGAGTCATGGATAGAAGGCTATGCCGGATTTCGCTACGCTCATCATACTCCGCCAAATTACCAGTACTGTAGTCATAGTATTTTATAGACGTATTAGACAATGACGTATTTTATACATACACGTATTACACATACGTGATTTTGGATTTTTTCTTGCAGCACGTATAATGCTGTAAGAAATATTGTGTGGTCTCGGAGCAGTGGCGCCAGCAGCAAGGATAGCGGACTGTAATTGCCTTACCGTGAACGACTCGATGTAATTCCTACGCCCTTTAGTTTCAAAGTTAAGATCTTGTTTCAGCTCTTCTTTCGAGGAAAGAGTGAAGATGACTTTCTGGATACTAATGTAGTCATGTCGCGCAGCCAAGATATCAGCATTTTCGACAAGGCTGAATATCAAGTTATATTGTTCTCTATTAGTGACTGGCTATTGGTCACTGATCTGGCAGCGACTGGTCTGATTTATTTACGTAATTCTGTCACTGGGTCGACCTTGTTATGGATTTTTTCAGCTTGATTTGTTAGCAGCGAGTATTGTTCTAAGAGCGCTAAATCGCTTAAAAGTGATGTGATTAACATAGAGTCGGCGCTCGTTTGTACCTGTATAAGATTCGTCGCTTTTCTCTTATTATGACGTTCACAGTGGCTTCCACCATCGTACAGGTGTCCTGGGTAAATGGCCACTACGAGATATATTCCGTAACTGAAATGACGGCATCTATGAAACTCTGTACATTATTTTGTGTATATGTGTATGTGTACATAAACTCTAACTTAACGTTCTTTATCTGTTAAAATACATGCAATTTTACATATTTTATAAATTTTCTTATTAATACTATAAGTGTTATCATCACATATACATCTTATAGAGCACATGTAATGTAATAATCTGTTGAAATGGGTGTGGTGTGTGTGTGCGTTTGTATATCTGTCTGTGTGTTTTACCCTTCCTGCAGCGTGTATTTTTTACAGCGTACACTTTACATTGCAGCTACTTCATGTGATTGTAAACAGGACTAGTGTTGAATATACGTTTTCACTTATATTTTCCTCCTGTGCGTGGAGCGCGAAAACAAGATACGTAGTCTGACAATGTCAGTTTCAGACACAAATATAATCGACATCCCCTTTTCAAAATTTAAAATTTCTCTTCAAGTTAACTTTATGAAAAAAAATTTCTTAACATTTTATATTCATAGAACTAAACCAAAACCGAATTGCATTCGATTTTACTACTAAAAATTGCATTATGATTTTGCAAAGTCGTTATTGCACCAAGTAATATGGTTTTTAAGCATGTTAATTAAGTAATAATATAAAATGTAAAGAATAATGTAAAGGTTTTAAATTAAATATAATTTATTTTTAGGCATAATGAAGACAGGCAAATATAAGTTATATGTTTACTGTTTATTAAGGAAACAAGAAAAGCTATTATGACTGCAATATGGAAAAAACAATTTTATTCCCGGAAACAGATTCTTAAACTGATAGACACTAGGATAAGTGTTTCTGTTATTTTACAAAGTTACTGTTAGTTAACAGTCAACAAATTTCTATCATATTTATTATTGTATTCTGACTTTATATAAAGTGTTCATCTTAACTGTTCATGTGGCATAAACTGTTCAGCCATTGGGCACATTTTATTATGTCATATAATTGTCTGCTTATTGATTTTCTTTTCAACATCACACGTCTATCTCTTTAAAGAATATGGAACTAAAACACAAATACTTCAGATATGGCGATTTGTTTAATTTCTTTCCTGTTGAAGAATTGTGCCGGGGTTTGAATTTCCCGGCGCGGTTATTTCTATTCAGTGCTGCCAACGCGCTTGGCAGCTGTGCTTGCCACAACCACTTCGATCATTAAGATATGATTGCCACGGCCGTGTCTACGCTTCGGCGACGCGATTTAGTAATAGGCCTAGTCAACCGTGTCAACTGCTCGCTGTCCGTTGTTAATAAGCAGATTAACCAAAGGTTATTTTTGCAAATTGGGACAGGTCGCTGTTTGCAGCAGGTGGAACCAACTGCTTCAGGTCTGTTTCTCATTTCTCTGCCAAACGTCGAGGAGAACGTCCAATGGTCTGACGGCCTAGGGTTTGTGCGCAGATCTTTTCACATGAGTTCGTAATCTGGTAAAGGTTTTCAGGGTCCCTGCACCAGTCAGGAAAAAGGGGTAGGAGCGGTAGTCACACCAGCACCTGTGACTACCCGCAGAGCAGTGCACCAGGATGCTCCCCGAAGCCGTCAGACCCAGGAATACTGATCCACAGAACACATCGAAGGACCCACATCTGTCCGGGACGAGACCCACTGGAGAATCACCACAATCTAGGGACAATCTGCAGCACTCATGGCACACTGTTCATCATGGTACTGTTTGCGTTCTTCAACACAAAACACAGGTGGGAACTTTTTAATTATCACCCTTCAATTAACATTAACTCAATAGGCCGGCCTCCTGGTGTTCACGTTAAACATCTTGTTAAGAACTCACAATACCTCAAAGCAAAAACTCAAGTTGTTTAAAAAAAAATTTTAACTGAATATTTTGTAACTGGTCATAACTGGTCATACTTTGTAACTGAATACTTTGTAATAACATAATTAATGATCTTATAGAAAATTCAACATGATTAGAACATTGTGTCACAAGTTAAACACTAATAAAATTTGTTACTTGTTAAAAGATTGTTGATTGCAAATCCTGTCACTCTGTTTGGCCTCCAGCACACTTTTCGCTTCCTCTAGGTTAAGTAGCCCAGTCTTAAATTTTGCGTAACGGCCTAGCGCCGTTACAGAATATTCCACTTATAATATGTAAAGTCTTTACTTGTGAACATATATTACATTTCAAAAGTTAAAGTAACAGGTAAGGGTTGTTAGGTAATCTGTATAACTTTAATAAAGCAAATCGACTTTCATTGTCAAACGTATTACTGAAACGTGAAACGTTAAATTTGAGAAAACATAATTAGTTTTACGAAAATCTAATTAAACGTGATACACAGACGTAATGTAAGAGACGTAATTAAACCAATTACTTCTGCGTTAATTCCTAGCTATAAACTCGATCATTTGCCGAGGTTTCATGTATAATCATCAGATAATTACTGACGTGGCAGCTGTCGCTTCTCATCTTAATCTCCAAGTATGCTAATCATGTTGTTTAACATGTCATCAGGCACATTAAGACCGAATGTACACAACGTCTAACAAAAGTTAAATGTTGTGAATTGTTAAGTAACAGTTTATTATAACCAAAACCCAACAGAAATAAAAATATTAACAGCAGATAAAATATTATTATTGTTGTTGCTGTTGCTGTTGTTATTGTTGTTGTTGTTGTTGTTGTTGTTTTTGTTGTTGATAATAATGTTGTCGTCGTCGTTGTTGTTGTTGTTGTTGTTTTAAGAGCGATGATAATACCAGAGATGGATCAGGTGTAGTTAAGATTATGCATCGTGGCAAGGAGGAATGGGATCACATCTGTACATTATTCAGTCGGTTCCGCGAGAAAAGAAAAGACAATGCCTGAATTGCAAGTAACGGGCAATAGTACGTGGCACACAATTACAAAGAGCCAGAGAGCAGTACAAAGAGCAGTACAATTAGGCCCCAACTTGAAGTAATAGGTCAGGTGGTTCCACGGTGGATATAAATACCACCGCGAAACTACCAATTAGAGGTAGTTTTTCTATTGGATGAGAGTCTCAGAACCCATGGGACAGACAGTCTATTGTGACAGTGAATAAAGTATTTCCCCAATTAAAAAAATTATTGCGGAACAAGTGAACACCATTACAAAAAATTCTACGTGTTTCTCGGATGTTCCACCTGTAATGTGTGTGGGCGTACGTATTGCTGCTACTTTGAGATGAAGGACAAGTACGTGACACTTGTCACGCGTCCGAGACTGATCAAGATTTCACCAGTCCGCGTGTGCTGTGTGAAAGGCCGCAATCTAATACGTTCTGGTGTTTTCTAGTAGCGTTCTTGACGCGTAGTATGGAATATTCTAGTATCTCAACGGGGTATAAATACAAGACTTCAACGACGCTTAGTTCAGTTATTGTCGGGCGATTTACACAGTGCGGTTCAAAGTACTGTATCGGAGTGTTGTGTTTTGTAATTGTGCGGGACAATTGTAATAGAATTGTGTTTTATATTAGTTGACATTATTATTGCGTGTGAACAAGTTTTATTTGATTTGTTGTTAAGAGACTATTTTGTTGATTAAAAACTGTTTAAAAGTAATTATTTAAGCTAGTGATTAGTGACTTAATTAGTGTTTTGTATTTTGTTTTCCACTGTACCATACGACGATCAGTAGACCGTTGTAACATTATTATTATTATTATTATTATTATTATTATTATTATTATTATTATTATTATTATTATTATTATTATTATATATGTAAAACATGAAGTTTAGAAAGTGAAACATTAAACATTTGAATAGTCTACCGTATGTAGATCATACAGAATAATGGTTAACATTTCTAGTAGTCCTTACACAATAGGACGCGTCTAATTTTTAGAAAATTCAAAAACATAATATCATATATTTTGTTTTTCCGAAAACATAACTTTGCTCACCGCAAGAAACTTATTCATGTACGTGAATGGTGTACCTAAATTTTTTCCAAAATAATAAACTTTAAAGTACTTGTAATGCACTGGACAGGATTACACTGAATCGCTAAATCAGAAACGATGATTCAATTATATTTTAATCGTTGTTTAATAAGGCGTTACTCTCTTCAGGATTTTAAATATATCACATTATTTCTTAAGGAATGAAAAGCTAACACAAAACTTTGAATAATTTAATGGAACAATCTAGTGTAATGAATGTGATATAATGAAAATAACTCGATTTATTGAAACATGTATTGTAATAAAATTATGTGTTCTACTTATTAATTTTATAATGGAAAACTAAAAAAAAAAAACAGTTTGTGACAGAGTTGTATTCTGAAATTTTTAAACTAAAATAAGGAGTACTAAAAAA
Source organism: Magicicada septendecula (assembly GCA_034769895.1). Taxonomy (NCBI): domain Eukaryota; kingdom Metazoa; phylum Arthropoda; class Insecta; order Hemiptera; family Cicadidae; genus Magicicada; species Magicicada septendecula. Next base: position 476,728,762 of record CM068373.1, read on the forward strand.
GGATTTATGAAACGCAATTTAATATTATCTGGGACTTTAAAGTTGTGTCTATAAGAGAATATAAAATTCTGTACTTACTTCATGGAAAATAGTTACTTCTTTTAATACTACTGTATGTGCTTGTAAGGTGGATTTAACTTAACTAGAAGCTACAATGATAAATTTGATAGAAGATTATAAGAAATTAATTGCCTAAGGTAACGTAATTACAAAAATATTTTAGTGCATAGAAAATTACATATAATTAGATATAATTAAGTAAATTATGTAAAATTGCATAAAATCTACATAGGGAATTATGTTTAAAAGTGATATTTCAGTTTTGATACTGCACGTATAACAATCTTTTCAATAAGGACTACAGTATTTCTACACGTCTGCATACTTCCAATCAATAGATTCTTATTGTCCAATCTATAACCTCTTCTCTTGAGTTATAACAGAGGGAACCCAAAGTAATTGGTTCTGCCAATTACTTCAGGCTGCCTTATTCGGGACGAGCTGAAATTAAAACAGAACAACACACAGTAAATATAAAAGGAATCAGGGAAGGGAAAACTGTTGATTTATGTACTCAGTATATGTGCGCAACAAGAAGATTTCCCTTTATTAAACATTTAAAATAAAACAAATGACATTTACTCAAAAACAGATCCCATTACATTATTAATTAAATTATTAACTTGTTTAAATTGCTTTATATAGACTGTGGGATCACAACAAATTATATTTAGCTTTTCCCCGGATCCGGGTAACCATTTGGTATGTAGTCTTTAGATTTTAAAAATTAATTATATTCAATTCAAGATATTAGCTTGCAAGTCTGTTACTTTTACTTTTACTTTTACTTTTACTTTCAAGTTTCATTATTATTCCATTTGAAGAATGGTATTAATTATACTACAATACGTTAAAATCTAAACTGTTACATTTGCAAGAAGCCTGAATAGTTACAATTAAATTCTTAGATTTAAATTTTTATATTCTTATAAAGTCAATCGTCTCTGAAAGTCTCTTTAAGAGAGTATTGTGTTACAATTACTATTATTATTATTCCTCGATAGACGTGCTATCGAGTCACCTTTAATTTGGGATGTAGAAATCTCCTCCATATGGTTACATCTTGGGAATCCGAAGAGCGTCGTCCTCGTCTAGGTCTGGTCTCAGTTGTTCACGGCTTAAACGTCTGCAGGATAGAGTGGGCCTTCTACGCAGGTACTCGTTGATTCTCAGATGTCTCGAACTGCATTATCGGTCGGGTCTACTAGAGTTGTAATTCTGATGATTCATGTCTCCAGGTAGGATGTTGTGAAGAGTCGTCAATCGGAGAAGATAGCTGTTATAGTTACTAACACTCGTACTATTGGTTGTCACATATTTCTTCTTGTTACAACGTTTTTTTTAATTTTTCTTTCTCTTAACGTTACATATTACACTCTTTTGTAGCAGTTAGTAAAATACATAAGAATTAATCCAAACTAATAACCAATCACACAACATTTGAACAGAGCCTTTCGCTCGCGCGTGTGCACTGCTTGGAGTCGTCATAGCGAGAGAGATTTTTCGTACGCTACCACTGGTACAGGACAATAGATAGTGGGGTGTTTATTCCGCGAGAATATAGTCCCGGTCTCTCTCTAAATAAAACTTTTTTATTTATACAAACTATCGCTAGATAAAAATACATCATTTAAATTAGTTGTTTTCGTGACTATCTGTGTCTTCAGATTCTTTAATTATTAACATTATTTTTCTATATTATTTTAATTACAGAAGACTCGGTAAACATGTCGAGTCCGGTATCAACAGGTAGGCGCCTGATAACAAGCAAAGGGTTAAATGCGACAATAATAATTATTTACAATATGTCTTTTCTTTACCGTTTCTTTGCCCTTATTAATTACTACTTCCATTCACACTTAGTACCTACATGTTTTTTATTATCATTGTGAGATTTAAATGGTTAGTTGTTCGCAACTTAAAATTTTTTTTTTATTTCTTCATTTTTATAATTGTCACAATTTAAATCGTCACATACTCCTCCTCTTAACCAACACCGACTCCGGAAAATTTGGTTAGGTACGTACCGAGAGTATGCTTGGGGAGTACAGTGTGAAATTTCTTATTATTATCATTATTTATTATTATTCTCTTTTATTATTATTAGTGCACAGTTTGTTGTTTTAAATTCTCTTTAAATGATCTAGTTCTCATTTAAATGTTCCTCCTCCGTGAAATTCCCTTTTTCTCACTTCTTACAGTACTAACTTATAATACTAATTTCCCTAATTTCAGCAACTCACAATATCGTGGCCCGACTGACATCAGCTTACTCTAACACTACAGGTTAGCTTTCAGCATTCATAAATGATCTCTTGGCTCTCTTGGCTCATCATTATCCTTTTCAGCCGGCGCCGTTGTGACTCGTTACTTAACATGTATATAATTCTATCTTGATTATACACCGGTATATAATTCTATCTTGCTTATATACCATAGACTTACTTTTAAATAATCCAAAGAGGGTCTCATACTACACTCTTGATTATAGTTACTTGGAGAGAAGCGGAATTTCACGAGGATACTTCTCTTTTAACTCTTTAACAATAACCAGACAAACTATGCGGAAGGGGAACACTTTACACACAGCATAGTATTTCACACGCGGTGGCATTCATTGTTTAGGGAGTACTACCGTTTATACAATAGAGAGGGTGGCTGCTTAGTACAATCCTGAACACGCATTATTTCTTCTAACTGGCCACCACAACTGGGGTGCTTACTAATCTACGTTACTTGTATTATTATTATTCCTTTCTCTTACTTCTACGCTACACTTCACACATTTAGTTTAAATCAAGAATTATTTAGCCTTATTATTTAAACAATTATTATTCTCTTTATTTACTTTGTTTCGCGACTTGGGGTATAATACTTTATCTAACAAGGGAGGGTTAACTAAGTCATTTATTCATTTGAAATTTAAGTCACAATATTATTCGCTTTACTATACTACACAATTATTTCCTACACACTTTAGTACATATGTTTTGTTTAGTCAGTAGTTCACATAACTCATCGTGTCAATAGAAACACAAATTACACATTTATGCAGGCTTGTACAGGAAAACTACAGGTCTTAAATCGTCGCAAAATTGACGTGTTAGAGACTGAATACTTTGACACGTACATACATGAATTGGTATAATACAATCTAATCTTTTCACGTATAATTATATACGAGTATGTGCGTAATCTCACACAAAATATACACTTATATTTATACACTTGTATTTATAACAAACACGGACTCCTGACAAGTTGGTTAGCAATGTACCGGGAGTATGTTTGGGGATTTCCGTGTGTAATTTCTTTGTACTCATTTTCTTTTCTTCCGTGAACGTCCCTTTATCTCGTTTCTTAAAATCTAACTTAATTTTATTTCTTACTACTAATTTACGTAACCTCACAACATCGTGGCCCGACTGATTACATTTTGCATACTCTAACTCTAGTAGTTAGTTTTCTGCACTTTCTTTAACTCTTGTAAAGAACTTTTCAGTGCGGCGCCATTGTGACTGTGTTACGTTCCTTATATCTATTTCGCTTATTTATACTTAAGATAATCTAAAGTTGATCCCATACTCAACCTTAGATTATTTCTAATTCTAGTTGCTTACTTTACTGAGATAAGCGGAATGTCACGAAGTGGAATCTTTATTCACTACTAAACACTCAACTGTAACGCACTAAACAAGAGGGGACAAACACTTTACTTTCAACGATCTGGTTTTAAAGTAAAGATCGTCAATATTATTCATATATGCTACTTAGAAAGAGGCTAAGTACAATTTCCTCTAAATACAATAAGTACAATGTAAGTACAATATACTACTTTTACATACAATTTCCTAACTGAGTGCATCGATATACAGAATGGAGTATTTTATAATTGACACTAAGTACACTAAGCATTTACATAACATGAAACCAAAAACAGTGGCGCATTTTAATAATAAAATTATTTACTTGTTTTTTTGTTTTAATTTTCAACATAGGTCTGAAATCTTTTGTTACTGGGCAAGGGGTCACACACTTTTATACAATAGAGGGAGGTGATGCATTGTCTAACGCAACTTTGCGCTAGGGTGACAAGGACACTCTCACACAGGCTTGGACAAGAATTAAACTGGTTTGATTTTGTTTACAAACAGACGTGTTGTTGAATGAGCTTTTGACAAGCACATACCTGATGTTATATCGAATACACGGGGCGTCTTTAGTCAATATTATGTTCATTGCTATATCTAAATAATAATTAAAATTACCTATTTACAAAACTATTATAATAACTATTATCGTTTAATTTTATTTAAGATTTTAGACACATTTACAGTACATGAGTAAATAAATCAACAGATTATGGTCTGGGTTAATAGGCACAATTACTGCTTAATAACACAAGTCACAAAATTTCTTTTTTTTTGTGATTTTTAATTAGCAGCAAAATTTTAACTAATTAGCAGAGTAGCGCAATTTATAACCTCTTCTCTTGAGTAATAACAGAGGGAACCCAAAGTAACTGGTTCTGCCAATTACTTCAGGCTGCCTTATTCGGGACGAGCTGAAATTAAAACACAACAACACACAGTAAATATAAAAGGAATCAGGGAAGGGAAAACTGTTGATTTATGTACTCAGTATATGTGTGCAACAAGAAGATTTCCCTTTATTAAACATTTAAAATAAAACAAATGGCATTTACTCAAAAACAGATCCCATTACATTATTAATTAAATTATTAACTTGTTTAAATTGCTTTATATAGACTGTGGGATCACAACAAATTATATTTAGCTTTTCCCCGGATCCGGGTAACCATTTGGTATGTAGTCTTTAGATTTTAAAAATTAATTATATTCAATTCAAGATATTAGCTTGCAAGTCTGTTACTTTTACTTTTACTTTTACTTTTACTTTTACTTTTAAGTTTCATTATTATTCCATTTGAAGAATGGTATTAATTATACTACAATACGTTAAAATCTAAACTGTTACATTTGCAAGAAGCCTGAATAGTTACAATTAAATTCTTAGATTTAAATTTTTATATTCTTATAAAGTCAATCGTCTCTGAAAGTCTCTTTAAGAGAGTATTGTGTTACAATTACTATTATTATTATTCCTCGATAGACGTGCTATCGAGTCACCTTTAATTTGGGATGTAGAAATCTCCTCCATATGGTTACATCTTGGGAATCCGAAGAGCGTCGTCCTCGTCTAGGTCTGGTCTCAGTTGTTCACGGCTTAAACGTCTGCAGGATAGAGTGGGCCTTCTACGCAGGTACTCGTTGATTCTCAGATGTCTCGAACTGCATTATCGGTCGGGTCTACTAGAGTTGTAATTCTGATGATTCATGTCTCCAGGTAGGATGTTGTGAAGAGTCGTCAATCGGAGAAGATAGCTGTTATAGTTACTAACACTCGTACTATTGGTTGTCACATATTTCTTCTTGTTACAACGTTTTTTTTAATTTTTCTTTCTCTTAACGTTACATATTACACTCTTTTGTAGCAGTTAGTAAAATACATAAGAATTAATCCAAACTAATAACCAATCACACAACATTTGAACAGAGCCTTTCGCTCGCGCGTGTGCACTGCTTGGAGTCGTCATAGCGAGAGAGATTTTTCGTACGCTACCACTGGTACAGGACAATAGATAGTGGGGTGTTTATTCCGCGAGAATATAGTCCCGGTCTCTCTCTAAATAAAACTTTTTTATTTATACAAACTATCGCTAGATAAAAATACATCATTTAAATTAGTTGTTTTCGTGACTATCTGTGTCTTCAGATTCTTTAATTATTAACATTATTTTTCTATATTATTTTAATTACAGAAGACTCGGTAAACATGTCGAGTCCGGTATCAACAGGTAGGCGCCTGATAACAAGCAAAGGGTTAAATGCGACAATAATAATTATTTACAATATGTCTTTTCTTTACCGTTTCTTTGCCCTTATGAATTACTACTTCCATTCACACTTAGTACCTACATGTTTTTTATTATCATTGTGAGATTTAAATGGTTAGTTGTTCGCAACTTAAAATTTTTTTTTTATTTCTTCATTTTTATAATTGTCACAATTTAAATCGTCACATACTCCTCCTCTTAACCAACACCGACTCCGGAAAATTTGGTTAGGTACGTACCGAGAGTATGCTTGGGGAGTACAGTGTGAAATTTCTTATTATTATCATTATTTATTATTATTCTCTTTTATTATTATTAGTGCACAGTTTGTTGTTTTAAATTCTCTTTAAATGATCTAGTTCTCATTTAAATGTTCCTCCTCCGTGAAATTCCCTTTTTCTCACTTCTTACAGTACTAACTTATAATACTAATTTCCCTAATTTCAGCAACTCACAATATCGTGGCCCGACTGACATCAGCTTACTCTAACACTACAGGTTAGCTTTCAGCATTCATAAATGATCTCTTGGCTCTCTTGGCTCATCATTATCCTTTTCAGCCGGCGCCGTTGTGACTCGTTACTTAACATGTATATAATTCTATCTTGATTATACACCGGTATATAATTCTATCTTGCTTATATACCATAGACTTACTTTTAAATAATCCAAAGAGGGTCTCATACTACACTCTTGATTATAGTTACTTGGAGAGAAGCGGAATTTCACGAGGATACTTCTCTTTTAACTCTTTAACAATAACCAGACAAACTATGCGGAAGGGGAACACTTTACACACAGCATAGTATTTCACACGCGGTGGCATTCATTGTTTAGGGAGTACTACCGTTTATACAATAGAGAGGGTGGCTGCTTAGTACAATCCTGAACACGCATTATTTCTTCTAACTGGCCACCACAACTGGGGTGCTTACTAATCTACGTTACTTGTATTATTATTATTCCTTTCTCTTACTTCTACGCTACACTTCACACATTTAGTTTAAATCAAGAATTATTTAGCCTTATTATTTAAACAATTATTATTCTCTTTATTTACTTTGTTTCGCGACTTGGGGTATAATACTTTATCTAACAAGGGAGGGTTAACTAAGTCATTTATTCATTTGAAATTTAAGTCACAATATTATTCGCTTTACTATACTACACAATTATTTCCTACACACTTTAGTACATATGTTTTGTTTAGTCAGTAGTTCACATAACTCATCGTGTCAATAGAAACACAAATTACACATTTATGCAGGCTTGTACAGGAAAACTACAGGTCTTAAATCGTCGCAAAATTGACGTGTTAGAGACTGAATACTTTGACACGTACATACATGAATTGGTATAATACAATCAATCTTTTCCCGTATAATTATATACGAGTATGTGCGTAATCTCACACAAAATATACACTTATATTTATACACTTGTATTTATAACAAACACGGACTCCTGACAAGTTGGTTAGCAATGTACCGGGAGTATGTTTGGGGATTTCCGTGTGTAATTTCTTTGTACTCATTTTCTTTTCTTCCGTGAACGTCCCTTTATCTCGTTTCTTAAAATCTAACTTAATTTTATTTCTTACTACTAATTTACGTAACCTCACAACATCGTGGCCCGACTGATTACATTTTGCATACTCTAACTCTAGTAGTTAGTTTTCTGCACTTTCTTTAACTCTTGTAAAGAACTTTTCAGTGCGGCGCCATTGTGACTGTGTTACGTTCCTTATATCTATTTCGCTTATTTATACTTAAGATAATCTAAAGTTGATCCCATACTCAACCTTAGATTATTTCTAATTCTAGTTGCTTACTTTACTGAGATAAGCGGAATGTCACGAAGTGGAATCTTTATTCACTACTAAACACTCAACTGTAACGCACTAAACAAGAGGGGACAAACACTTTACTTTCAACGATCTGGTTTTAAAGTAAAGATCGTCAATATTATTCATATATGCTACTTAGAAAGAGGCTAAGTACAATTTCCTCTAAATACAATAAGTACAATGTAAGTACAATATACTACTTTTACATACAATTTCCTAACTGAGTGCATCGATATACAGAATGGAGTATTTTATAATTGACACTAAGTACACTAAGCATTTACATAACATGAAACCAAAAACAGTGGCGCATTTTAATAATAAAATTATTTACTTGTTTTTTTGTTTTAATTTTCAACATAGGTCTGAAATCTTTTGTTACTGGGCAAGGGGTCACACACTTTTATACAATAGAGGGAGGTGATGCATTGTCTAACGCAACTTTGCGCTAGGGTGACAAGGACACTCTCACACAGGCTTGGACAAGAATTAAACTGGTTTGATTTTGTTTACAAACAGACGTGTTGTTGAATGAGCTTTTGACAAGCACATACCTGATGTTATATCGAATACACGGGGCGTCTTTAGTCAATATTATGTTCATTGCTATATCTAAATAATAATTAAAATTACCTATTTACAAAACTATTATAATAACTATTATCGTTTAATTTTATTTAAGATTTTAGACACATTTACAGTACATGAGTAAATAAATCAACAGATTATGGTCTGGGTTAATAGGCACAATTACTGCTTAATAACACAAGTCACAAAATTTCTTTTTTTTTGTGATTTTTAATTAGCAGCAAAATTTTAACTAATTAGCAGAGTAGCGCAATTTATAACCTCTTCTCTTGAGTAATAACAGAGGGAACCCAAAGTAACTGGTTCTGCCAATTACTTCAGGCTGCCTTATTCGGGACGAGCTGAAATTAAAACACAACAACACACAGTAAATATAAAAGGAATCAGGGAAGGGAAAACTGTTGATTTATGTACTCAGTATATGTGTGCAACAAGAAGATTTCCCTTTATTAAACATTTAAAATAAAACAAATGGCATTTACTCAAAAACAGATCCCATTACATTATTAATTAAATTATTAACTTGTTTAAATTGCTTTATATAGACTGTGGGATCACAACAAATTATATTTAGCTTTTCCCCGGATCCGGGTAACCATTTGGTATGTAGTCTTTAGACTTTAAAAATTAATTATATTCAATTCAAGATATCAGCTTGCAAGACTGTTACTTTTTCTTTTACTTTTACTTTTAAGTTTCATTATTATTCCATTTGAAGAATGGTATTAATTATACTACAATACGTTAAAATCTAAACTTTTACAATTGCAAGAAGCCTGAATAGTTACAATTAAATTCTTAGATTTAAATTTTTATATTCTTATAAAGTCAATCGTCTCTGAAAGTCTCTTTAAGAGAGTATTGTGTTACAATTACTATTATTATTATTCCTCGATAGACGTGCTATCGAGTCACCTTTAATTTGGGATGTAGAAATCTCCTCCATATGGTTACATCTTGGGAATCCGAAGAGCGTCGTCCTCGTCTAGGTCTGGTCTCAGTTGTTCACGGCTTAAACGTCTGCAGGATAGAGTGGGCCTTCTACGCAGGTACTCGTTGATTCTCAGATGTCTCGAACTGCATTATCGGTCGGGTCTACTAGAGTTGTAATTCTGATGATTCATGTCTCCAGGTAGGATGTTGTGAAGAGTCGTCAATCGGAGAAGATAGCTGTTATAGTTACTAACACTCGTACTATTGGTTGTCACATATTTCTTCTTGTTACAACGTTTTTTTTTAATTTTTCTTTCTCTTAACGTTACATATTACACTCTTTTGTAGCAGTTAGTAAAATACATAAGAATTAATCCAAACTAATAACCAATCACATAACATTTGAACAGAGCCTTTCGCTCGCGCGTGTGCACTGCTTGGAGTCGTCATAGCGAGAGAGATTTTTCGTACACTACCACTGGTACAGGACAATAGATAGTGGGGTGTTTATTCCGCGAGAATATAGTCCCGGTCTCTCTCTAAATAAAACTTTTTTATTTATACAAACTATCGCTAGATAAAAATACATCATTTAAATTAGTTGTTTTCGTGACTATCTGTGTCTTCAGATTCTTTAATTATTAACATTATTTTTCTATATTATTTTAATTACAGAAGACTCGGTAAACATGTCGAGTCCGGTATCAACAGGTAGGCGCCTGATAACAAGCAAAGGGTTAAATGCGACAATAATAATTATTTACAATATGTCTTTTCTTTACCGTTTCTTTGCCCTTATGAATTACTACTTCCATTCACACTTAGTACCTACATGTTTTTTATTATCATTGTGAAATTTAAATGGTTAGTTGTTCGCAACTTAAAATTTTTTTTTTTATTTTTATAATTGTCACAATTTCAATCGTCACAAATCAAATCAATATTGTTTCTTACTTGCTTTCGATCATGTAATAAATCATTATTTTAGGACCGGTTTTTAACACGTGTTAAAAATATACTATAATCAGAAGTAATACACTGACAACTGCGTGACAAAAAAAAAACATTTCGTATCAACGTCTTAAGAGTACTTTTCTTGTATAACAAAAACTTAAACTTTTCATGATTTGCTTAACTTAGAATTTTCATTTTTTGTTAATGATTGATTTGCATTTTTCAGAAAGTACTTATTACTTTATCTCACTTACAGACAAACACTTACTCCTCTTACTCAAACACTTACTCACCTGTTCCTCTCTCTCACTCTATCTGTCTCTCTCGTCCTTTATCACACACACACACACACACACACACACACACACACACACACACACACACACACACACACACACACACACACACACACACACACACACACACACACACACACACACACACACACACACACACACACACACACACACACACACACACACACACACACACACACACACACACACACACACACACACACACACACACACACACACACACACACACACATAATAGCGATGAGACAATATCTCACATCTTCAGATATGACACCAAATATTCGTATTAGCCTACTAATAGAGAACTATCTTATTTTAAAACGTAGGGTAAACTTTATTAAAAACAAATTCAAAACGAATCAATTAAAAGAGAGAGGAGAGTTTACAATAAATATAGTGGAAGCCTGTAGAGAAAAACGTTTTTTAGATTACACATAAACGTAAGAGTATGTGAAATGTTACTGTTGATTGTAACTAAATTTCGTTCACCTGTGTCAATTTTCATATCAAGAGCCTAGGAAACAGAGAGTTTAATGCGCTATAGCTAATTCAAAATTTAAGAATAGAAGAGAGCAGACGTTGAAACATTGAATCTAAATTCTATTAAAATAAAATAAAATAAAATAAAGCCCTTATAAAACATGTTAAACACTAAACATGCTAAACTTACAATTCCTAAACACAATGCTGTTTGCCGGTGATCAATTTGTAATCCTAGATAGTAAGGATAAATTAAAACTGGCTATCCACAAACTAAATCTGTTATGAAAAGGTTATAATTTGAGCATTTCAATAGAAAAAAAACTAAGACCATGGCATTCTAGGAAAAAATTCGATTCGGACAAAGATTGTAATTGAAAATAAAATTTTAGAACAAGTATCACATTTCAATTACCTAGGATGTGATATTACATATGAAGAAGACAAAGATATTGTTAATAAAACAAACAACTTCCAAAGAATATGTGGGACATTATGGAGAACACTTAGAAGACAGACCACACAATTAAAATTCTATAAGGTGATGGCAGTCCCCATGCTATTATACGGGTCCGGATCATGGGCACCAAGAAAGAAAGATTATAGACAGATGGAAACGTCTGAAATTAAATATCTTAGATCTGTGAAAGGTTGTATAAGATTCTAATCACAAAAAACGAAGATATAAGACAGGAAATAAAAGTACAACCAGTAACGGAACTAGCAAAAAACTATAAAAAAAAAGATGGAAAGAGCATGTTATGCGCATGTCTCCGGAAAGAATTCCAAGAAAAATCCTGAATTATAAGCCCACCGGAAGAAGAAATGTTGGCAGACCGAGACGGAGATGGTGAAGCCGGAACAGGCAACCTGCCTAATCCTGGACAGATAGGTGATGATGAAAAAAACATGATTGTTAATAACGAAATACAGGAAAAGTTAGGAACATGTGTACATACTTGCATAATTCTATAAGCTATAAACAAATGTAGATTACGTGTTATATACTAAAAGAGTTGCTTTATTTTCAAACATTTTTTTTAACAATTATGTCAAACATATTACTTAACTGAAACGAATGAATATTCTGTATTTGTATTGTTCTTCTCAACATGGTGTGGATCAATATACTTTTAATATATGCTCATAAGGGAGTTACAGTAGTTGATACATTATTTTCAGTGGTATCAGAAAATTGTTTTCGATACATTTAAAATTAACTTAGATTTCACAATTCTAGTAATTAATTAATATTTAGGCTTATTTTAAGATTTTATTAACGATATGAAGAGACTTGCTAAAATTTCTTGTCCTGTACACCTATTTTAATTAACAAACTGTCGCATAAAATTTCATGGAGATATTGTTTATTAGTTTGAAATAGAATTTTTTGTCATATGAAGTACTATTGAAACTTCCATTGAAATTTCATTCTCTATATTTGCTCTCTTATGTTTCTAACACTATTTAACCGTAGTGCACTAGAATATTCCTTTTTGATAATCTGCATATGACTTAGAGAACATGAATCAAAATGAACACGATAAATTATAACATTCAATAGACGTTTGTATTCAGTGCACGCTGAAAAATTAATGAACTAGAGGCCTTTACATTACATGTCATTTGTTATTTAAAATTCAAATTATTGTAAACTGTTTTCTACGCTCTCATTTGTTTGATTCTGGATTTGTTTATAGTCCAATTACTCTACCTTTAAAATTTAGACCTTATATCTTCTACTAGTCTACAAATATCTAATTTTCTACTAGAAGAAGATATTTGTACAATTTTAGCGACATTCAAATAAATATTTGTTTTGTGTGTTGCGGGGTATGTGTTTATGGGTGTAATTGGGAGAAACAAAATTCCATATTGTCTTATCATATGTTCTAAAGAAAGGAAACTTTGAGATAGTGAAACTCCAAATCGTTTGGTTCTGGTAAACGATATACTAAATAACATGGTATAAAAAATTGTCAGTATAATCCTTCTGGTTTCATTTACTGACCAAAAGAAAATGTGTTTTTTAGTGAAACTATAATTAATAGTGACAACAAATTTGTTGGTTTAGTGTCTAAAGAGGAACTTAAGGGTTTTATAAGAAATGGTAAACGTTTTATTCGTTACAAGAAATGTTCTGTGTTGGTGCTTACGGTATACTAAATAATGTTCATTAGATTAGGTCAATGATAAATAAATGCCAACTAATTGGTCATTATCAATTAATTTACTATGTTTCTTCATGATTTATAGAGGTCGTTTCAGAATTCAACGTTTTTATAAAAGTTATGATACAGCGTATCCATATAAACAGAAATGTAGAGTAGAGGAGGTTGTGGGTACTGGGATGGTACTTACATCCCAGTACTCATGGTTTAACTCCAGTACTTATGTAAGTACTGGAGTTAAACTCAGTACTTACGTAGACCTAACTAATTATTTAAATTTTCGAGTCCCGTAATGAATCATCAGGACACCTACGGCATGTAAAAATTGTTTAATTATTTTCCGGAGCACATGCGTTTGCAAAGTATACAAGTTTAAAAGCAAACTAGTATATAAGTATGCATACACGCTTGCAAAATTTTGTACGTTCCACGGTTTATGAAGTTCCATCACCGTGAAAATCATTACTCGAGCAGACAAAAAGCATTCATGATTACCACGCTTGTGTCATGTGTTCGTAAAAAATTAAGTGTCAAATTATGATAGACTTGGAAAATAATTTATAGTTTATAATGTAAAACCTCTCTAGATTTTCAATCAATCCTAATAAAATAACAAATCTAGAATTTTGTTCTACCAAGACCGTTGTAGACATATTAGATAAAACGGCTTCTCGTTCTGTGGTAGAGACTTTAAACTATATTCAGTTACAGTGTTAACAAACTTTATCGGTTCAACGACAGCGAATGAGTAAATCCTAACTGGAAACGGAAGTCACTGACTTAAAGTAATTGACAATGTTGTTATACATTTTAATGTAATTTATTAATATGCCTATTTATTTTAGATGTTTGAATACAAGAGTAGGGAAAACAATTCTAGGATTAAATAAGAAAACAGCTTTTAAAAACTATTTTAAATTTATTTTTAAACATAATTTCTATTTGGCTTGATACACTTTTTCCAAAGATGTTCTAGACCGCTTATGGTGGACTGGTAAGACGAATTTCCGAAGTTATAAAAATAGTCATTTACAGCATCGCTGACTTGATTGTCGTCCCAAATCCTGTTCATAACACTATTTTTATATTAACAATCAGATAAAAGTGTCTAGGGGTAAATCTGGTGAGAATGGTAGCTGAAAAAGGAATTCGGTCTTGAATTAAAATTTGTAATCATCGCAACAATTTTTTGAGCCGATTCTTTATCATGATGAAGCAACGCTTACTCTCTAGAGAAAGAGATTTTTTATTTCTTCATTTAAACGTTGCAGTTAGCTTGGATTGTACTCGCCACTAATGGTTTTATTTTTTTAAAGGTAGTCAAAGTAGGTTTTTGCAGGCACGTACCAAAAAGCAGTCGCTATAAACTTACCTGCCGATGGAATTGTTTTTGTCTTCTTTGATCTTAAGTAACTTCTCTCGATCCACTGTTTTGACTGCTGTGTAATCTCAGGAGTGTTATAGTGGGCCCATTCTTAAGAGCTTTTTGTAATAAAAATTCGGTTTAACTGTAATTATAGAGTACCAAAACTCACTCTGTTGGAATGACCAATCCATATTGTTTTTGTTCAGTTGTGAGAAATCACTGTATTCATCTAGGCCACAGCTTTGTAATTTACGATTGTTTGTAGAAAATATTGAACGCGCCTTCACTTGATACGTCAGAAGTCTTTGGTGCCGCGCTTACTGTCACCGTTCGGTCTGCTCAAACGCGTTTGGTGAGTTCTTACTAGTGCTTCTGGCGATGTCACGTTAAAGGTACGTCCACTGCTGGTTCAGTAGTTGTGATTTTAGACCTATCTTGATTTCAGCGATCTATCAGTTGCCGTTGTACTCTGTAGAAAAGTGCCCCCTTTCCAGTGCCAAAAATAAACTTTTGTATATCTGTTATAACAACTTTTCAATAAAATTTTCATTATATTACAAATTTCCAGTCTGTCTACATTTGAAATAATGCAAGAGATGCTTACTTTGGTTTCTCTTCAAATTAATATTAAGTGAATTAACTTGAAACATTGAATTACACCGTACAAAGGATGAAATTATACAGCACGATTAAAATAATACCATAGTGCTGTATCTGCTGTATTTGTGAAACCTGGGACTCTTCACTTACACAGTTATTGCTTCAGCGGTTTAGTTCTGATTGTCCGAAAACATTTAATTCTGTTTTATAGCTGTACTCTATTTTTACGAGATTATTCCCTTGACTAGAAAAGACATAATTATTTTCCATTTACAGGACTACCCTATAACCATTATAAAAATTTCATAACGAACTCTTGTTTCTTCCGATTATTGTCAGTTAAACAAGCCTGTATATATTCATTTTATTTTAGGTGATTAACATTACATTCATTGTTCCTGTTTATGTCAAATATTTATCATGGCTTTTTCCTACTGTACCATAGCTATTTTACTTTTCCTTACAAATTCCGATGTAGTGTATTACCCGTCGAAAAGTTACATTTAAATAATAAGTACTCATTAGACGCGTGTGTATGTGTTAAAATTTAATTCAGAGTTCTGAAGTAATACAACTATGTTATTACATGTAGTTAAATATTGTGTAAATAATTACTTTGACACGGAGTTCATATAATCTGGTCGTTTCACAGTCCGACGAACGTAGTCTTCAGTAATTAATCTCCGACAAGTTCTACATAGTTTCAAAGTAATAATTAGTGACGACAGCTGTGGAGAGGAATGATTGGCTAATTAATTCTGACGCTGTGGTTTGAGGCGGCACAGCTGAGAGGCCTCTATTCAAGGGCTGTTCTCTGTATTGAGTAAACGCTATAATCCTATGTGCTAGTGAAAATTTATTTACGTCTAAAGAAGTTAGCATATATTACGTTGGACGCCTGGTGTCTAAAAGAGTGATTATATTACACTAATTACTCTTTTATTTTTTTCTAGTATTTAAAGTATATAAACATTGTCAAGAACTTTATTTTCAACCGATAGCACAGTATTTGAAAAATCTGACAAACACTTTAAGAAAGGTGTTCTATTATTTCGTATTGATATGGAGCTTTACAAACATACCCAAACGCGCAGTGGTCAGAGCTGTTGGGTTGTGCGTCGTGAGACGACCCAATGGTATCCTAGTACCGAGCCTCCTATGAGGGGCTCCTGCCTAGTGGTCCTGTCCAGACGGAATATTGATTAATTATTTTATTGGTCGTTACAACGACATGCTCGTACTAGGTCGACTAGTACAGTATTTGTCGAGGCCGTTTCCAAGATTCACCTGGACGTATTCGGTACCTGCCAAGGCCAGCTATGAGTGGGTTTGTCTGGGTCCTCGCAGCTCGGACGTAAAATTTACGTGCAAGTCGCCTTGCGGTGTCATCCAAGGAGCGGACACCGAGTCCTCTTCTCAGGAGACGAGAAGAAAACCGATAGGGGACTTTGGCCGCTAGCCGAAGCCCTCTATCGAGAACGCTTTGCAACCTTCTTTTATGAACGGTTGCGAGGTAACCCCAGACGGGAAGAGCGTAGGTAATGATCGGCAACAGATACGCGTTGACAATCAACTTACCCAGCTTGCGGGTCATAGCCTTGTTGGCAAGTATCGGAAACAGTTGGCCGAGACGAGTGGACGCTTTCTTTCGCATCGTCTCAGCGTGGGTACGCCAGGTGAGCCGACGATCAAGGTGGACACCGAGGTACTTAACTTCCCTCGACCAGGGCAGGTACGTTCTACCGAGTCTCACTCGGCCTCGCGGTTCTTTCCGGCGCTTTGTGAATAGCACCGCGGAGCTCTTGGTTTCGTTGACGGCAACTTTCCAGCTTTCCGTCCACGTCGAATACGCATCGAGTGCGCGCTGAAGTCGTGGGATAGCAAAGTCTGCGTTCCGATCGGCGGTATAGACCGCCGTGTCGTCGGCAAACAAAGCCATCTGGACTCCAGGCTCTCTGGGTGCGTCGTTGACATACACGGAGAACAGGAGAGGCCCTAGCACGCTACCTTGAGGTACCCCGGCTGTGATACGTCTCTCGGAAGAGACGTGGTCGTCTATTCGCACGCAGAAAGTCCTCTCCGTCAGAAAGCTAGCAATCAAGCGAAGGTAGCAATCTGGGAGCTGGATTTCCCGGAGCTTGAACAAGAGCCCGTCGTGCCAGACACTATCAAAGGCCTTTTCCACATCTAGGAAACAGGCGACAGTCTGCTCTTTCCGACACCCGGCGTCCGTGATGTATTCCACCAGTCTCATCAGTTGATGAGTGGTGGAATGCCCCACACGGAAGCCGAACTGTTCGGGGACCAGTACATCGAAGTTTCGTAGATGATCTAGTACTCTCCGTTGTACGAGACGTTCGAGGACCTTTGACGTGGCTGACAGTAGACTAATTGGCCGGAGGTTGCCGGGACGGGAAGCGTCCTTTCCCTGCTTCGGGATTACTATAACCGTCGCCTTACGCCATTTCTGGGGAAAATAGGCCAGTCTAAGACACGCGTTGAACAGCGCGACCAAGAAAAGTACTCCTCGCTCCGGGAGTCCCCAAACGCGCACACATAAGCGTAATATATATATATATATATATATATATATATATTACTTTTAATATTTTGTGACATAGCGAGGCGAAGATCTGCTCTCGGCGCGACCCAATCAAGGATCGGCAGCAGCTTGATTGGCCTCAACGTGACCATCTAACGTGCTCGAGGCGAGCCAACCAGGGACCAGCGGCACTCTGATAGGTTCGTGGCATACGACCTGTCAGGGCATAAAAACAGCGCCGCTAAAAATTTTTGGCGCACTCCATTGGACGTCGTCAAGCCAGCTGGAAGAAAAGGAAGAAGGAAGAATGGAGAACGCAGGAGAAGCAGTGATGGACATCGACTGGGACAGCAGCGGGCTCTACATACCGCTGCCGAAAGAAGAGAACCGCAGCACGCCCGGAACAGCGGACGCAGCCGCCGAACATCACAGCGCGGCTCGGGCAGCGTACGCAAATGATTTAGCGTACCCGACAAACGGTCCTTTTAAGGGCCTAAAAACCTATAGTGTGTACGATTGGCGCCATTTGTCCTGTGACAAGTGGCGCCCAACGTGGGGCGACGATCATCTTGCGGATGCAGGATCCAGCCACGCCAGAGAACTACCAGCCGGCACACAAAACAACATGGCGCCCAACAGCTACACCCAGCGGGACACCGGGTTCGAAATAGAGCAAGGCTTTGCGCAATTCGCCGCAGCTCTGAGGTGCACGTTGCCACCGGTGATCACCGCTACATACCATGGCCTCAAGTACGAGGATCCAGAACGATATCTTCAACAGCTAGAGCGACAGCTGCGGGACTACAGAGTCCCACCTGAACAGTGGGCAGATTACGCAGTGCGGCAGCTCCGAGGAGAAGCTGCCACGTGGGCAGAGAGATACACGGGACTGCAGATAAATTGGCCCGAGTTCTGCGACCGCTTCCGGCATCACTTCTGCGGGATGCAACGAGACGCAGAGCTGCTGGCCGAGCTGTACGGACAAACGCAGCGGCAGGAATCGGCGGAAATCTTCATCCTGAGAAAAATCAAGCTGTTTCGCCGTCTGTACCCCGGAGGTGACGAGAGGACGAGCATAGCCACGCTTACACAACAGCTGCAGCCACGCCTTCGACCTGCGCTGAGGTTCCCGCCGCCTATGACTTTAGAGGAACTTTTACAACGGGCAATGAGCATCGAGGCGGACTTGGATCAAGATAGTCGTGCGCGAGGTCGGGATGACTCTGCTGAAAACTCCCTGGATCGAGTAGGGGGGTCGAAGCAGTGTCGATCGGCCTCAAGCACGAAAGAGGAACAAAGATTGAACAGCCTAACGCCCAAGTGCCGCTACTGCCCGGGAAGACACTTCCATCGGGACTGCCCTGTGAAGAACCAGCAGGGAAACGACCAAGCGCCCCGGTAAATAGCCCACCGGGGCGCGTGAACCAACTAGGTGCGGACATACCGCGCATTCCAATAGAGATCGCCGGCCGAAAACTGACCGCAGCCTTGGACTCCGCCGCAAACTACGACTTCGTACGAGCCGGTCTGCTGCCCGGAGGAAGGAAGACGGAGCCCCGAGTTGTCCAGCTAGCGCTACACGGTCAGCAATGTCACTCAACGGCCACCGTCGTCGCAGACATTATAATTGGAAGTCTCGCGACCACCACCAGTCTGCTAGAAGTGCCCGGACTGCAAGAAGAAGTTTTATTGGGCCACCACTGGCTCACGGCCAACCAAGCAGTTGTGGACTACCGACGGGGCTGCCTTCACATTGGCAGCGAGAACCGACAGACGGTCTTCTGGAATGACCGCGCGGAGCCCGAGGAAGAGGACATTGACGAAGCTAGCCTTCAAACGTCAGCAGGTGGCCAACACCATAAACGGCTTCTGGAAATGTTACACCGTCATCGCAGTTTGTTCTCCCGTGGCCCGCTCCGCACTACATCTGCGGCCAAGCACGAGATCCGGCTGATAGAAGGTAGCCAGCCATTCCGGCTCCCAATGTACCGGTACTCCGACGAGAAGAAACGCACCATCCGGGAACAGGTAGAAGAGATGCTGAGGCAGCGTATCATTGAACCGGCAACCTCGCCATACAGCTCTCCGGTGGTGATTGTGAAGAAGAAGGACAGCACACCCCGGTTCTGCGTAGACTTCCGGAGGCTGAACGATCAGACCGAGGATGTGGACTCACCACTGCCGCTGATATACGAAACAATCAAGGACCTCAGCGGGGCCCAAGTCTTCTCGACCCTAGATCTCAAGAGCGGCTACTGGCAAATCCCGCTGGAGGAAGAAGCAAAGAAGTACACAGCATTCTCGGTGCCCGACGGAGGTCGCTACCAGTTCCGGGTGATGTGCTTTGGGCTGAAGAACGCGCCCAGCACCTTCCAACGGCTGATGCAGGATGTTCTCACGGGACTATTACGGGAGTGCTGCCTCGTCTATCTGGACGACATCATTGTCTACTCCCCCGACTGGGAAACGCACCTGCGACACCTGGATCAAGTCTTGGAAAGGCTGCAGATGCACCAGCTGACCTGCTCGCTCAACAAGTGTCACTTCGGCCGGGAAGAAGTCGCCTTTCTGGGCCACGAGATTACTCCGGACGGCAACCTCCCGCAGCAGCAACATCTCAGAGCGATTGAAGACCAGCCGGCCCCCAGCAACAAGAAAGAGCTGCAACGCTTCCTGGGAACCTGCAACTGGCTGCGAGAGTACATCCCCTGCTTCGCCATGATTTCGGAACCGTTAACGGACCTGCTGCGGACAAGAAAGTGGCATTGGGACGACACAACTCAGCGAGCCTTCGAAGAGGTTAAGGCCGCTTTCCGGCAGCCGTTAAAACTCTCACGACCGGATCGAGACTTGCCGATGTTTCTGCAGACCGACGCCAGCCAAAAGGGACTTGGAGCGGTGCTTTATCAATGCACCGAAGCCGGAGAGAGGCGTATCATCTCGTACGCCAGTGCCAAGCTCCACGAGGCGGAGAAGAACTACCACTCCAACGAACTGGAGTGTTTGGCAGTCGTCTGGGCCATCAAGAAATACCGGCCATACTTGGAGGATCGACATTTCACCCTAAGGACCGACAACAAGGCGCTAACTTGGCTGAAGCAGGCGACGGGGCAGAAGACGAAGTACGCTCGCTGGGCTCTACTGATACAGAGCTTCAAATTCACCGTCGTCCACTGCCCGGGCAAGGAGAACGAGTTGCCTGACTTCCTCTCGAGGGAACCTGGGCTTGAAGATACTGCCGGCGTCCAAGAAGAACCACGGATGCAGCCTGAAGAGAGGCCACTTCGCAGTGTTGCGGCAGCTGCACCCCGACTACAAGAAATCACAGCTGTCGGCATCCATCAGGCAGTGCAGGAGGCGCAAGAAGGCGACCAGGAGTGCCAAGCGTGGAGAAACGACCCTGCGGCGGCTACAGCGAGAGGATACCGGGTGGACAACGGCCTGGTTTGGAAGGACAGACGCAACCAGGAACCAGGATTGTACGTGCCGCCGAGTGTCCGCATGGAGGTCATCAGGCACTTCCACGACTTCCCTGAAGCCGGTCATCCGGGGGCCGAAGAAACGTTTCGGGCCATCGGCAAGGACTTCGTCTGGACCGGCCTAACCATTGATGTCCGCAGATACGTCCGGAGTTGCAGAATATGCGCCCTACACAAGCGCGGCGCAAATCCCGAACAGGACCAACAGCGACCTCACCGACCCAGGAGATGTTGGAATACTGTCGCCCTGGACGTCATGGGACCATATCCGCTGACTCGAGCTGGCAACCGGTACATCGTAGTGGTCACGGATATGATGTCGAGATGGGTGGAAGCAAAGGCCGTGCGCAAGGCGGACGCCGACACCATTATCCGCTACCTGGAGGAAGAAGTGTTCCCTCGTTGGGGATACCCAGAGGCGTTGCTCACCGACAACGGAAAGCCGCTCACGGGCCACAAGTGGAAGCAGATGTGCGACAAGCTGCACATACGACCGTGGACTACAGCCAACTACCATCCCAGGGCGAACCCGACCGAGCGGCGCAACGGCGAGATCAAGAAGGCGCTGCGGATCCAGCTCCATGACTGCAAGGACCATGGCGACTGGGACAAGCGTTTGCCGACGATTCTGTTCTCGCTGCGGAATCGTGCAAACGCCGCCACTGGAGTGACACCGAGCGAGCTTCTGCTGGGCAGAGACCTACGCCGACCCGGCGACTGGAGTCGGCCACACGCAGAACAGGACGTCCGGCCAATTGAGGAACGAGAAGAGGCGGCCAGGTCACACCAGACGCAGTATCAGCGGCGGCGGTATCCGGAACGGAGGACACAGGACCCTACACTGGCCGTAGGGCAGCTGGTGTACGTCAAGAGCCACGCCGGACCAGCCAAAGGACGGAGGTACCCTGGATGGGAGCCAGCCTGGGAAGGTCCCTTTAGCGTTGCCGCAACCCTCGGCGGGCAGATTTACACGGTGGAGAAGGACGGACGTCCATACAAGGTTCACCGCCAACGGCTCAAACCCGCCGGAGAAGAACAATGGGCTGGCCACCGGAGAGCATTCAAGACCCGGGGGAGTTGTGACATAGCGAGGCGAAGATCTGCTCTCGGCGCCAGCCGAGACGTGACACGAGAAGGCGAGGCGACCCAATCAAGGATCGGCAGCAGCTTGATTGGCCTCAACGTGACCATCTAACGTGCTCGAGGCGAGCCAACCAGGGACCAGCGGCACTCTGATAGGTTCGTGGCATACGACCTGTCAGGGCATAAAAACAGCGCCGCTAAAAATTTTTGGCGCAAGACACTTCTGCTCCAGCCTTGGACTGATCAGGACTGCTCTTCTTAGACTGCTCTCTCAGCTCTCTCGCTGGACCATCTCTACGGCTTTGCTGCCTTCGGCCACCTCGCCTTTCGACGAGGGATAACTTCTCTTCGTGGGAACCAAGCCAGCTGCTGCCGGTGAACTTAGTAGCTGGTAGAAGAAGCAGCTGGCCGAAGTTTGCCCTTGTAAGGACCACCTGCGCCGGAACAACATCTTGCCGGACAGGAAAGAAGATTGCTCTGGGCTCACCTGGTGAGTGCCGCATTTCCAGTGTGTAATTCCTAACTTGTTCACGACCGTTAGGTAGCGCTGCCCCGGACGATCCTTGCAAGCCCCCACCAGTGGTAAGCGAGCTAGGATATCGCCGGGGTAAAGGGGCCAGTGGACACCAGTCTTGGTAAGGACTGGTATTCAACGAAGCTGGTCGTTAGCCCAGCTCCTCCCGCATCGTCGTGAACAAGGAAGACGCGCGGGTAATCCGGCTTCGGCCGGACCCGAGATCCCTGGCGTCTGGCAGTGACTGCCTAGCAGTCTCTGCCCGGCAGCCGTCGCACCTGGCCAGCATGCCTTCTACAGGCAACGGCCCAAGTGCCGAGTCGCTCGGCCCCGCCTTGCTACCCCATCTGGGCGACTCGCCCGATTCGCCTCGGGCGATGGAGACGGACGATCCTCTCCCCAACCCGATTCCCCCTCTGCCGGCAGACGAGTCGGGCGAGTTCGCGACCGTTGGTCGGCGAAATCGCCCGGCTAAGAAGCCCAAGAGGACCCACGCACCTGGATCCACTTCCTCACAGACCTCGGCCATGGACATTGGACCTTCTCAGGGCCCACAGGTCGCGGTTCCGACTACTTCGACAGCAGCTCCGGCTGCTGCCGCTGTTGGTCGTGCGCCGCCCCTGTACGTCCATAGCGTATCCAATGTCGCCGCCTTATACAGACGGCTGATCGCGGCCCACGGCCTGTCGGCCGACAAGCTTGACCTGAAGCTGCTTGGCGGTGATACGGTCAGGATTGTCGTCCGCCAGCTCGAGGACCATCGCTTGGTCGAGGCCTTCCTCCAAGCGCATAACCTGCAGTATCACACCTTTACTCCTAAGCGCGTCAAGCCCTTGTCGGTAATTTTGCGAGGGCTCGACGCGCACACTGATCCTCAGGAGATCCTTATGGAACTCCGCGACCTCGGGTACCCGGTGCAGGCAATTTTCCGCCTGTACACTCACTCAGAAACCCGAGTACCTCTCCCGCTCGTCCGTCTCCAGCTCGAGAAGGGCGAGGCTGCAGACAAAATTTTCCACCTGACGCGGCTGTTTGGCTTCCGCGTCCGGGTGGAAACCAGTCGACCCCAGGGCAAGCTTGCGCAGTGCCACCGGTGCCAGAGGTTCGGCCACCACACCGACGTCTGCCGCAATGCCCCGGCCTGTCTCCGATGTTCTCTGGGACATTCAACACAGGCCTGCACTGTGGCGGACAAAACCAAATTTCGCTGCATAAATTGTGGTCAAGGCCACGCAGCGTCTAACGTAAACTGCCCGGTCTATAAGGCGGAGCTCCTGCGGAAGCAAAAGCCGCAGGGGCCCCTCCCGAAGCCACGGCAGCCAGTTATGCAACCCCAACCTAGACAGCCTAAAATGCAGGCTAGGCCTAAACCTTTGGCACAACCGGCACGGCGCGCGCCCTCTCCGGCTCCACCTCCAGCCCCTACAAAGGCAACTAAACGTACCGCGTCTCCTTCCACAGCAGAGACACGCCCAGTAGCTGTTATCTCGGTTTTGGAGCCGGAGAATGAACCCTCCACCTCCGCGGAACCTCCCACTCCCGCCTCTGAACCAGAGGTAGCCTCGCCGCCCCTGCCACCTCCGCGATTTCCGCGAGCAGGCATCAAACCCAGGAACAAAGGGATACCCACAACGGATGCTCGGCCCCGAGCTCCTGCCTGCCCACAGCCCAAGAAAAGTCCTGCTTCCCGGTATAAGTCCGACGAAGCGCAACAGCGTACTTTTCCTGCCGCTGATCCAAAACCGTCTGGCCCTGGTCCTATGGCTTCCACCATGACCCGATCTGCCGTAACACCTGGTCGCTCTTATGCGGCCTCAGTTTCCAGGCAAACCACCCAGTCCGTCAGTTCCAATGACGCACAGTTCGTCCGCGGCTTTCTGTCTAGCTACGACCTCCCGAAAGTCGCATCTCTCTTCAGGTCCATCCGAGCCCGCCTGGAAACTGCTGACCCAACTGAGAGATTCATGCTCTTGGTGGAAGCCTGCGAAGTCATAGGTCTTCTATGAACCGAGCCCTTAGACGAGATCTCTCGCTCGTAGCCTGGAATGCTAATAACATCGGTACCAAGCATTCCGACCTTCTTGAATTCCTGGCTCGGTTCAAACCCGACGTACTTCTCCTCGGGGAAACCCACCTGACCCCGGCGAACCGGTTTCGATTACCTAATTACGTGGTTTATCGGGATGACCGAGTTGGCCGACGAGGAGGCGGCACGGCGATCGCGGTGAGGACCTCCATAGGTCATCATCGTGTCGCTTTGCCGCAGCTTACCAACCTAGAGGCCACCGCCATTGAGGTCCACGGAGCTCTTGGCGGCGTCCTCGTGGTCTCAGCTTACAAGCCCCCACAAGCTGAACTCCTTGTCAGCGACCTGGACGTCATCTTCGATTCCCATCGAAGGGTAATTTTGGCCGGCGATCTGAATTGCAAGCATCGCGTTTGGAATAGTCGCCTGACTACTCCGAACGGGAGGCGCTTGCTCAGTTTTGTTGAATCGCGCCGGGCGATGGTGTTTGGTCCAGCGCAACCCACGTTCTTTCCGTCACTGCCTAACGCGGCTCCCGATGTTCTGGACATCGCGGTGACCCAAGGAATTGTCTGTCCGGTCGAGGTATTCTCACTTACGGAGCTGACATCCGACCACAACCCTATCTTGGTCCACGTCGCTACCCAGCACGCCTATGCACGTTCTGACAAGCAGAAGGTCATCGATTGGGATCGCTACGGCCCGGCCTTGTGCCGTAGATTGCCGCCAGCGGCCCCACTCGATTCCGTTCGCCTCCTAGACGAAGCAGTTGCGGGAATCGAAGAGGCAATCATCTCGGCTATAGGCGTGTCTTCACGTACGCGAGCTGGCTTCACGCCTGACTACCAACGCATCCCTGAGGAAGTCTCTCTTCTCGCTCGCGAGAGGAATTACTTCCGGAAACGTTGGCAGAGGACCCGTGATCCGGCCGATAAGGCAGCATACAATCGGCTCACCGGACGACTGCGTGGCAGTCTGAAGGCGTTCCGACGTAGCTGTTGGGAACTCGACGTGGCCCGAACGGGGGATGCGGACCCGCAATCTCACCCGTACAGAATACCTACCGCATTGACGGGACGGAGGCGCCGACCTCCACTTCCCGCCATTGTTGGACCGTTCGGTCGACTCCTGGGTCGCCCGGAGGAGAAGGCCGAGTACTTGGGCTTGTGTTTCGAGCGTCAGTTCGCTCCCAACCCGCCCATGGACTGGGACTTCGACGAACAAGTCGAGATGGCTGTGGAAGACTTTCTGTCTCTTCCGATCACGGCGGAGCCCGAACCCATCTCTTTGGAAGAGGTCTCAGATCGGCTCGCTGAACTTCAGCCAAGAAAGGCTCCAGGCCCGGACGGTGTTACCAACACCGCTCTACGACTTCTTCCCGAGCCTGGAGTTCAATTCTTGACTGAATTGTTCAACGCGTGTCTTAGACTGGCCTACTTTCCCAAGAAATGGAGAAAGGCGACGGTTATCGTGATCCCGAAGCAGGGAAAGGATACCACCCGCTCGGAAAACCTCCGGCCTATCAGCCTACTTTCCGCTACGTCCAAGGTTTTTGAGCGCCTCGTGCAGCGTCGTGTACGAGAGCATCTAACCAACTTTGACGTGCTGGTCCCCGAACAGTTCGGCTTTCGTGTGGGGCATTCGACCACTCATCAACTGATGAGACTGGTGGAAAGCATCACGGAAGCCGGGTGTCGGAGAGAACGGACCGTTGGCTGTTTCTTAGATGTTGAGAAAGCCTTCGACAGCGTATGGCATGATGGCCTTTTATTCAAACTTAGGGAAGTCCAGCTCCCGGACTGCTACCTCCATCTGGTTGCTAGCTTTCTGACGGAGAGGACCTTCTGCGTGAGAGTTGGCGATTCTGTCTCTTCCGAGAGACGAATCACAGCCGGCGTCCCTCAAGGTAGCGTTCTAGGCCCCCTTCTGTTCTCGATCTACGTCAACGACGTGCCGAGACAGCCTGGAGTCCAGATGGCCCTCTTCGCTGACGACACGGCCGTATTTACGGCCGATCGTCATGAGGAAAGGGCCGTCCTACGACTGCAGCGCCAGCTCGACACGCTCGTGGACTGGACTGAGAATTGGAGGGTGCAACTCAACGCCACCAAGAGCGTAGCCGTCGAATTCTCCAAGCGACGGAAGAACCCCGTTAGGCAACTACGTATCGGCAGAACGTACTTGCGCTGGTCCAACGAGGTCAAGTACCTCGGCTTACACCTCGACCGTCGGCTCACCTGGCGTACCCACGCACAGACAGTTCTAAAGCGAGCATCCACTCGCCTGTGCGCACTGTTTCCACTCCTGATCAGCTCAGCCATGACCAGGAAATTGGGTAGGATGATCGTCGGCGCGTATCTGCTGCCGGTCATTACCTACGCCTGCCCGGTCTGGGGTTACCTCGCCGCAATGCATAAAAAGAAGTTGCAGAGCGTCCTCGACAGGGGGCTTCGGCTAGCGGCCAAAGTCCCCCGTCGCTTCTCATCTCGCCTTCTAAGGAGAGGACTTGGCGTCCGCTCCTTAGACGACACTTTCAGGCGGCTTGCACGCAAATTTTATGCACGTGCGGCGAGGTTCCCAGGCAATCCTCTAGTGACTGGGCTGGGAAGGTACCGTATACGCCCAGGTGATTCGTGGAAACGCCCTCGGTGCATACTGCGCTAGCGTAGGCTAGCACAACAGCCGAGAATCGGCCTGCTATAGAGCACGCGCCCTACTTGGGCAGGGCCACGAGGCAGGAGCTCCAGAAGGTAGCTCGGAACTCAGTTTCCCGTGCGGTTCGTCTCTGCGACGCACAACCGCAAAGCCCAGAGCGAAAAAAAAAAATTTTTGGCGCAGAGGACTTGGTTCAACTGGATGGTTGGTGGTTCTTGATCGGTTTAGCAACTGTTCAGTTCACTTCGGAACCAGCATTGGAACAGTACAGATCTCTCTCCTGGACTGCTCTCTCCAGCTTGGAAGCTGAAGTTCGCTGTGATCAGCCGCTGCCCTGCTGCCTACTGCTTCGCCGCTGGACAGCCAACATCTTGGCCCGCTTGCTGCCTTTGACACCAAGAAGACAGAAGACCACAACTCAGCTGGCTGGTGAATTGAGTAGCCAGCACAAGCACAGCTGAGTGCGTCGGACCTTCTAAGGGCCACCAGCCAAGTGACCCTTTTCAGGACCACCACCTTGCCGCTGAAGAGGAAGCCAATAGCCTGCCAGAGCTTAAGGTTGCGCAGCGCATCTTGCCCGCTGACGCTCAGGCTCTTAGGTAGCGCTGCCTAGGACGATCCTTGCGAGCCCCCACCAGTGGTAAGCGAGCTTGGATATCGCCTAGGTAAAGAGGCCGGTGGACACCTCTCTTGGTAAGGAGAGGTATCTAACGAAGCCGGTCATTTGCCCAGCTCGTAGTAAGCCTGAGCGTTCCAGAAGTCCCGCAAGCGATCCGGCTCGGGCCGGACCCTAGGTCCCTGGTTACCGCCGGAGGCAGCCTGGCTGCCTCTGGTCGGCGAACCTCCCGCTCGATGGCGGAAATGCCCGCTCCGGGCGCGTCATCGAGCTCGCAGTCGCTCGCCACTGCCCCGCCCCACACGAGCGACTCGCCGTGTTCTCCGCTTATGGATGCGGACCAAGTCGATCCCCGGTCGGTTCCGCTGCCCGGTGACGAGACCGACGCTTTCGTGGCGGTTGGGCCACGGGGGCGCCCGGTTAAGAAACCGAGGCGGAACCGATCGTCCTCAACCTCTTCCTCGGCGTCCGCCATGGAAGTTGTCCCCGCCGATGGCGAATCCGGCCCGGGGCCGACTGCGTCCGGCGGTGCCCAAGCACCGTCGGCCGCTGTTCGCATCCCGCCCGTTTACGTTCATGGCGTGAACAACGTCACCGGTTTTTACCGGCGATTGATAGTGGCTCCCGGACTTTCCCCGGCCAACGTTGACCTGAAGCTCCTTGGGGGCGATACAGTCAAGATCGTTGTCCGCGGAATGGACGTGTACCGCAGTGTCTTGGCGTACGTGGAATCCCAGCAATTCCAGTACCATACCTTCTCGCCTAAACACGTGAAGCCTCTGTCGCTTGTCCTCAGAGGCTTGGACGTGGAATCCCCTCTAGAGGAAATACTCGATGAGCTGCGCGAGCTGGGCTATCCTGTTCGCGCGGTCCATCGGGTGTTTACTCCTGCCGGACCAAGGCGTCCAATTCCTCTGGTCCGCATCCTGGTGGAGAATAGCGAGGCAGGCACTAGCCTACTCTCACTTACGCGGCTTTTTGGTTTCCGCGTAAAAGTGGAACGAAGCCGCGCTCCCGGGGTTCTGCCTCAGTGTCACAGGTGCCAACGCTTCGGGCACCACTCTGACTCTTGTTCCAACGCTCCGGCGTGCGTGAGGTGCTCTCTCCCTCACGCCTCCAAACTTTGTGATGCACCTGCATTCAAAAGATGCATCAACTGCGGCGGGAGTCACCCCGCCAACTACCGGGCATGTCCGGTGTTTCAGCAGGAGCTCGAGCGGCGAAAGCCAAAAGGGCGCCTGCCACCACCGAGGCATCCGGTAGCTGGTTCAAGACCTGCAACCGAGCAGCCAGGCCCTGCGCCTCCTGCTACGGCTGCCGTGTCTTCCGCCCCAGTCACTACCAGGCAACAAAAACGCTCTAAAGGCCCGAAGCAAACACCTGCAGCACAGGCAACCCCAACTCAGGCTCCTTCACAGGCCCCTGTCCCGCCTCTGGCGAAAAAGCGCCGTAACCTCGCGGCATCTAAAAGTGAGACCGCCCAGCCACAAGAAAACATCTCGGTTGTGGAGCCTGAGACTTCTCAATCCCCCCCAGCAACGGAGAATCCTGCCCCTGCTTTAGAAGCAGCCTCGCCTGACCTCCCGCCCCCGCGGTTTCCCAACGCAGGCAAAAAGAAGCGGCATAGAAAGCCCCGTGGCGCTAGATCCCGGGCTCCTGCCAACCCGGCCGCACAGTCCAGACAGCCTGCACAGCGCGCGAAGTCCGACGCAATCGCATCTGTCCCTCTTCCTAGCACCTCCGCTAGAGGTGCTACACCTGGCCCCAAGAAACCCCTGGCTTCCACCAATCCCCCGATTGATAAGCCTCGGCGCTCTTATGCGCACGCAGTCTCCGGGCAATCTGCCTCAAGAACCGTTCCTGACGACTACCAGGTCGTCAAAGACTTCCTTGCTGAGTTCGACCTCAGCAAAGTCGCCCAGACCTTCAGGTCCATCCGCTCCCGCTTGGAGACTGCTGACATAACTGAGAGATTCATGCTCTTGGTGGAAGCCGCCACTTGTGTAGGTCTTCTATGAGTCGGGTCCTCAAACGAGATCTCTCGATTCTTTCCTGGAACGCCAACGGGTTGTCCAACAAGATCCAGGAACTCCAAGAATTACTGGCCCGACTCAAACCCGATGTAGTACTTCTCAATGAGACCCACTTGACTCCTGCGAGTCGGTTACGACTGGCCAACTATGTGTGCTATCGAAACGACAGACCGGGCACTGCTGGTGGCGGTACTGCCGTCGCGGTGAGGCTCACTCTCGAGCATCACCGAGTCGTCTTGCCTGCAATGACTCACCTCGAAGGCACCGCTGTGGAGTTGTTAAACACTCTAGGCGGTGTACAGATGGTAGCGGCGTATAAACCGCCGCAAAAAGAGCTCCTTCACCCCGATCTAGCTGTCGCGTTCGATGCACACAGGAGGGTCATCATGGCCGGCGATCTGAACTGTAAACATCGCGATTGGAACAGTCGCTTGACTGCCCCAAACGGGAAACGTTTACGCAGGTTTGCCGATTCTCGCAGGATACAAGTGATTGGGCCTACCCAACCTACGTTCTACCCCTCACAACGCAACGCGGCTCCCGATGTCTTGGACATAGCGGTGATTCACGGAATTGACTGTCCGGTCCATGTGTCCGCGCTAACGGAACTATCGTCCGATCATCTCCCCATCCTGATACACGTCGCTACCCAGCACGTCGTACGCAGAGATGTCCGGAAGGTGGTAGAATGGGATCGCTATGGCCCGGCGTTAAGTCGCCGATTGCCAGACGCGGGACCACTCGAAACCTTCCGCCAAGTCGACGAGGCAGTTGCCGCGTTTGACGAGGCAGTCGTATCTGCGATCGACGCGTCTTCCAGAATGAAGCCTGGCGTCACGCCCCACTGGCAGCGGATCCCAGAGGAGACGAGTGCTCTCGCTTGCGAGAGAAATCGCCTCCGGAGACGCTGGCAGCGGACCCGTGATCCGGCCGACAAGGCAGCGTACAACCGGGCGACCGGCATTTTACGTCGTGAAATGCAGGCCTACCGGAGACGCTGTTGGGAACTCGCCGTGGCCCAGGCAGGGGACGGATCGGACGAAAGTAGCCCTTACCGGATACCTTCGGCGTTGGTAGGGAAGAGGCGCCGGCCTCGCATCCCGGCCATTGCTGGACCTTTCGGTCAAATCCTGGCTCGCCCGGAGGCGAAGGCCGAGTACTTGGGCGCGTGTTTTGAGCGACAGTTCGCACCTAACCCGCCCATGGACTGGGACTTCGACGAAGAAGTCGAGAACGAAGTGGAAGACTTTCTGTCTCTTCCGATCACTACGGAGCCCGAACCCATTACTAGGGAAGAGGTCACAGATCGGCTCGTTGAACTCGTGCCAAGAAAAGCTCCTGGCCCGGACGGCGTCTCGAACGCCGCTCTTACTCGACTCCCGGAGCGAGGAGTACTTTTCTTGGTCGCGCTGTTCAACGCGTGTCTTAGACTGGCCTATTTTCCCCAGAAATGGCGTAAGGCGACGGTTATAGTGATCCCGAAGCAGGGAAAGGACGCTTCCCGTCCCGGCAACCTCCGGCCAATTAGTCTACTGTCAGCCACGTCAAAGGTCCTCGAACGTCTCGTACAACGGAGAGTACTAGATCATCTACGAAATTTCGATGTACTGGTCCCCGAACAGTTCGGCTTCCGTGTGGGGCATTCCACCACTCATCAACTGATGAGACTGGTGGAATACATCACGGACGCCGGGTGTCGGAAAGAGCAGACTGTCGCCTGTTTCCTAGATGTGGAAAAGGCCTTTGATAGTGTCTGGCACGACGGGCTCTTGTTCAAGCTCCGGGAAATCCAGCTCCCAGATTGCTACCTTCGCTTGATTGCTAGCTTTCTGACGGAGAGGACTTTCTGCGTGCGAATAGACGACCACGTCTCTTCCGAGAGACGTATCACAGCCGGGGTACCTCAAGGTAGCGTGCTAGGGCCTCTTCTGTTCTCCGTGTATGTCAACGACGCACCCAGAGAGCCTGGAGTCCAGATGGCTTTGTTTGCCGACGACACGGCGGTCTATACCGCCGATCGGAACGCAGACTTTGCTATCCCACGACTTCAGCGCGCACTCGATGCGTATTCGACGTGGACGGAAAGCTGGAAAGTTGCCGTCAACGAAACCAAGAGCTCCGCGGTGCTATTCACAAAGCGCCGGAAAGAACCACGAGGCCGAGTGAGACTCGGTAGAACGTACCTGCCCTGGTCGAGGGAAGTTAAGTACCTCGGTGTCCACCTCGATCGTCGGCTCACCTGGCGTACCCACGCTGAGACGATGCGAAGGAAAGCGTCCGCTCGTCTCGCGCAACTGTTTCCGATACTTGCCAACAAGGCTATGACCCGCAAGCTGGGTAAGTTGATTGTCAACGCGTATCTGTTGCCGATCATTACCTACGCTCTTCCCGTCTGGGGTTACCTCGCAACCGTTCATAAAAGAAGGTTGCAAAGCGTTCTCGATAGAGGGCTTCGGCTAGCGGCCAAAGTCCCCTATCGGTTTTCTTCTCGTCTCCTGAGAAGAGGACTCGGTGTCCGCTCCTTGGATGACACCGCAAGGCGACTTGCACGTAAATTTTACGTCCGAGCTGCGAGGACCCAGACAAACCCTCTCATAGCTGGCCTTGGCAAGTACCGAATACGTCCAGGTGACTCTTGGAAACGGCCTCGACAAATACTGTACTAGTCGACCTAGTACGAGCATGTCGTTGTAACGACCAATAAAAATTAAATAATCAATATTCCGTCTGGACAGGACCACTAGGCAGGAGCCCCTCATAGGAGGCTCGGTACTAGGATACCATTGGGTCGTCTCACGACGCGCAACCCAACAGCTCTGACCTGGCATTTTTGGCGCACTCCATTGGACGTCGTCAAGCCAGCTGGAAGAAAAGGAAGAAGGAAGAATGGAGAACGCAGGAGAAGCAGTGATGGACATCGACTGGGACAGCAGCGGGCTCTACATACCGCTGGCGAAAGAAGAGAACCGCAGCACGCCCGGAACAGCGGACGCAGCCGCCGAACATCACAGCGCGGCTCGGGCAGCGTACGCAAATGATTTAGCGTACCCGACAAACGGTCCTTTTAAGGGCCTAAAAACCTATAGTGTGTACGATTGGCGCCATTTGTCCTGTGACAATTTATAATTAAATTTACCTCAAGATGTTATTTTTCTATTTGGAACATGTTTCGAGAGTTCCTGTTCTCTCAT
This sequence comes from Magicicada septendecula, assembly GCA_034769895.1. Classification (NCBI taxonomy): domain Eukaryota; kingdom Metazoa; phylum Arthropoda; class Insecta; order Hemiptera; family Cicadidae; genus Magicicada; species Magicicada septendecula. Next base: position 476,762,133 of record CM068373.1, read on the forward strand.
CTTCAGCCTTCGCGATCTTGTTTCTGGTGAAGTATTTGTGTGTTGGCTGCTGGATGCTATTAAGGTTGTTCGTTGGTCTTTGGTATTTTAAAGTTGTATTATTGTGTATGATTGTGGTATATGTTTTTGTATTTTGTGTATTTTCGATGTTGAGTGCTTTGAATATTGTGTCATGTTTTGTATTGATTTGTATTTGTTCTGGTATTAGTTTGTTTTGTGTTTTATGTTTGTATATTTGTAAATTTTCCCAAATGTTCATTATGGTGCCTTTGTGTTGTATATGTTTTATTAGTGATACATTGGTTATGTCTGGGAATTCGTGTCCTAACTTTAAAATACCAAAGACCAACGAACAACCTTAATAGCATCTAGCAGCCAACACACAAATACTTCACCAGAAACAAGATCGCGAAGGGTGAAGATGAGAGAACAGGAACTCTCGAAACATGTTCCAAATAGAAAAATAACATCTTGAGGTAAATTTAATTATGACTCATTCTACAATGGGCAAAACAAGGCACTTCAAGATGCCTACCTATCAGCTTGTATGACCCTGTCTGCTAATATCAACATTGGTAACAACCAAAAGAAACCTCGTCTCAAAACTTGGTCTTACTCCATGAAGCAGAATGGCACTCAAGTTATGGTGTGTCAAAAGTTTTTACTCACTATTTTTCAGATATCTGTTAAAAGGCTTCGTGTTATTCAGTCTGTTATTCAGTCTAAGTCCTTAAGTGGAGCCGATTTTCAGGAAAGGCGTGGTACTCACGATAACCGTCCACATAAGTTACATGGTGATGTTGTAGACGTAATGAAGGCTCATTTACAACTAATACCTAGTGATGTTAGCCACTATTGTGCTCATAAATCAAATCTGAAGTATTTTGAAAATCCAGAACTCACTGTTAAAAGCCTTTTTGATATGTTTAAGATCTATTATCAAGAAACGACCAACAGGCCTCTCAAACTTTCATATGAACACTATCGTAAGCTGTTTAAAAGCCATTTTAAATACGGGTTTACACGTCCTAAGACAGACATATGTGATTTTTGTTGTGAGTGTTCCCAAAAGCTGTTAATAGATGCAAACGATCCTTGCAAAGTGAATCTGGAAATCCACAAAAGGAAATACAAAAAACATCACTCTCTAAGGGCAGATTTTATTTTCAAGGCTAAAGATGACAATGCGTCTACTTAGTTGTAGAGTTTGATTATGGCCAAAACTACCCTATTCCCAAGCTTAGTGTGAACAGCCAGTTTTACAAAAGATGTCTTTGGCTATATGTCTTTAATGTTCATGTGTTTAACGACGATTCGTCATACTTTTATTGCCACATGGAAACACAGGCGAGTAAAAACAGCAACTCGGTAGTGTCCTTTGTATATGACACATTGAAGAAAAATCTGCAGAAGTTCCCAAACACCAAAACAATCGTTTTAATGTCTGATGCAACGGGAGGACAGAACCGGAATGCTACTGTAACTAAATTTTGTACCTGGTTTGCAAAAACTCATGAAATAGAAGTGGTTCATTTATATCTAGTACGTGGTCACTCATTCAGCCAGTGTGACCGTAACTTTGGTCTTGTTCGCTCAAAAATAAAGAGGGAAGTGATTGAAAGTGCAAGTCCTTGGTTAGAAGCTATTGTAACTTGTAGAGAAAATCCTTCAAGATTTGAAATGACGATGGACCGAGCCTTGGTCAAAAAGATTGGGAAACTGCACTATCCAACTTTTTTCTTCCAGCACCAAAATCTACTTTAAGGAAGTTCACTATAATGAAGTTTGTGATGATGAAGTATACTAAAAGTGGTAGTGTATTGTGTTCAGAAAACTACTTCCCAATGTACACACCGTTCACCTACTTGGCAACATTCAATTTAGAAACTCTGGAGAATGTTAACCTAACAACCGTCCCCTTTCCCACTGTTAGTGCTTGTAAAATAGATGATGTAAGAAGTTTGTGTACACACTTGCCCCAAAGAGACTGTGATTGGATTGAACAAATATTGGATGAGCCTAATCAGTAACATAGGCCACCTAACTTTTATGTTATCAGCAGATTTAATTTTGTAGGCCTCTTTAACCACCTATAGTTATTTTTCTTCCACATACTTATTTTTGCCAAAAAGTTTGTTTTGTAGTCATACAACCAAGATATTTTATACTTTTTGAGTGTACAATAAATGAATATTTTAAATCTTAGAGTACACATTATTTTAAACCTAACCCCTGGTTGGAAAAAGGGCACATATAACACACTTATTTTATTTAACTGTCTAATTAAAACTAGAATTTTTAAGATCAAACACACAATACAGATAAAATGTAAGTAGTTATAAAAAACACTTATGATAAAAAAATGAAATAAATCATTTATATCTTAAGAGTTATAAGTGTTTAAAAACTTTAAGGCTCAATATCTCAAAGGCAACTTTTGACTTATGTGCCCTTTTTCCGGATGGCGCCTCAATTGTTTTTTATTTACTGTCTAAAATTTACTTAAAACCAACAAACTGAACATGACATATTCCTAAGGCTTTCACGACCGGTGTCAGTTGTATGATTCAAATTATCCGGGCTGGGCGTGGTCCATGGTTTATTGGCAAACCAAACGTTTCAACAGCTCCAATGGCTGCCATCATCAGTGGAATTTTAAAAAATCCTGAACGTAGGGTGTTCACGTCAGTACTGTGGTAAAGACGCTGAGCTGACGTGAACACCGTACGTTCAGGATTTTTTAAAAGTCCACTGATGATGGCAGCCACTGGAGCTGTTGAAACGTTTGGTTTCGCAATAAACCATGGACCACGGCCAATCAGCCCGGATAATTTGAATCATAAAACTGAACATGTATTTTATTGCCTAGAATACAATGTCTAAAACTGCAGCTTTTACCTACGCAAATTTTCATGTCACCATGCTACCATATGTTAAGAGTTGATTTACTAATTCATATGAATTTTCTACCCATTGTAATATAATACATATTGTATACTACGTATTTTTAAAAAAAAATTCAACAGACAAATCCTTCTAGAGAAAGGGATATTTACAATCTGAGATTTTTTTTATCAAACGATATGTCTTACTATAATCTTAACGACGATAAGGATAGCACTTAACACTATTTGAATACCACACACACACACACACACACACACACACACACACACACACACACACACACACACACACACACACACACACACACACACACACACACACACAGAGTGGCGTGTGTGGTTTGGTGGACAAAATAATCAGACAAATTATAATTTGAAAATATTATTCTCGACAGTCCGGGCTTGCTGGTAAGATTAGAGGTACGAGTAAATTTATTTAAAACCGAGTTTCTATCTTAACACGTTATGAGTTTTCGACAGTTAATTGTTGGTTGCGCTGGTTACAGAATCAGCATAATAACTTTTTTTTTATATTCTGTTTAGAGATAGTTTTACCCACGCGCCTAACATGAGTTTTCGCAACAGAAACGTGTGTTTAATTAAACACATTATTAGTTAACGAATTCTGAATATGAAATAACAAAATAATTTTCTTGGATTCATTTTTCTAACACTCATACGCTCACACGTATACAGTTCAAGAAATATTACAAAAAAACGGTATCGCGCACACGCGAAGAAACATTTTATCCCGTATAAAAATTATGTGCCTTATCTCTAACTAAACCTGCCTACCTAAACAAGAAATAAACTTTTATCTGCTCTGAGGTATCAAACACACTTTGTCCCGTTGAGCGTTCGTGTGTTTATGGATGAGATTATGTGTGGTGTGGCCATGTATACTTGCTAAATAAACAATGCTCCGTTTAGAATCTACCCTGGACAAAATAACATAATAGGTAGTCAACATCACAATGAACACAACATTCAATTACACGGGATACAATATCAACCGATAATAATAAACCAAGACTTGCCGCAATTCAACGCATAAATTAAAGTCAATCCAACAGGTTTCCACAAACTATGTTTTACCAACGACCCAACAAATGCATCGTTGAGTAACAACTACAGAATCGATGAACCCACCTGGTTTTAATTTCAAACGATGTCATCCACCGTCGACGAGGAGAGGTAACTCACCCAAATCAAAACAATGACTGGCAAACGATATAAGTCAGGAGAACCAAAAGAAGAGAAGTCCGCCGCATGAAGGAAACGACAACTAGATTCAAAAGAAAAAAGATACTCAGGCTGTTCCGTCCACCATCTTAACTTTTGTCTGACAAGACACTAATTTCACAGAAAATCTTTACATATGGTGGAAAAATTACAGCATCACTCTGGAAGAAATTAGTAACATGTTGTGACGTTATCATTACCATACAAAATATTTAGCTAATAATGCCGTTAATTTGAGTTATTATTCAACCAAATCATAACATAAAGTAATAATTCAAAGAAAATAGTATATATGATAGTAGATACAAAATAAATTATTCCGCCCCGGCATTAAAAAATTGTCAAATACCTTCGTTAATTAACCAAGTAGCATACATTAATCAAGACTTACTCATCTCATTCAAAAAATCAGAAATATTGTTAGCGCTTCTCGTGCAGCCACTAAGGAGCCATTCAATATTTTCTTTGTAGAGTTTAAGCAAAAACAAAACTGAAGAAACACAGGTTCTGCGTGGAGTAAGACAAGGATATATATTATCTCCGCTTTTATTCAACATCTACTCGGAAGGTATTATTAGAGAAGCTTTAGATAAATGTGATGTAGGAATCTATGTGAACGGTAAACAAATATATAAAAAACATTATGCGGATGATACCGTGATTTTTGCAGACAGCTTAAAGGAGCTGCAAAATTTAATTAATAAAGTGACAGAAAGCAGCCGTAGATATGGTCTAGAAAATGTTAATAAAACGAATGTAATGATTGTATCTAAGAACAAGTTTATAAACTATGTCCTTAATATAAACCAAAGGCCAGTTGAACGGGCAAAAATTTTACATATCTTGGTACTATAGTCAATGAAGTGGTACCACTCTCAAGAAGTAAAGAGCAGAATTGAAAAGGCAAGAGCAGTATACTAGAATGAGCAGTTTATTCAAAAGTCACGATTTTGACATAAACACAAATATGAGACTTTTACGCTGCTACGTATTCTCGGTCCTCTTCTACGGTGTAGAATCTTGGACTTTGACTGAAGCCATAACTAAAAAATTGGAATATTTCGGACTGTAGCTTTACCGTAAAATACTGAGCATTTGATGGACAGCACATATAACTAATACTGAAGTTCTTAGAAAGATGAAGAAAATATGGAAGTTATAAAACAGTGAAGATAAGAAAGCTTCAGTGTCTGTGACATCTCATGAGAAGTGGAAAGAGATTTTACTTATTGCAGTCCATACAACAGTGAAAGTACTTGGAATGAAAGGAGTTGGGCGACCGAGAATATCATGGCTAAAAAATTTAAGGACTTGGTTTTGCACGAATTTAACTGCCTTATTCTGTCCAGCAGGGCAGAAAGTTAAAACAGACTGTATGATATCCAATATAAGAGCTATCAGAAAAGAGAGTTTAAGCCAGCAGAAAATTACAGAAATGTATATAAAATAACGAAATCCGGTTATAAAATTTGACACCGTCCTTGTGTTATCACCAATGTGATTAAGTGTAAACAATTCCAACAATACTACTGCTCCAAATCCTAAGAAACGAAATGTAGCGTTCGTTTGTGTTAAACTCGCAGGGTCTCACAACACTCTATACAGTAAAAACCTATACAAATCATTAAAGTACGAGAGAACGTATCTTTGGCTAACAAATTCGACTCACAAACTATAAAGGTTGTCAGCATTGCAGAAATCTTATTCAAGGAACTAGCGAAATAACTTTGACCAGCAACGTTCAAAAATACCACAGATTACTAGAACTACGTATAACCCAATAGTGTGTACAGCATACAACCCAAAAGCGTTCTTCAACTTAGGAATATGCCCAGGCAAAAAGCAAAGCACAATTTCGACCAACAACACAGCCACAAAAATAATCACTTTTTAAAATATAAACCTATTCAATTTCGAAAATCTCTTAAAACAATAACTACAACAAAATAACACAGTGCGCAACATGCTTATAATGTTACTTAATATACTCGACTGCATATGGCTAAGTTTATAAAGATTGCTCAGTTGACTTTCAGTAACATTTCCAAATATAAAAGAGGTTTAAATTATTTTTCCATCCAAGCTTTTTTTAATATATTCCTTATCAACAACACGCATTTTACTAACAGAAGCTATTTCAACAATGTAAAATAAAAATTCAACTTTCTAATCAAGCCACACAAACTCAAGAGGATCTGCGGTTATTTAAAGGAAAACATCGACCACTTGGACTAGTAAAATATTACGAAGCCACACACAAGCGACATCATTGAAATTTTAAAACTTTTTCTAAGGAATTTTCTGTTGCGGCTGTCTCCTGTTTACGTAGAGATTACTTAACAATGTACAACCTATGGTATCCCTCCAAATCTAAGGACCTAAATTAAGAACAGCCTGACACTGTTACATTAAACATACCTTATGATTTCCCCGACTTATGACCACTAACGACAGAGCAGGTACTTCTTCTTAAGCAATAAATGAACTATTTCTTCTTATCGATGTCTGTACCAACTTACTTGCTCATTAAAGCAAATTCATTAGTAGTAGGTATTTTGATGATTTTTCTTACTAACTAAATTTACTCTAAGTAGACTAATGTTCCTTCAACTTACAGTTTGTCATCAGATCACAGTCCTATTATATCAACAACTATTAAAACTGTTATAACCAGGACAGTTGCCAATTAACACTACCAGAATCACCTTGGACACTTACCACTTGATAATACACGGCAATGAATTGTGTAAGACTAAAGGAACTAGTAGCTAAAGGAACAAAATCTAATAGGCTAATCCAATTAAACTACTCCAGAATTCAGACAAACTTGCCATTTCATGCACTGACTCTCAAAAAGGAATTAACATACAGCATCTGAAAACAAGAAAGGAATTTCGGAGAAGATAATGACCAGGTAACCTGACAACAAACACATACGCGTGACACCAGAATTAAATACAATTAACTTAGCAAAAAGTTACAATTATTACGTACTTCAAGATAGACTCAAATTGTTAGACATATTCTTTTGTAGTATATATCGGTAAGTTGAGTAGATGGGACAACTGAGTTTGCAAGCCCGTAAAACAATAATGCTAGATCGCCAGCACCTCAAATATAGACACCCAATTTATAGAAAACTATGTAGCCAAAACAAGGACAAAGAAAATATTGTGTCTAATACCTTTTAAATGTGTTTAATACAGACCCATTCACAAACTCAACCATCACGGTTTTGAAGTAAAAACAAGCTCTTTTTACACACATCCAAATTTGCAGACGCCGAAAATTGCATGCTACAAAAGAATTATTAGTCAAAATTAGCAAATAATAGACAAAGAAAAATATCACGAACCTAATACATCTTATCAACTAATCAGCTGCCAATAATTGCAAAACATCTTAGAAAACCTACAAACAGAAAACCTTATTAAATATATAACGCATCACAAGACTGGATGACTCTTCATCATTTTGTGTTCCGATATGCTCACTGAAGAATGCAACAGTGTATCCGTATACTTAATATAATAAAAATTACTTATGGCTAAAATATCATCCAGACGTTTGGTGAAATATGATACTCTGACCTAATATACAAAATCAGATAATCTTTCGCTCAACTTACTTTAAGCTTCTAAAATCTCACCTGAAAAAACGTAAATTCCAAACCAAGGTCAAACAAGAAACTCTAGATGTAATAACATAAAGTGAGGTAAACTGAAAAAAATGTTCTAACACTTCTGCTTCATGTCCCACATACCAACCAACAGAGACACAACAATTGGTTCACTTGCTGACTTTTATACTATCTTTGTAAGTAGGCCTAACAATTATGCTACAGTTGTCGTGTCAGAATTTCAAGAGCACATAAGTCTAATTGAACTGGCTACAAAAATTGAAAATTAAGCAAAAATTTAAAATCACCACATATTTAATTTACCTTACAAAAAGAAAACAGTCACACTTCACGTCAACATGTTGAAACAATGCGACTAACAGTAGTCAAATACACCATTTACACACTAAGTTTACCTGAAACACATTAAACCATTAAAGAAAAAAAATCGGTTCAAGATGTAAGTAAACTAACTTAGTTCTTATGCAGAAAAACGTATTGTTATGACCTTACAGAACAATCTACGTGTTTATCGAATGTTCCAGATGAATCCAGTGGAATACGGATAAATGTTGTGGCTTACATGAGTTCAATATGCGCTCGCAAGACTTTTCTGGAATCCGCAAGCCGCGCGGACAGTGTCAAGGCCGCAATTTATTACGTCGTACACACTGACGCTAACGCGTAGTTTGGAATCTTCTGGTCTGTGAGCGTTGTATAAATACAAGGCGTCAGCGGCCTTAGTTTTCATTTATAATTGCTATATATTACCTTGCGGTTCAGTTATTATCGGGCGATATTACTGTGTGCTTTCAAGTGGTTATTAGTGAAGTGCTGTGTTTTATAATCGGGCGGTATATTGTAATACAATTGTGTTTTAATATCAGTTGACATTTTATTTCGTGTGAACAATTTTTATTTTATTTCTTGTAAGAGACTGTGTTGTTAATTACGAACTGTTTAACTGTGAAAATTATAACTGGTGAATAGTGACTTAATTGGTGTCTTGTATTCTGTTTTCCACTGTACCTACGACTTATCAAGTAGACCATAATTGGTGTCAGAACTGGGATAGAACGGTTAACAGTGGACACAGTGGACACTTTGTACGAGACGAGTGTAATTCGTAATTAATCGGAAAACAGTGGATGCGAGTCAGCTGATGAAAGATTTACAGGCGCTGCTGTTACAGACGGAGAAACGACAGGATGATAAACGCAGGCAGGAAAGAGAAGAGGCTGAGAAACGGCAGAAAGCAGAAATACTAGGAACAGAAGAAAGACAAAAGGAAGAACGAAGACAAGAAAGGGAAGAAACAGAGGAACTATGTAAGCAGGAAGCAAAGGAACGTAAACGTGAAACAGAAGACATCAAGAAGTTAATACAGGAACAAAAGGGGACACAAAACTAACCGCTGCAGAGTTGGGCCTCCTACGAGGTGAGCTTAACAAGCAAGTTACTAAAATATCGGAGGTACAAGAATCAATGACATTAAAAATAGCTGAAGTAGAAAAATCTGTCTCGATTCTTGAAGAATCGATGTCTACAAAAATGTCTGTCATAGACGAATCTGTGTCAAATAAAATATCTGCAGTAGAAAACTCAATGGCAAACAAAAGAGAACATATTAAAAGTGAAGTTGAGCAGTACCTGAAGATGCAACCAAAACAATTTCCTGAGCAGACCGATGATAAAAACAGAAAATAAGTTAATAGAGAAAGTCACTTTGCCTGCAGTAGGGACAGTTCATGCCAAAGCTCCAACCATTGACGGAAGCAGTCACTGAGCAACGTATCTCCGCCAATTTGAAGCTGCTGAATGCGCAAATAATTGGACAGAGAAAGACAAGGCTGTTTCACTCGTTTTTGCATTAAAAGGCCCTGCGGCAGAACTACTACAGGAAGTGCCACCTGACAGCCAGAACATCTATTCCGAGTTGATAAAACTTCTAGAATTACGCTACAGTGATAAACATTAGCGAGATGTGTACTACGCTCCATTTAGGACAAGACGACAACTTTCCGGGGACAGTCTTCAAGAGTTTGAAGCAAGTATCAACAGATTGATTAGATTGGCCTCTCCTCAAGCACCAGAAGATTTTCGAATAAAGTTTGCGGTGCAGACATTTATTGATGGCATCGGAGATTGTGAACTTCAGCAAGTGTTACGAATGGCAAGGCACCGAGATAGCTCAGAAGCTCTTGTTCACGCCCTAGAGTTTGAAGCTGCCAAGTCGGCGTCCCGCTACACTAATGGGTTTGTGCCACCACGTTGCAGTCAGAAGATCTCTCCCTGGATCACATTGCGGTTACAATTAGTGCAGAAAAACTATGTTGTCGGACAAACAATTCAGAAGTTGAAGAGAGTCGCAACGATTTGAACGATGGGAAAATGACAAAAGACCAAAAATCAATTACATTAAAAGACAACTGTGGAAAACGTGGTCATCTACAGGTAGACTGTTGGGAGAAGAATATACCGGGAGAAAAGAGTGATCGAACCAATGGGAGAAGTAAAGCCCCAGAGCAGCACAGAGTTTACACGCTACATAAGACCAGTGAAAACCTGACTGTTTGGATTTGCGGAAGGTAAACCAACATCACTTACAGTTGACACGGGCGCAACAGTGTCCATTGTGCGGCCTAACTTAGTCTGCAACCGCCAGCCTCTAACTAGCTCTTGTACAATACAGACTGTGACTGGAAGCCCCGTCAAGGTGCTAGGAAAGGTAGACGTACGTGTACGTCTGGGTCGTCTCGAGTTTAGCCACCAAATGATCGTTGCAGACATTCACTGGTGACTGTTTCAGACAGTCACTAAAGCTGGTGATTAGTGACGTAATTGGTGTCTTGTATTTTGTTTTCCACTGTACCTACGACGATCAAGTAGACATCGTTACAGTATGTAACCAACATAAGCTATAAGCAATAAACTATTTAATTTTATAGCCATTTTCTCACCCAGTTGACTAACGGAATCGATATCTGGGTAATCAGTGTAACCGATTTATTGCTAAGTTCCACATTAAATTACCAAAAAAAAGAATTCAATTGTTCATGATATCCGGGCTGTTTGGCCGTGGTCCATGGTTTATAGCAAAACCAAACGTTTCGGCAGCTCCACTGGCTGCCATTATCAGTGGTATAAAAAATCCTGCACGCCGGGATTATTCATCTGACACCGGCCGTGAAAGCCTGAGGAATATTTTACGACGCCTCTACGGGGAGGAAGTTTTAAAAAATATCAGACGTTTCGAGGGGCTGAGAAAAAAGAAGGTAATTCATCTGACACCGGCCGTGAAAGCCTGAGCAAAAAGAATTCAATATGTGTTAAAATTTTAATTTGTAGCTTACCTTAATGTTCTATGAATTTTATCAATTGCATCAGCATCAGCTTCCTTTCGTATTGTTTGAAAAATGTATAAATATATAACAACGTTATCAATTGCAAACAATGTAAACTTACATTTAGCGTTAATAAGTATTATTAAAAATTATCATACGTGGTTATTAGTGATGGAGCCAGTAAGACGAAATAGGGCAGAAAACAGTAGATGTTTAGGTGAGTAGAGTAATTACTCTTGAGTGAAAGCGTATGAGACGACAGACTTACGTAACAACTTTCGCTACATAATTAAGGAGTTAACTAATTTGTGTGGAATCGCGAGTAACTATTACTTGATACACATTCTCAACAATTTATACCTAATTTAGCAGACAGTATTCACTAATCTAAAAGCCTTAATAGAAAACAAAATTTATCCTTGGATTCTTGATATAAATAAAGGCTTACTTTAAAATGTATGAAAATAGTTTACATAATAGTTAAGTGTTTGCATAATATGACCTATTTGCTATTTGTATTCTGACATGTATCGTCGCGTTCATTATCCATCATTTTACCAAATATCTGAACTTATCACCTGAATCAAATGAATTATCCTCTATGCATATATTATGTGGATTTTTCTCTTTTGAGATACAGAAATTAGCACATGTACTTAGTTCTGCTTATATTTACATTCAGTCCCATTTCAGCCGATTTTTGATTCAGCTCTTTGTATAGGCTACCTCAACTAGCCGTTGTATTGGTCCGGCTGTTATCACAACATCGCCAGTCTAAGCACATATTTGGTTTGTCTTACTTAATGTTGTTCCTCGCTTATCAGCGTCTTTAATGGTATAGTGTAGCGCAATGATAAAGAAGATTGCCGATAACCCATCATGTTTCTTAACTTCCTTATTAAATGCATATGCTTTACCCAGCATATTCTCATACATCATTTTGACTCTTGTGAATCTCATGGCTACTTTTGATAACATTATAAGTTTCAAAGAATTTCCCATATCCGGCATGGATTCATAAATTCTTTTAATATTGTTCATACTATTTATACCTAGTCTTAAAGTCCACAAACAGTATGTGAATATCTATTGAATATCTATATGATGCTCATAGCAGTTTTCTATAACCTGTCTGATAACCTGTGATATCACAACTGATCAGAAGTATCAGAAGTATCTTTGGTCGGGAAAAACATTGGTATTCTCCTAGACTTTTTTCTTCGCATTGTTTAAACGTTTCATTATCAACCTCTATATGCAGTACTCTGTATGCAGCGCTGAGTAACTTATGCTTCAATAATTGTTACAATCCTGTTTATTTCCCTCCTTATGGCATATTATTCCAGTGTTCTACTCTACAGGCATTGCTTCTTTTAACGCAAGCGGAAGTATACTATTAAGTAAATAAATCTCCGTAAATAATAAATGCTAATTAGTTATAGGGTGTCATGAATTTGTTTCATTAACTATTGTTGTTAATTCGTTATCACTGTTTAAAAGTCGACGACTTTCAGTGTTCCAGTGTTTAAAAGTCGACTACTTTCAGTGTTCCAGTGTTTAAAAGTCGTCTGATGAGTTTGTGGATGTAAATTTATCGTTACTCTTACATCTGGGCGTCTCTATTGTAGGCTGCGCTAATATGTCGTATTGTTACGAATGTAACTGAATTTTAATTGCAAACTAATCTGTGGATGTAAACGGCAGGACGTGTATGAAAAGTAAGGCGAAGAGTCTATGATTTACGATGAATTATGTCTTGTTATAAACAGTGGTAAGTGTTACGCGTGTTTTTATTCTTCTTCCATTTTGTCAAGCAACGTCACACAATGAACAGCTGTTATAACCTATATTGGAACGAATAGTCAAAATAAAATTAAAAGTTAACTTGAGTAAGTGTGTGTATATCTAAACTAGTTAGTCTATAAAAATTTTTGTTAACCTCGATTATAATACGCGCATAATGCGAATATTACAGTTAGTCAAAATTAAAAACTTTATCCGAGACAAAATATTTACTTAAAAATAAAAAACCATTTATTAACCAGAAACCAAAATTAACGTTTATAAAAATTTGTATACATGAAAGTGTATCTATTAATCCTATGACTTGATGCAAAGAAGTCATAGATAAGGCTAAATGGTTAAGACTATCCATTTTATTTTATTCTAAAATAATTTTAGATGCTTAATTGCAGACTTTTCATATATAACAGAGAAGGCTACATCGTTTTGTAGAAAGCTTCATAGAAACAAAACAGTATTAGTTTACACCATTAATAAATAACACAAATTAAACATCAAACCATAAGACGATGTAGTAATGCATAGCTATTGAATTATGTCCTTTAGAGTTTATGATTTCTGTTAAAACGGTAAAGTATACAAGAACTTGGAATTTCAGTTCAACTTAATTGTGCCTACATAACAATCAAAACTGAGAAAACGCGTGAAACTATTTTTGCTGCAAAAACATTATATAAACCTAATATTATTAATTTTGAATCCATTTAACGAATCCTTATTATTCCTCATTATTAATCCTTATTTTATATACGAGTTTGTTCACAGTGATAAAACCACACAATTTGGCAATTACGTGTCATACAAATTACTAAACTACGTTGTAATGCAACGCTTTATACTAAGTATTCTCAGTTCAGTTATATAACGACGAAGTCATCGACATGACTAAATCTGGTAAAGAGACGCTAAAAGCCATTGATAGTTCACGCTGCTAATCACGTTAAATTGGTATTTAGCGATGATAAAATCTCATTATTTATTTTATTGATAAGTAGGTTTTTATCGTTGAATAAGTTAATATTGATTTGATTATAAATTTTTAATTGATATTAGGTTTCATTACTAAAGATATTTCACAGGAAAAATGTAAGTGGTAAAGAGAAAACATTATTCACTTTTCAGCAAATTATAGTGTTGTGTTTATTAATAAAAATTACACATTTTAAGACGGAAAAAATGTCTTATATTTTACAGTTATCAAAGTGCTCAAGATTGTTGGTCTTGGTGCAATTTTGTCTCGTAATTTTTATACTTTTTTCACCAAACAAGGCATCAGTAGGTATGAACATCGTGTTATTATGCTTACCTACAGTACGATGTATTGGGAGATATCTAATTCGTTAATGTCTATGAATCAGTACAGAACAATTCAACTGTTACACTACCGGAAATGGTTGTGAATTATTGCTGCATCCCCCATCGATGTATGTTTCCTGTTTACCTGTTTCGTCGCTGAACACTCTGCAATCAGTTGTTGGTTTGCACGTAACGGCCACAATATATGCTTCCTAATACGTGACTCCTTCAATGAAGGCTACATGGCTACATCCGGAGACGTCACAGTTGTAAGTTACTATTTGGTACAATGCCTTCTGTATTTGCAATACATACAAATATACACATACACATATATCTTTATGTATATGTTATGTATGTATGTTTATATATGTGTATGTGTTATGTATACACATATACATATATCTTTATGTCTCATTACAGTAAAACACTAACTTTCCAGATTAATTTGTGTAACATTAATTGCAAACTTTAATGCCTTCAACTTTAGGGTGAATTGTAAATCAGTTATTACGGAATCGATAGCGACTGTACCCATAAATTACAAGTAAAAATCAACCCCGCCCGTGTGGAGTTGCTGGTATCCTATCGGGCGCCTCCCCAGGTGGTGGATGGGGGGAATGCTCACCAGATATGCTGGGTACCAGGGAAATAAAATACTTTCAGATCTGATTTCGTCAAATGAGTTGACGATCAGAGGTCGACCGGTGCACCGAGTCACTTATAACGTTCTCATATGTTTATGTATATATGTTAATTTATTCATAGTGAGTTTTGTGCGTGTGGTGTTTATGTGTATAACCGTTTTAATCTTTTTGACGACCCCTATGTATTAGGGGAATAGCATTTTACTGTACCTGAGGATGGGGATTTAGTCCCTGAAACATGTCGTATTTGAAAAACTGAGATCGCCTAGTGGATTATATAAGGTAAAATTCTTAAATTAATCATAATAGCGATCTGGAGACTGCATAAAATGTAAAATACTTTCTTATAATTTTTAAAATTTTTAACACTATTTAGGAATAAATACAAAATTATTACCAACAGATGGAATGGTACAGTACGTTTCTTTTGAATCAGTAACCGTCGTGTCCATCAACAGCTTCAGCAGAATTCCAATTTAATATTTTTAAAATGGAAATATGTTAATTTTTTTACGTTGTATATTTACATATGTATAAACTATTACTGACTGATCACATAAGTTCCATATTTATTGCTATTATATTTTCATAGAGAAATTTGAATACAACGAATTGTCAATATGTATGCTTATTCTCAACCAGGAAGCTCTTTTTAAATTATCTTACAAAATAGGAAGATGGCGCTGTCTTTATATTTATATTTAACAGACAAAATTTATTACTGCCTGAGCAAATCAATCTCAAATTGTTAAATATTTTTATGTATAAAAACAACTTTTGATACTTCTCTATATACTTATGTTTAAATATTATGTTTATACTTCTTTTAAAATCGCTACAGCGGGTTTCTGAATTTACTACAGGAAGATAGAGAAGATAAACGGTAACTGCGCGTTACTATTTACCGTTATATACGTAAACATATCCGTAAACATAGCATATTTCTGACGTAATCCACAGGTCCCAAATTTGTTACTCTTGTTTAAATTAAAAAAATAGCAGTATATGCTAATTTCTTTGAAAAACGCTTAATTTAGAAATGATTTTGCTGTGATTACCACAAAAGCTAAGACAAATAGGAGTTGATATTACTAGATACAATTGGGCAGTGCCAGTTTTTTTTTAAACGAGGTTGTAACGATACTCACAACAGTATTAGAAATACTGATTTTAAAATGAATTTATACAAAGCAGGAGGGTAGAACATTTTTCATGTCCTCATATATACGTAAGGAGACTCCATTACAGATTTGATACATTACAGATTACAGATTGTATATGTTAAACATATTTAAAATAAATATATCATATATAATTACAATACTTTTAAATAACTCAAACCTATATGACTTTATTATTTTATGAGTATATGAGGTCAAACTTCCTAAAACATTGTAGAAAACATGTTGGTACTTACTTCAGTAAGTAAACATCAAGTGCATGTAATGTTACACATTTTCATATTAGTAGGAGTATTAAACTGAGAAGTGAGCTAATAATTTACTTTCTGCTTGCGTTTACGTAATTAATGGAAATAAAAGGAATCGTAACTTGAGTATGGTGTAATAAAGTAGAACCCTCCCCTCAGCATAATATAGGCACTACGACATCTGTTGTAAATGATCTATGCATACACCACATGTAATTTGTAAAGTAAATATTGTAACTACACAAGATCTTGCTCGTTATAATACTTACAACTGGAGGGTGTCTACCCACCAGTTCGGACGTTCAAATTCGTATTTTCCGCCTCAACTTTGGGTTGGCCAACTCTTCTTAGTAAACCAAAATTGTAAAGTTTCATTTTTTTTAAGTGATCGTACTCAATTTTTTAAGAATAGTTGAATCAAATCAAACATACTCTTTAATGCTTCTATAGTTTTTATTAACAATTCTCAATTGGTTTTTCTTATTACGCTTTTTTCCAAATTATATAATTTACTTTTGCGCCGGCATGTTTAATTATTAGCGGTTGGCTATTCTGACCAGCCGTTGCTGTCGAGACTAGGGCTCTGGAGTTGGGTTTTTCGTTTATCTATAATCTCAGGTCGAAGTTCTTGTGACTACAGAAAATGTTGTTAAATGGACTAATAAAAGTACACAGTTTTACAAATACCATATAAATAATATAGAAAATGTGATACACTTATAATTACAGTGGTAATCTATAGCTACTGGATTTAGCGTTTGGAGGTTATTTGAGTTTAGTAAATTTTACGTTTTAAAATATATTCACTTAAGGAATCAATGTTGGATTGAGATTGTGCTTCAATTTGAGGTGTTCATTTAATCAAAGAAAGTGATAAATGAAATTGAAAGTGTAATTTCACTTTTTATTTTGTTTTCTTGTGTGTTTCGGTTAAATCGTATTTTAAAATATACTTAACAATCCTCCATCTCTTCTATCCGGGTAATATTTCTCACGAATACTGCTGATTATCCTTTCTTGTGTGTTTCTAATAATTCAATTCTTCTTTTTTCTTAATTATTTGGTTAAGGTGTTTATTTTTCATCAGTCATCCTTGTTGTTAAAGATTCTCTCATTCATTTATGGGTTTGAGATATTTTCTTCCTTCCAATGGTTCGTATTCCGTCACTTGGGATTCCTCAGCAATTCCTCATGGATAATTTAATTTCTTCTGGTAATGTGTTAGTGTTACTTCTGTAATTTAGTTTACTATGTTAATAATTAATTTTGATAAATTTTGTTTAATTAATTCTTTTCTTTACTCATTGTGGTTTAATACATCTGCACTCATCAAGAGCTAATAATGGAATAATACAATTTATTAACTCGTTACTATGGTCTCTCTTCCAAACACTTACTCCCATTGGTTGATAATTTATAACATTGTTATATAAAACTAACGTTTTTCTATACAAAATTATTATTAATCTTTAAACTATTATAACTCCCTTATACTACCTGTAATCTTAAATATACTAACACCGGTAGTTTGCTTTAGGTTTACAAATTATTTTGATATCTCACAAGGTTACCTTTTTTCAAATTATAACATATTCATACATTTTCATTTGGTTTTTATTTTGTTAATTACCTATGAACTAATTATTTTCTATCCAGTTTTGTGTCCTACACTATTATTATGAAACCTAAACAGATTATATACTTTACTTTATTAATTGTTATTGTTTTGTTTTAAATTTCACAAATTTCTGGTTACCAGTTATAGGCCTATTGCCTTGAGTTCATAATTCGCCTACCCTATATTGATTACAACTGTTCATGTCATTTTTTGTTAATTTTAAATGCTTCTAAAAATAATTACTGTAATAACCTAAACTGAATCATAACATTTGATTAATTTTAATCATCATATAACATAACATAATTACTTAATAAACTTTTAGGCCCATCCCTGTATCTAAAATTTTACATGTTTTTAAACGGTTCTGTTCAACATAATATTCAACATAATAACATTTGGGTTAATTACAACCAAAACAAAAATATAATAAAATGAACATTAGATGTGTACCTAGTATTCCCTTATAATCTCACTTATAGAATATAGTGTCTAACTCCCTTTACCTGTATTCAGCATAACATATTAGTCTTTTATCCTTATTTTTACCAGTGGTCAATATAAATTTATAAACTTTATTCATTAACAATAAAATAGAGGATCCCTTATCATCCTTATTCTATACTAAAAAACTTCCTTAACATAATGGAAAAAACATTATTAGTGATTTGCTTCCAACAAAAATTGTTATATATTATATACAAACATTTTCTTATTTCATTAAACTATGCCCATGCCTACTTATAACTGTCCCTTATAATTTATATACAAACATTTTCTTATTTCATTAAACTATGCCCATGACTACTTATAACTGTCCCTTATAATCTATACTGTTTATTTATTATATTTGGTCCAGTTATTACTTATAGGCTATTATTACAAGTTCTTTCTTTATTCCTGACTACACTTCACTTTATTACATAGTGTATTTATGTAGTTCATTGATTAACACTGGGTCCTATCATGGTTCATTATTTATTATTATCTTTCTTATTTACTTATCACTTTTTTGTTCACCTTCTAACATTGTATTTTACATTTCCTGTATTTATTATCACTGGGTCCTCTCAAGGTTCATTAGTTATCACCACTTTTCTACTTAATTATTGCTATTTAATTTTATTTTATAATATTGTCCTTTGATAGTTTACTTATTACTACTCTTTCTTTATATTATCAGTATATTTGTTCTTACATTTCGTTTTCTTTTTACATTTCCTACAGTTTACATGCTATTTATTTTCCTACTTAATTTTGTACTTTTATATCTATGATTCTTATTAATACTTGGGTATTGTTATATTGTGACATAAACTTTTTTCTGTGGATCACCCTTTCCAATCTATTGGGTCTCGTCATCGTCATTGTCCTTGTCTATGTCAAATTCAGTTAGTGGTGTTGTTCTATCATTTCCTATTTAATAATTTTTTATTATACAGCTTTTATTCAATTATTTACACTTGTAAACCTTGTGCCACCGTAGGTCACGTTACAATATATACACTAAAAACACACTAGACACAGGTACAGAAACAATCGATCAATGTTACAAACAATTGGTTGTACTGGAAAAGATCCGCACAAACCGATATATGGAATCTCAGTGTTCGCGTTGAAAGACTTTAACAAACTGATGGCTGGTTTCCTTGTGTACACCACAAGGACAATACTTTTCAGACCATCTTGGGTAAGGAGGGTTGATATTTTAATAAGTAGTAAATCGAGTGTGTGATATTTTTTATTACAACTCAGTTTTTGGTTACATTCATTTAAATTTTACCAAATTATGAACAAATAAAATACTGGTACTGCAGAATTTTGAGGACTTATGTACTGTAGTACTTTATTTTTATCGGTCGAGGAATTCCAGTAGCGTAATATTATTGAACATAAAATCCATAAGCACAATGTATTCCCATATATATTGTAACAAGACCGCTGTATGCCGGTCGTTACAAAAAATAAAATGCAGATGGAAAATTTTATAAAAAATAAAATTTTCAATAAAAGAATAATTTTGTTTATGTTTCGAGGTGTGTGTATATAAGAAATAAATCTGTTTCAAAAGGTTCTTGTAAAATTTTGATAATCAGGCAGGTATTTATTGACTATCGAGCACTTCTGGAAGATTTGAACCAAGTCTGGTGTTAAATAGATTAACTCCAGTCAGCAATCGATTGGTGATTTTTCTTGCTGGTCCAATATCTCACTCAAATAAAATATTTTCTTCTTCTTGAAGTCCCTCAGCCTTGATAAATAATCTTAAATTAACCTGTGAAATAATAACGGATAAAAATAATGGAAATATAAAGATTTATTGAACAATTTAAATAAATAATCGATTTTTTATCGATGGAGAACAATTATCGACTCCGTCTCAGGGAACTATCGATTGTGCATACAGAACAAAATTTATGATATGTATTATATAAAAGACAGGTTTTTTGAGCGATTAAAATTAATAGTCAGAGAAGGGTGACGAGAAAGTATAACATTAACAATTAAAATAAATACAATAATTATTATTCAACAGTATTCAATTAATTCGTATATAAAATGTTTAAGAAAGTCGTCATCAAACCATATGCAGACTATGACGTCACCACGATGTAGAAGGCAGGCAGGCTCCGTTGAATTAAAAGATGGCCGCTACTATTTCTGTCGTAGTTACTGCGAAATCGACATGTCCGAAAATCACGACAAAATTACCTTTGTGAATGTCTGAAATCTTCCCGCACTGGTGTAATATGTCTGTTAAGTTATTTGGTGTATTCTGACGAAGTGTTCCGTGTAAACTTGTGTTAATTAGTTTATTTTGTATGTGTTCACTTCTGTGGGTTAAAGTTCTCAAGATATGGTTAGGATTTGTAGAGTGAATTAGATTAAATATATTGTTTTACTGTTTTATATCCCTCGTATCATGAAGTTAGGTGTTTGTTTTCACTATTGTCGTGAACGTTTTGGTAGATTTAGTTAAAAAAGTGTCTAATTCGTCTAACTCTCGATTCACTTATATTATAATGGCTGACTGTTAGTACCATTTTCGATTCGGTTTTAAAGGAACGTTTTTCACACAACTCTTCAGCTTGATATTCAACAAAAGACTAATTAACTTGGTCAAAATTTGGCCCAGTTAATCTTTGAAAAAGTATTGTTAACATATTTCGATTACCCATACACATGATACAATATTACATTATATATGGGATTTATTTATTTTATTCATCACTTTCATGAATTATGAACCTTATCATTGGTTTAATCATCTCATTCCCTTTAAATTGATGTATTATAGTCCATATCTGTAGACATTTTGTGGAAATTAACAAATTTCTTTACTTTTTTGAAATATAGGCTCAAAATTGGATTTCCGTCTTTATACAAATTTCCTCCATTTTAAATATCATTAATACTATTATAATAAATTTTAATTAGTCATATTCCTCTTCCTTTCCTTAAATACATATAAATTAAATCTTTAAACTGGTTTTTTGTGTTAATCTGTAAATTTGACATTGCTCTTTAAAATTAATTAATTTATATATTTTGAAAATTACAATGTTTTAAGGTATATTTCCTTATTATCATTTTAACTCATGGGATCATTCCCAGTAGTGGTTAACTGAGTTACCTTATCTAAATCTTGCTAGTTTACAGGATTTATAAGTGAATTATACTGGTTTATATTGTTTCTGTGAATTCACCAAATGGCCTAGATTTTAGAATTTTATATTTCTGTCTTTCTCAAATAAATTTAATCCTACTTCCTCCTCTGACTTTACATAGTTACTATTACATGAAAATAAAATGGTTTATAACTTATTGTGAGGTGTAGTATTTAATTAACACTACTGTTATTAAAATAAATAATTATGAACATTATTTAGCAATCTGCACAATTGAACATATTGCTGATATGGTTTGAACATATACTTTTAACTATTTTTGAGTTAACATAGCATACCTATTGAAACATTATTAATGGTATGTAGGCTATTATTTAGCAAACATAATTCATTTTAAAACACATAATATAAATCTTATTTTCTAATAACTCTTACAAATACATTTTACTAACACATTGATTTTATGGCTGTGAATAAACAGTCTATTTAAACATTTTAAACTTACGAATACTAAATTAATGCCAGTCCTTTCTGGTCTAAACCATTATTATTTATGATCCCCTACAACAGTAAACATGACCTCCCATACTCTATTCATTAGCATTTTTTACAAATGTCTTGTAAATAAAGAGTTACATTAAAATAATAAAATACTGGAAATCTTCCATTTTATTATTTTATTATGCTGTTTATTATTGGATATTAAAGTTGTTATATAGCATATTGATAAGTCATAGTATCACTAACTTTAAGTTTCTTGCATTTCCAAAAAACACTTACACAAATTCACTTTCACTGTTGGTTCTGATATTTTGAGTCTTATTATCTCAGACCAGACCTTTAGTAATCATGGACTGTTAAGACTTGTTTATTTTCTTATCACACAATAGCTTTAGTCGGTTCACTTCTTATAATACTATACAGCACTTTAGTTTTCTAAGTAATTACATTTTTATAGGATTTTGGGTATGTTATACTTTCTTTTGAATCGTTTTTGTGGGTTTGGGGTTGATGGCAGTTAATAATAATAATAGGTTTTACAACGGTGTTTCTTTCATACTATTTCTTCCTCTCCTCCTGTCTTCTTGCTTGTCCTTCTTCTTATCTTCTTTCTTGTCCTTCTTCTTGTCCTTCTTCTAGTCTTCATTCTTCTGGTCTTCATTCATGTCCTTCATCTAGTCTTCATTCTTCTGGTCTTCTTGTCTTCCTTCTTTATTCTTGGGTAAACCAAGGTACTTGGTGTTATCTCGACTGATGTTTAGTTTGGAGCATCTAATTTATTCACTGATACTGACCTTGTTCTTCTCTAAAGGTTTCAGGGTATTGTTTTCTTCCTGATCACAAACTTTATTCTTCCTTCTTCTTGTTTTTCGGGGTATTTTGGTATTCACCACTCTTAAACTGATTCTCTTTCTTCTTGATATGGTGTTATTTAATTTTGTTTACTGCTCCTAGCTTCCTGGGTAAATTACTGATATTATAATATGAGTTGGCTTCAATACTTTCTTTGATATTTAAACAGTGGTTTTTATATAATGTAATGAGGATTTTTATTTTATCGTGGTTCATTCCTTTGATTTCCTTAAATCTCATTCAATATTGTTTTAACATATGTGGTGTAATTAAACTTTATGATTTTATATGACTTAATAAGTAGTGGATTTTCTGTCACGCTACAATATTACCCACTGATTTAACCGATTGTAAAATTAACATTAGTTTATGCTATTTAAATTAAATTAAATCAACGTAAATATAATGCTGCAGTAATTTAGAGATTATAAAATATAGCAACAGAATTTTCTAATCTGGTTTCAGTATTCTGACAAGTCATATCTTATTCTGTCCAAAGCTAACCATTTCCATACACATCATTCCATTTATTTAATACAAAAAAAATAAAATTGGGATTAGTATGATGTCAATACTTTCATTAACGCAAACATATTGAAAGCAGCTTAACCACCCCATCTTGTAGAAAACATTTGACACCGGCTAGAGGCTCGAGAAGCAACGTATCATTTGAGATGAAGTTCTTCTTTCAGACTAATTACACTGGTCCATTCCATCTGGTGGGGATGAGTTCTTTAATATTCTCATTTTGTATATTGTCACTAGTAATAAATTAAGACAAAAAGATATTTTTACATATGTTTCACTAATTATAATTTTTAATAAACTTCAATATTTTTTAATAACAGATACAAAATTAAATTTGTGATTAGGGTAACGAATCTACGCAGACTTTCCTTAATATCTTACGACTGTTCTGCTTGATCGTACTATCTTGTCTCTAGTTATCCACCGTAATGAACTTAAATAAATCTGGCTTGTTGCCTTGGTCGAGGTTTAAAGTACCAACAAACTAGTGATAGCGGGACTTTAAATTAGGATGTAGAGTCGCTACAACAAGGAAGTAATTCCAGTTAACGACTATTCCTACAGTCTTTCTGAATGACGAGTTTTGAGATACTGTCAAAATATTCAACTAAATTACTTATTAAATATTTACTTCCACCTCTAGTAATACACTGTACTAATACAGGAAATGAACTTGATATAAAAAGGTTTATCACGTTTTCCAAATACGAAGCAGACTTCCCAGACTTAATTATGACAATTTCCTGTGGATCGTGTCAGTAAGAATCGAATAATAATATATTAAAAATTATGCCCCATAATTTGGAGAATTTTTGTTCGAAAGCTACATCAGATTCTATATTCAGACCACAGCTTCAAAGTTAATTTCCTAATCATCTTTTAGCGCAGCTGACGCCAGTAATTAATATTTTGAAAGTTTGTAAAATTTGTTTGAGATTAATTACCCGAGACAAAACTTTTCCAACCGTAAAGCAAAATTAGCCAAATTCAATACCGCGATTGCTGTAGAATATTCTACCTTTTGTACTATCCAGAATAGAATATTCTACCTGTTGTACTATCCAGAAGATCGTCATGTAAATTTTACTTGTAAAATACTAACATACAATTGTCTTTACATGTTTCCTCTCAATAATCTTGTCGTTCTCCTGACCTGAGCAAGAGACTTTTTCTGACTCTTTTCTTTCATACCTGCATTTCTTATTCTGTCGTTTTCCTGCTCCGTCTGCTTTTTACCGGCGTTCTTCTTGTTGTCTTCTTTCTTTTTCTTTCGTTATCTATTGGCGTCTCACATCCTGTCGTTTTTCTGGTTGTAACAGCGCTTTGAAGGATTCCATTAACTGACTGTTGTACACTCTTTTTCTAATTAATTGCTACTGTCGTCACTTTTTTCAAAGTTCCCTGTGTTTCTACTGGTAAATGTTCTCTCTCTCTCTCTCGACCAGAATTCTGATAGCAGTGTTCGGACGGTCTCACAGAATAACTGTTACCATTGAAGACACTAATTTTTATTAGACACGAACAAAAGTTAGAAATAAATCAACAAAAACATTTTTGTTAAGGTGTACAATAACCCCAGATAATTTATCCAACACACAACAATAAATGTTACCTTCTTACACTTTTCTACGAATAAACACATTATTCACTTTTACTAAATCGCAACAAGCGTTTCGATCCGCATTCTAATATCACCGGTCTAACTGAACTGGGCTGGTTCGAAATCCAATATTTATAAATCCACCGCCTTACAGTGTATTGAGTTAGCAGCCTTCCTCACAAACTGTAGTTTCGTTATTTAACGTATAGAAGGGAAAATTCTGCCCGGTGGAATAACCTCTCCCAACTTCTGGAAGAGACTGGCACGCTGTGTCAGAAATTATTATGGCGTATATTTATGAACCCTGACACGCTTAAACATTTATATCAATTATGTTAAATATAAGGAATGACTATACTAGATAATTTAAAGTGTTGTTTGAAGATAATAGCGAATATGTGATTGTAAATACAAATCTCGAAACAGAACTGTATGTACTTATACCAAAAGTTAGAAAGGCTGTAGAACAAATGAAAGCAACTAAGCTGTATGGCCATATAGAATATCAGATGAATGGTCCTTCTCAAACTCATTTAGGAGAAAAGCATAAAGATACATTTTACTTATGCATTTACTTATACATTTTTTACTTATAGATTTGTATAAACGGACTAAATGAGATCGCTATAGCAAACACTACAAGTCACATATTTATGCGTTTATAAGCTATAATATACTGACTCGAATAACTAATCAGAAAGATAAAATGTTTAACACTACTTAATGTTAATTTCCCTTGGGAACCACCACGTTGCCTGCAATTTATAGCAAACAAGCAAGATCAGAATACATTCACAGCTACAAGTGTACACTTGTAAACAAGATTCGTACGTATGCACGCTCAGATGAACACAATCCACTTTGTAGTGTGTAATGTTAGCAAGTAGACCTACATTTGCTCCAATAACATTCTACCTTTAAATTAGATTGTTCATCTGTTTAAGTTTTATCTGTGTTTTCAGTTTATTGATACGTTATTTTTGCACTGTCAGTCTGAGCTAGTTACGTTTTTATATTTTAATTCTCTATTAAAATTTTCAAAGATGCAACGTGTTTTGAAGGAATTATATTTATACAGTACTGAAGGTTAAATGGCTTATGTTCATATCATTTAAAAGATATAGGTATAAATGCACATACAAATGTTTGTTCTTCTGGTGTTATCTTGCAATTCTATTGTGACATGTGCCAGTAAATTTATTTAATGTATGATTGATTATTATGTCGAGTTGTATGATTAATTAGCAAATAATTTTTTATATTATGCGAATATTGATAACTTCACAAGTATATTGATAATTATGGCTATAGTAATAATACTACCGTGATGATAATTAAAATGATGATGATGATGATGATGACGACGACGACGGAGATAATGATGATAATGGTGGTGATAGTGGTGGTGATAAGAAGTATAAGTAGAAGAAGAAGAAGAACAACAACAAAGATAGAGAGAAGAAGAAGAAGAAGAACAACAACAACAACAAAGATAGGGAGAAGAAGAAGAAGGAAACGAAAGAGAAGGAAAACAATAATAATAAGCAATGCGACACGTAATAGATGATATTCAAACAGAATTTATACTAGCATTCAAAACTGAAAGTGAATATTAACAAACTAGGCAAACACATGAGAATATTGATTTATATTAGGTAGTCGCATGTTGCATTCATCATAATTTCTCAGAATGTAATCAACGCAAATTCCATTTCTTGATGAACAACTTTAGTCAGTTTTGATTTGTCATCTACCGTCCTTAAAATCTGCTACATCCTGTGTACAATTAATCTTTTCCATTCTTTGCCACAACCAGTACAGATTTTAATTAAGTACAGTATCGATCTTAATTAGAATAATTTTCATGTATTTAAAATATTTTTCTTATGTTAAAGTGTGTACAAACTTAGTCGTTTGCTTTAACTTTAATCTTTACATCTTCGTTATACTGGAACTTCATTGACAAATAAACCCAGATTTTTCATCTAATTTTGTAAAGAAATGCATGTTTTGCATTTCGCATATAGAAGAATTAAGAAGTCAAATTTCGCTACTACATTTTTAAATAGTTTCAGCTACTCTCCTATTCATTTAGTGACAAGAGTCATTTTTAGTATTTGAAGTAACTTTTACTGTTTTAACAAAATCTGCATATTATAGCGATTATTAGAAATTGAAGAGTAAGGGTTTATCACTACCGTATACAAGTTTTTCTTTGACACCAACCAGTTTACATATATTGATTACTTGTACGTTAAGTTCAATATTTCAACATATGACGTGTGTATACTTTGAGCTTATCATAAATAGGCCGAATGACGCAATAAAGCCTACCAGCGGCAGCAATATCAGTGGCACAATACCTTTGGTAATTCCTAGCTACGATGCCACTACATGATTCTGTCCGGCTGTTGCAGAATATCGCAGAAAATCGTCATCAACTTTACGGAACACTGGCGACTTTAGGCCTGTACAAATTTAGTCATGTTATAGGCAGAGACAGACATAAAATTTAATTGTGTTTTGTTAGTAATTAAATTGTGACTTTTGCTGAAAATTAATAGTCATCATTTTTACTTTTTTCACTATAGTACTTAGTGAACAGTAATTTTAAACTTAAAATTTTTAATAGAGATTTTTATCTATATCTCTGCACACAGTAATTTACCGTAGTGAAATCACAGTTCATACAATTCTTGTAAGTGAATGACTCACAAAAATTACACATAAAGTTCTACTACACTGTCTCTTCTTAAAAAGAAAGTGCAACTTAAATCCGAATGCGGTGAAAAGAACAACATATTTAATTAAGAGGAAGCATCACAAAATGCCAACTAATCAAACCCTTAAGACATACGGCAATTGACGGTATTACATCCAGCAGTGGCCAGTTTAGTAGCTCAGAGCCTGACTGTATATTAATTATTACAGCGTGGATCTCAGTGTTATACAACAGTAGTTTATATTAAACATTTGTTTTGTAACTTTCCGAAAATGTGATATTAAATTTAAATTGTTAGTTGTTATTAGCCTTTAGTCTTTTAGAAAACCGTCACAAGTACTGCGGTTATGAAGATTACAGGAGTTGCATGCGATAGATTGCACGCAATGGAAATTGCAGAAAGACTGCACAGACGTTGTGCTGTAGACGTTTTAGCTAAAATGGAAGAGATATGAAACAATTTAAATTATGTTTTAGTGTTAAGTGTTACTAAATTCCTGTACTTTGTAGTGGGAAGACATGGGTAGAGAAGCTTCAGTGACTCTAATAAATTGTTTTTCTACTTGTTGTTGAATTCATGCTCTGACTAACTAGAGTGTAGCTTCTGTTGCTGAATTCTGGTTCGGCAAGGTACTTATGTAGGTGAATGCTGCTCAACTTATGCCAGCCGGTTGGAGGTTGAAAAAATCGAGGTAAATACCAGCAGTTAATTAGTTTATGATGCTGACAAAGACAAATTCAACAAGAAAAGACTGTAAGAGATGATAGTACATTAAGCGATAAATCTATTATACTGAGAATTATAATAATTACAGTCGTAAAATATTTACGAAATTAGCCATTCGAGATCCGTAAAGGTATATGCAACTCGATCATATAAGGAACAAGTATGTTAGACAAGAACGTCTATAGTTATCCCTAAATAAACTCATTCAGAATTATGGAAATTGCTACAAACAACATCTGGAAAGGATGGACATTACCCACTTTCCGAAGTTGGCTTATTAGTATGAGCCGGTTGGAAAAAGATCTATAGGCAGGCCAGTCACAAGATGGCGGGAGTTATGAGGCCGGAACACGATGAATCCCATCCACGAAGTGATGTTGATGACGACGACGATAATGAAAATATTTGATACAATTTTTATTGCACTGAAACACTTAATATTAAATCTAAGTTATTGTTTCTTAATATTACGAACAGGAACGTTGAAATGTACGCAGCCTTGTACGTGTGTATGTTTATTAACTTGTGTCTACACGCGCAAAAGCCGCACCTTTCCCTCTCTACATCGTTAGACGTAATGTTTATCTTCGTGGTGGGATGCTGTTAAAACTCATTGACGAAGCTAATCGTTCTTTCAGAGAGCGTGAAATTAATCTTCTCCATGTGTTGACATGGGTGTGTTTACATCCTCTTGCTGGAAGATGATTGTAGACACCTTCCGTTGTTATGTTTACAAGAGCTCTTCATATTAAACAAAGGGTATTAATTAAATAGCTTAGGAGAAATTACGACGAAAGCCGTTACTGTGTAAACGCCAGGCCGACGAAGATGAATCAAGCTAGTTGCTTGACATAAGCTGAATCAACGGAAGCGCTTTAAGCATTCTCTGACTAAAGTAGAACACATAGTATGGTTCATGGTTCATATACATATTAAAAAAATTGAAAGTTATACGTTAAATTCTTATAATTAATAGTACATGGTACTTATTAATTCTGTATTTTTAATTTTGCTTTTCAGAATTAATAACGGGATAGCTAAGCAAAAAGTATTAAATATCAAGTTGCGTAAAACTAACGGTGTACTTTTACTAAATGACGGAGAAGTATTAATAACGCGTCGCGTTGCTTGATTACATTTTATTTTGTAACCGTTAGAGATTCGTTATTCAAGCAACACAGAACTTCGTAGAAAACAAATGACGTGAGATTGTTAAGTCAGTCAACGAGATTTTTCCATCGGCAGTCACAGGAAAGATGTGTTTATTTTATTTAATATTATTTTGTAGTTTAATATTGTGTTATTAATACTGATTCTGTAATTGCATTGTTATGATAAGATTTTAATCTTAATTATTTAACATTTGCTTTTAATTTGTTTTCTGATAGTTTGTTTTATAGTTTCCTAAATTGTAAGGTCTTTTTAAGTTTCTGTAGCTGCTGATAATCCCAGATTCTAGGGATTGACTCGTTAAGTGATGAAACTTTATGATGGTGGCAGTGCAAGTAGATACTTCTCCTGACAGAAGTGACTCATACACTAGGAGATTTAGAAAGTTCCGTACCGGGTACGTACCCAGTATAAACATTGAAATAAGGGAGTCTTATAAGTAAAGTTAGAACAGTGGACAGTTTAGCATCCGTTAAAGATTTAATATGATTTTGAGTAATTAGTGTAAACTTACCCCAAAATATATGTAAGTTAGAGCAGAAAGCTTTGAGTTTATTGTGTGAACAGTAAGACCTTACTGTACGGAAGACGGTTAAGGGGGTTAAATTATATTAGTGAATAGTTCTGCTTTAGCAAAAAGATATGAAAAAGATTGGATGATACTTGTAAGTTCATTGAATATGAAATCTTGGGGACTAGTCTTAAAAACGTCTAGAAAAAAGAGTTTAGAGACATTTGTTAAAATATAATTTTTTTAAATAACCGAGGCAGCCCTAAACTAGCAGCTGCTGCCTTGTAGTTGGATATTGGTTTATTAAAGGCTAAAGGAAACCTTGATTAAAAATTGCCTGGTTCAACAGGTTGTGGGTTAATGTAATGGGGCATTTATTGGAGAAAAACGAAAATTTAAAAAAATCAAATAGATTGCAGCCGGATGGATTCAGTCCTTTTTTTTTATCCGTCGTGTGACTTCTTATTGTATTTATTTAAATAACGCGTTTCGAGGCTCAAGACCTCATCTTCAGATTTCAGTCCCGTGTGGACGTCGTTAACACATTAAAATTAAGCTAATACACATTAAAATAAAACACACTACACAAGTTAACCGATGTCTGGGTGCACACCCTTTGCTGGCTCGCGACGCACTGCCTGCAACTACTCTACGGTCTCGTCACAACGCCCCCCCCCCCACCGATTGCTGTCCATTCCCGCTTAATATGAATTTGTCAACAACCATATCGTATAGCTGATGCGATTTAAAATTCAGCTGGTCATTTAACATGTTATTAGGACTGCACTTAAACGCCCGGTATATTTCAAATTCTTTGGCTGCGTTCATGTATCGTCCTTTATTGCATAGATGCAATGGCTTGCAGTTGGTGTCAAAGTCGGTATAATTATAGTTATGCACTATTAAGTGTTCGGCATATTTTGATTTATAGGAATTTAAGTTATTTTTAGGTAGATGTTCTTTAAACCTATGTCTAAATGCACTGCCGGTCTGACCGATATAAACCATATCGCAATCATTACAAACCATTTTGTAAACAACCGTTCTTTTTTCTTTATACTGTTGTGTTTTAGGCCGTAATAATTCTTGAACATTATTTGTGGTGCGGAACGGTAGTAGCATGTTATGTTTCCGAAATTATTTTTTTAAAATCGTGGGTATATTATTGATGTACTCAGTTGAAATAAACTTAACTTTATTATTTTTGTTGCGTGTACTGATGATGTTCTTCTTTTCATGTTTACGTAATACCCGTCCGACCATTGAGCTTCGGTACCCATTCGCTTCTATAAATAAAAACAATAAGAACTCACACAACGGATAAAAAAAAGGTAAATTAATTTTAATCTGTTTTGAAACGTGACTTGGATACCAGAGAACATGAGTTTAAATGACAGAAGCTACGTAAACGGACTGTGGGAAACTGGGAACAATCATGCCAAAAGATCAAAAAGTTTATTGGAGGAAAATAAATACAGAATCCTAGAAAATATTAAACAATTTAAGAACAACCTCCACGGAAATTCAGGGACCTAGATACATCTCACTAGAGTCTTGGGAAAATTATTTCAAACAGTTATTGGTAAAGAAGAATATTGGAGTAAAGAGGAATATTTGGAAGATATTGAAGGAAATTTTAGAGAAATATCAGATGATTATATTTGCTTGGATACAAATATTGTAAAATAAGGTGTAAAATCTATAAAGAATGGATGAGCAGCTGGAATTAGAGATGTTAATGCAGAGTTATTGAAAAGGGGTACAAATAAATTATATGAATTATTAAGAAATCTGCTTGAAAAATGCCTGAATGGAGAAGAGGCATTATCCAACTATCAGGTTGGAAAATGGGATGCAATACACCAGGAGAGAAGCAAAGATGATTGCAAAAACTATAGAGGCATAATAGTTACTAGCACACTGAGTGGAAGAGTACTTAAGCATTTTTTAGAAGCTGAGTATAAGGAAATGGAGGCTAAAGAGCAAGCAGATTTCAGAGTCGTTAGATCAATTATACATATTATTTTCTCCTTGCCACAAATAATTAAACCAGTTCGATCACAACTTTTCTATTTAATTTTTATTAACTTTGAAAAAGCCTGTGACAATGTAATATTAGCCAATCTGTGGACAGCTTTAAGATTAACTAGTCTCAACCCCATTACCATAAAACTATACACAATTTCTATAATAATTCAATTTTGAGAATAAAAATAGGAACCAGGGTTTCAAGTCACCAAACGTTGACGGCAGGGATGTTGTCTATCACACACGATTTTTGAAATTTATAGGAAAAAGCAATAGAGACTTGGCAAAACTGTGTAAGAATATGGGAATTCCAGTTGATGGTGATACAGTTTATTCATTACAGTTTACTGGTGATCAATTATTTTTGGGTTAAGACTTTGAAGACACAGAGTACATGACTAGAAAGTTGA
This sequence comes from Magicicada septendecula, assembly GCA_034769895.1. Classification (NCBI taxonomy): domain Eukaryota; kingdom Metazoa; phylum Arthropoda; class Insecta; order Hemiptera; family Cicadidae; genus Magicicada; species Magicicada septendecula. The sequence continues at coordinate 476,794,715 of CM068373.1, forward strand.
TAAAGGAATATCAGAAATGGGGACTAAAGGTAAATATGAATAAAACAAAATACACGGCAATAGGTGACCTTTATCAAGACTTGATATTGGAGGAAGGCATGGGAAAGATTTCATTTACAGAGGAATACAAGTATTTAGCAGTGAAATTTACGGCCAGTAGGGAGCAAGACAAAGAAATACAATCCAGAATTAATTTAGGAAAGTTGGGTATATCTAGAATGAATGGAAGTCTGTGGGATAAACAAATTACAGCAGAAACTAAAACCAAAATATTTAAAATTACGGTTAGAAGTATCATGACTTACGGTATGAATTTCGGACTACTAATAAACACACAAGAACAAAATTAATGAAAGAAGAGGTGGACTTTTGGAGACGTTCGGCAAGAGTATCCAGACGTGAGAAAATTAAAAGTAAAGTCGTTAAGGACAGAATGAATGTAAATATTTAAATTGTTGATTTATACAAACAAGAAAATTACAATTGTATGGACACAAGAAAAGAATGGCACAGGATAGATTGTCAAGGAGAGTTATGGAATGGACCCCACGAGGAAGAAGGAAAACAGGAAGACCACCTATCACCTGGATACAAGAAATTCAGACTATATTGATGGAACAAAATATTGAAAAAGGTCTTTGGATGGACAAGCAGCAGAGGAAGAGGAGAATTCAATGACTTCTGTAATCTTTGGTTCCGGAAGATGTGTAAACATTGCACAACAAGAATAATAACAATTGTAATACGTCTCTAATACTTTGTTATTCGAAGCCACATTATGAATATATGCCTTACCCACGATACATAGAGCTAACTTCCCGTTTAGGCCTATTGTGAGCTCTGGGTTAGATCCGGCGTGTAAAATATCAGAATATTTGCTACCCACGTACTTAACCAAAATTAAATTTTGTATCTCAGACGATACAAAATTTCCAGTTTGAAATTCATAACACTTTGTAGATTTTGTTAAAAATCTTCAGCTGGAAAATACCAACATTATGGTCAGCTTTGACGACGTAAATCTTCTTTGGGTACCAGTTAACAAAATATTAGATATTGTTAGAAACTCCTGGCAATGGATTTTACAACTGTTGACAGTTTATCATTTCAAGCTATTTTATAAGTTTAGGAGTTATTAGAAGTTTTTTGTTTGTTCCGTTTATTTTTACTATAAACAGAAAGGAAAACACCTGTCCAGTCGTGGACAGGTCATTGGACGTAGTCTTTCAATATAGTTCTACCGCTAAGCTACAGATGTCTCTCTAGCCTCATAAATAATAAAGTACAAAGTAATGTAAGATAAAATAAATACTCCTTACTTACTGGCGGTTCTTGCTCTAATGTATATTATTATACGGTAGAAAATATGTGATTATATGAGTACATACACAAATAATGTATAAATGTCAATTTTCATATAAATATAGAAGTTTACATGAGTAAATAAATGAGTATATATAACATGAGTTACATAATTTATTTAACTGGAAATTTGTATGAGTTCATTAATAAAATTAGATAGAATTTTATATTTAATCTTTCCATTGTTATTTTCCGGGAATTAGGGAGTATTCAATTGTTGAACACAAACATATTAATAGCAACGAAACCAAAACCAAAGAGAAGATGATGTAATCTTGTAATGTAATGTATAATGTAATGCTTTGATCCTCCCATAAAATAACAAAGAACCTAATCAGTATCTTAACAATATGTAATAGGTTATTGAACCTTTATAAATTGCTTTGCAAAGGATGATAAACAATGAGAGAATATTTTACTACTGTTATTTTAAATATGTATTACACCAGGAGTGTTATAAAAGTGTCAAATATAAGAACAACAACATATGCAGCAATTCAATATATGAGTAACTTTTCTATAATAAATTATAAATTCGAGTAGCTTTTCTAGCAATTCCAGATTCATCAAGGTAACAGTAACTGGTGACAAAGAATTCTCTTGTCTCATTTAAAAATACTGTGTCCTATGTATTCGACGTCCGTTTATATTTTACACTGTTACACAAAGTCAAGTATATTTTTATGCTTAGTATTTTTATAGCAAGTAAGTGATAGGCACTTGTACTTGCAAAGAAAACACAGTTTCCTGAGAGTGGTATTTGTGTGGCGATATAAGAGTATTCGTGGTTGCCGAAACTTTCATATTGTTTAAATTTTTTGTAATTACACTAAATATTTGAGAAACACATAGCATCATAAAATTAATGAAACATGCTTCAAAATTTTTATCAGATCATCTTATAATAGTCTGTAATGCATTACCCGCATAAAATTTAATTAAAAATGTGTCATTCATGAACAAAATTGTAAAGTGTTTAAAAAAAAAAAAATTGAAAGTGTTTAACTTAATAAATATTCTCAGAATCAGATGCCCTTAGATCAAAATGTTGAAAACCTAATGTGCACCATCCAATGAACGTGTTTTAAATGTAAGAAATATCTAGGCAGTTTATATACGAAAATGTTCATTTGACATGGAAACGTTTTATATACATATATTACAATGAGTTATCTTATTCTTAGCTGACAAATTTCATGTTATAAAAAAATAATGAGAGAGGAAACGAAATGTAATGAGCACGAGGTAGACGGCAGCGTTGTACGCGATCCTTGTACATCCACTCAGCACACTACTGGCCAAGACAACGCCCCCTCTGCCACGGCCACTTGAAGTCTTTATGCTACTTACTTCAGGCACTATGCACGTCTGAAACCAAACCGTAAACTTTGATATACTGTGTAGTGTACAGGTGAATGAAAATTAATTATTTAATAACTTCTTAAACCTACAAAAGACCACGTGACTTTGTATCTGATTACTACATACTTTAATGTTAATTATTTTATAACAGAGGAAGCAATAAAGGATAACAAATATTGTTTGTAGCATAACTAGGGTTCATTATAATTAAACCTTGTGAACTCAGACGCACATGGCTAGAAAATACCTAGCTTTTTGTCTTAAAATTATTGTCTTTGAATGCTGGTCTGGAACAGAAAATATTATCATTTGTAGCGAAATTAGTTTTCTACATTATCAATACCTGACAAAAAATATACTCCTGACAAATAAAACTATAGGCCTAATTATGAGCTCATTCTGTTAACTAAATAGTTTTGCATTTAGTATAAAAGAGACACACTAGGCTAAGTATAATATTTGGGATCTTGGAAAGAAATTGTTATTTATTTTTCGTATCTTGGACTGAATTTTTTATTTATTTATCTTTAGAGCCTAGAATACAAAGTGACTAAATTTGTAGAGTTTGTTTTTATATTTATACTTGTAAATATTTACAAACGATATCAATGTAATGAATACACCGTATATCATAGATGACAACTCAGTACGGAATACAGGGCACGGACAGCTTAAATATAAATGGACAAATGCAGAAAAAATTTGAACGCGTTCTTGCGTCATAAATTATACTATCGTTGGGACTTCGCCTACATTAGGACATGTTTAAATAGTTCAAACTACACAACCCCTTTTAATTATTTTAAATAAAAACTAAACAAGGAAACTGTAAAATTTAATTCCTTGTTTTTGGTTTATAAGTAGCGGGCAAATTACATCATTGCTTACATTTGGTTTAAATTTTTTTCGAAATGACTGGAAGTCACGTTGTTTGGTTATAAAAGAAACATAAAATTATTTATAACTCACTAGTAAAGTTATACCGTCATTTGAATAATTGTTTGAGAATATTAACAAAAAAAAAAATAATGCATTCATACAGATTGAAAAAGGTTTACGTTAGAGGACCATGGTTTTAGTTGTATAAAATGTAAGACCGATAAATTATGTGCAGCTAAGTTCTCATATAATCCCTCTATGTTACAAACATTTTACTTCTAGTTGCCAGCAGTAATAAAGTGAACATCTGCACTGTGAAATATAATGTTAAAATATTAAACTAAAGCTTGAACAACATCTATTATAATACATTCCGTATGTTACGTTTCCTGTCTTATTCAAAAGTATGATTGTATTTGAATACCTTCAAACGAGTAGGTTTTACTCCACCTTGAATTTAAAATTGTACTTGACACATCAAATTTACTTTGTTGACTTTGAAACAATAATTTTGACTAAAATTCACCTTCAGTAGATGTTAATGTTTAACTTTACATCGACGAATAAACTTAATTTACTTTTGAAACAAATATTTGTAATCATATTTTCCCTATACCACTATTTTGATTCAAAATCACTAGAAAATGCAACTAAATTATTTGAAGTATGCGGTAGAATGTAACGGCATTAGACGTTTTATACTTGGCCTACTTACATAGTACTTGAGTAATCTTTTGTGACACTTCATACAGCCATAAAGTTCGCAGAAAACATGTTGCTGCACACGAACATATAGAGAAAATAAACTTTAAGTTGTGATTTAACAGTGCCACAGTTGAGCTTTGTTGAGCATTGTATAGTACATGAACTTTAGTAACAAGAGACACTTTTCAAATTTTGTCTATATTATTACTGCTTCACCTCAGTGACGATCTTCTGTTCAGTTAACATATTCAGTGTTATAGATATGTTAGGATATGGATTACCTTAACATACTTCTGCGCTTGTGCGTCTGTTTGAAGCTAACAATGTTGACATATATATGGCCATACATAGATGGACAAGCTAACAATATATGTACATACGTACATAGGTAGATGCGGGGGCGCCGCGTGTGTGTGGTAAGAGCGAAGCGAACAAAGTAAGTATTTACAAGAAGGGGATGTACAATAATTTTCATAAAATTTTCGTACAATGATACAGTCGTTAAATTTACAATCGTTAACACAAAGATAATTATTTACAAAAAAAAGTAACTTACTCTTGGACACAACGCTTAATTACCAACTGTGCAAGGCAACTGACGTTGCTACAGGAATAAAATGAGGTGTATTCCAGAAATTACAAGTTACAGACTGTGCAGACGTCATATGATTTGTGTTTAATTAATGGCAAAAATTTATAAAAAATTAAAAGTCTATAAATTAAAACTAAATGTACAAAAAATACGAACAGAAAACAACGTTTCCGAAATACTCAGTGAAACAACGTGCACAGACAATAAGCCTACTGAAACTAGAACGGAATTTCTAACAGAGATAAAAGTGGGAACGTAGATGCCAAAGCAGACGAGATGTTCTGAACACCCAGGACGTCTCTTGCGTGACCCAAATATATTAAAAAAATTGAGAATATACTTTAGTACACCTGAAATTTGCACTTGTGGTTTCAGTCTTTAATCCGTTTTTTGAATGGTTCTGACATGTAGAAACTTACAGCTAGAAAATTAGCAAAACATATAGAATGTACTAATAAGAAAATTGATGTTTCCACACATTTATTTTAAATTATTTGGAGTATTGTGCCTCTGGCAAAATCAGATTATTAGCACAGAATTTTGGAAATGTCTGAATATGTAATCGGTCCAAAAAGGCATTGAAAGAAGGAAATGCGGTTCGGTGGACCATACGATTAGAAAACCAATCTCACATGCCACCGAATAGAGTCAGGGTTTCACCCACAAGGTTCTCGTAGTACTTGGATACCGAAGATCACACAACGGAGAACAATTCCGAAGGAACCAACATAACTGGGTACACACTTGTAAGAAATTAATAAAGCCTAAAATAATCGGATAACATGGATGTGTCATGTAGACTTCCAATTTTTTTCTGATGGAATGATAAACGTTTACACACACTCGCACATATTACGTTGTTATATGTGTGTGTGTGTGTGTGTGTGTGTGTGTGTGTTTAAAAAACAATTAATTATAAACATACTACTACTGTCTCGGAACATTAATTTTTTATTGGTAAAAATTTTACATTTTCAGAACAAGCAAAAACGATAAGTCTGCCGAAGCTTGTAATAAGCGAAAACTGGTTCAAGCTACAAGATAACAATTTTACATTTTACCTATAAAACTTAGTGTTCCGTGTCAGTAGTATTATATTTATAATCAGTTAATCATTGGACATGTCATGGACAACAAAATCCAGGAAAAATAAATTATAAAATACAACAACCTGATATTATATTTTTGTCCACATATCTAGATCTACAATGCAGTAAAGATTTGAAATGTGCTTCAAGTAGTGAGAAACACTCCACGGCGGAAGTTAATATAATCCATTAAGGGGACGTCCATTAATTACGTGAGGTTTTTTTAAATTTGGACCCCCTCCCCCCTTGGTGAGATGTGGTGGGACCCCCCTCCCCCTCACGTGAGGTTTACCCTATAATTTTTATATATTTTATATGATCACTAAGAGAATGGTTGTCGGTGAACTTCAGCTTAGATTCCTTCCACAAACGATTAACTTCTTGCTGGCACGTTTGTTTCGACTTGTCTGCATGCCACTTAACATACGCATTGCAAAAGTTTTGATACAAATTCATGTTGAACACAATAACATCGGCTTTATATGCGTTGCAGAATATCACGACTAACTTACTGACTGACACGCAGTGATTTCGACCGGCGCGGCAGGGAACTCCCCGAATGAAATCTGACACTTGTGCGGCTCTTTGTTTCAAATTGGGGAATCCCGGGCATGCACACGTTTATTAAGCATTCAGTTCAGTTCAGAGAGGCCATAAAGATTGGTGGGCACTTTAATATTGTCTATGCTCGGGATTAATTTTATAAAACAAAATGTTATCCGTTATAATAATGTATATTCTCTGAATTAAAAAGTTGACGTGAGATTTCCATTGGCCCCCCTCCCTTTAAATGAGATTTGGTGAGATTTTGCCGGAGCCCTCCCCCCCCCCAATTTTGAGCTCACGTAATTAATGGACGTTCCCTAAACGCTTCTCGCAGACAATCAATGATAGTCACAAACCAACCTGAACTGGACGAGTTGTAGTGTAGTTGTTGTTACATCTCTTGGCATACTGGCCGATGCAGATGATGTAAGCTATGGCGTGCGGTATGTAGCTCTGCTCCACAACGCCTCGGAACACGATGCTGGCCAGCGGACCCTGAGCGTACACCGGCACGTCCTCGCCACCGTGCGTCGCCCACTGTCTGGGCACAGCCGACCCGTGTACCAGGTTCCTCTCCTCGGCGACGCTGGTAAAGTTGCGCGGTACTGCTCTCGGATTGCTGTAGCCTGGTCCGTTGCCGTACAGTAGTGTTGAGTACGGAAACCCGTCGATGTCTGACACCTTGGTATCCGGCCCTGAAACAAGAAAACAGAAAACTGTTATCGACTACATTGTCCTGTAACTGTCTTCCGTTAAAATGTGCGTCTACTACAATAAATATTAGTAGATATATACTGTAATTACAATATACGTCTTGTGATAATACAAGCACACATCAATACACACATTCATAAATTAAATTTATTATAACAATTCGCAAATAATATTATAATTTTCCATGTATAACACACAGTTATAATATTAAAATTAATTAATTTAATCTATGCAAAAATATTCCCAATACTTTGTCGTGTTTGGACAAATAAACCGACCAAATGAAGAAACCGTTACCTTACCATTCTACTACGAACACAGTCTATCATACTGCAATACTGTAATTCTTACGTTTGTTCTATTGACGTAAATGCCAAATTTCATTTGCAGCAGCGATCAAATATGTAAATGTAAAACTCTAATTGTCTTAATTTCTACTTATAAAAAATTATCGGCGTTATCTTTTACGGTCCCTTTTTTCTATTTCCATTATCTGTGTGTGAGGGGGGGGGCGCGAAAGAGAGAGTGTATGAGTGTACGTGCGCGCGCGGTGGGATGTACGTACGAATATTAAAAACCTTTACAGTAAATATTGTGTTACGTGCAACTGTTATGACGTCAAAGCGTAACCAACGCTGATGGTAAATTTCAATTACCATTTGTGCTGTTTGAGTATGAAATGCTTTGACGTTAGCGACCCAATAATATACACTCATAGTTTTCTCTGTATTTCGTTAGTAAAGCTCATCGCAACATTTTCTCCAAAAAATATTTTAAAGTTTTTCATATTTTTTTCTATATTCAACTCGGGATATTATTTTTATTAGCAACCTTTAGAGAACGACACTTCTTTTTTTAAAGTTGAAATTCGTTTTTTATTTTTCTTGCTCAGTTCCATAATTTAGCGTAGAACCTGATTCAACGAACTGTTCCTTTCAATTTCGTTTACTTAAAAAAAGTGTATGAAATTTCTTATTCTAAGTAAATATTTATTTCAGTTCAGAAAATTGCTAATTCCTTTTCATAACGAACTACAGCTTAAAAATGTGTCAAATTTTATAACTGTAAATGTACTGTGGCAAAGCACTGTAGTACTGTAAAAGTGCAGTTATTACCTAATATTGGATTTCCTCTAGGTGTAGCTAAACCTCCAAACGACATTACGTTTGAGTGGTCTGATGTGACAATGATTAGCGTTTCCGTGAGGTCTACAAGAGACAACACCGTTAATAAGGCTGTTTCTAAAACTAGTGTCTCGTCCAGAGCTCTGTACGCATTGTTGTAATGATGAGCGTGATCTATGCGTCCACCTGGAAATTATTACAATTCACGTTACTGAAAAACCGTAAAATTTAAACGGATCCTGGAAAAATGAATAACGTTTTTGTTTTCAAAGAATCATATATAAGAAAGTTAAAAAAGAAAAGCCTATTAAACATATACCCTATTTTATTGGTTACGCTTCAGAACAGTGTAAACACAAAAACTAAACTTTACAATAAGCTATATAACATCAACTACTTTGCTGCTGCTTAAGTAGATGATTTAAAAATAAATTAAAAAAGCCCACGCTATTGGAAAATATGTCATTTTCTTTTTAATGTTTTGAGGGCTTGTCGACTGAGGCCTTTAACCCAATGATGAAGTTAAAGAATATTTCTCGATTGTTTGGATGGTTCTCACCTTCATTAGCAAGGACAAGGACAGTGGAAAATCAAACATATATAGAGGCATCACGATCTTGTCAGAGCACATACAATTGTCTCGCTGCTTTTAGGAAAGACAAGAGTTCTGACTATCGCTAAATGGTAATTTCTAAGGTTCCTTTCAGGTTACCGTTTACTTCGTACCTCTGTTTTAGATTGGCAAGAGCACTACAGACTTCAATTATGTGTTTCCTTTAAGTGCTCCGCCACAAGTAGAGATGGGTCGTTTTTATCCTTGAAGGAGTTAAGAAGAAGTCAAGTTAGTGTACCCGATTGACAGTTTGGTGATACAACTTATTCTATTCACTACTGCGATTATTGCCACTTCCCTTCAGCGGACATTGTTCTTCACGATAGAAAAATGTGCCGTGTATGCCACATCTGCAGCCACACATAAATACCGCTGGTTGTGACAGATATTTCTGCGTTGTCAGATTGTAGAGTAATTGCATCAACTTCTGGGCTTTCTGCAGCGTCTCTCGCGCAGCATCAGGTACCTCATTACCTTCAACGACGCGGGCACCAAACAGAATTAGAAGTTAAACCAACGTCTTCTAACGCATAGAATCTTACGCATTATCTTATTCAATTACGGATCTGATGTGCCCAGATTGCCAATGCAGTTAAAAAACTTATTGAATCCGTAAAGAAAACAAATTGTCTTTCACCTCGGTGTTCACAAAATAGAAGAGCTGTTTTGCAATGTACACACTAGCCGCTTTGGACGGTGTCCAGACGTGTAAGGCACCGTTGATATCAAACCCACTACCCAATCCGCTCTCTGTCTTCGATCAATCAGCGTACACACTGGTGTTTCCTCAACGTATTCCTCTAAGTCTGATCTCAAAGAAAGTTTCAGTTTGATTGGGTCAAACAATTTCTAGCTTTTACTGAAAACATAACAATAAACTCCGAAGGAAAATTGACAACACTAGGAAAATGTAGTCATAAGAGAAACGTAAGACAATGGAAGGACTAGACATGGAGGAGAAGTATGCTGACATGTAAAAAATTGCCACGGATACGGTATTTCAACGAAGGAAAGAAAACCAGAAATGCATATTGAAGACAAAGAAGGTAAAGATGTCACGGAAGATAAATTGTTTAAGACAATGTATGTGGTAACCAAAAGGCAATCTGAAAGTAGATGCATTGGGGGGGGGGGGCGGATACATTAAGAGAGAGGACGGAGGAAAGTTTAGACTATAGACCATCAACGGATGCCATATCTAGGAATGTAATGACTAGCCCAGTATATGAATACTAAGAGGAAGCATGCTTTGTAAGACCTGCCTTTAAGCAGAAACGCATGGTGATTTACAACATTCAGCCGGCAGCCTCGTTTGCAAAGCAATCAGGGAGGCAGGTTGCATAGAACGTGCGCTTGGACCATCGGCAGCTGGGTGTTTTAGCGCTGGGCTATTTGGAGTGCACGGGTTCAGAAATATGTTATTACGAAAACTAAATTTGTAATTAACGGCATACCATGAACTACTTTACCTCTGCTAAGTAGATCGTTTGAAAAATTAAAGGCAGTGAAGTAAACGTTCAAATTTGTTCAATTAATCGTACGATTCAAGGAAACAAAACTGTTCGCGAATACGTTCAATTAAAGGGAGTTTGAAAAAGGTTCAAAGCTGGTCGAGTAAACGTACCGTAGCGTTTGTACATTCTAGCAATTGTGTTGTTTGCAATCAACACTTGGCTTATGTGCCTCGGTAGTGCTAAAATTTTAGTCTGCAGTTATTGAAATCTGAGAGCAAATGACGTCATTGCGTTCTGACAATATACAATCTGTGCTGAGCTAATTGTCCTACTATGGCATGACGCACGACAGTATTTCGAACAGGAACTACTTTTTCAAACACGACTTTATAGGTCAAAAGTACACCATGGAACCGTAATCAGATTTGGAGAGCACTAATCAGGTGTACGGGTCCACAGGTCTCCGTCAGCACCTCAGATCATTTAGGAGATCCACTTAATAACATTATCGAAGATTTACACCTCGTATCGAATCCGCATGGGTACTCTAGGTTAAGAGTATGTCAAAAGTTAGTCTTAAATATTTATTTCATTTTTATATTGCAGCCGTATATTTCTGGTTCTGGGTTCAACATAAGTGGGACAGGTAACCTTTTATTAAGCTTGTTCACATTAAAATAGTTCTACAAAATACATTAACAAATTAAAATTAACAAAAAAAATTGTATATCTATTTTATATTATTGGTTAAATGTCAGAATATTTTTAAGAATAGCTGTAGTAGTTTAAAAAAAAATAATTTTGCCAGAAGAAAGTTGATGTTTATTTTATCTCACACAGGCATACCATGGATGTATAATTTTGTCAGTAGTGACACTTTATTATTGTTTATTGCTTACATAAGACCTTAAATACGAATTAAACAGTGTTTTTCTAGATTGTGATTTTCTCTATTAATATTTTTCTCTACTACTTACAATTACAAAACATAAGGCAACTTCGAAAGAGCTTAAAACAATTTTAGTTTTGCGTATAGCAGTAGCCCTATTTAACACATTTTAGGAATTAATTTCGTTAATTTGTTAATTACATGTTAATTAAGGTTTAAATTTATACATAAAAATGATTGAATAATAATGAAAGATGAATTTTATTATTGCTTTGCTCATATCCATTACTTTATAGTACATTGATTTTATTTTATGTTACAACTTAACTATTTCTGTGTGTAACGTTTTAACGTCTTCCGGTCATATAATGTGATGCATTTATTATGTTGTTCATGACGTTTATACTTACTTTCTACGAACAGGAAGAAACCTTTGGAATTTTTCTGTACAATACTAAGAGCTTTCTTGGTCATGTCTGCTAATGAAGGGTCTCCATTTGGACCAGTATCACGGTCCGCTTCGAAGTCCATATGTGAATACGCAAAAAGACCTAAGGGAACACCGTAGTAGTAACAGTTACTTCAGAATTAATAGACAATATCTACTTGAAAAAGGCAACAAATGTACAACTCAAAAATTTTAATAGATAATACAAAATATTTGCAATGTAACCATTTATATTTGTAATTTTCAAAAGCCATGTTTTTAGGCAAAACAGCGTATAAATTATAATTTATCAAAGCTCAACAAATAATAAAGAATAATTTTGTAATATTTCAAAACAAATGTTAAATAGACATATTCCTTTAGATCAACTGCTGGTTTACTCACTGCATTTGTAAGTATAAAATTTTCTCCGTAAAAGTTATACATATTGTACCTAATAAGTGGTCAACTTTCATTGGATCCAGTGCGTCCATTTGTTCTTTATTCCACACGTACTCAGCTCTAATTCCACTTTTCCTCTTATCCCGTATCCAGTCATCAATAAGGTTCCTTCCGTCCAGTCTCCTCCCTTCTTCTGAGGTCATCTCTGGATCCCTTGAAATTTTTGGCAACCAGTGTCGTCTTCCACCGCCAAGGATCACCTGCATATCACATAGAAAAAATGGTTAAACGTGATTAATTAATTTATAATTTGTTGTTTTTCGTATAAATTATAGTAAAAATTTAAATTTTAACAACGGTTCTATGTTGTGAAAATTTATACTATACTACAAGAATGTTGGGTTAAATCAAGTATATTAATATAAAATACAGAGATTCCTTTCTCCATAAACCACTTTATTTCATCAACTTATGTTATACTACTACTGCAAAACTTATTTTACAGTATTAAAGTAATCCTGGTCTAGTAAAATATACTTTAGAACTAACTAAATAATATTTACATTAAATATTATAGGAATAAAACAAAACATTTTCTACAACCAAAAACAGGTATAAGAAATATACTAAATTAGAGCCATATGCAGTTAAAATACTGTTTTATTAGTGATAATAAAGTATTAAAAAAATTCAAGTACCGTCTGCCTAGTGGCAAAAGCTAAAGAGCATGATAATGTCTTTCAGCCGCCAGCAAAACGCAACATTATTATGGTTACTAACTGACTGATTGTTTCTTTTGCGCAAATGTTGCGTTTAGTTGCCATCTCAATATTCTTATTCAATCTACAACGTTTTACTCGTTCGTTGGTTTCCCTTCGCATCTCTTTCAGTTTCATGTTGTAGAATGCATCGATTTTCTCCTGCTCAGTCATCATCGACGCGAACGGTGTATTTATTAAGTACTCGTTCAATTCTTCGCGCATCAAGTCATCTTCCTTTCGTTTTTGTTGCGATGGGGCCGCTGGTACCGAAGCTTCACCGCCGACAGCAGCCGTTCGTTGCTGTTCCTTCTCGAGCTTCTTTCGTTCCCGACACTTTCTTACTCGCTCGGCATTTTGTCGTTTCTTGATCTGAGCCTTCTCGTCGCTGCTATCCATTGTCGAATGCTATTTTAGTCAGTCGTCACGTTTGTTTACTATATATCAACAGCAGTGTATTTCGCCACAACACAAAACAAACTTTTATTTACATATTGCGACGTACCAAAACAAACCTTTATTTACAATACAACAATCCCAATGACGTCATGCAATGATGACGTCACGCAGTGATGACGTCATACAGCGTTACATGTTACAGAAAGTTTCAAACGACGCAGTACAGACAAAAGAGCATGTAAAACCAAATTTATTCTCACTAAAACGTTTGCTTAAATCAATGTCAGCAGCGATCATTTCTGTCTTGATGCGTTTACATATCAAATTTCTAGACTGTGGGGAATCGAAAGTGTGGAAGCGTCACGCAATGATGACGTCATACAGCATTACATGTTACAGTTTCAGCGTTACAGAAATTTTCAAATGATGGCCAGCCAAAAGACATTATCATGTCAAAAAATCAATTAGAATATAGGTAACAATTGTAGTTAACCATACATCTATGTTTCTGCCTGGCAATTCTTCGACCAACTGTCTGGCAATATCCTTACACGCTTTTCTGGCTGCAGACGGCACCTTGCTGTCATCCTCCCAGTAGCGACTGGCGGAGTGAGAGTACAGTGCTGCTGGGGTGGCATGGGTTACCCTCGTGTTGGTTACGATCCCTGTAGATTTTCCTAAACATAAAATAGATCTCTAACACCAACCTTCTATGAAAGAGTATTCATCACTTTCAAGTGGTGTCTACAATTAGTTATTGAATGTCTAAATAATTATAAACCCTTCTTTAAAACATAATCAATGTTTTTCGTAATAAACGGCTACGTACATGATATATAAAATACAATTAAAAGACAGCTACTGTAAAAAATGATTAAAAAAATTGACTCAATATTTTTGCATGAGACGAACAAACCTAGATCTTATAAAATATTTTACATCGATATATTAATATTTGCTCTACGAGAAGTGTAAAGTATTTCTAAGCACTGAATATACGTATATAGATATATAAATGATCAAATATAAATGAATATATACATCAATACGTTTCATTATCTACTGAATATAATAGAGTTTAAATTTTGCATTGTATAATAAATTATGAGCAAACACAAAATTACTATAAATTATAAAATTTGTGTATACTTCCTTACCGGCTTTTTGCGCCCAGTCTATAAGAGATTCGACTTTTGAATTAAAGCTAGAGAAACAATTGTCGAAACGCCCGCCTACATCAAGACCCACCGTCTCCTGGTGCGCCTTGACGCCACACAACAGTGCAGTGGCGCAAGCTGACGATTCGCCAATTTGTGAATCTAAATTATATGTCTGTAACAAAACACATTATTATTAATTATTATGTAAATAATTACTGAATATCAGTTTATCTAAATCATAAAATATGTCATGTGTGTGTGTGTGTGTGTGTGCGCGCGCGCGTGTGTGAATTTATTTTATGCTCAAAACAGTAGGAAAAATATTTTGACTCTATACTACGAGTAAATCGTATATAACTGTAGCAATAAGCGATTAACATGCATCTCAAGGCTGTTACGTCCTTTGCATTACAGATAGTTTTTAAGATTTATTATGTGTATTTTTATTTCTTAAATAACCTAATAATTTATCTATTCCTCTTGTAAGGATTATGTACAGTCTGAATAATACATTAAAAATTATTTACAGGAAGTGCCGGACTGTTCTTCAACTTCAGCTTCCGACATGTCCTGTACTTCCAGTAGGTAACTAGGGTTCTCCTTGGGCTGAACGTTCAGTTGAGAAATCAAGCAGTCAAGAAAGAGCAACGGAGAGACTTGAAAATTATTCATATACACTGGTCGAGAGAAGAGAAACTTCATCATTTTCATTTTATTTTTGAAAATAAATTTGTATTCTACAAAGTAATAAAAAATGCTATCGTGGCATACGATGTGTACATGCGCTAGCAGAGTAAGCGTGATATCTTAAAGTAAACAGCTACCTTACATAAAAAGACCCGCGAGTGTATTATGTCAAAGGTGTCATAAAAACAATTCGAAGGATAGGAAAAGAACACTTATTTTATTTTACAAGGACTACGGGAAACATAATAAGGCTGAAGGGGTAGTGCCCAGCAGACTTGAGAGGAATCTAAGAAATCCGTGTTTGGAAGGAACTTACAACTACACCTTAGATCTCACAGATGTTTAACCAGAATATTATCTCATAGGATAGATTGTGTTCTCGTTGCTGATAAATAACCGAGGAGAAGAAAATATCTTTACCGCTCTTAATGGTATGGTATGGTATAATTTGCGCAATTTTAGAGTACATAATTTTCGCAATAAACATAATTGTCAAACAAGAAAATCGTCATTCTCCTTTTTAAAAGGTCATTTACGCTATTTCGTATTTCGTTTATGACAGCGTCAGACAATATTGACATCGGGTGTTCTCGAGATGCTGTTTAACATGTTATCGGAAAATTTCAAGTAGGAATATACAAAGTAGGCTTCTGTACGATGTAGATTATACACTATGTGTCTTAGAATACCGTAAACGTCATGATGTCAGTTCATCTTTAAATTCTTAAAAGAGGAAATAACCGTGACTGTTCCCGTGTCATGCACATTCTAGAAAAGTGTTTTTGAAAACATTGATTATTTACACGTCTTTGTAAAAATTGTTAATACTCTAAGTTTTTCGATAAACTTAATTCGAATATTCGTGAGAAATGGTAAAACATGTGTTACCAGAATTAACAGAAATTATTAGGCAAAACTGTATTTGGATTAAATTGAATTCCATTCTCAGTAATTTGCTTTGGCGTGGAACAGAAGATAAAATAATTCGTACTGAGTAAATAGAAACAAGCTTGTAAATTTGAAATATGTTGATAACTGACCTTCGCTAAGGCAAGTGCAGAAAATTTATCCCATTCCAATTCAAATTCTTCCCCTGTTTGCCCTTGTCGTTGACCTTTGAATATCCTAGCCGCAGTCATTGTTGCTACACCCATGCCATCGCCGACAAACAGAATGACGTTTCTTGCAGATCTGCTTCTGGACTCGGCACTACTGCTCAACCTCCTCTGAAGCGAAATGTGTGCTTCCTCGTACCAGTATTCACGACCTACAATTTAAAATATATGTTTGCACAAATAGAGTTAACACCAAGTTACATAGCTGTATAACTTCCTAGAAACAAACTGGAAATGTTTATGATTTGTCGACTATAAAACGATTACACTCTAAGAACATATCACTGCAGTGTCCTTATTAATAATAGCATGGACCTGATCTGTACCTTTTAAACCTTATTTAAAACTGGACCTTTTTAAAATTGTGTAGTGAAACATAGGCCTACTATTTCTAGGATCCAGCTAAAATATCGATAGCTGTTCGACGCCGATATAATGAACCAAATGAAACCATTATTACCCGGAAGAAATGCTTTTATAGTTACGAGAAATGTTCATTTTCTGTATAAGAGTACTGAGGAAAATATGTATTCTAACTGACAATGTATGAGTTACTACGATAAAAATTTATTGACCCAAAGGCTGAAAGTCTAGTAATTGATTACTATTGTACTTTGTACTTTATGCATTATAAATATATTGTTTTAAATGTGATGTGAATAATTTTGTTTCCATTAGATTTGTTTAAACAAAATTCATTTTATAATGCCTAATTACTATAACAAGTACTTCTATAATTAAAGACATTTTATTTTTACCTACCTTTGCGTGTACACACATATAAATACTGCTGAGCCACAAATATCCAAAAACACATTCTCTCTCAGCATTCAATTTTTAGCATATCCCTGAGTGCGCGCATGGCTGTCTATGTGCCCTCTCGTGAGGGAGAGAAATTGCGATATACTTTGCTAAAAGCGCATTTCGAATAGGCAAGTGTAATCCATTATGACGTTAATTTGTATGTAGCCTATATATGCAGGAGTTGCATATACAGACGTTAATTTGTGCTAACAGGAAGCAGAAGATAAAAAAAATAATTTGTAACTTAAGTCATATGGTATTTCATGCTTGTTATAAAATCTTTGTTCTGAAAATTTAACAAGACTTGGAAGCAAATTTTTGACTATGGATTCGAATCTCACCTGAAAATGCGATTCATAACTGGTTGATTTTCGCCAAGACAAAAGAAAACATAGGGTACCGAAGATAGGTTGAAAAGAGGTTGTTTTGATACCGATATTGTTTTCTATAAACTTCTACCTGATTTACAGATTTTCAAGTACTGGTATTCGTTTCACTTGATGAAATGTGAAATAAAAGAACAAAAGACTTCAAATGAACCTGCGTTATGGATGAACCGTTTTTGATTCGTTACCATAGCAATGCATAGCATCTTGTATGACCACTGATTTTACGGCTTTTACTAATACGACAGTCCTTACGACAGCGTGCTATTAGCCACCATAATAACTAGAGCTAGGTTAAGCTAATGATTGCAATGTTTTGTAATGTCGATCAATATTTTAGGCGATTAAAAATATTAAGGAATATGCTGTAGAAAGTTGACCTAGTCTAGCAGATCAGTTTCTGGTAGTATGTTAACATACACAAACGCGCGCGCTCGCACACACACGCACATTTATATTTAGAATACTATACGCGCATAGTAAACTAAACAATAGTCAATATAATAATGACAATCTTATTTTATAACTCTTAACAACTTTTCAACTTTTTATGAAACACAATTTTACAAAAAAGTTTGGGATAACTTCAGGTGAAACACCCTATAATAATACTTACTATCAATAAATATTCTCAAAGAATTTTAAATGCGCTAACAGAAAAACATAAAATAAAAAAATAATTTGGAAACTCAAGCATATGTTTTTAAGATATTTGTTAAGCTACAAAGATCAGGTGTAAGCAAACTATGGCTGTCCAGCATACTGTAGAAATTCATAATGGTTTTTACACTATTCAATAAATTGATTGGAAACAAGGTTTCCAGATTGATTGTTTTAACATAATAATGTTGTTGAAAGTTATAACTGTTGTAATAAATAATAACTTATAGTTTCAATGTATTAAGTTCTCATTAAAATATTGAGCAAAATACGTGATCGCACGCGTTCCACACATGCAGATATATGAATAAGTATGTATGGTGCTTTTTCGTAACTTTTTTTTTTCAAAATCAATTGCACCAACACTATGTAATAATTTCTACAACAAATTCTTTTTTACGCCAGTGCTGCAAGATCTATTCGTTTTGCAGGTGTCCCTCGTGTCAGTGTATCGATATTAGACATTTCCGTAAAAAGTGTCGTTAAACACAATGTAGTTGCAAGAGAAATTAAATATTTTTGTAGCATCTGTGTGTGTGTGTGTGTGTGTGTGTGTGTGTGAGAGAGAGAGAGAGAGAGAGAGAGAGAGAGAGAGAGAGAGAGAGAGAGAGAGAGAGAGAGAGAGAGTGAGGTCGCATGTGTGTCATAAGATGTCGTTAAAACAGTCTCTTTGATCGTCGTGTTGAAACAATGAGTAAATAATTCAATACCAAATAAGTCGTTAATTAGAACCTTAATTATTAATCATATTTCCAATGTACGGAAGCAACAATAAACACATGCATACAATAATTCTTAAAGAATATGATCATCTAACACACTCTACGGCAACAAGCAAAAATTATAACCTAATTAAGACTGTCGCAATAAATAATACACTAATCACTAATTAGAAATATTCGCACGCAATAATTCACAATTATGGCTATAGGCGTACACTCAATTAGTGTCTACACTCGTATCTAACCAAGCAACTACTCACCCTACGGTACAGTGTTATATTTATAGTCTGCCAACTGCCGAATGCGTACACGGAAAATTCTACTATTTCGTAACAAATTCGGGAAAATTGAAGGGGCTGCACGACAGCTTCAGCAGACGTGATAACATTCCACGTTATTCACCCGGCCACTTACATAGGGTAATATATGCAATACGTCTCTAACATCAAAGCGCTACCGGTTATCATTGCGTACATGTATTGTATACGTATAACGGTGCAAAATTTATTTATATTAAATTAATTGTAAATTTGTGATGTTATTCAATTTGTTTCTTCTGCAAGTAGTATAATTTCGTATATTCTTTTTATCACCTGACTCACGTTTCACTGAAAAATATCAGTATCAGTAATTGTTTTGGAAACATATATTTTAACAAAAAATGCCTACAGTTTAATATTTTTCCAAAATACACAAAAATAATAGAAAAAAACAACAATAACAATAAATTAAGCAAATATATTACTCAAGCCCAATGTACATGGATTAAAGACGAAATATCAAATAATTAGAGAAAAATCGACTACATTAATAAACAATTTATTAATTTACATCTTCTTTTAGCCAAAACACTTGATTATCATACATGGAATAATAAAAATATTAATATGTTTAAAATACTAAATAAAAACAAAACAAATAAATTTAACACAATCAATAAAAAACTTAAAAATTTAATTAATAGTAAACCTAAAGAAGATAACCAACATTTACACACATTAAATAATAACCACACTTTTTACCCAAAATTCGTAAATGTATCTAATATTAAATTCACAGAAAACGAAATAGTTACTCTAGAAACATCAAACAAAACAAATCTTAATAATGTAAACAAACATGTAATAGAAAATATCATAGTCGAAAACGAAATTAATAATATAGAACAAGAAAAAAAGATAAAATAAGAACGGAAGCCTCAATGGAAATAACAAAATATATAAAAAAATATAATAACCAAAATCGTCATATTAAAAATAAAAATAAACAAAATAACACCATCAATAACATAAAACACAAGCTAACGACTAATAACCTCACTTTAACCTAAGCTGATAAGAGTAATAGTACAATAATAATTTCTCAGAAAGATTTAGACGATAAAACAGAAGAATTTATAGTTAATAATAATTGCATATCATTAAGTAAATACCCCACAAATAAATATAATATAAAAATAAAAATACAAATGTTACTGATATTTTTCAGTGAAACGTGCGTCAGGTGTTAAAAAGAATATACGAAATTATACTACTTGCAGAAGACACAAATTGAATAACATCACAAATTTATATAATTACTTCAAGAAACGTCGAGTTACTTATATAGAAAATGATAAATTAAATGTGTAATAAGGAACGATGTAATATTTTTTCATACACTTAAACCTGTTTCAAAAATTTAATTATCCAGGCTCTAAGGTAAACAATGTATTTGAATTCAAACCAGTTTAAAATTCTTACCTGTTGCTTTTATATATGTACATATCTACATATTTGGATTTGCGTAACATTATGTGAATGTACAGTGGGTGGTCAGTTCAATTAAGTGTTGGCATTAATAAGCATAGAAACTCGCTTGCTCTGTCTCCCTTCCCCTTCCTTTTCTCCCTGTCTCTTTATCTCTCTACCCTCTACCTTTCTCTGTCTGTCTCTCTCTCTCTCTCTTCAATTCAGGCACAGCCGACAAGGGGGAGCGCATACATTTTATAAGTAAATATTTACTTCTCTGTTTATTATTTATTAAACGTACAAAACATGACCATCACTGGAAAATACAATCGCCTCAGTTGAAATATTTTTTTTTCTAAGAAAACAGTTTTCTCATGTCAAAAAAATTAAGAAATTTCAACTCACAATTTTTAGCTTGGAACCATTAAAAATTTTTGTGAAAATTTAGTAACTTAAATTCAGTGTTTGAAAAATGTTTATATTTTCATTTGTGCTTTGAAAATTGTAAAAATAAATTTTACTTATATCGTGAGTAGGGAATTTCTCGAGCAAGTATTTATTAATTTACCTTAGCATGATCCAAATGGTTGGCGTAATCGCAAGTACTGGTGAAAATGTGCGCGAGTGAGTGTAAGTTTAACGTCTAAGTACAAAATCTTAATTTTATAATGACAATGTAAGTGGGTTTAAACTGATTCACGCTACTGGCTGATTCTGACCCTGTCGCTACATCTCTTTACTTACAAATATTTGAGCTCCCTCTGCTCTCTCCGAAACGTATTTAAAGTAATCTCTCACACTCTGTTTAACATCATTTGATTTATCGTCGAACGACGCTACTTTGGTAGCCCGCTACAAATATATACTTCAGCGTTTGCGAATATATAATCCGTCTTTACAACATATTCACGGGTAGTCTATTCTGGTTTGCTTGAACAGCTGTGCAAACTCTTCCTCGCTGATTCTCTGTTTACCAAATTGTGTTTTCATAGAGGCCTCACGAAATTTACCTCGCGTTACCAGATTTTAATTTAAATTTTGTATTAGTTCAAAATTAAACCGTGTTTCCGATGAAACATTCACACAAAACAACTTTTGAGTCATATGAGTGTGCGTTTTATTTAATACTTCTCTAATTCTTAGAATTAATAAGATTTAAAAATTTTTAATGGACAAATAATTGTTATTGTTTAATTTGACTAAAAAAATAAGCAATTGTTTTAGAACAAAAAGAATTTGCTTACAACTAATCACTTAAGTATGTAGGTAAGGAAAACGTTCGCAAAAACGTTTGTGTGGAGTGTCTTAACTTAAGGATGTGAGGCGTGGACCGTCGGAAAAATAGAAAGGAGGATGCTAGAACCAATAGAAATGTGTGTCTGGAGGAGAACGACGAGGACTAGTTGGATGGATAAAATTAATTAATTTTATAGATCACTTTTAAAAATTATTGGAAGAAGAAGGGAAAAAGTGATCGTGTTACGTCACGTGTTATAATACAATCAGTTCTTAAGTAACAATTTTGAATGAAAGATGTTTGGGAAAACCCAAAAGAGCGACCAAGAACTCTGTTTCTAGAAGACATGGGGATGAAGATGAATTTCCTATCGTACTGCAATTTAAAGACGAAAATGTTGTAGACCGAGAGAGACGTGGCTAACTCGACAAGGGATAGCATTTAGATGGTGATTAAAATTCACTTATGATTATTTAAATTCTTTACGTGAAATAATGTAAATTTATTTAAAACAAAATTTACAGTTTTATAAATTTCTTTAAGCCTTACTGTTAACAGAAGTTAACATAAATAAATTCCGTTTCAATAAGTACCTCTACAAGTCAATTATAAGATAACCAAACTTATTAATTTCAATGTATTTGAATACGTCTCAAATATTCAATGCTCTAACATTTACAATACTCCAAGACTGACTAGAACTTAACCAGAATGGTTTATTATACTGGGTCGAACATAATTTAGTCAGACGCACAGATTTAGTTCAAACGACGGCCAGACTAAATCTGCTTTGAGGTATCCAAACTTGTCACCGTTAAATCTGCATACTGTCTACGTAGTATTCGATTAAACTTATGTACGTTTCTTTGTGCATTAAAAACGTGCCCTATCGTAAAATGTTTGTATTATGGATATGAATAAGGGTTCACATTATTGTCAATGCATACACATCAATTTAACCAACGCATTATTAAAATATGCACGCTTACGATTCTGTAAACAATGGATTTATAAACTATATAGCATATAGTAACAAAAAGAAATGGTATCAATGTTTATTATAATAAGTTGTTAGTGAAATGATCAAATTACTAGGATTAAAAAGATTTTTTAAATAATTATTTACCAGATAATTAATTAAGAAGTGTATTGTTATATATTTGTTGATTAAATCAATTGGATCATTTGATTAAATTAAACAATTCTAAAATCTTATATTGAAGTGGTATTAGGCAAAATTTTAATTACATTATACATTTCTCCACCTTTTCCATTTGCTATCAGAGCTTGCGTGAGTTTTGTAACTAATACTAATTTTTAATATAATCTAGTCTTATTTAAGAAATAAAACCAGGAAAGACTTCAGCCTAACATATTATAGGAAATTAGATTTGCCAGCAGTATTGCTATTATATGACAGGAGGTTTTGATCCACGGAACTTCTTCATTGGTCCACAGAGAATTTCAAAGAAAAGTCAGGCTGCTGTCATGACATTTCTGAGAATTCTTTGAGATTGTTCCCTCTTGGGATCTCAAAAAGTGGAAATCAGTCAATAATTAGGAAACCAATTTCGAAGTTAAATAACTGAGGTGTCTAAGAAAACTTACTATGCCAGCTAAATGACAACTTTTACCTTGCTAGGAGGAGATCTAAAACACAGGTTGATTAAGACAAATGGCATTAATATAGTGAATAATTGCTAGTTACTATGACAGGCGAATGGAAGCCTAATATATGAAGTGTAGATGACAACAACGACGACGATGATAATATACTATTATTCCTGAACAGGTAGTGACAAAACGTACGGAAACTATTTCACAAAACGGATCTCTGTAGTAATAAGGGCATTAAGCATATGGCGACAACTGTTCACCCACAAAATTAAAAGAAAAGAACATTGAAATTTAAACCGTAAAATTATTCTCTCGGTCATTTTGTTAGCAATTTTTGTTATTTTGGATTAGTACTTATCATTAAAAAATTATATAATATCTGAAGGTGAAAAGAACATAAATAATTTAATAAAAATTTAATAATATATATTAATATTGTGGCCGATTCGTAACTACATTTTATTCATTTACTACCCCACACTTAAAAAGCGTGTGTGTGTGTGTGTGTGTGTGTGTGTGTGTGTGTGTGTGTGTGTGTGTGTAACGTCCCTGATCACTATTCCAAAGTAAAACCATAAAAAATTTCAAGTTGCGTCTCTAAAACATCTGGTACAAATGGGAACAATATGATAACATTTTAATTTTCTATTTTTTTATTCATATTGCTGAGGTTGCCGAGGTAACTGATAACTAGTATGAATTCAAAACGTAATCATTCAAATTGGTTGTCAAAGTGACGGTTGAAAATATGGTAAAATGTAAAACCACACCTTAAGACTTCGTATTTCCACAGTGTATAATAGTTTTGGAGCGATCCAGTTAATTTGGAACAATGAGATTCAAAGTGTATTTGTAGATAATGCGTTTCACTATAGGAGAGTTACAAAAAACTATAAAACACAAAAGTAAATCTTGAAGTAAATCTTGTAAATCTTGAAATCTGTAAATAGTGAAATAAATATTGTAACTACCATATTACGAAGTAAAGAAGAACTTCAGGACACACTATGTTTAACAAACAGATACTACTCTATTCTAAATGACAATGTATAGTAATACGGGAAGAAATATATTCTTTCTTTAAATGCCTATAACATACACGAAAAACTGTACATTGCATACCTATGCCATGACAACTCATACTGAAATCGGCTTTAGTTACAATCTCTCTCGCTTGTTACAATGTAATAACAATTTTTTCTAAAATAAATAACTGTTAGTAGTTTTTAATGAAGATAATGATAACATACATTTTACTATAATGTGTTTTTAAATCAAAATTAAGTCATTATTTTAGTACGTAGGCTTTCACGGCCGGTGGCACTATAATTACTTAAAACTTCCGGGCTGAAAGGCCGTGGTCGAATGCACTACATCAAGCATTCGACCACGGCCTTTCAGCCCGGAAGTTTTAAGTAATTAAGTCATTATTGTTTAGGTGTGGAGTACGCTGCCCGGTGATTTTTATCAATGATCTCTCATAAAAACTAGACATGCTTTGGAGACATGAGAAAACACAAAACAATGAATTCGTTTGACCACAATTTTTTGTTTCTAATTTTATATAAAATATTATATATTTTTTATAAAATTGTATATGACCAACTATTTTAAAATATACTATAAGTCTTTAATTTTACTCTGAGACAAAATATTATGTAGTTATCTTAAAACTGTAGAGACATTATCCTCTAATAGTCACATTGTAAAACATTTTTAATTTTAGAAGGGTAATAAAACAAAGTTATCCTAAGTAGAAACGGGTTTCTCGCAAGCCACAATTTTATTTACCAGAACTCATATTTACCAAACCATTTTAAAAATTCTAAAATTTTGGAAATTTTATACAATGTCTTACAATTTAAAATACATTTTTCTTTCAATCACGTGAAGTGAACCGCCAGGAAGTCTTGAGTATTAAAGTAATATTCTGTGTTAGTGAAAAACAGTATTTTGAATTTTTATTACTGCTAAATGATGAAAACAAAATTACTAAAACCAGTATGAAAAATTATAAAACGAAATTTTTAAAACTTTTTTACTTGTTTTACATATTTTTATATATTAGACTTCAATAGCAATTAGACTTCAGTTACACTTTTTATTCCGTCTTATGCTCGTTTTACTCTCACCTTCATATAACCAAAAATTACCAAAAATAAAACCAAAAATTAGCACATATTACCAAAAATTAACTCTATAAAATTATAAATTTATTTTTCACATAGAAAATTATAAAATTAAGATCTTCTGCAATTTCAACCTTAGTTTTAAAGTTTGTGTGCAAAACCAATTTTGCTTAACTAACTTATTTTTCCATATTTACTTTTTCTGTTATTCGCTTAAAATATTATTTTATGTTATGGTCATTGTGGTGGCTTTATTTTGTACGTACGTGTGTGTGGAGTCACGTCTCGTGTCACAATTAAAACATTAAACAGCATATGTCAAACACAGAACATGAGTTTAAAACATTCAGAACTGACGGTAATCAAATGCAATCCGTACTGTATAATATACATTTGCTAAAACCTTTTTCTCAACAATAACACCAAATAAATTTAACAGAAGACAGAATTAACAGTAGGTTTATTTTTTACTCGCTCAATATTCAACGCGATCACAAGACTGAAAATATCTACCGAACCCGATTGCGGAACCGTATCGCCAAATTCCCTTTATTATCTCTGAGTAGCATTAATTAAACAACATATAAATTACACAACAGACAAGGGACGAATATGGTTAATGATAAATATATAATATAAATTTCATAATTTGCTTCAAGTAAGAAGTTTTCACAGTTGGCTTCCTTTAACATTATCAATGAATTTTGAAAACACTGACTTATACACTAATATACACATTTGAATACTGTTAATAATATATGCATTTGAACAATTCTACAATCTGTATTCAGCTATAACATATTTTACTGTGCTATATGTATAATGTATTTTCATCTGTACAAATGGCAGTATAGATTACTGAACCTATAATTATTTATAAGTATAAATATTTTTATCAATATAGTATTAATTAAGAATGTTGTGTTAGAGTTTATAATCACAAACAAATAATCACTGTTGCACTATATAAAAATTATTCCTATTAGCGCTTCCAAGGTTCACAGCTTATCGTCAGATTGGAAATCCGATCAGAAATGAAAATATAGAATTGTAGTATCAAGATTTTACACCAAATTTGTCACTACTTATTGCCACTAGAACAAAATCTTATTCCAAACTTATTCCAAACTAGAACAGCATCCCAACCACCTGGCAATTAACTTGTTAGACAACAGTGAAGATATTTATAGACTAAAAAGACACAAACTGTTAGACTTACCATTCAGGTTTAACTCATAATGTATTCTCTGTATTTTCTGTATTGTACTGTCTGTGATATCTGTTCTGTATGTTTTTGTATTCGTGTCATTCATACGTGTTAATGTCAACCTGTATATGTGCCTTATGGGCCCAGTGTTTAATGTTTGAACTTATTGTATCATGCCAGCAGGAAGTGGAAGTGACTTTTGTTCATTTGTTTACATGTTTTTATCATTTAGTTTTGCTCTTTAATCTATTATCAAAAACAAGAAGAGCTGTCAATGGTCAGCTCTTCGTAATCCTGTGTGTGTTGTCAGCCAATTTGTTAAATGTTCGCTCAGTCGAACAGCTTACAGATCTCCAATATATTAAAAAAAAAAAAAAAAAAAAAAAAAAAAAAAACTTATTGCCACACTGCTAAATACTTCGTTCTTGACCAGGCCTTTTGGTGTCTCCACCATCTTCAGGTCTTAAACGTTGTGGTTAAGATATATAGACGATATTTTGATTAGATGGGAAGGAACAAACGAAGAGTTTAGAAAATTAACGGGAAAGCTTAATGGAAAGGAACTTAAATTAAATTTCAAGAAGAAATAGTTGGGATGGACATAAAGAATCTAGATTTGGATACACAAATAGACAGTAGTGGGTTTAGGTTTTACAAATACCGGAAACTTATACAGATGTAATTATACCAGAAGAATCGCATCAAAAAGGTCATAAAGTGGCTGCTTTAAATTCTTTTTGTTATAGGACAGTAAAATATCTGGAAGATGAGAGTCAAAGGAATGTTGAATTAAAAAGGATACAACAGATAGCCATAAATAACAATTACAACCCAAAGATAGTAGATAGAATAGTAAAAAAATTCGAAAGAGGTCATGAGGTAAATAAAGATAAAAAAGATAAGAAGTGTGTTAGATCTCTAACGTACATGGAATATCAAACGAAGAAAATAATTAAGTGTTTTGAAGAATATGTCGTAGATGTAGCTATAAAAAAGACGGAGACAGTATTTTATCATGTGAAAAATAACAATATTGAAGAAATACCAATACTGTATAAAAAAGGTCGTTTAAGATCTGAAGATGGTGGAGACACCACAAGGCCTTGTCAGGAACGATGTATTTAGCAGTGTGGCAACAAGTAGTGACAAAGTTGGTGTTAAGATGGCTGCTAATAAAACTAACAAAACCGGATCAAGGTTTTAATTTGTAACGTTGTATTAATTACGCCTATGTTTTAGAATATTATAATTGTCTAACTCTTTAAGTAAAAAACATGTAAGGAATGTCATTATTTTGCTAGTGTAAAACAAATTTCTCAAACCACAAACGTTCTGCCATGAAGCAGACCGTCCTTAAATGCCAATTTAGAGGTGATCGCAGTCGTCGTTAGCAAGTTTCCATCACCAAACTTTAAATTGAGCACACGAACGTGACGTTTTCATACCTCCTACAAGGACAAGAACGGCGCGTCTGCATTTGCGGCGGAGCACTTACAGCGAAACACGTAATCGAAGACTGCAGTGCTCTGTCAG
Organism: Magicicada septendecula; assembly: GCA_034769895.1. Taxonomy (NCBI): domain Eukaryota; kingdom Metazoa; phylum Arthropoda; class Insecta; order Hemiptera; family Cicadidae; genus Magicicada; species Magicicada septendecula. The sequence continues at coordinate 476,823,016 of CM068373.1, forward strand.
AACTGAGTCAGAACGTGTCAGATAAAGGATTTCTCACTTCGCGTGCACAACACACTGTGGAAACGAAAGCTGTGAAACACTTTCGATATTACAAAAATAAAATGTAACTACATTGGAATAATTTTGTGAAACGATTCAAAACGAGGCAGTAGTCTTGAAATGCTAATTAGTTACAAATACAACTTCACTGACTTTGTAATGAAGTTACACACACGCACGCGCTCCAATCGATACATATTCAGTTATTCGTAATTATTATTTTCAAATTTCTTACAGTCGTTTCATAAAAGGGAGAATGTAAACAGTCTGAACCTCTTAAATGCAAAAAAGCATATCATCGTTTATTGCAACGAAAATACTACAGATGGTATTTGGAATAGATCTTACGATAAATTAAATACTTTTGTGGAAAAAACTTTAATTAATGTTCGCAAACTGTTCAAAAATAATTTTTATGTGGAAGTGAGTTGCGTTGTACGGAACGGTGTCAACGATGCTCTGTGACGTGTACTCCAAAGTCATGTAATTTTGTCTTTTACAAACGTTACTGGCTTTATCCTTGTGTCAATTCTGTGTGTATGTCTATTCTAAAGAGTAAGCGTATTATTCTAAGACTATTATAGTCTTGAGTAATATTCTATTATAAGTGTATTCTACAGAGTAGGTGTTGGAGTCGGCATCAGCCTCTTCTGGAAAGTCTTATGCGGGGGCCTAGACTATAAAAAACTAAACACAATCCGTTTTGTAGACCTTTTCTCTTAATTAATTACTGCTATTAAAGGCACGGGGTTAATCTTTCCCATTGTGCGTTATGTGACTCCTACCTGATTTAAAAAAAGAGGTGTTGAAAGCATACATTTTGTGAGTGGAATACGGCGGAACTTACACGTATAACATTTCATGCTCTCGTTCACTGTCACCAGTTTTGAGCCTGTTTTAAGTTTTCTATTTCACACATTCACTGGCGGTCAAAGTTACTACTGGCAATCAAATTATATTTATTACCAAGTAATATAAAACATATTTTACATAGGTGAATGGCACTACAGCAAAACGTATTTAAGGATTTTGTTATTTCCTGAACGAGCAAAACCTTCTGATAATTATAAATGTAATTTCACACAGCTTCCTTTTACCGCCGCATAAGAATCAACGAATATCCGTAACAGTCTTCTTTACCACTCCCTTGCAACCATTAAACCCACAACAAACTATCTGCAAAGAGGAAGTTAGCCCAAAGGACTAAAGATTTTGGGTCACTAAATTTGAATATATAAAATTTTTAGATGGTAAAAATTTAATTCTTTCTAGCTTAGACCGATTTCCCCAAATTCTAAAACAGGTTTAGTGTTATGTAATTCTTATTTTAATATGATAATACCTGAGTGATATGTGGTGACAATAAACGTACAATTGCTTTAAATCTACACAGTATATTCTAACAATTTACTCTAAACTGAAAAGCGCACCGATAACAGAAAGAGCGCGTTACTTGTGCAAAGTGAGTATACTATCGATTTTAAGCCAGAGCGGTTGAGAATCAGCGAGTATAGCGGTAATGAAATGCAGGGCTTTTGACCCGTCGCGTCGTCAGTATAACTAGCAACTTGAAAACGCATAACATGTAACTTGCATTTTCCTTCCTTACTTAAATCAGATCACAATTGCATTTAAAAAAAAAAACTATTATTCTCATTTCTTGAGAAACTTGATGTATTAGATTATTCGTCTGCCTTTACTAAATAAATAGAGCTACATATTATAGGCTAAAAACTGTAATAATATTACATGAAAACTATCAGTTTCTTTTCACAGAAAACCAATTTCAAAGGTATCTTATAGATCTTTAAGTCGTCGTTTGTCTATTAACGAAAACCTATATAACAATGAAGAGCGATTTTCAGAGAAATGTAAAATCCGTATTTATAGCCGACACGCGTGCCAATACCAAACTCAGTATATTACGCTATGCAGTATTACAGTGGGAAGGTTTAAATTAAAAATTGTAATAATTTGGTTAGGAGTGAATATAATTAGAGTCCTAGCATCTAAATGTTTCTGCTAATATGCAGTACAAAATTTAGTTAAAAATTTTAACTACTGATCAATAGATGAATTTAAGTATATTTATTATTAAAAACCACTCCAAAAACTTTTATTCCAACTTATTCCTGAAATTTTGCATCGGTTGAGAAGCCTCCAACTCATTTTAAATTACAGAAAATATAATGTTCTCATCACAAATTTGAAAGTTCCGTTTGCCAAAACTGATAAAAGTGCGTATCAAGGGAGACCAGTGATGAAAATGCAAGGCTTTTTTATTTTAGACTTTAGTTCCGCTAATAAGACGCTGATGAATAATGCATTGAGGAAAATGCTTAGATGTAACAATTTATGACGAGCAAACAAAATATACGTTTGTTTCAGTGCTGTGGGTTCATAGGAGTAGACGCGGCCAGAATAATAGAGCTGAAATAATAATAGCGTTCATAACTTCCTTCACTGATATCCAATAAACATAGTACAGAAAAGAAAATGTAAATTACAATTTCTTTGCAAGGAGTCTAAAAATAATGAAAAACAGCGATGAACTTTATGGAAATGTAGCTACTCTAATATTCCTTTATACACGTCCAACATAAAGATAGATGAGTAAATTCGATAAACTGAAAAGACATTTTTGTGATTAATATTAAAAAAAACTCCCTCCTGAATCGGAATAAAAATTATAACTTTGGAAAAGAACTGGGAATACATAGAAGGAAATTAGGGACAATGGGAAGTGGTGGTTGGAACTCTTAGACCGGAAGAGTTAGAAGTGGCTTCCAGAAGCAGTCTTGAATTATCAGCCTACTGGAATGGGAGATGTTGGGAGAGCAAGTAGGAGATGAATTCCGGAGCAGGACAACTAAGACCTCGTCTTCGTAGTAAAAATAATAATGACGAATCAATCACTTGTTTTTCTCACTTGTTTACCTCGCTATCAAAGCTTACTTAGGTTTACAGGGGAAATTTAGTTCCAAACGCTTATCGATAGTAAGAAAGAGCCAAATGTTTTGAAGCAATAATTGTCACAGTTCTATTACTTAATTTAGAAACAGGGTTCTGAACCAATTTTATGAAGCTTATTAGAAACAATTACGATAATATTGTAAAAAACAATATACGAACCACTAAATTAAGGGGCTGTCTTAAGAAAAAAAACAGTGAAAAGCTATATATTGTATAATCCATAAAATAAATTTGGATCGTTTCTGCATGCTGATATTGTGTTAAAATCTTGAATCATATGCTAAAATGTATAAATTTAAACGTAAAACAAAAGAAACAAATCCAGATGGCAAAATGCCTAAATCAACACGAAGCTGAAATGGTAAAATATAACAAAAGAAATGGTGACAGTGGCAACCAGAAGACCGAAGGAAGATGCTAATAACAAGGAAACAATCTTTTAATAATTAGTTAGCGGTAATATTGTGTACAGTATCCAAGTAAAAATAGTCTACTATCACAAATTCAGCATTAGCTTGTAAGCCCGAAACATTTAATTCTTGTTTATAGTAACATGAAATTAAAAAAAAAGAATACAATCAGAGTAATGTAGTATAGTTCGACAATGTAATGCACATAAAATCTTATTATCATAAGAGTAATAGGCTACATTTATTTTGTAATACTAAATATAACGTAAGTAAATATAAATTACCATCTAAAAGCAATTAACTAATCTAGATGTAAATAGCACAAATAGGTAATGAAAACTTGTCCTACACACATGAATAATTTTTGCAAAAAATTAAATAATTTGGAATACGTAAAATGAAACAAAATTAATTTCATCAAAACGTCGGTCTAGTATGGTAATTTATATTTACATTTTTTTTAATTTGTAATATGAAAACGTAATTTGAGATGTGTGTGTGTGTCTGAACTAGTGCGCGAAACATTAGGATAGGCATTAAACGTTGACGTCATAATAGTGACAGAACAATTACGCGTTACTCAGCATAACAGAATAACAAATTAACTAGGCTGTTAACTTCGTTACTTTATTAATCTCAGACCTACATATTAACGCCCTTTTAAAGCATTATCAAATATTTAAATTTTCTTTAGAAGTTTATTTGTGCAAAATTTGATCTTCGTAGTTGAAGTTTATTTAAAAATTGTATTTAGATTATATTTTTTTACACAATGAACATCAATTTGTGAGGATAAAAAATAATGTGTAGGTCTGTCTCAGTACTCAAACTTTTTTTATAGTAAATATGTAGGAAGGAAGTATAAAGATATGAATTCCGATAATCTTACCATACTTAATGCCATCGGTGTTTTTCGGTAGTCCAATAGCCACAAAAACTAGGAAATTGTAAGACAACCATTTCATCAACATCGTTAAGTAGAATGTTTACACAAGTCATATTCACAAAATGAATGACTGTCATCAATCGCTTTATTCATCAGTTATGTCATGGCGTTCGGAAATAGAGTGAATTCATTTGCCTGTAAACAATTTGATTGTACTATATTATGTTTGTTCATCACTTCTTTGTTTACACACATAATATGCGTGTAAGTTTACAGTGAAAGCAACACCAATATTAATTATTAATTTGATTGTACTATATTATGTTTGTGCTCTTCGATTATTACTCGCCTTTTTTGAAAACGACAGTGAGAATATTCAATTATTATAAACGGTAACGTACCCAAAACAGCAGAAATTGCATCTTATTTAATATAAATACTATTGGAAATTTTTAAATATAAATCTGATTCTTTTGGGAAATTATAAACTTAAGGAACGTAGAATTATTTCGTCTATTTATAGGTACAGAAAAGGTAGTTATTAAAGGCGACGTATGATTTTCTAATTGTTTAATAATTAAACGAAATTAGAATTTTGTATTTGATATTATGTCAATGAACGTAACAATAGTAAAGATAAACACGACGAATTTGATCACCCAAAATTAAAGTGAATAAATTAAAATTGTATGGGCCTATATATTTTGTTCAATTACGTTTACATTTTTAGGTTATTTCTAATATAAATAAGTCTTGAAACAAACATATATTAGGTCTTTGTAATAAATAAATATGTACTCTTACAAAAGAATTATTTGTTAATAAATTATGTAAGAAGTATGAATTAATTATAATCGTTTCATAGAAAATTATCTGTGGTTTTCCCATATCAAAATATCGCACATCAATTTATAATGTTGCTAACTTATTTTTTACAAGTCCATTGTATTTTATTTACCCCATAAAAAATTTTAAGGTACTACCTATGACGAAACTACGTATGAAAAAATATGGAAAATATGGAAAAATTTATGATATGTTAAAGAGAGTAGGCCTAATAGAACATTTTAAATTATAAGACCATGTCTGTTTTGGATTTATACCAATTACATATATATGTCATATTGCACGTATTACAGTCCATTACTTTATTTTTATAAGCGTTTATATTTTATTAATAGGGTATAAAGTCACATTTATCTTTACGAAAGTTAATTTGAGTGTATTTTTATAAGGTTATTATTATATTATTAACTTACTCTCACAGTTTTTTACCAAAACAATAAATTATAGTAATGCTGAAAATGCTAAGAACAAGCTCCACTTATTATTCATAACCCCCTAGTAAATCGGCACGACGTAAAAGAAAATAAGACTTGAGTTAAATAAAAATATTAAACATAGACCCGGGGACCGATATGATGCACTGTGCGAGCGGACGCACACTGAACCTTTCGGCTGCTACAAATCAGCGATGACAGACCCACTGCCGACTGACTTGCGCACAAACACACCTCTCTGCCATCTCATCAGTGTACTGTAACTTTAAAATTAATCACTCTTACACGCAAGTACTCAATAATACACGTCTGTGCTTTCTGGTCATGGAAGTTTGGGTTTTTCGAGTCAACATCAGTGGAACACTCTCGGTAATATGAAACGTAAATCAAATACAGTTTTTCTTTACTCCAAGGTATAAGACACAACTATCTATATTTTTAATAAATAAATAAATAATTACAAGGTCAGGACTTATAAACATTTGTAATATATGTTGTTTCATTTTAAATGGACAACTAAACCTCACAGTTAGGCATTGAGTTAATAGTTGACATTAACAATTGTAACTTAGAAATTTCTATTTCTCTATAGAGAAACATTTCAGTTTTTTGAAAGTCATAATGGATGGTATAAGACACCTTAAATTAAAAATAGAATAGTTTGAAGTACTCATAACGTTGACGAACACAGCCGCTACTGTCGTTTGAAGCTGACGGAGAAGTCTGCTATAGCGGAGCCATAGATATATATATATATATATATATATATATATATAATTAAATTTACCTCAAGATGTTATTTTTATCCTTTATTGGAACATGTTTCGGGTACTATCTTGTACCCATCCTCAGCCTTCCGGTGTCTTATACCGGAGCACTTACATCTTATACCCAGCCTTCAGGATGGGTACAAGATAGTACCCGAAACATGTTCCAATAAAGGATAAAAATAACATCTTGAGGTAAATTTAATTATGAATATTAAATCTATTATATATATCAAGAAACGGACTGTAGCAAAAAGTGACAAAAAAAAAAATATATATATATATATATCTATGAGCGGAGCACGCACTCGCCATTGCTGACCATCGCTACTCTTTGAAGAGACACGTCGTCTGTCGTAGGTGAGTGGGTATTTCCGCCGCCTACATATAAAGTCCGTCCAGATTCAGAAACCAGCACAGATTGCAATTAATGAGCGGGGTGAGTCCCCCTGTCATTGAGTGCTCTTTTGACGCGGCTCGTGGCAAACAATTAACTATTTGCTTTCTTATGTTTGGTTGGTGGTGTCAGACAACATCTCCGTGCGGACTCCAAAAAATACATATGTCCTATTCAAAGCCACCAGCTTTCACCACACTTCAGTGGTTACTGACTGCAAAACTTTGGTCAGTCTGTTGCAGCCTTTGCACTGCAGATGGCCGAAAAATTTGCACCCAACAACCTTGGACTACAGCCTTAGAGCCCTGCAATCTAAAGTCCTGATAATACTAATAGCAATGTTAGCACTTCAGGTAAAGTAAGTAATATTTGTAGTGCACTCACTTTACACTATGTTGTAGTTTTCCCCACGCCTTACGAACAAAAAGCATTCATAACAAGTGGTTTTTTTACAACATTTTTCTATCACGTCGATAAATATTGCCACTTGAACAACCATTTGTAGTTTTATGAAAAAAATAAATGATTCAAAATAATTTTTATTTTTGTACTAAAACAGAATTAAAAATATTTGTGGGCAATTTCTGTTGGTCGTGGGTTTATATTTGTCGACAACAACTAAGTAAGAGATCGCACATAAGACCCACCCTCTGTCGGTCGTAAGCGGTTCAGTCACAACAATGCAAACCCTGCGGGATGTCGCTCAAATGAAATCACGTGACGCAATTTTACCTTCTGCAGGTCTGTGTGTAAATATCAGGACATGACTCGTAATATACTTCCCGTGGAATTCGTTTACTATTAGCTTTTTTTCTTTTATGACCATTGGAATCGGAATTCATTATTACTTCCTTCTATTTTTGTTAAAAATTAAGTATTTGTAATACGTCGGTCTGCCATCAATTTTTTCAACTTTGCCTTCACATTCAAGCGCACAATGGACTGGGTTCTAAAAAATTCTATTTCTTTTTTCAAAATTTACTTGGATGTGTGTGCCTACATGTAGGCAGTGTGTCCGCCGATACTAATAGTCTCGGTTTTTCGGTTCTGCATCCGACGATGTGACAAAGCAAAAATAAAATTACATTTACGTTTGCATCGCTATTATTTTTCTTCTAACAGCTTTCAATAAAATAAGATAATTAAAAAATGTTTATTCGGGTATTTAATAAAATATTTTCTAAAATCAATATCATATAGTATTTTGATATGTCTCCCATTCAATAAAATATTTAGAATATTTTAAATATTTTATTTAAAAACAATCGTTATAAATTTAGCTACATACGATAAAATTATTTGTATGTATACATTTAGTGTTATTAATATATACTGTCTTGTAATTATCTCTGTACAACGAGAGACATCATTGCTCGATCTTTATGTCCTGCATACGGTAGACTCTAGCTACTCTTATTAATATCACCTTTTTTTTTTTGTTTCGTGAAAATGTACACTGTTTATTAGAAGGTGTACTTTACAATATTCACAGAACTCTGAAGCGAAACTCTTTGTAAAAAACTGCAAATGGTTTGAACAAAATGTACGGATAATTTTGTAACTCCTTATAATAATTTTACTTTTTCGGTTAGTAGTAAAACCCCTATTACTTGGCTCCGATTTCGATTTATAAAATACATAATCATTAGTTGTGTGGCTTTTGGCAGAGCAGTGTGAGGTACTTTGTGTGGCCATTACTTTGGTGCCAGGAGGTGCCTGATGCTTTTGCTAGCTAGATAAGTTACTGTATTTTGATGAATCCTGCCGCACACTTTTGTGGAATACTGTGGCATCTGTACATTGTGTGTTCTATAGTCTTTTGTGTGCAGTGTCCTCACTTTCGTTTAGTGACTGTGCTCGTAAGCATTTGTTTATTTTCATTATTTATTTACAGTACCTTATATTATATAAATACTTGCTACACATTGACTCCAACAATAAAATTGCGTATTTCATTTCAGTTTGTATTTGGTTGCCGGAAAACGGCTGCTGACAGATGAAGCGTCGCCTTCCAAATGTTATCAGTAATGGATGAAGCTCCTTCATTGGAATCGAATGTTTAATTCATGACTTTTATCCTAAAAAAAAGATATTATACATGATTCGTTTGGCATTGGTTGATCAGGTCCATGAACTTATCGGGAGATTGACGGATTGGTGGGAAGTTGGTTGGGTATGCATCTTTAATTGTTGTGGTTGAAATGATATAAAATAAAGTTTAAGCGCCAGGCACAAAAATACCTTATTTTTAACAATAAAGTGCTTTTGAATATGGCTAGGCACTTTGTTGATGAAAGTGTCTTGTGGCGTAGAGAATATAATCTTTACTTAAGACGGTTTGTTTACCTAATGAATTAACATGACGTTATTAAGCAAAGATGAGACGATGCGATGTAGTCGCATGACCAGGTCACCGATTATCAGTCTAACCTTTCAGCAAACTATACGGCTACAGACGCCTCAGCTTGTCTACTTGCAAAACACACAACCAAGGACGTTCACGCTTCAATGTAGAAGATGGTTCAACTAATAGTAGAGGATGGATCTGTGCACAAGATTTGAGGGAAAACAGGTATCAGTAAGTACATAATATAAAGGTAGAAATTCTGTATATTAGGTGAGTAATGATAATATTACAAATATTTAAGTGTACGTTCCAACCATATTAACACTACACCTTACTTCAGTAGGCCTATACATATTACTGGAGCCAAAAGTGTATGTATATGTATATGCACTATAGTACATGTATACGTATATGTATATGTACATGTATATGTACTATAGTACATGTATACGTATAGGGGAGGGGCGGGCATAACGGCCAGGCGAATTTTTTAGGCTGTACAGTGCTGCTATCCTGCGGTAAACGCGTGAATGTTACCTCACAGTCCCCTTAGTTGTGTCGAGTCTCTAGACGAAGAAAGAAGTGCGTGATCACAAGTTATTGCAAGTTTTGTGTTTTTCATACCCTCTGATCTAAGGTAAGTCCTCACTTCATGTAATGATTACAAACTTAGTAAAACAAGCTAGGATTTTGAAACATAGTTGTTTTAAAAGAGTGGTAACTTGGCTATAAAATTCAATATTAAGAAATGGTTCATCGCTGTTTGTTGACGTCTGACAACAAGCTTTTGTTAATGGCGTCCGGACGGGCACAACGGCCAGTAGGTGGCTAATATGCCCGCCGCTGTGGCCATTATGCCCGTCTGCACTATTTCTCTTTGTTTTTAATACAATTATATTATAATTATAATTAATACAAGTTTTAAATATAATTATGTGTGATAAACGATTATTTGTAGCACTTCATGTTACCTAATATTGTATTAAATGTAAAAAAATTGATTCTATTAGAATAGTTTTAAATTTCATAATTTGTTATGATTGTTTATCTATATTTTAATTTTGCTTTGTTTTAGGAGCGATGGTTTACAATTACAAGCGCAAGGGAGAAAGGCAATCGTGGGATTCAGGTAACATGCAAAAAGCAATAGAGGCAGTGAAGGACGGCATGGCTTTCTTAACCGCTGCAACCACATATAATGTTCCTAGGAATACTTTGAAGAGGAGAGTGTTGAACCAAAATATGCGTGCTACAGGCAACAAAAAGGAATTTGGAGGTTTTAAGTCCGTATTTACTAGGGAACAAGAACAGGAAATCTACAACCATCTACTAATGTTGGAGACAAGATTTTTCGGTATGACTATTAAGGATCTTCAAAGTTCAGCATTTGAACTTGCTGAGAAGAACAACCTTCCTCATAATTTTAATAAAGATACCAGGATGGCTGGATAAGGGTGGATCGCTGGTTTCCGGAAACGCCATCCGAAGTTAACGTTAAGGTCGCCTGAGCCAACTTCTTCAGCAAGAGCTAGTGGTTTTAACAAGGTTGCCGTTAAGAAATTTTTTGACATTCTGATCGAGGAAAGAGGCAAACACAATTACCCAGCCCATCGAATTTTCAATGCTGACGAGACTGAGCTCACTACAGTCCAGTCTAAAAGCTCAAAAGTTCTATCTTTAAGGGGTAGACGACAGGTTGGGTCTCTCACCTCAGCCGAAAGAGGGGTTTTGTCTTCTTTGGTAATGTGTATGTCAGCTGGTGGCATCTACATCCCCCCTTTCATTATCTTTCCCCGGGTTCGGATGAAGGCTGAATTGACGGATGGAGCTCCTTCCGGGACTGCATTTACTTGCCACCCTACTGGATGGATGCAGACAGAGATTTTTGTACAATGGTTTATGCTTTTTCTAATGCATGCTAAACCCGCAGAAGATGATCTAGTATTGTTGATATTAGATGGGCATAGCACTCATACTAAAAACATTGAGTTCATTAGGCTGGCCAGGGCTAATCATACAGCTGTGGTGTGCATACCACCTCACTGCAGCCATAAACTGCAGCCCTTGGACGTTTCTTTCATGGGACCCCTGAACACTTTTTACGTTCAAGCAATCGAACGGTTTTTAAGGAACAACCCCGGGCGAACAGTGACGCAATCTCAGGTGAGTCGTCTCTTTGGGGAAGCCTACATGAAGGCTGCTGTTCCACTCAATGGATTTAGCAAATGTGGCATTGAACCACTCAATGAACACAATTTCTCAGAAGAAGACTTTGCTGCAGCAGAAGTAACGGAAATACCACTTCCACCAGCTGCCATGGCATCAGCAGTAAATGCTATAGAGCCACCACCCACCGACAGGACTGCCGCTCCTTCATTGCAAGCTGGATCGTCGAGCAGTAATACCTCCGTCCTAGATAAAACTTATGATCCACAACCGGGGTCATCATTTTACATCCACCCTGAGGATGTTTCCCCTGTGCCTCGTGTATCTGAAGCAAAACGTAAAAGCAATGCGCGGAAGAAAGGTTATGCAGCGTTGTTGTCAGGAAGTCATTATAAAAATGATCTGTTAGCCGAGAAAGCTGCTAAGGAAGCAAAAGAAAAAGCTATGAAACGGAAAATAGCTGAAGAAAAAAAGAATGCTAAGACTATTAATAAAAATCCGAAGAAAAAAGCTAAGAAACCCCGGGTCAACACTGTAACCTCTCTATGCTTTTAGTATTTATTTTATTTCTTTTTAAATTTCTATCTCCTTGCTTGCTGGTTTTGAAAGAGAGGTTACAAGTTATTTAGAACTAGGCAAGAGCCTAGAGAAGCTAAAATTGGGCTGGGTCCAGTATGATGGGACTTGCAAATGAAACACTGAACTTAAGATAACAACAACGATTTATTATTCTCTGGTAGTACAACACCTGAGCCCCAAAAAGGCTAGATAACTAAGTTTTTTCATTGTTGAGTGTAATTTCCTTAATGTGTGCCTTGCCAAAAGTTGAGCAAGGAATAATGACTATTAACGATACCAAGCATTGAATAAGTATAAGATCTGAAGGATCAGTAAATATTAATTCATGAAATGTTACATGATGTCAATAATACAATTGTAAAGTGGCACACAATCTCGACCCGCAAATAATCACATATTATAACTAAACATAAATATATATATATAAACATGTACACCTGCAGGATTAATTTAACAATGTAACAATTATAAAAACAACACATACATATAATTAACATCAACCACCTTTGCATATAAATAACACATCACATGTTCACCCTGGTTATCAGCGCATCTCATAATCTTGTTCAACACCCATAACCCCCTTTTTCTGACCAAGTGTCCGGCCCACTGTACTGATTAATTAATAGGTGACTCAAACCCCCTTCCCAAAACTTCAATTTAAAAAAATCCCAGGAGTGGAGCAGACATGCCCCCAAGTTTCAACAAGCTAAGTGTCAACTGAATGTTCTCTGTAAGCCACGCGGCCAGCGCACAATTCCCATGCCGATAGTTAATTATCAATTTAAATCCCATCAATTACTATAATGAAGAGTCGCATCACAAGGTCAACATGGATGTCCGGTTGCCTAACTGCATTTTATGTTTCTTTTTACCTTCAAAACAGAATATAGAAAAATAGTGGAACTTGACCACCATGAGTATTCATAACTGACATTGATCAATCTTGTGTAGTCTTATGGTTAACTAATTGTTATAGGGAGCAATTACAATTATGGTTACAAAATTTGCTATGGTAAAATACAATCTGTGACAATGGTAAATTTAAAGTGTGCAAATTAGCTAAACAGTGGAACAGAATTTGTAAAACGGAATCTAAGTCATAAAGGTATTAAGTCAGCTCACAGTGTTCCAAAAACTTAACTACCGGCAGGGTCAGGCATCGGACGAGATCTAGCAAGATCTGACACAGACAGACTTGCAGTGGACGTCTCCAACGGGAGTCGCCCACGGTTTAAAACCACCCCCAGATATGAATGAATAATAAAATACGTGTCCATAAGGAGCAAAATCGTTAACATAACTATCCCAACATGCTTAAAACAGAAATAGAATGAGATTCAACTCTATCTACCGAACTCCCCTCGACCCGGGCGGTGCGTGACCCCGGCCGAGTTTTCACTCTCAGAACGAGATATACATGATAGTAATAGAGGAGGCGTAAACCTTACAAAATGCAATTAAAACATTCCACCCATTGTCCGGAAATAACTGTCCACACTGGAACGTTTCATGAAAGTCTCACAGAGTAATTCGGCCACAAGATTTAGGTTAAAAAAGGTTAAATTTCACCTGGTTTGAAGGGTGTATGTTGAGGGCTCAGTAGTGTGTGTCCAGTCCATCCTTCCGGCTGACCTAGCTGACGAAGGTTCTAAAATTACATCGTCGGAGGCAGTTGTTCGGCCATCCTTCCAGAGCGGGGCAGATTCCCGGCTACCTCGGAAACCCTGCACAATTATATCTGGGATTACTCATAAGTTCATGAAACACACACTACCACATTTACCCACTGACATAGCATGGACTGTCCGGTTTATAAACTCGAAAAAAATGCCTAAGTCAAGAATCCCATTGAATGTGGTAAATCACTTCAAAAATAACTCCATTAAATATGTTACTATAGAATATGTCTAAATATAGTCACTCCATAATAATGATAATTTTAATTAACCTTTATGCAAAAGCTTTCATGACGCACTTACAGGAATTGGCAACTTTTAACAAGTTCGTGACATATACAGATATCAGAAAATTACTGACTTACGCCCCATCTAAGTTTAGTTAATTTAGTAGAAGCATTACTGGATTAATATAAAACATAATTATATCCTTAACGTTACAATCAATTAACCAGGGTTGAGACAAAGCATACATAAAACAAATTATAACCTGAAACTCGCTATGCGCTAAGGATTCACTGCAATATATATCTCAACGCATCCACTTTAATATTAAATAAAACCAATTTGTTTTTATAAATAATTAAAATACATATTTTAATGGACTTACCGGAGGTCACGTAGCTTTCTACTTATTCATAGAAGAAGCTGGGAGACGAAAACTGTTCAATCTACTCTGCCAGCCGGGGACTAGAATGTGAAGCGCTGATAGCTAAAGTCGGACTGAATAAACCAGCTGTTGAAAAACCCGTACGTGCATAGATAGGGCGCGCGCGAGTCGGGCGGACAAGGGGCAGCAGCATGACAAAGTCCAACTGACCGTACCAAAGGACAACTTCTGTCTCGTCGACAAATACGTAAATACTTTAATTAATGAAATATAGAGATCGGAACATCGCCGCGTTTTCCAAAACGCGGCACACCCCCACCCCAAAAGGGCAACCCGGTTGCCTCACCTTCAAACTCGGGAAGGTACCCTGCAGTGTACTCCCATTAAAAAAAAACTCCGGTGGACATCGTGGGTGAGTTGGCCAGGCAGACCTGCTCCCAGGAGAACACCAATCCCCATGCGACCCTCTCCGCCGTGCCAACCCCACGGGACCGCCCCAACACGTCACCCTCTCCGGTGACCACCAATTACTCCCACCGGTCCCACTCACATGCTTGTCCTAGGACCAAACAAGGCATCTCCCACCTTGGCATGTGAGCGACCGTACTACCTCTAGTCCCTCTCTCGGACCGACCAGCCACATGCACCCACAAGGCATTTCCAACCTTGCCATATGGCTGGCCCACTTCCCTACACAAGGGCGGACGGCCCCGCCTAGCCAGACAGAGAGGACCGCACCTAGGGCACACGAACATTAATCCAATCTCAACTCAACAAATACACCATAACTCGAGGGGGTTTTACTTCTCTACCGCACCGTCTACACAACTTTCTCTCGCAACAAAAAATAACACCAGGAAAACCGGAGAATGCGGCATGGCTCGGACCCTATAATGAACAACATCAACCTCAACAACTATTAACAATCAGCAACAGCACACCATCACTCCATCTAACCTTTAACACAGGGGAAACTGACGATCTCGAGGACCACAAGCTAAGTCTCTCTCTAACTCCGTTTGATAGATTTTTTTTTTTTTTTTTTTTTTTTTTTTACTAAGGGGAGTGGTAGGAAATTGGGAAGATGAAATGGGGCAAGGATCATTAAAGGGCAATAGCTAGGACTGAGGGTAAGGACCTGGCTACCTCCGGAAATAAGGAAGAATGGAGGAAACCAAGGCTCGCGTGGGCAGGGGCGCAACCCTGAAATAGATGACCACCACTGGGAATGTGGGGAACATCTACCCGCTACCCGTTAACCTCTGCTTCTTACCTTTCTATGCCGCACTTTAGGTATTCGCTCCTTTCGGACACCACTCTCTAAGAAATTATCTCGTGTCGAGCTGTACTGACTGGTTCCTTCGGGATCAGACTCAAAGCAACTTACCTCACTACTTTCACTCCGCTTTGGATTATGCTCATCGTCTAACTCCTCTGCTACAATTTCTTCCTTTTCTACAACTTCCCCTTCTTCGTCCACATAATCCAAAGCAACCTCCTGACACTGCGCCTCCTCAGTGTCTTCCCGTTGCTCCTCTGATCCAGCTTCAACCTCCTCTCCGATCTCATTTTCATCAACACGTTCATCACCAACGTCATCGCCATCACTCCCACTACCACCATCTGAACACTGCACATCCTCGTCCTCCTCTCGTTGCTCACCTGGTCCACCTGAAACTTCCTCCCGTTCCTCGGAATCCTCAACACTACTTACAGAAGGCGTCTGCACATCCTCACACATTACATCACTCTCACTCACAAAATCTACAACGCTGCCACCCAATTTCTCCTCAACTTCTACCTCATCTACTTCTACTACACTTGCGGCATGGACATCCCCTTGTCCATCCACAACCTCAGAAACACTTGCAGCCCGGACATCCCTGTGTCCATCTGCCACTTCAGACTCTACAGTCTCCCTAACACCTACAACTATACTCACCTGCGCAGCATCTGCAGACCGCTCTTCTGACTCTTCTGTCGATTCCACTCTTTGACCACTTTCAGCAACCACAACGTCCTCAACCTCTTCCACCCTGGAATCCAGCCGTCCAGGCTCATGTGCAATGACTGAATTAATTTCTACTGGCGATGGTAAAGTGACACTCTCAAATGACTTCTCATGTTCCTGCGTAGACGATGACGATATTACCGGATCTGGATCCGTCACGAACCGAGTTGTAAATACCGTAACAAATTCTGCAGCCTCTGGATTCAACCATGACGTCCTCTTTGAGTCCGGTAATTCAGTATTTAATGACGCGCTCTTATCCTCTTGTATTGTTCCCACAAAGTCATTCCGCTCTTCTACTTCTGCTTCCTTTTCTTCATCTACTACTCTCTTAGGCACTTGTACTCCCTCTGGAACCTTTAAAGTTTCCTTTTTCTCCGAATAGGGATAACGCCTTGGTACAGGCTCCCTACTTGCCGCTGTCTGTTCCCTAACATAATTTCTTTTTCCCCTGTTAATTTCATGTTTCTTTGTTTTCTGTGCTGTAGCTGTTGTTACCGTCTTCACACTTGGCACCCCCTTGTAGCCTCCATCACTTCCGGAATATTCAGGCTTTCTAAGCGTCTCTTGGGTTTTCCTCCACCCTCCATGTTTGTCCCTTTTGGCTCTTCCTGATGAACCACTGGAGGATTGGACATCTGTGGCATCTCTTCCTCGGGACTCGTCAGCCGCCTGGACCGTCCTTGAAAACACACACAGCTGTTCAAGATCCGCAAAACAACGTGGACGGTCGGCGAATGCCAAACGAGATCTCTCCTGGGGAGTCAGTCCTTGTAGAATTGCTTGGATAACTTCAGTCTCCGGTAACCCCAATCTTAACACCCGGGCAGCTTTCCGTATATCGCGCACGAAATCTCCTAACGCCTCTCCGTAGGCCTGTGGGCGATAGAATCTTTCCAACTCAAGCTTGAAGCGTCGTCGAGTGGGTATGAAGAAGTTCAACACCTCCCCATGGAAAGCATCAACACTGTCACCCCGACGCAGGGCCTTGGTGACCAGACCAGCCAACGTACTCCGGCAATACGGGTATATAAGATACAAGACCTCCCCATCGGACACCCCTGGGAAATCAGCCACCTGCAGGACCAGGTCCAAGAAAACCAACAGCTGGTCCTCATCAAATCCATCCACCACCGGAAATTTCTGGAGAACGCCTGTAAGAGGGTGGGGCAACTCCTGATAGCATACCGCCGCCAGAATTGCACAATACAAAACAACCAATCATAAAACAAATTCCCACTAAACACCTAACACAAACACAACCCACAAAAACATTTTAACAAGAATCGGAAAAACTCAAGTACTGTCCTTCCTTTGAGTAGACCCCCGGGCTCCTAGCGCTGCGAAAACCTGCCCCGCTCCGGAACTAACTCTCCGTCAGTCGCCAGACTCAAGAAGAAACAACATCAGACACTAACACCAACATACAATCCACACCACCTAACACTAACCACAATATACGACATTTCGACTACAACATTATCACCATTACAATCGGACGATACCGACTTCCAGTCGGGCCATACCGCATCCCACTAACCGCACGCGCAATTACTTTCAGAAATTAAATACGGGAACCCATCCCCACGCGATCTCCGGCAATGTCCAATTTCAAAACAACAACCCAACTACAACACGTGCCCATGGCGGCCTCAGATTTACAATTCAAAACATTTAACAATAATTCATAAAAAACATATATACTTCTACATTTCATGTCAACTATTAAGTGCCATTTCATTTGCCAGGCCATCTCCAAGTTTGCAAGCCCCATCACACCAACGGACCCAAGGGTTCAACCCTAGAATGAACCACGCTCTGATCTACCATTTGTAACCTCTCTATGCTTTTAGTATTTATTTTATTTCTTTTTAAATTTCTATCTCCTTGCTTGCTGGTTTTGAAAGAGAGGTTACAAGTTATTTAGAACTAGGCAAGAGCCTAGAGAAGCTAAAATTGGGCTGGGTCCAGTATGATGGGACTTGCAAATGAAACACTGAACTTAAGATAACAACAACGATTTATTATTCTCTGGTAGTACAACACCTGAGCCCCAAAAAGGCTAGATAACTAAGTTTTTTCATTGTTGAGTGTAATTTCCTTAATGTGTGCCTTGCCAAAATTTGAGCAAGGAATAATGACTATTAACGATACCAAGCATTGAATAAGTATAAGATCTGAAGGATCAGTAAATATTAATTCATGAAATGTTACATGATGTCAATAATACAATTGTAAAGTGGCACACAATCTCGACCCGCAAATAATCACATATTATAACTAAACATAAATATATATATATATACATGTACACCTGCAGGGTTAATTTAACAATGTAACAATTATAAAAACAACACATACATATAATTAACATCAACCACCTTTGCATATAAATAACACATCACATGTTCACCCTGGTTATCAGCGCATCTCATAATCTTGTTCAACACCCATAACCCCCTTTTTCTGACCAAGTGTCCGGCCCACTGTACTGATTAATTAATAGGTGACTCAAACCCCCTTCCCAAAACTTCAATTTAAAAAAATCCCAGGAGTGGAGCAGACATGCCCCCAAGTTTCAACAAGCTAAGTGTCAACTGAATGTTCTCTGTAAGCCACGCGGCCAGCGCACAATTCCCATGCCGATAGTTAATTATCAATTTAAATCCCATCAATTACTATAATGAAGAGTCGCATCACAAGGTCAACATGGATGTCCGGTTGCCTAACTGCATTTTATGTTTCTTTTTACCTTCAAAACAGAATATAGAAAAATAGTGGAACTTGACCACCATGAGTATTCATAACTGACATTGATCAATCTTGTGTAGTCTTATGGTTAACTAATTGTTATAGGGAGCAATTACAATTATGGTTACAAAATTTGCTATGGTAAAATACAATCTGTGACAATGGTAAATTTAAAGTGTGCAAATTAGCTAAACAGTGGAACAGAATTTGTAAAACGGAATCTAAGTCATAAAGGTATTAAGTCAGCTCACAGTGTTCCAAAAACTTAACTACCGGCAGGGTCAGGCATCGGACGAGATCTAGCAAGATCTGACACAGACAGACTTGCAGTGGACGTCTCCAACGGGAGTCGCCCACGGTTTAAAACCACCCCCAGATATGAATGAATAATAAAATACGTGTCCATAAGGAGCAAAATCGTTAACATAACTATCCCAACATGCTTAAAACAGAAATAGAATGAGATTCAACTCTATCTACCGAACTCCCCTCGACCCGGGCGGTGCGTGACCCCGGCCGAGTTTTCACTCTCAGAACGAGATATACATGATAGTAATAGAGGAGGCGTAAACCTTACAAAATGCAATTAAAACATTCCACCCATTGTCCGGAAATAACTGTCCACACTGGAACGTTTCATGAAAGTCTCACAGAGTAATTCGGCCACAAGATTTAGGTTAAAAAAGGTTAAATTTCACCTGGTTTGAAGGGTGTATGTTGAGGGCTCAGTAGTGTGTGTCCAGTCCATCCTTCCGGCTGACCTAGCTGACGAAGGTTCTAAAATTACATCGTCGGAGGCAGTTGTTCGGCCATCCTTCCAGAGCGGGGCAGATTCCCGGCTACCTCGGAAACCCTGCACAATTATATCTGGGATTACTCATAAGTTCATGAAACACACACTACCACATTTACCCACTGACATAGCATGGACTGTCCGGTTTATAAACTCGAAAAAAATGCCTAAGTCAAGAATCCCATTGAATGTGGTAAATCACTTCAAAAATAACTCCATTAAATATGTTACTATAGAATATGTCTAAATATAGTCACTCCATAATAATGATAATTTTAATTAACCTTTATGCAAAAGCTTTCATGACGCACTTACAGGAATTGGCAACTTTTAACAAGTTCGTGACATATACAGATATCAGAAAATTACTGACTTACGCCCCATCTTAGTTTAGTTAATTTAGTAGAAGCATTACTGGATTAATATAAAACATAATTATATCCTTAACGTTACAATCAATTAACCAGGGTTGAGACAAAGCATACATAAAACAAATTATAACCTGAAACTCGCTATGCGCTAAGGATTCACTGCAATATATATCTCAACGCATCCACTTTAATATTAAATAAAACCAATTTGTTTTTATAAATAATTAAAATACATATTTTAATGGACTTACCGGAGGTCACGTAGCTTTCTACTTATTCATAGAAGAAGCTGGGAGACGAAAACTGTTCAATCTACTCTGCCAGCCGGGGACTAGAATGTGAAGCGCTGATAGCTAAAGTCGGACTGAATAAACCAGCTGTTGAAAAACCCGTACGTCCATAGATAGGGCGCGCGCGAGTCGGGCGGATAAGGGGCAGCAGCATGACAAAGTCCAACTGACCGTACCAAAGGACAACTTCTGTCTCGTCGACAAATACGTAAATACTTTAATTAATGAAATATAGAGATCGGAACATCGCCGCGTTTTCCAAAACGCGGCACAACACTGGTAAAAGAAAACTGTTTGAAGACATCGATGATGACTACGATTCAGAATGTTTATATTTTTGTGAAAAATTTTCAGCTTCAACTTCCAATTACCGTTGGATCAAGTGCCAAGGATGTGGTTTGTAGGCCCATGAATTGTGTGCTGGTGTCGGGGAAGAGGACAATGGGTATTTATGCGAAACTTGTAGCTAAACTCACTAAAAATGACTTTCCTTTAAAAAAAAAAAAAAAATGATAATAGGTATTTTTGAGAAAAAAAACATATTTTGTATTCAAAATGTTTAAAATTATATTTTTTTACTTTAAATAAATAAACATTTCCTTAAAATAAATTATTTCTAATTTAAAACCCGTTTTCTCAATTTCTTTACCACTTTTCAGCTATGTGGCGTTTATGCCCTACCCCTGTGGGCATAATGGCCACTTAGGTACATTTTGGAAAATTGATTATTTAGGTACTTTCCCTTTTTCCAACCACAACAAAAAAATTCTTACATGGTTGATGTGTATATTCTTTTTTTTTTTTTTTTTTTTTTTTTTTGGAGATCTGTAAGCTGTTCGACTGAGCGAACATTTAACAAATTGGCTGACAACACACAGGATTATGAAGAGCTGACCATTGACAGCTCTTCCTGTTTTGATAATAGATTAAAGAAGTAACAAAATACAAAACTAAATGATAAAAACATGTAAACAAATGAACAAAAGTCACTATCACTTCCTGCTGGCATGATACAATAAGTTCAAACATTAAACACTGGGCCCATAAGGCACATATACAGGTTGACATTAACACGTATGAATGACACGAATACAAAAACATACAGAACAGATATCACAGACAGTACAATACAGAAAATACAGAGAATACATTATGAGTTAAACCTGAATGGTAAGTCTAATAGTTTGTGTCTTTTTAGTCTATAAATATCTTCACTGTTGTCTAACAAGTTAATTGCCAGGTGGTTGGGATGCTGTTCTAGTTTGGAGATGTGAGTCCTGCAGAGGCGCATGATTTCTTCTTTCACGGTTGAAACTTTGAGGTCGCGGTGTATAGAGTTATTTGAGACAAACCAAGGAGCGTCGACTATTGATCTAAGTGTTTTGGACTGAAAGCGCTGGATAATCTCAATATTACTTGTACTTGCAGTACCCCAAAGTTGAATACCATAAGTCCATACCGGTTTAAGCACGTCTTTATAGATCAAGAGTTTGTTGACGAGACTTAACCGTGATTGTCTGCCTATGCCGTGTATATTCTATGATTTTGAAGTTTCTGTATCGCTTGAAAGTCAGTTAAAAACTTCAGAAAACCTTAGCCTGGCCGTTATGCCCGCCCTTCCCCTATGTATATATGTATATGTAATGCGCAAATATAGTTCATTGTCATGGAATACCGTTAAAGGCATCTCATAAATTACTGTAACCAACACGACACTGGTTGTCAAGTGAACAATAAAAGTGTCTTACGACATTGGTAAGTGTTACAGACAGTTCGCTGTGTACAGTATAAAACAGAAACAGCTTCCACAAAGTCCGTGAAACTTGAAAGCACTTTAGACAGCGTTCAAAACAGAAAACAAGAAACAATCGACTACAACAAACTTCAACTATTCCCCCTCCCCCTCCCCCTCCCATCAAGACAACTTTGTTCAAACACGTGTGAGTGAAAAACCTTTCTGAAGCAAAATTAATTATTTGCTGTTAACAAAATTTTAGATGCAAATCTACAATTGGGCACAGAAAGCCCTCTAAATGGTCATAAAAAGCATATTAAACACAGAACGATATGTCATGGAAATGTATCTGTCTTGAAGGATCGATTCATAAATATTATTGTACTTGGTGGGCTTACACGGGCGCAGTCAGTGTTGTTAAAATTCCTTCCCGGCCTGTTTGACCGTGGTCCATTGTTTCCTACAAAACGGACGTTTTGGAAGTGCCATCGACTACCATCATCAGTGTTAAAATCGGGTTACGGTAAAGTAAGGTGGTAGACGTTAGTGACCACAGTACTGTGGTTAAGGCATAATTGTTGTTATTTATCACTTAGGAGCTACAGGAAGAGTAACCATTAAAAACGACGACATGGATAGATCAGATTTGATACAGTCTCCTTGAGCAAATGTTTGTTACAATGGTGGTAATAAATTCATGCATTACAAATTTTATCCATTTAATTATATTGAAAACCTGTCCGAAACTGAGCGATAATAATTTCTTATTGTTTTCTGTCTTGAAATTTTTGACAAAATTCGTTTATAGTCTGACAATGTTGCGTATTTCCAGTAACTTGGCGTTTTTATTTTATGTAAGTTTCAGATTTACCTTTTTTTACAACATACAATATTTCACAGTTTTTGCAATAGGCCTACTTTTCTAGTTTTTCCTAGCGCGTGTTCTCCTTTACTGATAAACAGCAATCTTTCAAACAATCACAGTAAAAATATGTGTCGTTGTAACATATGTTAAACGCATTCAACAGAAAATGTGGATTATTCTGCGCCATAATGTTTACCACTTCTATTGTCATGCCATCGTATCCGAGGGCCTTTGGATTTGAAACCAGTCTACTGTTCGCAACTGCTCTTCACAATTAAGATAGAACTGTCTTCCGTATACATTACAACGTTTGGTTCAGTTTTCGTGGAGAAATTAACGAAAGTGATGTTAGGATATTTACATTTTAGTGTTTTTCCATAACATTTTTTGGCATCTCGACAGCGTATGATTACTTTCTTGGAATTCTATAACCTATTCAGACCTGTACTGATGTCATCTAATACATTTCCTCCAATCCTACCGATCACAGACATTTAGTTAGCTATTACTGAGAGCAGCCTGTTTATTTATTTTTTCACTTTTGCACTATCATAATCAATTAGAAACATCTTATAAAAGGATAAATACATCTTTATTGATACTAATTGTTTGCATGTTACGTATATTATTTGCATTAACTTACCAACTGCTGATTCTTCTACTTCCGGGCCCTCAGGTCTGTACGTCTTGACAGACCTAAGTAACTTGGTTTTGCAATCAAAGAATGTAACTAGTAGTAGTATTAGTAGTAGTAGTAGTAGTAGTAGTATTAGTAGTAGTAGTAGTAGTAGTAGTAGTAGTAGTAGTAGTAGTAGTAGTACAGCAACGCGGCTTCAGCAATAAACGTTAGGTCGTCCGCACACGGAGCTACTGAAAAGAAACTGATTGGTAACTCGCGTTACAAATCAGTTAGTTGTGAGTCACTACCAATGGAACGCCGCACACTGCGCTACTTGTTAGTAACCCATTAGTAATCCGTCACAAACCAATTCCAAGCGACTAGGCTTCCCAGTCACCTAGCTACTTCAGTTTCCTAGTAACTGAAGTCCGGCACAGATTATCTCAAATGAATGAACAAACGTTAAACATTAAATTTGTGGGAGAAGTTGAGAAACACCAAGTGCTTTATAATTACATATAAGCTTCCAGGCTACTCACGGAAGGATATCACAGAGAAAGCATGGAGTGGAGTGGGAAGAGAAGTTCAAATGACAGGTATGTAGCGTTTATTTATTTGAATATTTATTTATGAAAAGCAAATTATTGATACATACGAAAAATATAGAATATAAATAAAATGGAATAAATCAAAAGCAATATCTCCAGGGCAGAGATGCCTGTCGAGTAACAAAATAGTTAGCTAAATAATTTCTTAGAGCAGTTGCTGGAGAATTAGTATTTATTGTAATGTTTTCTGCTGGTGGTTGTATTGCATGGAAGTTATTAGAGGTTGTTCACAGTCTTCAAAATGTCTTGGTATGTATTCAAGCCCTTCCTGTTTCCGGACATAGTTGTGAAGGACGCAAGCTGCTTTAATAATGTCATTGACCTTCTCTGGATCTCGGCAGCGTATAGGACCATTTAAAACTGGGAACTTCTCAGCCGCCATCCCAAAAGAACGTTCAATAGTTTTCCTACCTCGGCTCAATCTGTAGTTAAAGATTCTTTTCAAATTATCCAAACTCTTTTTTGCGTAGGGTCTCATTAAGTAGCGTGATAACGGGAATACTTCGTCTCCAACAAAATAATAGGGAAAGAGACTCCTGTTCTCATCGTACGTCAATGGTGATGGGGGAGGGATATCAAGCCTAGCATGTGTAATACAATATTTCATTGCCGAAGCGCGAAATATGCCTCCGTCACTGTTCCTCCCAGCATAACCGGTCTCAATCATTGTGAATAAGCCGTCCGCATCGGAGCAAGCCATTAATACGACAGAATGATATGATTTGTAATTGAAGTTGGTTGAACCGGTATTTGCAAATTTCTCAATTCTAACATGTTTTCCGTCCAATGCGCCAATGCAATTTGGAAGATTCCGTAATGATTCAAATCGTTCAGCAATCCTTTTCCACTGCTCTATATTAGGCACAGGCATGTACCCTTTGTTCAAAACTCCCCAAATTATGTTTGTTGTCTCTGCTATGATGCAACCAACGGTGATCTCCCCTCTAGCGAAATAAAGTGAAAGTGACACAAAGGTTCCACCTGTGGCCAAATACCTGTAACAAAGAATAAATAAAAATAATTAAAAAACATTAATGTAAAATACCAATACAAAGTGACTGAGCTCAATAATTGTGACGTCATTGTGGCGTGACGCCAATAGTGACATCAGTCGACTGGGCTAATGTGGTTGTCTGTTATTACATATCACTCGACGAGTCTAACATGGTTGTCTGGTTCTGAAAAGCAAATTTTCAGTAAATCATAAATTTTGGAACTGTTATATTTTTATCACATAATAAGCTCTCTCAATGCTACATGATGAGATAACAAAATATTTGTTATTCCTTTATACACTAAAGTTATACGTTTTTTGTCTCTTCTGAAAAATTTTATTTTTTGGATGTAGCTGGTTTTGAAACTAGACGACTCGAATAAAGTACAGTAGTTTTGACGGTCACTTATTTAAATAATTTTGCTGATAATACTCTTCCGATTGTGTACAGTGCATTCTTCTTCTTAACTTGGTCTTATTTGTGTTACAGCGGCTGAATGCAAAGAAAGATGGAAGAACTTGCGCGCTGTCTTCGTTCGACACATGAAACCCGCTCCGAGTGGTTCCCGATCAAAAAAGAAAAAGCCGTATTACCTTGCAGAAGCGATGCAATTCACTGTTCCATATATTAAGGCATTAAGCACAGCTACAGGGAATCTACCTAACGTACCCCAAGAGGAAGAAGATGAGCAGTTTAGCGATAACAATACCGAAGAAAGCGTCGCTTTACAACAGTCAGTACTTTTATCACCGTACCAGCTGCTAGCACCATCCACTCCACCAGTCCCAATGCCTGTGGTGCCTCAACAAGTCGAAAACTCACAAACTGAACGACAATCCCAGTCGATGTCAGCATCTCGTCCGAAAAGCAAGCGTGGCTTCAGAAATGATGTTGTTGACAGACATTTTGTCGAATATCTTCAAGCCAAGAAAGCTAGAATTGCGGGCACACCAGGCTACAATACTAGCCAGAATCAAAGGAGAGAAGCTTTGAAAATGTTTCTCCCAACTATGTTGCCAGATCTGGAGTTCATGACTGATGACCAAGTACGGCAATTCAAGCGTAAGAGCCTGAAAACCATTGATGACATATTGTCCCAGCATTCTCATCCCACTTCTTCTCCAGGATCCGTTAATTCACTCGTTTCCCAATCGCCCTCTCATAGTTCACATTCATCCACAGTGCTACATACAATTGTGACTCAGCGGATGTTATGCCTGGCACTCAGACACCCCACTATACGCCACTCGGGTCAAGGGTTACTGAATCTAACAATGACCCCTTTGTTGCAGATGGCTATTACGAAGCAGTTCGACAAGTAATCACTGAGACGTATAATTCACAGCAAAGCATGTAATAAATTCAAATACGATAATAAGCATGCATAATGTTAAAAACAAATTTAAAAGTTTTCTGAAAACCTTCAAATGTTAAATAATTTTGTTAAATTTTCTTAATGTCTTAATATTTCTTTAATAAGTCTTAATTAATATTTCTTTAATTTTTTCAATAAAAATTATATTTCTTACCTGAGAGTGATTAATATTCTTTCCTCAGCACTCACGCATTCTCTCATGTTTGTATTTTGCTGTCGTATGGCAGGAGCAAACAGTTGCACTAAATACAAATAACACTGTTTCGACATGCGATAGAAAGCAATAAATTTGGAGTCTGTCTGTTGGAGCTCTTTTGATGCTACGAATAGTCTGCAGCGGATGTTTTTTTCGAGATACGAATGAACCCAAAATCGTCTTTCTTGTTTCCTTCTCCTAAAATAATAAAATAATACCACATCTTCTTCGTCACTGTAATTAGTACTTGACATCATGACTGCACAACGAAAAAAGCGCTGCCTTGCACGTTGCACGCACTCGACTGATGCAGTTTCCGTCACTATTGAGTAGCTGCGTGTGCGGAACCGCGTCACTAACCAGTTAGTAATTAGTTGTTGATTTGAATCACTAACCAGTTCCGTTTCTTTTTAGTAGCTCCGTGTGCGGACGGCCTTAGTCTTATAATATAAATTGCAATCATTTTATTACTCTCAATAAAGATTTATTACTCTCAATATTAATTTTATTACTTCTCAGATTAAGACATATAATTCTGAGAAGTAAATTCTGCTAAATTAATTGACTATAACATTATAACGGAAAATTCAATTATGCCTTTCAGAAATTGTTGTGAGGAAGAATTAGAGTGTGGCTAAAAACTCTATGATAATTCTATTATTTTCGACTACACTTTATGTTACAACCTTTTCGAAGTTAGCCCACACACTAGGCACGTAGTTGAAATTAAATTATTTCTGCTTGCGAGAGTATTCAATACAGTGGATGCGGTAACACAGCAATTAGTCTATGTCCAGTGCTCTGTAGAATTATGAAATTAATAAATTGAATATACTATAACTGAATTTGCCACTACAAAAACTGTTCCTTTCCAGGTACATTATTGAAGAAATTAAATTAGTCATTTCACCCTTTTTTAGTTTAAACGAACAGAGTCAAACACTGTAAGCTTTTTATTGTCCTGCAGAGTTTAAAATAAAATTTCTAAAAGCAAATGTAAGCTGAATGTGATTAAAATAAACCTAATCATCCATTTATTACACGCCTATTATATGTGTTTAATGAAGACGAGATATGCTTGCAAAAACGCGTGAATTTTATCTATATGATGGGATTTAAGTTTTGTTGGTGTTGGAAGTGGAATTTAATATGAAATTATTTGACTTTTTATTTCATTGTTCCCTGACTGACTGCGCTATTACTTATTTTAGCAGTGGTAAAATCAATAAAATTATGTATTAAACTAGTCATATGACTAGTGTTATACATGTGTAAACTATACATGTGTATCGTGTGTAAACTATATGCATGTGTTGTATCGTTACAAGTGAGTCCGTATTTTAGTACGCTGGTTATAATGGTAATTACCACGAAATATCCCGTTTTAGTACGCAAGGAAAAGCAAAACTCGTTGTTTTTGCACTTGTACCACATTATGTAGTATTTACCATTTACTATAATTATAAAAAAAAGACGAAGAAGAGTACGGCCTTCTTTTACGTACAGAAGACATGAGTACGTAAGCATGTACATGAGTGTTTTAGCTAATACAGTATATGATAAGTTGAAGACGTATGATAAATATGAAGAAATATGAGTGTTTTAGCTAATATATGATAAGCATCCGGACTGTTACATTTATAAGAAACGAATGGCCATAGTTAATGCAAGATATATAAAGAAACAATTTGTGAAGATTTAATATAGGGGTTTAAATATGAAACAGAATTTTCAAGTATAAAAAGTGGTGACAATTTCATAATGTTTAAAATTGAAACATATTTTTGTTCTGTGCCATAGATCGATACAATATAACTTTAACCAGTTAAGAAGAGTAAATGTAGTATCTATAGTTTTTATTTTTTTGTGTCCAGTAGTTAACTACCCATGGTAGAGGCTTACAAGATTTTTCCAATAATAAGTAATGTGCGATAATTGATAAATTATCAGTCTCTTTAAATTTCAAAAATCAAAATTGTATACTTTACGTTAAACAATATTATCCATTTCCTGTAAACAAATAAGAATTAAAAGAAAAGTATCTTCCGCACGTTATAAAAATAATTCATTTAAAAGAACAAGTTTGTACTCTAAACAAAAACTTGTCAGGAATTTTGTAGTAAACCAATTGCACAACAGTACTCCGCGCATGCGCACCTGGTTTTGTAAGATTAACAAACATTTTTAGCTAAACGGAATACCCAGTACCCAATACATTAAAGCTGAAGACATTTTTGGAGAGACGATGTTACTTTCTGCTGGGGATCAATGCTGCAGAGATTTAACTTGTAGCTGCACTTAGATTTTTCTGCTAAAGTAGTTAGAAACATTCCCTTGAGCTACACTAGTTTTGATTTAGACCTTTGAGTCATATAAGCATTAGGTTGTTAAAAAACACATTCCATGGTATATTCACAGGCTTTTATATGAGTCTAAAATAATAGCTGCTATGATTTGTAGTTTTCATCTGTCTCAGAAAGACTGTATTTATAATATCAAAACACATAAAATAAAAGTAGAACACATTATTATAATAATGAATATTGATTAAAACCTATTCAGGTAAATTTATAAAACAGAGGGAAAAATACATTGCAAGTGATCGATCGCCGGAGTATGGAACTCAAAATTGAAAATAAACACAAAGACAAAATTAAATAAATAAAGAACAAATGTTTATCACTGGCTGTAAAACCTTAGAACAACTTAAAATTTTGTTCCGCCTATGAGGTAGGCCAACTGCGTGCTAAATATCACATATCAACGAGGGATATTTAAAATGTTGGAGAAGGAAGTTTTATTCGCTTCTAAGTGTTCCAGATGCCGACTAATTTTTCTACGGTATCCTGAACAATCCAAGCTCAATATAAAGCGATGATTTTGCAGCTGACGGAGAGTTGTATATGTGAATTGGTTTATGTGAGTCGAAGCGCTAATTCGTGTTATTCGGTAGCTCTTATCTGTTGATTATTGTATGCGGATATTAAAAGTGATAATCTATTCAATATTGCAATATCTAGTGCTATATTTTTAAACTTGTTGCAATATTTTTAAACATGGAAACTTATTGTATACGAGTATAAACGTCAATTTACTGAAAATATTGGTAAAGTTAAAAACCACAGAGAGTTTCTGGTTTCTATTATTTCTTCCACTGTTTAAAGACGACAATCGTCATTAAAAATACTATGTGACAATCAGTATAGGCTGCTACCTACGCTGCTAATTAAATATTTATCTCCAACATACTGGGGATTACACCTTATAAAAATTATTTACATTAAATATAGATATTTGATTTTTAAGCAAACGTGTTATTTTATATGTGTGCTACAGAAAATGTACCGCAAAAATAGTTTTTATTCTCTCTGTCTATTGAGAAATTTCATGACTGCTTTGACTGAGGGCAGTATTTCTGACTGCGTCACTTAGTATAGTGTTAGTGCACTCAAGACCTCGCGGGACCTTCTACTAATAAGTGTCCTTAGGGACAGCAATACAGACACCTCATTCTCCTTAGGGCTACAGGGATTTACAATCAATTACTTCAAGTGGGTTACTATTTAAATGAATACATTTTACGCTTTAATACGTGACAACATACTTAATATCAATTGAGAATAATTTTGAATAACACTATGTAGTCTAGAAATACAGATTGAAAACACAGCGCTGAAACTACCTGTCTACAATTTGCAAATTAAAACATGTGTAATATATATAATACTTTCACTAATGAACTTACTGTTGTCACTTCCCAAACGTTTCGAGATGTTGTTTCTCTTCTTCAGTGGGTTTAATACTGACTGTCGATTACAGAATAACCGTTACGGAAAAATGGTGTGTGTGGTGGGGGTTGATGGTGGGAAGGGATTGGCGTTGAGGTTCGAATTATGTGTGTGGATCAGTGTGTCAAATAGTGTATGTGATTTGTAATGTATTGTTCATTTAATATGTTGTTTGGTTGTAGTGTGTGATATCTGTATATTTCAAATTGTTCAGCTGTGTTTAGTTTTTAGTTTAGTTTAAATATAATAATTTTGAATAACACTATGAAGTCTAGAAATATAGATTGAAAACACAGCGCTGAAACTACCTGCCTACAATTTGCAAATTAAACATGTGTATTGTATAAAACGATATTTTTTCTGTCAACTTCAGTAACTATTTACCTAAAAGTGTAAATAGAAACATTTGTAAAGATATTTTAAAATTGTGTTTTCTTCTTAACGTTTACTGCGGACCGTGTTCTCTACTAATTGTTCTGCTATAAGATCATTAATAATCCGGCATCTCCACTTACATATTAATTATTATTTACTCTACCCTTTCCTGTGTAATTAAAAGCTTTAATGATTCGGATTTCCGTTACTCCATAACTTTAACCTTTAATTCCTATCAGCAAGCTTTAACAAAACACGCTTATTTACAATGAACCTGTTCAAGATTAAATCTAATTGCGTACATCTATTTTTGTGACGTATATATTGCTTCCATATTCATTAAATGATATTTTACGATTGATCTACAACACAACCCATCTAATACATCACATTTGCAAACATACCACGATAGGGTGACCCAACATTCTTTCTTCTTCCCGTTTTTTCATACATGGATATTTAATTCCTGCTGTTACAACATATATACAAACATAAATTGTAATAAATAATTTTAATAAGTTTATGTTTTATGTACTTTTAAAATTATATTGTATTTAAAATTACAATAAAAGCGTATAAAAAAAATTTGATAGGCGACTGTCGTAATTGCTCTGATATTTGAGACGTATTATATAAGCCGTTGATAAATCTGGTGCTAGATGTTCCTTCTAATTCTGGACATATCGTGAACCTTTATTTTATTGACTTTGCTACAATGTAATTGCAAATTTTACAGCACTTACAACAGACACCCACTTTAAAGTTCTTCACGTATACGATTCCGCAAACAATGACAAAACACACAATGAATATCGTCTAAATAGCACTCAGTCATTAATACAATCAATTAATACAATTAATACAAGTGGCTAATTACAAATATTCTCCCAAAATTTTTCCCTTTAAACGAAATCGCTCTCTGCACGTGTATTGAGACGCAACACACAAAAATTTATTAATAACAGATTTTGCCGCTTTTTCTTGCGTGATTTACCATGGATAGGATAGGATAGGCTTTTGGTAATCAGTCAGTGTTATTAGTCAGTCGACAAATAATTAGAACTCTTGAAAAATCCCTGCGGAAAGCTACTCTATTTCTAATAGGTATGGTCCATTCCCCACAATAGTCATCATTATTTTTCAAAACATAAAACGTCGAAAGCTTCCAAGCTTCCGTGATGATGTAAGTAAAAAAAGGACATGTCCTTAAACTTTGTAAATCTCGTGATTGGTATCGCCTTTTTTCTGATTTGTGTTCGAGTTCTGAGTGAACAGTATTCGATAATTAATGAAAAATACCTAAATAAAGCAGCCAGATTTTATTAGTTAAGACCAATGAAATTTATCCAAAGAAGGAGTCTAGAGTTCCTCTTGTCTTTAAAATAATTATTTTTATTTCACTACCGGGAAACAATTTGTTATCAAAGTTAGCCTCTAAGTAACAATTTGAGTTTACGTGGTGTACTGACACGGATAGTAATTACATTTAAATAGTATGGTCTTACGAGGAAAGGTTGTGACTACTGTATATTTCACGTTTACCGACATGTAATTTGTGTTACTAATTACAGTGATACCGGCATTTACTTCAAGGTCATAAAAACCTCATATTTGTTCAATTTCGCACAAACGTTCAAGCCAACAATAAATTATAAAATCTTACATTGAATATCTTTTCCAATACCATTTATGAACAAATTAACTGGAACAAATAATATACTGTCTACAAGATTCATACATTAGGAATAACACCTGAGGTAATTTTAAGTAGAAAGTACAGTGCAGAAAAGTACAGTAGTGTAAAAATCCCCATCCTACCTTACCGTCGAAAGTTCCACGGCTTAGCGTTAAAATAAGACTGGGTCCTTGACAACATATTTCCCATAAAATTATATCAAGATAGCCTCCTTAGCAAGATGTTGTAAGGCATTGCATCCACTGGAACTAAAATCAAAGTATTAATCAGTTTCTTTTCCTCAGGAGCAACAAAGAACGGCATGTCATTGTTAATGCGTATGTCCTTGTTTTAGCACCATGTTAGCGTAAGTCTATGACTTTATCTTGATTCTTTGTACGTATAACAATCAACAGTTTTTCAAATATATTTTCACTTGTTTTTAAAAAAACAGACTTAGGTCAGTAATTCTTTGTGTTGTCTAAGCCACTCTCTATAGGAATTGAGACCAAGGAAATCTTCTGACACACGGGAATAGTAGGACAGTTTGACCTCAAAGTGTGCATCCGCATTGGAACTGGGGCAACAAATTTATCAGTTTGTTCGAAAATAAAATTTGGAGTGGCATTAATTCCAGCCTCTATAGGATCGCTAATTGCTGCTGGAGATTTTTATACATTTTCTTCTCTTACCACATGGATGTCTAATGTAGGTACTGTGGTAATGCAGTAATTAAGATTTTTTCATTATTATTAAAATTATTTGTGTACATAAATCCTGACAGAGTTCTGCTGCATCCTACATTGCTTTGTTGTTAATGATCAGAAGCCGAACTTTAATAGAATCGTTCCAGAAATATTTCACATAGGGAGTACCTGGTTTTGAAGCCAGATTTGCCTTCGAATTCGTTGCTCTCCTTTGTTCCCTATTTAGAACAGCATTCCTGATCTCCTTCTGATAAATTTTCGTAAAGCTGCACAAAACTTATTTTCTGACTTTTTAATGTTGTAGACTTTATATATTAGAATTTTATTGGCTATACGGAAAAGCCAGCTCAATAATCATATATCAAGGGTTTCTTACAATTATGTACATGATAATGAGAAACAGGCTTTCTACATCACAAGCTGTGTAAATCTTCCTGTAACGAGTTTCTTTAACCGCATTATATACACACAGATAATCTTACTCTCTTTTTAAGCAGCCCAAAATTTGGACTTTTTTGTAAGAAAATTTTTTTTTAATAAAGTAAAGATACTATTTAACATCAAACTCAACATCTGCTAATGGCAAAATGAAATAAACATCCCACCCGCGCAGATACACTAACTGTATTACTGTAGGTACATACCTTCCTTTCAAGGAAAAGCGCTGCTACATTTACATTACACATTTCACTTTATTCTATAAAATCTGTAAATCAAATATGTAAAAACTATACATTTAGTAACAATTTACTGCAAACGTAAAAGAAGTGGCATACAAAGTAAACTGTAATAATTTGTCTTTAACTTTTATAAAATAAAAAGCGTAAGTGACTGACAATTTGTAACATAGGTTAGTTAACTAACGTGACAGTAAAATATTGTGTATTGTAAGTAGCAACCTGGACTTATTATAACAAATCCTAATATTTACCAAGTGAAAAACTGCATATATCGTCGAAGCTCATAGACCTAACGCTTCTAATCTTTCATTTAATGTAACACGTTTATAAATCTTACAAACCAGGCTGTATACGTTTATGAGTAACCTACTACTATCTACAATAAATACATAAGTTATATCAACTACAATTTGTGACTGTATATCGCAGACTACATATAATTTTCAACATATACCAGCAACTTTTCTGCGCAATAAGTAAATTACAATGAATTACCTTGATTGATTTAATCACACGTTATATATTTTTTGACAGATTATATAATAATAGCAGGGGATTTAAATGCTCGTGTTGGTCACCTCCCGTCCCTAATGTGGTAACTATTTTTGGAGAGAGTGTAACGAACGTGAATGGAAAAGAGATTTTGCCACTTATAAAGAATTAAAACACTCAAACACATTTTTTATAGAGTTAGAATTTTATAAGTAGACCTATATTTTGTGTGAAAGAGGAACACCATCATTAATTGACTATATGATAGTAAATGATAAGTTAAAGGCACTGGTTAAAGATACAGCCGTGTCTAGAAGTTATAGTACAGATACTGATCATTATATGGTAATTTAAAAAATTAAAATGTTAGCTACATGGTGGCGTAGAGCTAAAAAACTGTAAGAACTGAATCACAAACCTTAAAATTAAATTTACTATTAGATGAAGCAATACGACATCTCTATCACTCAATATTGAATGAGATTCTGTCGCAAATGCCGTCTGCTACTACTATAGAAGATGAGTGGGCATCAACTTAAAGGAGCTATAAAACAAGCAGGTTTTGAAGATTTAGGTTTTAAAAAGGTGAACAAAAGGAAACGTGTTTCAAAGTTTGGAATGCTTAAATAGAAATGCTTTAAAAGAAAAAATAAATGCATTTTTGGAGTATCTAAGTACACAGTCTAATGAAAATAAAGAGAAATATAAAGAAGTAAGGAACAGAACAAACATGATAGTCAGGCAAACCCATCAACAGTCCTGGGATCATTGCCATAGGAAATGATATTTCTAGACGACAAACAATTGCATACAAATTTTTGAAAACACTGACTTTAAAAGGAAAGGCAAACCAAAGCTAAAGGTTGCAAGTGAGAAATGGTGGGTTCAATACTATAAAGAACTGTGGTGTTATGATGTAGGTAGACAGGCTCAAGACGCAATCGGCGAAGATGAGTCAAATTTAAATATAACAATAGATTTAATTACAATGGAAAATTAAAAAGTGTTCTGAGGTGCTCAAGAAATAGGAAATCTCCAGGTTCTGATGGAATAAATACAGAATTAATCAATTATAAAATTTCTTATTCAAATTACGATTTTTAAATTTATTTAATATATGCTGGATATCTCGATGGATTCCACAAGATTGGTTAAAAGCTCATGTTGTATCAGTTTTTAAAAAAAAAGGAATAGAAGTAATTGCAAGAATTATAACAGTTTATTAAATACAACTTACAACACTTGACAGTTTTCAACTTACAAGATAGTAAAGGACAAGTTACCTAGAATTGCTTAGAGTCTTATCTTTGAAGAACAACATGGGTTTCAGAGGTAAAGATAATATCTTTATGTTGAAACAAATAGTGGAAAAGATAATTTAATTTAATGCAGAGACACATCTTGCATTTGTCGCCCTCGATAAATCATTTGACAGGTTGGATAGAGCAATATTATAGAGGATAATGCAGAGAAGAGGATACCCTATTCATTTAATAAAGCTATTTGAAATTTTATATATATTGGAACGCAGATACGGATAAAAACTAACAGATTGTCAGGGCCCTTTGGAATAACCCAAGTCGCTTGGCTGGTTTGTAATCTATCCACTGTTTTATTTTATAGCCTATCTATATAGATGATGCTTTTCTAGGAAATGGAAATTGAACGCCTCTTGGAGAAACAATTTTATTCAAATATTTTAATGTATGCAAACGATCTTGTGATCATCCAAGAGAATGAAAATGACCTTTAAACGTAGTTGTTTTATCCTGCTGACAATTTGGCAGATTACAATCAAATCATTTTCCTATCCAAAACCAAAGTTATTGCTTTCACTGGAGCAAATCATGTTATAATAAACGTTTTTATAGCGGACTCGCCTTTCAGTCGCTTAATGGCTGTTTCGTTAAACGTTTAAAGGAGAAAACAAGGTAAGAGATAAGATTTAAATATTATAGTGTAATGGCCATACCTGAACTACTGTATGGTACTGAGACTGGATTAGGAAAACCAAAGATATATCTAGGGTAGAAGGAGCGGGAATGAAGTCCTTGAGGACTGTAAAGGGTTGTACAAGGAGAGATTTTATCAGAAGCAATCATATTAGAATGGAGCTAGGCATAACTAAAAGCTTAATGAGAAAATCTCCCGCAGAAACCTAGTGACGGTTACACGTAGAAAGAATGGATCCAACTGCAGGGTGTCCGAAAAGTCCCGCACCATAGGGATTTCATTAATTGGGTTGTGTTTTTGTTTGTTGCAGTACTGAAAAATGTTGACTACTGAAGAGCGGGTAGAGCTTATTCTCCTCTGTGGAAGAGAAGGATTCTCCAATAGAGACGTTGCAGCAGAATTTAATCTGAGGCACCCAGAACGATAGCCAGTGTCGCACACCGTTAAGGAAATTCCAGGCTACAGGTAGTGTGGCAGCAGATGCTCCTCGATCTGGACGTCCAAGGACACCAGAAGATGTGGTGGAAGGGGTTTTGACAAAGGTAGCAGCAAGTCCAAAGAAATCAATTCGCCGAACAAGCTTGGAAGTGGGCGTTCCTCGATCAACAGTCGCGGACATTTTGAAAAAACATAAGTTTCAACCGTACAAGTTACAAGTGTTACACCACATTTCAGATGATGATCCGGATCGGCCTGTGGAAATTTGCGATTGGTTTTTGGCACAGTTGGAAGAGGACCCACAGTTTTTATCAAAAGTTATGTTCTCTGACGAAGCTAACTTTTACGTAAACGGAGAGGTGAGCCGACAGAATTTACGTTACTGGTCCGAGAGTAATCCGCACTGGTTTTCCAGCAGTAAGGAACAAGGAGCAGCTCGCGTCATGGTGTGGTGTGGTTTGTGAAAAGACCGGATCATTGGCCCTTATTTCTTTGACGGAACAGTTAACAGTGAAAATTATTTGGAAATGTTAGGAGATTCATTATTGCCTGATTTGGATCTGCTGGGTCCAAGACCAGAATGGTTTATGCAGGACGGTGCACCCCCCCCATTATGGTACACAAGTTCGTGATTGGCTTGAAGAAAACTTCCCACAGTGGATTGGCCGTAGGGGACGAGTGGAATGGGCTCCACGATCTCCAGATTTAAACCCAATGGATTTTGCTGTGTGGGGTTATGTAAAATCCAAAGTTTATGCTGTCAAGATCATGGACATAAACCATCTGCGTGAGCGAATCACAACTGAGTGCCGTTCTGTAACACCTGGCTTGGTGGCCAACATTCTGCGGAACTTGGGAGATCATTTACAGTTATTTTTGACACGTCCGGTAACCATATTGAACACATATTGTAAACCCCTATGGTGCGGGACTTTTCGGACACTCTGTAGATTTTCAAGAAGAACCCTTGACTATCATCCAAGGGGGAGGAGAAGTGTGGGAAAACTCCGTAAGCGATGCTTGGATGACTTCCATTGAGACTGGACGAGGCTACTAGCCTAAGCCGTAAAGGATGACAGCGACAAAGACGATATTTTTGACATGTTTCAAAGATAATTATCATCCACCGAAAATTAAATAGCAACATGGAAGTTACTTGTAACGTGTCAACTAAAATTTTAATAAGTTGTTTTATTTTTACCGTTTCTTTTTTATTGTGGCATACAAATTTACTTTTCTCGATATTGTTAAAATAGAGTGGTAGAAATGCCAAATGCCAAACGTTTGCTTTAGAATAAAAAGAAACTTAGACAATTTGGATGTTTTTTTTCTCTGATGTTATTTATTTAAAATGTGGTGAATAAAAAAATTTCATGTAATCTTATATTAGGGTTAAAATAGAATACAAATGTCTAATATGATATCTGCGTTCACTACATGGAACATAAATAAAGTAGAAATTTAGGTAGTTTGAGTGCATCGACAAATGTCTAATATGATATCTGCGTTCACTACATGGAACATAAATAAAGTAGAAATTTAGGTAGTTTGAGTGCATCGAGGTTTAGGCTAACATCATCGGTCAGTGCTGTGGTATGGAGAGGATTGATGAAGCCGTCAACCCTTTTCAAATGCTTTCTCAATATGCCTTTGCTGCGTTATCAGTGACATACGCTATAAATAAATAAACAGACGCTCCCTTACCGATCAGTGGGCGTGCGACCAGACTTGTACGCAAATGCATGGTGTTCTTATGCTTGTCCTAAAATAAGTTGACTTAATGACTTTGTAAAAGGCGAATGTCATGTATAATACATAAAACATGATTCACAGACGTTCAAACGTTTACCTAACCGGATCAGTGCATCAGATGATTACCAACTTACTTTGTATTGCTGCGCTGATAATAGTGCAACATCGCTGAGTACCAACGTGGCTCTTGGCGTGTCAAGGCACACAACGTTTTTCCGATCGTTTAGAAATAAATCTGGGCGGCAGAGCTTCGTAGGGATTCTTCTACATTGTCTGTGCGCTTTCCAGACGTTTACTACATTACTCTGCTAGGATCCAGGCCCGTTAGCTCGCCACACTGCAAGGTGGCAGATATATAAATACTGGATTTCGGAGCAGTCTCGTCCAGTTTATATCTGACTATTTTAGAAGTGAGGTTAGGAGTTACTGTAACGATCTATTTAGACGTGATTATTGTGTTAATTAGTGGAAAACTGCAGTAAGATAATATTTATTGTTTAACAAATTTACTCAGATTATTGTGTAAAAGTAATTTGTTGAATTATAACTGCTGCTTGTGTCTAATTGAGTTGCTATTAAATAATAGCAACTCAATTGGTGTCAGTTACTCTGTTTCCACGGTACCACACGACGGTAGCTGTAACCGTCGTTACGTTTGTGTCAGAAGTCGGATTGTACCCTAAACAGTCACTTCGTAGAAGAGTATGCGCGTGGTAATGATTTACTAACTTCGATACCAGTCGGATATAGAAGCTTTTACAAAAAGTAGAATCAGAGCACAGCAAAGCGTTGACACAAGAGCAAAAAGAGAAGCAAGAGCATACTATATTATATTATATCCTTCTGCAAAATAAAATTAAATAACAGTTTCTCTTGAACTATTCTTTACACTTAAAATAATTCTTACAATAAATTGATTATCTTACAATAATAATAATGTTAATAATAACAATAATAATAATAATAATAATAATAATATAATACAGAAATGGATCAGTTGTGAAGTGATCTGAATATCCAGGTTGTTAGAGTATCAAACGTACAAGAATCAGTAATATTCAGAATAATTGACATAGAAAAAACAATATCAAATAGAAGATCTGAAATTGAAAAATCTGTGTAAACTATGAAAACAGGTATGTCAAATATTGAAAACTTTACTAGCAAATGTAACAAAAGAAATTAAAGGCGAAGCCGGGCATGTAATAAACGAAATCATTGACAAAGCAAGGACATGTTAATATTAACCGTTGCATCGTAAATCATGAGTTATCAGTTAAAGTTCGACGTACTCATGTTGTTCTACACTCGTTTCACGAGGATATAGTCAGCGTCAGACTTCACTGCTCTAATTATTTCAAATATTTTGGGGTTACACAGTGTGAACATACCTTTTCTTTGTATAACTTTGGCTGCACACATTTGAGTCACCGGAGCGTATATGCACTGAATAACTGGCATGCTTTTAGAAACACTGTGCACACGGTACAACGAATACTATACGTTGTAGTGTTTTGCATGCTGCAGTTTACTCATGGATTCCCAAGGCACTACAGTAATTAAAATGCATTTGAGCAACTCGAAAACAAATGCAACTTGTGGTAGAAAGATACTACACTATTATGGAATATTCCTAGTGTTGTGTATTATATCAAAACAGATACTTCCTGCAACTTAGAGGTAAGATATTGTATCGTCTTTACACAGGAAGAAGACGTAATTAAGCTTCTTTTCTGTTTACCGCACTATAAAATTCCTTGCAGGCTGATAAAAATCATAAGGACACATCAAAGTAACCGAGTTATATTATTATTTAATTGATTTGTAATAAACATTTATACGTAAATAATACCACACAAAAAAGCTAGACACAATGGAAAAAGTACAGAACATGTAAACGTATCTCACGGTGGGTTTTCAAATTAACTCCGAAAAGTCCCTCAGGTAAGTGAGGATACTACATTATTTGAATACAATTAGTAATGTTAATTTACGTCTGCATGCTCGGTTACACGCTTAAGTTTACAAGGCGGCATCTTTGCAGTAGCCCAACATACATCTTAAATAGGAAACAAGTAATTCTAAAAACACAAGCAAAACAGAACGAATAATTAGGAAATCTGTGCTTAGTCACCCTGATTAAACCTCGAAGAGGCCCGTAATATATTATTATTATTATAATAAATATTATTATTATTGTAACATAATCAATTTATTGTAAGAATTAATTTAAGTGTAAAAAATAGTTTAAGAGAAACTGGTTTTAATTTTATTTTGCAGAAGAAACTGTTCATTAATTTTCTTTTACAACATGAGTAGTTGTTAATTTTATTTTAACGGAACCAAATAACTAATTTCACTTATGAGAGATACAGTTCTGCGACCTGTTTTATTCGATTTTTCAGGTCAAAAACCATAAGAAACAACAGAATTCGCCCCTTCCTAGAATTTCAGAAAGTCTTCATTTACCCGGGGGAACCGATACCCGGGCGAAATCTTTCGCTAGCCGTAACTCGCTTACAAAGCGTTTCCGGACATATGTTTATATGAACTTTTTTTCTTCTTTTACACTATAGAACCATTTCTCAAATTATTTCCCTCTCCTCCCGGGAC
Source organism: Magicicada septendecula (assembly GCA_034769895.1). Taxonomy (NCBI): domain Eukaryota; kingdom Metazoa; phylum Arthropoda; class Insecta; order Hemiptera; family Cicadidae; genus Magicicada; species Magicicada septendecula. Next base: position 476,864,231 of record CM068373.1, read on the forward strand.
ACCCTGTATATATATATATATTTATTTAATATTTATACATAAATTTACCTCAAGATGTTATTTTTCTATTTGGAACATGTTTCGGGTACTATCTTGTTCCCATCCTCAGCCTTCCGGTTTTTTTGTCTGGTGAAGTACATATGTGTTGTTGGTTGATAATTGTGGTTTCCTGTTGGCTTCTGGTATTTCAAGTTGGTTTTATTGTGTGTGATTGTGGTGTATGTGTTAGTTTTTTGTGTATTTTCAATGTTGAGTGCTTTGAATATTGTGTCATGTTTTGTATTGATTTGTATTTGTCACACACAATAAAACCAACTTGAAATACCAGAAGCCAACAGGAAACCACAATTATCAACCAACAACACATATGTACTTCACCAGACAAAAAAACCGGAAGGCTGAGGATGGGAACAAGATAGTACCCGAAACATGTTCCAAATAGAAAAATAACATCTTGAGGTAAATTTATGTATAAATATTACATGTATTATATACATCAAGAAACGGACTGTAGCAGAAAGTGATTGAAATATATATATATATATATATATATATATATCTATATATTGAAACGATACAAATTATGACTGCATAGATAGGTTATCTTAAAATTACTACAACAGAGTCTATATATGGAAGTATTTCTGGAGATAGGAAATATTTTATTCATTAACACATTAAAAATTATTATTGTCTTATATCTTTTTTTTTTTTATTAGCGAATTGACCACTTAGGATCACGCTACAACTTTATTTCTTTTTCTTTGCCTGGAGTTTCCTCTGTCTCCAATACTCCTTCATACGCTCACTGGCTTGTTTCCTTTGATCTTCTGTCCAAGTTCGTCCACTTCTATTAGGTCTTCCTACATCTTGAAACAATTCCAGATTTTTCACTGTACTCCTAAATTCACTTCTTTCTAACATTTGGGACTCTGTGATATTCGACTTTTCTAAATCCTTTCTAACTTCCTTAATCCACGTTGTAGTGGTCTTCTTCTTCCAGAGGTAGTCGAATATTTGTTTGGTTAATCGATTTTTGTCCATTCTGTATAGATGTCCGAGAAATGACAGCCTCCTCCTCCGCATAGTCTCCGAGATTCTTTCCACGTTCTGGTAGACTTCCCTATTGCTTCGCAGCTTCCATCCATCTTCAGTCCGAACTGCACCCATGATTTTTCTTAGAATTCTCCTTTCCAGGACTTCTAGTTTGTCGAGGTTATAGTTCATCGAGAGGCATTCACTGGCGTAGAGACATTCCGTTTTTACGACGGTGTTGTAATGCCTTATTTTGGCATTCCAGGAGATGCATTTCTTGTTGTAGATATTTTTTGTTAATCCATATGCTCTTTCTATTTTTAGAATTCGATCTCCAACAGCTGCTTTTTCTAACCCATTCTCCTGTATAGTCTCACCCAGGTACTTGAACTTTTTGACTCTTTCAATTCGTCCTATCTCCGTTTCAAGGAATTTTGGTCCATGTTTGTCATTTGTCATAAATTTGGTCTTTTCAACTGAGATCCTTAGTCCTGTTTGGCTGGCTATCTTTTCCAAGAGACTGATTTGTACGGTTGCTTCTTCTGGGTTTTCTGATAGTACCGCAAAGTCATCTGCAAACGCCAGGCAGTTGACTTTAATTCCTCCCGACTTTCTTCCGAGGCATATTGGGTCTTATATCTTTGTAATATAAAATTGTTTAATAAAGAACTGTCTTTCAACAAATGAGTATTGGCTTGTTTTACACATAAGTTTCTTGTGCGTAGAATTCCAACCATTTGCGTAGACACCAGGCGCTCCGCTCGCTACTTGTCTGCACCGCTGCTACACTGCACGTCGACCGACCGCAGATCATACGGTTGAAAACTACGTCTTGGCGTGCACACGCACTGCGATATGAAACTGTTATTGTTTATAACTTAAATAACCTTAATCCCAGGGATGACAACTGGGTGTAAATAGATCGTGTATTAGGCTTACACAATTCCGGCTTCTTGAAGTGTTCTCGCGTTAACTCTTAGAATACCACGGTACGTATTCTGCCCTAATCCGGAAATCGTCCACTCGTCGCGAAAAAGCACAAGAAATTTATCTACTTAAATATTTGAGTTCTACAATGGCAATGGTAACAAAGAACTCGTGCCGTACCAACTACTAAGCCTCATGGAAATTGACTTGTCTTGTCACGAAGATCTCGTCACATCGAGCACGTCTTTCTATGGCAAGAACAAAGTGAACGATGTGTACTCGGCAGAGCACCATCTCAAATAATTGTTAGGCCTTCTGATTGGTGGAAAATCTACCATCGTCATAGATTTGCACACTGATAGACCGAACTCAAGTCAAAATTCTGTCCAATTCTGCAAGGCCTGTCTAAATTTAATCTACACATTTCAATACTTTCTAGGAGATAACAAAAATAAAAGAAGAAATAATTTCATTAAAAAACCATATAAAAATTATAGTTCTGGAGAACTGAGTATATGGAAAATGTAGCTTATAACCAAGACCAGCCCTGTTTGTAGAGAACACCCTGTCCAAGTTCCAGAACGAAATGTAAATTTTCAACAAAGTTATTAAATAAAATGTAAATCACACGCGCACCCGCGCACTTACACACAAATACGTCACATGAAATAAAAGAGTCCAAAATTATGAACATTTTGACATAACATACTTTTGTAAATATAGCTTTGTTCAAATCTTATGACTACTTTACAAAGAAAATAACAAAATCAATTTTTAACATATCTATGGCCGTCAGAAAATGTGTTATAGAATTAGTATTTCACTTATATGAACTTACATCCTGTGTTCTGTTGCAATATAAAAAAATTGTATTATGTCATATCATAGAATGTGTGGCTGATCGACAACGACTGAAGATTCTTTAAACACACAGAAGATGAATGTTGTTACACACTCGCCAGAATTGCTTCCCCATTTGGCCACACTAAATCACCACACGTAGTATGTTATTACAGCAAATAAAATTCCTCTTACTAAAAATTTGTTGTTTCTAATGTACTTTATGTCTTGTTCCATAAGGGGAACCAAAATTGTTGACAAACCCGTTTCCCATACTAGTGTTAGTAGAGTGACACGAATCTATTATTGAATTATGTTAGTTCATACTAACAAATGTGACTATAGATTTTACTATATCGCTAACAATTCATAATCACTAAAAATGTAATGCTTACTAATAAGAAGAGGTACATAATTTTAAAATTAAAAAAATAATTAAATACATTGATATATTACATATCCTTGTGTCAATATCACTTTTACGTTAAACAATAGGAGCATTAAAAGTATAACATTACTCATAAGAGTAGTGTTAAATTATTATTAAAAGTAATAGTCATAGCTGAAGAGAATACACTCGTAAACCAACACCAAATTTAGGGCTTGTCATTTTTGAATTCAGTCCTGTTTAATAAAAATTATAAGTTGAATAAAAAAGTGAAAAATGTATCCAGTAACCTTCTGTTGTTGAAACAACAGAAAAATTGTTTTGTAATTTGTATATTTTTTACAACACAGACGTCCAAAAGAGTGTTACGATTTAATTAAATGTCATGAACACCTGTTACCCAATTTGTTACATTCCCTTCCACTACTGTAAGTAATGGTAATTATGTTATCCTCAACTGTATATGTTTTTGACATGTGATTTTATAGCCGTTTTATAAAAGCATTTCTTAATTTGTTTGTCAGCATAATGAATATTTAAAAATAACACATTAATTTTATGCTAGATAAAAAAGCAAAAGATTACGATTTGTAGGTAAATATACTCAGCATTCATGTGTCCGGTTTTCTTGGTCAGAATACGTGAATTATCACCTGCGGCTGAGTATTTGTTGTATTAACGTTACACCAAGAGTAGTTAGTCCAAGAGGAGTGACATATATTGTGGAAATCGCTTGGAAGGATCATGTATTTGTAGCGAGGTTATTCGCACTCCGGTTTCAAGTAGCTACGGCTGAGATAGTTGTGTATGTCTGATGTACAGTAGAAAGGACTTATATTTAAAAATTCATAATTATCTTGTTGGTACATCCTCTTCATTCACTTTTTTAAATATTATATATATATATATATATATATTGTTAGTAAACGTTTGTTGGCGTGGTAGTTTTTCCGCCTCACGTTGTCTGCGTCAATTTGTTAGTAAACGTTTGTTACGGTTTATGTTTGGGGTTCTGGGGAGCTAACTTCCCGTTTAGTTTTGTTTAATATTTGCAAAAATTTATGTTTATTGATGTATTATTATTGACTTATGGTTAAATTCAACCTAGCGTTGAATCCAACTTGATAAGTCCGGTTGAAGCACAAGAAATTATTTAACGAAGTATTTTTACTTCGGTCAGTTTATTCACACAGAAGTTCTTCCGTTGACTCGTTGAATCGGTGATACAGTTTCCGTGCTGAAAACACAAACAATTTGCACTCATAAACACTTACTTGGTGTGTCTTGTCGAACTCGCAGGGTCTTACTCTCAATCCAGTATATACGGACTTACAGTTTTTTGTATTCGCCGCTGCTTGTTGAGTTGACCAATCAAATTCATCCACCTGTTTTCAACTAATCTATCGACATAATCTGACTGACTCTATTTCTTATGTCAACAATCGTTTTATTCAAAATAAGTGCTCGTTCTGAATGAGCAGAAATATTATTTATAATTAGATTCAGAATAATAATGATAATAAGCATGAGACTTTTAACTTTACAAAACTTTGCCTCAGGGTGGCAGAACTGTTTACAAATTTAATGTATCTAAATGTTTGTTGGTTAATATTAATTCAGTACCTTCGTGTGTTCTTTGAGCTAACAGGATACCAAGTCATTGAATAGAACTCTCATCAATTGTTATTAAATACTTTGATGTTGACTATAATTCAGTCACTTATAATTAATACACAAAAATAATAACCATGTGTCTAATCTGCACATTACAGGTTAGTAGTATTATTGGATTCAATTGATAATATATGCTTGGAACAAAGTTAATTAATGTCAAGATAATTCTTGATAATACAATTAAAATTAACAATGAAATTATATACTTTGAAACAGTGTTATTTGGTTAAACATCTGATTCATTATTTAGTGTTATATAAGTATAATTGCATGGCTGTCAGTAACCATATATTATATTATGGTAACCTTGGTTATTATTCACAATAATATTGACATTGAAATATTATAATGATAGGTTCCTTCCCTAAATCACAAAACATAAAAACATAGAAATATTATATTAACTTTCGTTAATAATTCAATCATCTGACAAGCCTCAGTCATTGGCAATTGTTGGTTATATTAATTGATATGTTATGTTTGACAACTGTCATCAAGTGTGGTAAAGTCACACGAAAAATAATTATTATGCACAGAAATTAATTATAAGTTTAATAAATTCACAAAATAAAATTAATTAAATCTCTGAAGATTGTCATTTGTTGTTCAGTTACAGTTACAAATACATCTTAACCTATGTTCGTTGTTATTAAATGTTTCGATAATATCGTTTTTCATGATTTGATTGAAATAGTAATAATCACTTATACTCCCTTTTATTTTATAATTTTAATACCGGAATAGCCCTGTATTATACACTGGGCAACCCTTATTTCGCACTGTTACACTTCACTCACTGATACTAATGTATATTCGTTATCACAATTTTTAGGTTAGGTCACTCTGTTTACTTAGTGACGCGCACACATTAATAAATCAACTGACTTTTTCTCTCGCTGGACGACATCTCATCGCTTCGAATGTTGATTGAAAAGTGACCAGAACGTAGGCCTCGCTCTGCCGTTCCGTTCAGTAAACGTCCAAAATTTGGCTAAATCCGTGGATTTGATTTGTGGGCGATCTTCAATTTTGTGTACATACCCCCTCGGCGTTTTATTTCAATTGTTAAGGTTGGCGTGGGCCTTTGGTTTCGAGATTATGAATGTTTTTCTCATTTTGACACAAATTCTTTATAATTGTAATAACTTTGTTAATATTATTCCGATTTTAAATCTGAGCGTATCACTGGATTCGTAACACTTGGCTCTATTTTTTGAGTCTACTCATGGTGTGCTTTGGTCCATTATTAAGGAAGTTAATGTCTGTGATTAGTACTGTTCACTAGACACTATTATTTTATATTTAATTCTTTATTATCACTATATAATGGCACTCATACCCACTTGAGGGCATGCCTTCCAAGTTCTCATACACTCCTTAGTTGCTATTTACTTAGATTTATTTATAAATTACAATTCTTATTCTATTGTCATCTTAGCCTAGGTACTTACATTTATATTTACATATTTCCATTATTAGAAAGTGTTTATTTACTTTCATTTGTTTCCAGTTGATGATAACAAAGGGTTACAACTACTGGTTACATTTTATAGCTGGAAAATTAAGTAATTTTGGTCATTTTTGGTTAATTAAGTGGTCTCTATCTTTCAATCTTTCATCATTAGATGCCTACTTAATGTTATTCTTTTCTGGTATTTAAGTTCTGTTTGTTATTATCTCTTAGTTACAATAGATGAGTAATAACATTGTCTTAGTACTGGACTTGGTGTGTTTACTACACTAGACTTTTCTACATTGCAGTTGGTTAAACAATACTAGTTACACCTGGTGCACATGACATGTGTACTTAAATACAATTGTAATATACTGTATTCTGTCTTATTATCTTTGTACAATAGTACAGTAGTGGTACTACACTCTAATTGTGGTATTGACATCGACATTTCATTTCTATTTGTTTTTATAATATGACTTTATAGTGAATTCGTGACTTTATAGTTTTATTAGTGATTTCCATTTTAGTGGGTTTTGGTTCAATCTCTTTGTTTATTTTCTTATTCAAAGTTTATTTGGGTATCTGATTTTGTTACCTGTAGAAAGATTGTTATTTCTACTTGCTTTTACATATAGTACATTCTGGTTTGGGTAGGTTTTTCCTACTGTTAGTTGTAAATTCAGGTGAATCTTACATACATCATAGGTTATGTTATTTGGTTATTGGTGCTAACAATGTGTATGTTAGTTTGACTCACATTGGTATTATTTTAACCTTATTTTTTACATGTCTGGTTTTAATAAAGATAACTAATAACCTTTTATTTATTCTCTTGCTTTTTGTACATTATTGTCAGATTATTTGACTAGTGTTTTATTTGACTATGCTTAATTTACAGCTTCTAATCAATAAGTATTATTGTTATTTTCATTCCTTGTATAACATTTCTTGTCTTATTCATTTATAACATTATGTATAGTATACTGATCATCTCAGTTAGTCAGTTTTCTGTCTGTCTCTTTAATCTGCAGGTTGATTGGTAATTATCCATACTGGTAGGTGTTGGTTTATAGTTGACTGGCTCTTGTAATCCTTATGCCATGGTTGTTGGTTCTTCTTCACTGATTCTTCATTCTTCTTTCTTCTTTCTTGTGTTGGTTTGGTTCTTCTTTCTTCTTTCTTGTTTTGTTTTTGTGTTGTTTGGTTCTTCACTGACCGAAAACTATTGGGTGGTTGCTTCTGTTAGTACAATCATTGTGTGGTGCAATTTCTCTTCACTATAATGTCATTTCATTTGTATTTACCATCAGTTTATTGACTCTTATGGCTGTGAGTTTATATTTGGTGATAGTTAGCTCATGTAGCGTTGAGCTTGGCATTTTAGACAAATTATTTGGCTTGTCTCTTTGACTCATTATCTGACATGTGTTATCATTTTATATCACTGAAATCTTAGGGCTCATATGTCACGTTACAATATTAAACTTTCACTGTGAACACTTAATTTTTGGTTTTGTTTCCCATACGTTTCAACGTGGTGTCCGTCTTCCTCAGTGGGATTTGAAATACTGAATGTCTGTACAAGGTAACCGTTATGGGTTGTAGGTGTGTGTGGTGGGGGTTGCTGGTGGGAGGGAATTGGCGCTGGGCTTCAAATTGTGTGTTTGAATCAGTGTATCGAAAAGTATGTGTGATCTATAATGTAATTGTTCATTTAATATGTTGTTTGGTTGTAGTGCGTGATATCTGTGTATTTATAATTGTTCTGCTGTGTTTAGTTTTCTACTTTTAGGTAAGTAGTGTAGTATTTCCATGTTGTGCTCTATGTTTGTGTAACTGTGGTTTTCATTTTGTAAATGTGTGGCAAATGTGGATTGTATGTAGTTTGTGGTGAGGGCTTTTAAATGTTCAGAATATCTAGAGGTAAAAGATCTTCCCGTCTGGCCGATGTAGAACTGGTGACAATCACTGCAGTTTAATTTATAAACCCCTGTTTTGCTGTATGTGTCTGTGTCTTTGTTAGTATTATTTATGTGTTTCCTGATGGTGTTGTTAGTTCTGTAGGCTACTTTATAATTGTTTCCTAAGTGAGTTAGCAATTTTGTGTGTGTTGGAATTGTAGTATGTGTGTGATGTATTTACTGGGTTGTGTACTGTTGGTTTTATGTGTTTTACTTTTTGTGTTTAGGATGCGTTTATTTATTAAATCGGGATTGTATCCATTTCTGACTGCTATATATTTGATTGTGTTGAGTTCTTCTTGGTAGTCATGTGTGTTTAGGGATATTGAAGTGAGCCTATGGAGCATGTAGTTGAAAGCTGCATGTTTGTGTTGAGTTGGTTGGTTGGATGAGTTATGTATGACCATGTCTGATGTGGTGGGTTTTCTGCATATTTTGTATGTGTGTGTGTTCTTTGTTTTGGTAATTGTAAGGTCCAGGATATTTATGCTATTGTTTTGTTCTAATTCAAGTGTGAATTTTAAATTTTGGTGTATGGTGTTAATGTATTTGGGGAAATTTTCAATTTGTCTTTTGTTGCCGTTGTATAGGAGTAAAATGTCATCAAAATATCTGTGGCAATATATTATTTTGTTGGTGTATTTATTATTGTTTAATATGTGTTCTTGTTCTATGGTATGTACGAATATTTCGGCTAGTGTACCTGATATAGGGGGAGCCCATGGTTCTTCTTCTTCTTCTTCTTCTTCTTCTTCTTCTTCTTCTTCTTCTTCTTCTTCTTCTTCTTCTTCTTCTTCTTCTTCTTCTTCTTCTTCTTCTTCTTCTTCTTCTTCTTCTTCTTCTTCTTCCTTAGTAATGTTCTTATTCTTATTCTTATTATTATTATCAGTATTGGTATTTCTTCAATATTTCATGGTGAACGCGGTTGTTGGGAAACTACGTTTACCAGAGGCCCGTGTTACTATTTTTTAAACTATAAGATAGGTGTGTATGCTAACTAATTTCAGTAATTTTTAAAGGTGTTGTTTAAACATGAATATTTTGATCACTTTGAATGCAGTGCTTTGTGTTGGTGCAGGGTATTATCCCTGTGGAAGAAATTACAACTGCGTTTACTGTTACCTTGTAAACGTTGTACGTCTTTTTAATTTTATAGATTAGTTTGTTGGACTTTTTCTTGAAATACGCTTATGATATCATTGTAGGAAGGGGTAACTGAAATGTACTGAACTGTGAGTTGTACTTATACAGGGTCCGCCAGTGAAGCGGGAAAATTAAAAGTACCCAATTTTTTCATGAAACATTTACTATCAGAATTTTTTTTTACAGATTTGAGTTGAGTAAAGTATGCCATTATTTTACTTTTTAAAAATAACGCCGCTAAGTGAGAGCCATTTCTGTGTAAACATTCTTCTAATCTTGACCGAAAATTTTCCATCCCTCGACGAAGCAGGTCAGGTTGAATCCGTGCAATTTCTTGTCTGATATTCGTTTTTAATTCCGGTATGGTGTGCGGTCTATCAATGTACACCCTGCTCTTCAGAAATCCCCAAAGAAAAAAGTCGCATGCGGACAAATCTGGGGATCTTGCAGGCCACGAGATGTCGCCATATCTGGATATGAGTCCGTCCGGGAAGAGTTCTCTTAAAGCAGCCATGGACACACGAGCAGTATGACTTGTGGCCCCATCCTGCTGGAAAAAATTAATTTCCGGAAACCTAGGGAGCTGGTGCATCAAAAATGTTCTGACCATGTGTGTGTAGCAGTCTGCATTGACAGTTGTGGTGTTTCCTCTATCGTCTTGGTATGGCCCAATAATGCCAGATGATAAAACTGCACACCACACCGTAATTTTCGGACTATGTAATGGCTTTTCATGCAACTCACCTGGGTTTTCATCATTCCAATATCGACTATTTTGTTTGTTTACATATCCATTCAAATGAAAATGTGCTTCATCTGACATAAACGTGCGGTGAATAAAGTTTTCATCATCATTTACACGTCGCAATATTTCTTCGCTGAAAATCCTGCGAGCTAGCATATCGCCATCTTTCAACTCCTGGATTACTTGAATTTTGTAAGGATGAAAAGATAAGTCTTTATGCAAAATTCGTCGTAACGATGTGTCACTAATGTTTAGCGCGGATGCATGTTTCATTGCAGAACGTTGTGGACTACGCGTCAATGCTACTCGAACTCTTTCAATGTTTTCCTCTGTTCTTACAGACCTTGTTGCTCCTCTATGCTTTAAGTTTAATGTGGAACCAGTTTCTTCAAACTTTTCACCCATGACATAATTGCATGAGCGGACGCCACTCTTCCATGTCGTGGAATATTGAAATGATTACGAAACAATCGTTGTACAGAAGTCACACAGTCACCATTCTTATAAAACGATTTTACGCAGAAAGCACGCTGTGCACCGGACCACTGCTCCATGTTTAACAAATGGCATTAAATGTAAAACAACAATCGAAAACCTCCACGCCCTCTCGTGAGCAGAAAATGAACTATTGGACTTTCAAAATTTCCCGCTTCACTGGCGGACCCTGTACAACTTCTATTTTTTATTATTTCAAAATCATATCAGCTCTATTTGCTGGAATGTCATTGAGTTTTCCCTATTTCAAAAAAATTTGATAGTTCATTTTATAAAACATCCTATTTTTTGCACTTACAATACAAGATGATGTCATGGAGAAATCAATGTCTGCACCGCGAAATGTAGGTGGAGAAATTTGGCAGCATTGTTTCGTCTTAAGGTATTCATCAAAGGGCACTCATTTGCAACAGGCATATGACAGGATTGGGTCTATGGTAGAGAGTATTTGTAACATATTCTACATCCGTCGTCCATTATTAATTTTTTTCTATATTGGGATAAACATAATAATAGTGTCAGTTTATAGGTATTTGGAAAAGCATTACTTAATTAAATCATGATGTCTAGGAGATTAAGAGTTTTGTTGAAATTGAGTAGAGTTTTGTGTTATTCATTTACACGATGTGGTGACCAAAATATTACTATTTTCATCTACTTATAATTCGGTACCCATTTTTTCAGAGCTCTACTGAAGCGATTCAGCTTCCTGCAAAACTACAAAGTACTTAAATTATATCCCTGGAAAATCCCTATGATAATTTATATGCTCTTTTCAAATTTTTTCTTCACGGTAGTTGATTACTTTTCATAACTGTTTGTAATAAAATTAATTTTTGTTGTAAATGCATTGATTGCTGGTGAAATATGTGTCTGGTACAGAGTCAGAGGCCTTTTAGTACTTCATGTAAATCATGCATAGAGCTCTCTTTTTTTCTATTCTATGGTGTTAATATATGGAGCCCATTACAAGTTGGTCCTCGCATTCATAGGAAGATCTCTACCTATGAGTTCTTCCCTCATAACGCTGTTCTGTGGAAGGCGACACTAAATATATTTTAAAAGAATTAAGGTTGAATACTCAGAGCTCGTGGGTAGGCATGGATTGTGTATAGGTTGGAGGTATAGTAGTGTTTCATAATCACTACTGAAGTCGTCAACATTTCTGGGATGCAGTCACAATTCAGTAAAAATTATTACAAAACTGTTACAAATGTTTATGTAGACATATTTTTGTAAAAGAAATTTTGTATGTGATCGTGGGCAGGACATTCCCGGTTTCATATTCTTGCTATTGCTTCGCACACTTCATCTTCGGCTGTGATACTACTAGCTAGATATTACTCGTGTAAAGCCATAGGAGGTAAAAGAACTTGTTTTTCTTCTTGACGATGAGTGGTCCTATCAGGTACAAACGTCCTACAGTTTTTCCATATTTTTAGCCACAAATGGTGAATTTATGTTTCGTCAGAACTTCTGTATTATTTGTTTATTATATGTTTTTCTTAATTTTATAAAAATGTTTTGTAATTATTAGAATTGGAATTTGTTTCTTTGCCCAGTTGATGTACAGTATTTTACGACTAAGTTACAGCCAATTGTTGTGTAAGAATGTCTATTTTATTTGTTACCACGGATAATATCAGCTGTTTCGAAGATAGCCTATTAGCTTTATAATTTTTGCTATTTTCTTTCTAAGTTTATCGGAACAAGATCCCCTGTTGTGTAAGTCTGCTTTTCGTAGACCTTAGAAACTCTTAGCTTTTTGAACGTATTTCTCAGTGTAGTTTTGATTTTTATTAGAGTTTGTGTCGTCTAATCTGTTGCTGTTGTTATCAGCAGTTGCTTCTGTAATAGGCTGCCATTAAAACAGAGATGGATGCTTCGCAATATACTGAAAAATAAACATATTCTATTGTTTGTGGTTCGTTTAATAGGTGGAAGAGCAGCCTATATTACTCCCTGTAATACAAACAGCCTGACCAGCTCCCTTCTCCTGATGGTTCCCATGCTGTCAAGTTCAGTTCCAGCTTCATACGAGCCCTGGGGACCCCAGGTGGCAGCTATTAAACTGACTCTATGTAGTAGTAGACCCTCCATGGAATTATTGTGGGTATGCTTGTATTCATTTGTTAACCTTCAGCCTCACAAGCATGGATAACATTTATGGAAAACATTTACCGTACGCATTGTCCTCCGAGCTACTAATCCCTCAAACCACAACAAGGTAGCAATCAAATAGCATGTTATCAATATGGTTGTTATTATTATTATTATTAAATATTATATCTGAAGAGAGGTTTTTAAACTTGATATGCGACATTTTCAACATGCCCTAAATTTTGGCTTTTTCCTTCATTTTCAAACATTTCTTTTATTTTTTAAATCATGGAACAGCTCAGACCTTCTTGCAACACTGCAGTTCCATGGAAAGTATTTTTGATTGTATCATGCACACATCTGTATTTTAGGATGTGTCCCATTTAAGTCTCATACCTTACTACAACTAACTGTATTGACCTCTTCTCGTCTACTCTACTATTCGTCTAATTTTCTTCTCTAATGCAGCAATACGCTTGGAAATGTTCAAGGTAATTCTTCTTTTTTATCCATAGGGCCTGTGTTTCCGATTTGTGTAGAGCAATTCCTAAAATATAGGCGAATTGTCCCTCTCAAAAAAAAAACACAAATGCCTGGTCAACATTATACTCTTCTTAGCAAATTGAAATAGAACCCGTGATCTGATTTTCCTATATTAATAACTTCCTAACTATTCTCAGGATATTCTTCGTATTGTTTATATTAGCAGCCATCCTTACTATTTCTATTATGAATTTGCTAACTGCTATAATTTTTATTGTTCGACTAAGCTTTTCGTCATCACTGACATCTTCATCACTGAAGGTGTCAGTGATGACGAAAAGCTTAGTCGAACAATAAAAATTATAGCAGTTAGCAAATTCATAATAGAAATAGTATTCTCAGGATAGTTAGTTCCTATCTATAGGAGCTTGTCTCAGTTAATAATTTCCTATAAAATATAGAAGCGGTTTTTCCTTCTCCGTCTTTTTCATCGCTCATTACTTCTCTATTTTGATTTTTATTTTTTAGTGCCTCTCAGTTTCCACCAGCCTGCCCCTCAAATCTTGTAGCATAACTCCGTTGTTCAACATCTGACCATGCCGCCCTACTACGAAGTGACTAATTACTTTCCAAGACACGTTACATAAATTTAAGTGCATTTCTACGACAAGCGACTCAAAATATTCACAGTTACAAACTAACACACACACGAGCACAATGTTATGGAACTTGGTCTTTTAAGTTCGCGATAGAATTAAAAAACGGTAGAGACTACACTACACTAACTTCACTGCGCGTTTGTCCGTTGTAATCTAAACGGATTACCTTACCGTGTAGGAAAATAATTGTAGAATTTTTCTTGTAATGTAAATAGCTACATTACCTAAAATACACGAAATACTTCATTAGAGAATCAGTAACCATTATGACATTTTATAAATTCAAAAAGTTAGGACAATGAACACCAAAAACAAAAGAATTATGTTGTGACACGTAAAATTTGTAACCGGTAAGGAGAGGAAATTTCTTACACGCGTACACATTTAACAAATAAATACCTCCAGTTTTCATTTAATCCGGTTACGCTGACATAAAGAAATAAGTTTTAAACGTATTAATTAAAATTAATATTAAACAATTACAATTCCTTGTCAAACTGGATAAACAGCCGGTGTTGGACAGACTGGTTTATTAACCGTTCATTATCAAAAACATGATTAAACACGCCTAACAAGACGATTGACAATGGTAAACCAATAGACTTCATCTTGACGCACGCAACCTGCAGGTTACACCCATTAAACGGTACCGTTGATTATAAAAATATATAAACGTGCAGCACATTATTTACTGAGTATTTCATCTCTCTTTCTATCACGTCTATCATTCTGTGTATCTCTGACGCTGTGTGTGTGTGTGTGGCTCTCTCTGTATCTGTCTGTCTATCTTCTGTCACACTCTCTCTCTATATTGTTTTGATGGTTCATACTCTTCATTTCACAACACTTAATATTAGTGATTAACAGTACTTTCACTTGTGAAAACTTACGTTTTTGTATCCCCTTGAACGTTTCGGTGTGGTGTACACCTTCCTCAGCAAGGCGTTGGATACAGAATGTCGTTAACAATTGTAACGTTTTTTTTTTCACAGGTTGGTGGGATGTGTGGGGGGTGGTGGGAGGGGGTTGGCGCTGGGATTCAAAGTGTGGTTTGGTTTGTGTATGATTGTGTCAAATAATACGTGAGATTTAAAGAGTAGTTGGTCATTTAATATGTTGTTTGGTTGTAGTGTGTGGTGTTTATATATTTCGTACTGTTCAGCTGTGTTGAGTTTCTTACTTTTTGGTAAGTAGTGTAGTATTTCGAGGTTGTTTTCGATGTTGGTGTAGCTGTGATTTTCAGTCTGTATGTGTGTGGCGAATGCGGAGTGTATGTAGTTATTGGAAAGGGCTTTTAAGTGTTCGGAAAATCTTGACGAAAAAGATCTTCCCGTCTGGCCTATGTAGAAATGGTTGCAATCACTGCAGTTTAATTTGTATACTCCTGTCTTGTTGTATGTGTCAATGTCTGTGTTTGTATCGTTTATGTGTTTTTTGATGGTGTTGTTAGTTCTGTAAGCTATTTTGTAGTTGTGTTTCCTGAATGTGTTTGCAATTTTGTGTGTGTTGGAGTTGTATTATGTAAGTGTGATGTATTTGTTAGGTTGTGTGTTGTTGGTATTTTGTGTTTTGGTGTTTTTGTTCAGGATGTGTCTGTGTAGATTGTTTACTAACTCGGGGGTGTATCCATTTTTTATCGCTATGTATTTGATTGTGTTGAGTCTCTCTATGTATCTCTGTCTGTCTGTCTCCTGTTACTGTCTGTCTCTCTCTCTATGTACCTCCCTGTCTCTCTCTGTCTCTCTCCCTCCCCTTCTCACTACCACTCCCCCCTCTCACTCAATCTCTCTCTCCTTCTCTCTCTATCGTAACATTCTGAGAGAGCAGCTTATTATATGACGACAAGAACATTTTCTCTCAGTGGAATGTACAATTAGAAATAGAAATTACACAATTCGTATTCGATGCAACATCACTTGAATAAGTAACATTAAGAAGAATCAATTTTCCGATAAAATGTAACGGAAAGTCACACTGCACGCCAGTAATATTGAAGTAGAGGCGCAATTTATGTATTCAAATGTTTTGTTGACCAACAGAGAAAGCACGAGCGTAAACAACAAAATTATATGGCACTGAAAAACGATTAGAGTTGAAATTTTTAATTACACTTCCTGATACGTACAATCTACGTTTTGTAATGTTACACCCACAAAAACGTTGCCGCGCAATTTGTTAAAATTTTTGTGTACAGAGGTTTTTATTAATTAGAAACAAAGATATATCTATAATACTTTTTTTTTTCCTCCAAGTCGCGCTCTAATACAAAGGTACAATCTTACCTATTTATTTTCCGTGGTGCGACTTCGTATATTTATAGCACTACGCGTTTCGGCAACAAGTTGCCATCCTCAGGTGAAACATTCACTCAAAACGAGGTCGTTAAAAAAATGTTGGCCAGTGATGACTTATTAGCGGTTAAGAAATATATATATCTGCTGACTATACAAATATTTTACCAAATATTATAAAGAACGAGTTTAAAAAACACCAGGTACATGTAACGTTCCGCACAAAAAACAGCATTCAGAAGTTCCTCAGCCAGAAGAGCACCGTACCAAATAAAGAAAGAACCGGCGTATATAAGATGACTTGCAGCTCATGCGATATGTTCTACCTGGGCCAGACGGGCAGACCGTTCGAAGAACGTTATAAAGAACATCTCCCTAGGAGGGATCTACAGAAAACAACATCAAATTTTGCCCGACACCTGATGATGAGTAATCATATATATGTCGATTTCGAAACAAATTTTGTGCCTATGCATTACTGCAAGAAGGGTAAATACATGGACGCACTCGAGGAGTATGAAATATATAAAGCAGCTCAAATTAACAGTGGTTGTGTTTTGAACGATAAGCTTGCGTTTTCATCTAAGTATTGTATGATACGGCTAACAATATGTGTGCGGACAACAATAAATAGATACGTACAGAGTTTGGTAAACAAACAGTTTTATCAGCGTACATCTTACATAAGCACTAAGTCTAGTCGACCGATATTGCCCGCGTGTATAGCACTGGCCTGCTCATGTTCGCGTGTGTGTTCATATATGTTGAAAGATATCTCTGTTAATATAATTTACTTTTGTAGATACTAATGTACTTAACAAAGGGCGATGCTTTTAAAGTTAATTAAATTTTACGAAATATGTTACCCAACCGAAGCAGTAACAATTTCACTTTTAAGACTGAATAACAAAGCTGAAAGGAAACGCTGTGTATAGTACACTAGTTACCTTGTGCAGTATATCTACAAACAGATACCACTTGTTTTAAGCGTGAACACTAAGCGCTTTACGTTTTCTACCTAAATCCCCAATATCTTGGGCTTTATTCTTATTATTTTCCACGTAGTGATTATTGATTTCAAAATAAAATCATTTATGAAATCAAGTGTTGAAACTTCAAATATTATTATGTGCATCTAATGTTATAAACAAAATATACCTAGTTTGTTGCCGCTGAACTTGAGCTACAAAATTTAAAATTTGCCTTTTGCCAGGTTATTAGATATTATAACAACTACCTGTCTTAAATTTTGTGCTATACTACATAACTCCCTTCTTTTACTCTCTGCATTTTTGTTTTTGTTTGAGTTTTTACACATATATTTACAGTCTAACTGAGACAAGTAGATAATATCTATAGCTTAAGATATTTTTTTATTTTATTGAAAAAAATTTCATTTGAATGAACTGTTGAAATAAAGGAATTACTTAAAATAAGAAGACAAATAATCCATTTAATAAACAGTTATTACATTAACAATTGAACATAAGTTTTCCGCAATATATTTTCCAATAAATGTAAAATATTTTCAAATTATGAATCAACTTCCATTTCGAAAATCCAACCCCCGTTGTCAATATTAATATTGTTACGACGGTCTACTCGATCGTCGTAGGTACAGTGGAAACAAAATAATTACAAGACACCTGTTAAGTCACTAATCACACCTTTAATTGTTACAGTAAAACAGTTCGTAATTAACAACACAGTCTCTACAACAAATCAAATGAAAATTGTACACACACAATAAAATGTCCACAAATATTAAAACTCAATTGTATTAGAATTATACCGTCCGAATATAAAACGCAACACTTCACTACTAACTACTTGCACGTACACAGTAATAACCCGAACCGCTCTGTAAATATATCGCACTAATACTCTCGAACCGCACTATCCAAAATCTCGCATGGAACTGAAAAACTAAGGCCGCTACCCGATGTGTTTATAGTCACGCTCACACACCAGAAGCTTCCAAACTGCGTCTTATATCTCGTGAACTACGTAATTACTACGGCCTTGACACAGTCCGAGCGCCCGAGCGAAGCCCGGCAAAGTCGAGAAAATTCTCGCAAAATGCGTCTAGTAGCACGTACACCACACGCTTACATCGAGATCTTTCTGGCACATTCGATAAACGCGTAGATTGTTCTGTGCTGTCGTAGGACCCCCTCCTTAAGCCTGTTCGTCCCGAACTGGCAAAGCGTCTCCGAAGTAATACTCGACCAGGCGATCTAGGTGGACGCCCTTGCGAAGAATAATTTTCCCGTTCTTCGAATTCAGTCTCGTGTGATCCGAACACCACGTTCCCAGGAATGCGAGTCTTTTGCGCAACCACTAGTTTCGCTGGAATCACTCCCGTTGCGTCATGTAGGCCTACTGATGACCGAAATACCACTGGCTGATCCAAGTCTGTTTGGTCCTCGTCAACAACCTCTTGCGTAACCTCATCTTCAGCCACTTTTATCAGCTCAGGAACAAGCAAGAGTTTTGTCTCGACACCCATAGTTGGCTTTCCAATCACTTCTTTTGTCCTTATACTTATTTGTACTTCCTCTGCTAGTTCTTCCTCCATTTCCGCTTGCAACAGGGAGGGCTCCTCTTGACCAGACTTGTTGACTTTTTCTTCGACTAATGCCACTAGCTTAATCGAATGGTTGGTAGACCCTGTCGTTTTAGCCATGGCAAGCTTTATCTCCTCTTGGCCGACACACAGGACATTCTCTCTTAAGTCCACAACGAATCCGTAGGCATTCATAATGTCCGTGCCAAGAATCACTTCATCGACAATGTCTGCAACGAGCATTTGGTGGCTAAACTCAAGAAGACCCAGGCGTAACACGTACGTCTACCTTTCCTAGCACCTTGACGGGGCTTCCAGTCACAGTCTGTATTGTACAAGAGCTAATTAGAGGATGGCGGTTACAGACTAAGTCAGGGCGCACAATGGACACTGTTGCGCCCGTGTCAACTGTAAATGATGTTGGTTTACCATCCGCAAATCCACTAACAATCAAGTTTCCACTGATCTTATGTAGCGTGGAAACTGTGTGCTGTTCTGGGCCTTTACTTCTCCAATTGGTGCGATTAGTCTCTTCTCTCTGTATCTTCTTCTCCCAACAGTCTACCTGTAGATGACCACGTTTTCCACAGTTGTAACGTTTCGGCCTTCTGTCTTTTTCAAATCTTTGTGACTCTCTTGAACTTTTGAACTGTTTGTCCGACAACACTGTTTTTCTGCACCCATCGTAACGGTAATGTGATACAGGGATCTTCTGACTGCAACGTGATGGCACAAACCCATTAATGTAGCGGGACGCTGACTTGGCAGCTTCAAACTCTAGGGCGTGAACAAGAGCTTCTGAGCTATCTCGGTGTCTTGCCATTCGTAACACTTGCTGAAGTTCACAATCTCCGATGCCATCAACAAATGTCTGCACCGTAAACCTTATTCGGAAGTCTTCTGGTGCTTCAGGATAGGCCAATCTAATCAATCTGTCGATACTTGCTTCAAATTCTTGAAGACTTTCCCCGGAACGTTGTCGTCTTGTTCTCAACTGAGCGTAGTACACCTCTCGCAAATGTTTATCACCGTAGCGTAATTCTAGAGCTTTTATCAACTCGGCATAGATGTTCTGGCTGTCAGGTGGCACTTTCTGTAGCAGTTCTGCCGCGGGTCCTTTTAATGCAAGAACAAGTGAAACAGCCTTGTCTTTTTCTGTCCAATTATTTGCGCATGCAGCAGCTTCAAATTGGCGGAGGTACGTTGCCCAGTGACTGCTTCCGTCAAAGGCTGGAGCTTTGACATGAACTGTCCCTACTGCAGGCAAAGTGACTTTCTCTGTTAACTTATTTTCTGTGTCTTTTTCTGTCTTGATCACTGGTACAGCCTGTTCAGAAATTTGTTTTGGCTGAATCTTCATGCACTGTTCGACTTCACTTTTAATTTGTTCTCTTATGTTTGCCATTGAGTTTTCTACTGCAGATATTTTATTTGAAACAGATTCTTCTATAACAGATATTTTTGTAGACATCGATTCTTCAACAGTCAAGACAGATTTTTCTACTTCAGCTATTCTTAATGTCATTGATTCTTGTACCTCCGATATTTTAGTAACTTGTTTATTAAGCTCACCTCGTAGAATACCCAATTCTGCGGTACTGTGTTCTTGCAACTGTTTCTGCATAACTTCAAAGAGAGCTTCCGTTTTATCTGCTTCTTGCTTACGTTTTTCATCCTGTCTTTCTTCTGTTTCTAGCATTAGTGCTTTCTGATGTTCCTCAGCTTCTTCTCTTTCTTGTCTTCGTTCTTCTTTTTGTCGTCTTTCTGCTTCTTCCGCCTCCTGTCTGGGTCTTTCCTCTGCTTCCAGCAGGAGGGTTTTCTGTCTCTCTTCCGCTTTCTCTGAATCCTGTCGTCGTCGTTCTTCTGTCTGCAAAAACAGCGCCTGGAAATTTTCCATCGTCTGACTGGCATCCATTGTTTTTCGATTAATTACGAATTACACTCGTCTTGTACAAAGTATCCACTGTTTCCACTGTTAACCGTTCTATCCCACTTCTGACACCACTGTTACGACGGTCTACTCGATCGTCGTAGGTACAGTGGAAACAAAATAATTACAAGACACCTGTTAAGTCACTAATCACACCTTTTATTGTTACAGTAAAACAGTTCGTAATTAACAACACAGTCTCTACAACAAATCAAATGAAAATTGTACACACACAATAAAATGTCCACAAATATTAAAACTCAATTGTATTAGAATTATACCGTCCGAATATAAAACGCAACACTTCACTACTAACTACTTGCACGTACACAGTAATAACCCGAACCGCTCTGTAAATATATCGCACTAATACTCTCGAACCGCACTATCCAAAATCTAGCATGGAACTGAAAAACTAAGGCCGCTACCCGATGTGTTTATAGTCACGCTCACACACCAGAAGCTTCCAAACTGCGTCTTATATCTCGTGAACTACGTAATTACTACGGCCTTGACACAGTCCGAGCGCCCGAGCGAAGCCCGGCAAAGTCGAGAAAATTCTCGCAAAATGCGTCTAGTAGCACGTACACCACACGCTTACATCGAGATCTTTCTGGCACATTCGATAAACGCGTAGATTGTTCTGTGCTGTCGTAGGACCCCCTCCTTAAGCCTGTTCGTCCCGAACTGGCAAAGCGTCTCCGAAGTAATACTCGACCAGGCGATCTAGGTGGACGCCCTTGCGAAGAATAATTTTCCCGTTCTTCGAATTCAGTCTCGTGTGATCCGAACACCACGTTCCCAGGAATGCGAGTCTTTTGCGCAACCACTAGTTTCGCTGGAATCACTCCCGTTGCGTCATGTAGGCCTACTGATGACCGAAATACCACTGGCTGATCCAAGTCTGTTTGGTCCTCGTCAACAACCTCTTGCGTAACCTCATCTTCAGCCACTTTTATCAGCTCAGGAACAAGCAAGAGTTTTGTCTCGACACCCATAGTTGGCTTTCCAATCACTTCTTTTGTCCTTATACTTATTTGTACTTCCTCTGCTAGTTCTTCCTCCATTTCCGCTTGCAACAGGGAGGGCTCCTCTTGACCAGACTTGTTGACTTTTTCTTCGACTAATGCCACTAGCTTAATCGAATGGTTGGTAGACCCTGTCGTTTTAGCCATGGCAAGCTTTATCTCCTCTTGGCCGACACACAGGACATTCTCTCTTAAGTCCACAACGAATCCGTAGGCATTCATAATGTCCGTGCCAAGAATCACTTCATCGACAATGTCTGCAACGAGCATTTGGTGGCTAAACTCAAGAAGACCCAGGCGTAACACGTACGTCTACCTTTCCTAGCACCTTGACGGGGCTTCCAGTCACAGTCTGTATTGTACAAGAGCTAATTAGAGGATGGCGGTTACAGACTAAGTCAGGGCGCACAATGGACACTGTTGCGCCCGTGTCAACTGTAAATGATGTTGGTTTACCATCCGCAAATCCACTAACAATCAAGTTTCCACTGATCTTATGTAGCGTGGAAACTGTGTGCTGTTCTGGGCCTTTACTTCTCCAATTGGTGCGATTAGTCTCTTCTCTCTGTATCTTCTTCTCCCAACAGTCTACCTGTAGATGACCACGTTTTCCACAGTTGTAACGTTTCGGCCTTCTGTCTTTTTCAAATCTTTGTGACTCTCTTGAACTTTTGAACTGTTTGTCCGACAACACTGTTTTTCTGCACCCATCGTAACGGTAATGTGATACAGGGATCTTCTGACTGCAACGTGATGGCACAAACCCATTAATGTAGCGGGACGCTGACTTGGCAGCTTCAAACTCTAGGGCGTGAACAAGAGCTTCTGAGCTATCTCGGTGTCTTGCCATTCGTAACACTTGCTGAAGTTCACAATCTCCGATGCCATCAACAAATGTCTGCACCGTAAACCTTATTCGGAAGTCTTCTGGTGCTTCAGGATAGGCCAATCTAATCAATCTGTCGATACTTGCTTCAAATTCTTGAAGACTTTCCCCGGAACGTTGTCGTCTTGTTCTCAACTGAGCGTAGTACACCTCTCGCAAATGTTTATCACCGTAGCGTAATTCTAGAGCTTTTATCAACTCGGCATAGATGTTCTGGCTGTCAGGTGGCACTTTCTGTAGCAGTTCTGCCGCGGGTCCTTTTAATGCAAGAACAAGTGAAACAGCCTTGTCTTTTTCTGTCCAATTATTTGCGCATGCAGCAGCTTCAAATTGGCGGAGGTACGTTGCCCAGTGACTGCTTCCGTCAAAGGCTAGAGCTTTGACATGAACTGTCCCTACTGCAGGCAAAGTGACTTTCTCTGTTAACTTATTTTCTGTGTCTTTTTCTGTCTTGATCACTGGTACAGCCTGTTCAGAAATTTGTTTTGGCTGAATCTTCATGCACTGTTCGACTTCACTTTTAATTTGTTCTCTTATGTTTGCCATTGAGTTTTCTACTGCAGATATTTTATTTGAAACAGATTCTTCTATAACAGATATTTTTGTAGACATCGATTCTTCAACAGTCAAGACAGATTTTTCTACTTCAGCTATTCTTAATGTCATTGATTCTTGTACCTCCGATATTTTAGTAACTTGTTTATTAAGCTCACCTCGTAGAATACCCAATTCTGCGGTACTGTGTTCTTGCAACTGTTTCTGCATAACTTCAAAGAGAGCTTCCGTTTTATCTGCTTCTTGCTTACGTTTTTCATCCTGTCTTTCTTCTGTTTCTAGCATTAGTGCTTTCTGATGTTCCTCAGCTTCTTCTCTTTCTTGTCTTCGTTCTTCTTTTTGTCGTCTTTCTGCTTCTTCCGCCTCCTGTCTGGGTCTTTCCTCTGCTTCCAGCAGGAGGGTTTTCTGTCTCTCTTCCGCTTTCTCTGAATCCTGTCGTCGTCGTTCTTCTGTCTGCAAAAACAGCGCCTGGAAATTTTCCATCGTCTGACTGGCATCCATTGTTTTTCGATTAATTACGAATTACACTCGTCTTGTACAAAGTATCCACTGTTTCCACTGTTAACCGTTCTATCCCACTTCTGACACCACTGTTACGACGGTCTACTCGATCGTCGTAGGTACAGTGGAAACAAAATAATTACAAGACACCTGTTAAGTCACTAATCACACCTTTTATTGTTACAGTAAAACAGTTCGTAATTAACAACACAGTCTCTACAACAAATCAAATGAAAATTGTACACACACAATAAAATGTCCACAAATATTAAAACTCAATTGTATTAGAATTATACCGTCCGAATATAAAACGCAACACTTCACTACTAACTACTTGCACGTACACAGTAATAACCCGAACCGCTCTGTAAATATATCGCACTAATACTCTCGAACCGCACTATCCAAAATCTAGCATGGAACTGAAAAACTAAGGCCGCTACCCGATGTGTTTATAGTCACGCTCACACACCAGAAGCTTCCAAACTGCGTCTTATATCTCGTGAACTACGTAATTACTACGGCCTTGACACAGTCCGAGCGCCCGAGCGAAGCCCGGCAAAGTCGAGAAAATTCTCGCAAAATGCGTCTAGTAGCACGTACACCACACGCTTACATCGAGATCTTTCTGGCACATTCGATAAACGCGTAGATTGTTCTGTGCTGTCGTAGGACCCCCTCCTTAAGCCTGTTCGTCCCGAACTGGCAAAGCGTCTCCGAAGTAATACTCGACCAGGCGATCTAGGTGGACGCCCTTGCGAAGAATAATTTTCCCGTTCTTCGAATTCAGTCTCGTGTGATCCGAACACCACGTTCCCAGGAATGCGAGTCTTTTGCGCAACCACTAGTTTCGCTGGAATCACTCCCGTTGCGTCATGTAGGCCTACTGATGACCGAAATACCACTGGCTGATCCAAGTCTGTTTGGTCCTCGTCAACAACCTCTTGCGTAACCTCATCTTCAGCCACTTTTATCAGCTCAGGAACAAGCAAGAGTTTTGTCTCGACACCCATAGTTGGCTTTCCAATCACTTCTTTTGTCCTTATACTTATTTGTACTTCCTCTGCTAGTTCTTCCTCCATTTCCGCTTGCAACAGGGAGGGCTCCTCTTGACCAGACTTGTTGACTTTTTCTTCGACTAATGCCACTAGCTTAATCGAATGGTTGGTAGACCCTGTCGTTTTAGCCATGGCAAGCTTTATCTCCTCTTGGCCGACACACAGGACATTCTCTCTTAAGTCCACAACGAATCCGTAGGCATTCATAATGTCCGTGCCAAGAATCACTTCATCGACAATGTCTGCAACGAGCATTTGGTGGCTAAACTCAAGAAGACCCAGGCGTAACACGTACGTCTACCTTTCCTAGCACCTTGACGGGGCTTCCAGTCACAGTCTGTATTGTACAAGAGCTAATTAGAGGATGGCGGTTACAGACTAAGTCAGGGCGCACAATGGACACTGTTGCGCCCGTGTCAACTGTAAATGATGTTGGTTTACCATCCGCAAATCCACTAACAATCAAGTTTCCACTGATCTTATGTAGCGTGGAAACTGTGTGCTGTTCTGGGCCTTTACTTCTCCAATTGGTGCGATTAGTCTCTTCTCTCTGTATCTTCTTCTCCCAACAGTCTACCTGTAGATGACCACGTTTTCCACAGTTGTAACGTTTCGGCCTTCTGTCTTTTTCAAATCTTTGTGACTCTCTTGAACTTTTGAACTGTTTGTCCGACAACACTGTTTTTCTGCACCCATCGTAACGGTAATGTGATACAGGGATCTTCTGACTGCAACGTGATGGCACAAACCCATTAATGTAGCGGGACGCTGACTTGGCAGCTTCAAACTCTAGGGCGTGAACAAGAGCTTCTGAGCTATCTCGGTGTCTTGCCATTCGTAACACTTGCTGAAGTTCACAATCTCCGATGCCATCAACAAATGTCTGCACCGTAAACCTTATTCGGAAGTCTTCTGGTGCTTCAGGATAGGCCAATCTAATCAATCTGTCGATACTTGCTTCAAATTCTTGAAGACTTTCCCCGGAACGTTGTCGTCTTGTTCTCAACTGAGCGTAGTACACCTCTCGCAAATGTTTATCACCGTAGCGTAATTCTAGAGCTTTTATCAACTCGGCATAGATGTTCTGGCTGTCAGGTGGCACTTTCTGTAGCAGTTCTGCCGCGGGTCCTTTTAATGCAAGAACAAGTGAAACAGCCTTGTCTTTTTCTGTCCAATTATTTGCGCATGCAGCAGCTTCAAATTGGCGGAGGTACGTTGCCCAGTGACTGCTTCCGTCAAAGGTTGGAGCTTTGACATGAACTGTCCCTACTGCAGGCAAAGTGACTTTCTCTGTTAACTTATTTTCTGTGTCTTTTTCTGTCTTGATCACTGGTACAGCCTGTTCAGAAATTTGTTTTGGCTGAATCTTCATGCACTGTTCGACTTCACTTTTAATTTGTTCTCTTATGTTTGCCATTGAGTTTTCTACTGCAGATATTTTATTTGAAACAGATTCTTCTATAACAGATATTTTTGTAGACATCGATTCTTCAACAGTCAAGACAGATTTTTCTACTTCAGCTATTCTTAATGTCATTGATTCTTGTACCTCCGATATTTTAGTAACTTGTTTATTAAGCTCACCTCGTAGAATACCCAATTCTGCGGTACTGTGTTCTTGCAACTGTTTCTGCATAACTTCAAAGAGAGCTTCCGTTTTATCTGCTTCTTGCTTACGTTTTTCATCCTGTCTTTCTTCTGTTTCTAGCATTAGTGCTTTCTGATGTTCCTCAGCTTCTTCTCTTTCTTGTCTTCGTTCTTCTTTTTGTCGTCTTTCTGCTTCTTCCGCCTCCTGTCTGGGTCTTTCCTCTGCTTCCAGCAGGAGGGTTTTCTGTCTCTCTTCCGCTTTCTCTGAATCCTGTCGTCGTCGTTCTTCTGTCTGCAAAAACAGCGCCTGGAAATTTTCCATCGTCTGACTGGCATCCATTGTTTTTCGATTAATTACGAATTACACTCGTCTTGTACAAAGTATCCACTGTTTCCACTGTTAACCGTTCTATCCCACTTCTGACACCACTGTTACGACGGTCTACTCGATCGTCGTAGGTACAGTGGAAACAAAATAATTACAAGACACCTGTTAAGTCACTAATCACACCTTTTATTGTTACAGTAAAACAGTTCGTAATTAACAACACAGTCTCTACAACAAATCAAATGAAAATTGTACACACACAATAAAATGTCCACAAATATTAAAACTCAATTGTATTAGAATTATACCGTCCGAATATAAAACGCAACACTTCACTACTAACTACTTGCACGTACACAGTAATAACCCGAACCGCTCTGTAAATATATCGCACTAATACTCTCGAACCGCACTATCCAAAATCTCGCATGGAACTGAAAAACTAAGGCCGCTACCCGATGTGTTTATAGTCACGCTCACACACCAGAAGCTTCCAAACTGCGTCTTATATCTCGTGAACTACGTAATTACTACGGCCTTGACACAGTCCGAGCGCCCGAGCGAAGCCCGGCACAGTCGAGAAAATTCTCGCAAAATGCGTCTAGTAGCACGTACACCACACGCTTACATCGAGATCTTTCTGGCACATTCGATAAACGCGTAGATTGTTCTGTGCTGTCGTAGGACCCCCTCCTTAAGCCTGTTCGTCCCGAACTGGCAAAGCGTCTCCGAAGTAATACTCGACCAGGCGATCTAGGTGGACGCCCTTGCGAAGAATAATTTTCCCGTTCTTCGAATTCAGTCTCGTGTGATCCGAACACCACGTTCCCAGGAATGCGAGTCTTTTGCGCAACCACTAGTTTCGCTGGAATCACTCCCGTTGCGTCATGTAGGCCTACTGATGACCGAAATACCACTGGCTGATCCAAGTCTGTTTGGTCCTCGTCAACAACCTCTTGCGTAACCTCATCTTCAGCCACTTTTATCAGCTCAGGAACAAGCAAGAGTTTTGTCTCGACACCCATAGTTGGCTTTCCAATCACTTCTTTTGTCCTTATACTTATTTGTACTTCCTCTGCTAGTTCTTCCTCCATTTCCGCTTGCAACAGGGAGGGCTCCTCTTGACCAGACTTGTTGACTTTTTCTTCGACTAATGCCACTAGCTTAATCGAATGGTTGGTAGACCCTGTCGTTTTAGCCATGGCAAGCTTTATCTCCTCTTGGCCGACACACAGGACATTCTCTCTTAAGTCCACAACGAATCCGTAGGCATTCATAATGTCCGTGCCAAGAATCACTTCATCGACAATGTCTGCAACGAGCATTTGGTGGCTAAACTCAAGAAGACCCAGGCGTAACACGTACGTCTACCTTTCCTAGCACCTTGACGGGGCTTCCAGTCACAGTCTGTATTGTACAAGAGCTAATTAGAGGATGGCGGTTACAGACTAAGTCAGGGCGCACAATGGACACTGTTGCGCCCGTGTCAACTGTAAATGATGTTGGTTTACCATCCGCAAATCCACTAACAATCAAGTTTCCACTGATCTTATGTAGCGTGGAAACTGTGTGCTGTTCTGGGCCTTTACTTCTCCAATTGGTGCGATTAGTCTCTTCTCTCTGTATCTTCTTCTCCCAACAGTCTACCTGTAGATGACCACGTTTTCCACAGTTGTAACGTTTCGGCCTTCTGTCTTTTTCAAATCTTTGTGACTCTCTTGAACTTTTGAACTGTTTGTCCGACAACACTGTTTTTCTGCACCCATCGTAACGGTAATGTGATACAGGGATCTTCTGACTGCAACGTGATGGCACAAACCCATTAATGTAGCGGGACGCTGACTTGGCAGCTTCAAACTCTAGGGCGTGAACAAGAGCTTCTGAGCTATCTCGGTGTCTTGCCATTCGTAACACTTGCTGAAGTTCACAATCTCCGATGCCATCAACAAATGTCTGCACCGTAAACCTTATTCGGAAGTCTTCTGGTGCTTCAGGATAGGCCAATCTAATCAATCTGTCGATACTTGCTTCAAATTCTTGAAGACTTTCCCCGGAACGTTGTCGTCTTGTTCTCAACTGAGCGTAGTACACCTCTCGCAAATGTTTATCACCGTAGCGTAATTCTAGAGCTTTTATCAACTCGGCATAGATGTTCTGGCTGTCAGGTGGCACTTTCTGTAGCAGTTCTGCCGCGGGTCCTTTTAATGCAAGAACAAGTGAAACAGCCTTGTCTTTTTCTGTCCAATTATTTGCGCATGCAGCAGCTTCAAATTGGCGGAGGTACGTTGCCCAGTGACTGCTTCCGTCAAAGGTTGGAGCTTTGACATGAACTGTCCCTACTGCAGGCAAAGTGACTTTCTCTGTTAACTTATTTTCTGTGTCTTTTTCTGTCTTGATCACTGGTACAGCCTGTTCAGAAATTTGTTTTGGCTGAATCTTCATGCACTGTTCGACTTCACTTTTAATTTGTTCTCTTATGTTTGCCATTGAGTTTTCTACTGCAGATATTTTATTTGAAACAGATTCTTCTATAACAGATATTTTTGTAGACATCGATTCTTCAACAGTCAAGACAGATTTTTCTACTTCAGCTATTCTTAATGTCATTGATTCTTGTACCTCCGATATTTTAGTAACTTGTTTATTAAGCTCACCTCGTAGAATACCCAATTCTGCGGTACTGTGTTCTTGCAACTGTTTCTGCATAACTTCAAAGAGAGCTTCCGTTTTATCTGCTTCTTGCTTACGTTTTTCATCCTGTCTTTCTTCTGTTTCTAGCATTAGTGCTTTCTGATGTTCCTCAGCTTCTTCTCTTTCTTGTCTTCGTTCTTCTTTTTGTCGTCTTTCTGCTTCTTCCGCCTCCTGTCTGGGTCTTTCCTCTGCTTCCAGCAGGAGGGTTTTCTGTCTCTCTTCCGCTTTCTCTGAATCCTGTCGTCGTCGTTCTTCTGTCTGCAAAAACAGCGCCTGGAAATTTTCCATCGTCTGACTGGCATCCATTGTTTTTCGATTAATTACGAATTACACTCGTCTTGTACAAAGTATCCACTGTTTCCACTGTTAACCGTTCTATCCCACTTCTGACACCACTGTTACGACGGTCTACTCGATCGTCGTAGGTACAGTGGAAACAAAATAATTACAAGACACCTGTTAAGTCACTAATCACACCTTTTATTGTTACAGTAAAACAGTTCGTAATTAACAACACAGTCTCTACAACAAATCAAATGAAAATTGTACACACACAATAAAATGTCCACAAATGTTAAAACTCAATTGTATTAGAATTATACCGTCCGAATATAAAACGCAACACTTCACTACTAACTACTTGCACGTACACAGTAATAACCCGAACCGCTCTGTAAATATATCGCACTAATACTCTCGAACCGCACTATCCAAAATCTCGCATGGAACTGAAAAACTAAGGCCGCTACCCGATGTGTTTATAGTCACGCTCACACACCAGAAGCTTCCAAACTGCGTCTTATATCTCGTGAACTACGTAATTACTACGGCCTTGACACAGTCCGAGCGCCCGAGCGAAGCCCGGCACAGTCGAGAAAATTCTCGCAAAATGCGTCTAGTAGCACGTACACCACACGCTTACATCGAGATCTTTCTGGCACATTCGATAAACGCGTAGATTGTTCTGTGCTGTCGTAGCAATATTCTCCAAATCGAGACATTAATTTTCAATTTTTCTCGTTTTTGCTTTCGTCTTAATAATTTCATCTCTTCCATGTGTAATAACGTCCGTGATTTCTTCACTACACTGCAACCTACAATTTTTCTGTGTACTCACCAGCTTGTACATACATCTTCACCTGTCACTAATTTCAGCAGTACTTTGTTCTTTACAGTGGATCTTTTAAGTCTAGAAAATTCAGTCAAATATATATATGTCGTTGCTTTCTCGGTTTAAATTTACAACGTGCGTTTCGGTTGTTCCTTAACTTCAGTAATAGCTCTAATATTTCTTTTCTTTTCTTTTAGACGTTTACACAATATACGGTATTATAAGCAAGGCCCCTGGCATACAACATTGCCAAAATAATGTGGCCGCAATACTAATTCCTGTACATATAGTAGTTCCCTGTCCATCACCTATTGTTTCCATCTGATTTGTTCTTTTCTGACTATCTAGTAAAATAAATGTCCTGTAAGAAAGTTACTAGCGTACTGTAGAGTTAGAACAGTGGTAAGAGTGCTGCCTTTGAGCCTCTCGTCTTGATCAGAATTTTATTCGGGTCTCGCCATCTAAGTACTTCCGTCGTTGAGAATCCGTCCTCTTCCACCCCTAGGACCGCTAAACATTCGACACCTTTAACCCTGGCGGGACTCTTACCAGATGGGAAAAAAAGAAAATAAAAAGAAATAACAACATACTAAAGCTGAAGTTTGAAAACAATGAAAGATTCCCAAGTTCTCGGAAACCTAACAGCATTGGGTTTGGGAAGACCAAGTATTGATTTAAAAGACCAGACATAAAAGATTAAAAAAGTGGATTCCACCCAAAACAAGCTTAAGCAATGTTATAATACCCCTTAAAATCACAATAACATTTTACAATAGGTCAGTGTACACGTTTTAACAAACCAATTTGTTTCCATGCATTGCCCCTGAGTTCCTTTCTGCATCTACAATTCCTGGACGCTGAAGATTGAAGATAATCTAATTTCTTGGTTACCTATAGGTTGCCTGAAAATGCCCCATTAAAAAAAGTGCATTCGCCTTGACTTTAAGGAGACTTAGAGCTACTTCGTTAACGAGTACTACAAAATTGAAGGTAACTTGGTGACGCACCGCTCTAGAGCAATAAATAGAATATTTGAAAGTGAGCCAAGAACTAAAAAAGTTTAAAGTTTGGGAAAAGACATTCTATACCTAAATTAATTGCTCTTCATTGAATGTGACAGAATAACAGAAACACAGAGTAAAGTTTTGTATTTCTTGAAGAGTTAAAAAAAATGCTTGTTTCAGTAAAATAAGAAGTGACGGTATAAGAAAAGGAATTTAGGCGTTCAACCAAGTACAATTTATAAAAATATACGTATATAAATGTTGAAAAATAGGAGGAGTATACCAAGCACTATATTCCTCAGCCAAATGATAACTTGCATTCCATGGAAAAACTATGAAGGCAACTACGAAAATAAAGGAAAAGATTTGAGACGCAATATGCCTAGACACGTAAGTTAAAAAAATAAAGCACTATATAAGAGTAGCTAAAACGGCCATAGAAAAATTATATTTAAGGTACTACCATATCTGTAATACTCAGCTGCATTTGACCCACGAAAAACAGAGGTAAAGGAAATGTGATGTTGTGCAAACAATAAATTAAATGCAGCTAAACTTAACAACAACAATTGATAATGTCAAAAAATTCTATTAATTACATTTAACTTTAAAAGTATGCAAAACTCTGAATAAATGCTTTGGAAGGCATTGAATCTTTATATGCCAATTACTTTATGCCAATTAACAGTGAACAGTTTTACTATTTTTTGTTGCTTAAAGCACCACTAGGAATACAAAAATGTAATGTAATCCAATGAACTATGAAATTCGATAACATTTTTACCTGTAACACTAAAAAAATGTCCAGTTATCCAGATTGTAGTATATATTTCAAAATGTAAATATTCCAAATTTATTTTTTACAAAACTAAAGTGTGTTATAAAAAATAAAATATAATCATATATTTAATTTGTGTCATTACTAAATTCAGCATTAATTTTAAATCTCAATATTTTCGTGTATGTAGTTGACATGTTCATTCTGGCAATTATGACAGGGTAACATTGTTAATTGTGACAGGGTAACAATTTACAGAGCAAACAGTTACACAAATGCGCATCAGTTATTGTTTAAACTTTACCCCTGTGTGCAATTCACTAGCACCCTTTGGTATACAGGGCACAATTTGTATTTCAAAATCTGTATGCCATTAAACACTGTTTTACTTCCATATTCCTTAAGGAATGGAAGTATGGTGATGGCAAAAAAAATCGTGTTCGAGATTATTGCAGATTCTGATTCTACTACACTCAAAACATGAAAAAAAGTCGTTTTCAGAAAAGTGTCTGTGTGTGTGTCTGTGTGTCTGTCTGTCTGTCTGTAGATTTTTTTCTATGGCAAACGATAACTGCCGCAAATTCAAACAGAATCAAATAATTTTTTGCATACAGCCCTGTTTGCAAAGTACTCGCGACCTATTGTTTTTGGTGAAGATCGGTTGAGGGAAAGGGGTAGTTTACCTGCAACGGTTTTTTTTTAGCAAGGGTAATTTTGTTTGTTTGGCAAACGATAACAGCCGCAAATTCAAACAGAATCAAATAATGTTTCGCATACAGCCCTGAATTGTAGAGTTCTCAATATCTGCTGATTTTGGTGAAGATCGGTTAAGGGAAAGGGGTAGTTTACCTGTAACGTTTTATGTTTTAACAAGGGTATTTCCTATGGCAAACGATAACAGCCGCAAATTCAAACAGAATCAAATAATGTTTTGCATACAGCCCTGATTTGTAGAGTACTCAAGACCTATTGTTTTTGGTGAAGTTCGGTCGAGGGAAAGGGGTAGTTTACCTGTAACGTTTTTTTAACAAGGGTATTTTCTATGGCAAACGATAACAGCCGCAAATTCAAACAGAATCAAATAATGTTTTGCATACAGCCCTGATTTGTAGAGTACTCAAGACCTATTGTTTTTGGTGAAGATCGGTTAAGGGAAAGGGGTAGTTTACCTGTAACGTTTTATGTTTTAACAAGGGTATTTCCTATGGCAAACGATAACAGCCGCAAATTCAAACAGAATCAAATAATGTTTTGCATACAGCCCTGATTTGTAGAGTACTCAAGACCTATTGTTTTTGGTGAAGTTCGGTCGAGGGAAAGGGGTAGTTTACCTGTAACGTTTTTTTAACAAGGGTATTTTCTATGGCAAACGATAACAGCCGCAAATTCAAACAGAATCAAATAATGTTTTGCATACAGCCCTGATTTGTAGAGTACTCAAGACCTATTGTTTTTGGTGAAGATCGGTTAAGGGAAAGGGGTAGTTTACCTGTAACGTTTTATGTTTTAACAAGGGTATTTCCTATGGCAAACGATAACAGCCGCAAATTCAAACAGAATCAAATAATGTTTTGCATACAGCCCTGATTTGTAGAGTACTCAAGACCTATTGTTTTTGGTGAAGATCGGTTAAGGAGAAGGGGTAGTTTACCCGCAAAGTTTTTTTATCAAGCGTATTTTCTATGGCAAACGATAACAGCCGCAAATGCAAACAGAATCAAATAATGTTTTGCATACGTCCCTGAATTGTAGAGGTCTCAATGACTTTCGATTTTGGTGAAGATCGGTTAAGGGGAAGGGGTAGTTTACCTGCAACCTTTTACGTTTTAACAAGAGTAAAGTACTTGAAAATTTATTTAAACTTTTTGAAACAATAGTAATTGTTAAAAATAAAATAATTTTGTTGACAGGCAATAAAATTATAATTTTTTCATTTTAATGTAATATAATATTTTTCATTTAATACAGCAATAAAAAGGCAGGTAAGACACAGCCTGGCTGTTTGGCTGAAAATGATTTTAAATATAAATCTTAGAATATGGAAGTCATGTATGGTTCTCCATACCGATATTTATTTTTATAGTATATTTTCTTTAATTTGCTTAAATTTTTTATTTCCAGATAAGCTTATTGTATCAAGCTTGATTGTAAAATAAATCAAACACACAAAGTATTGTCTCTTTAATATCAATATAATGTTATTAGTGGCAATAAGATTGCATGTGTTCTTGCGAAGGTAGACTGACCAAACGCTATATTGTGTTTACTTTGTAAATCGGCTTTTTAAGTTAGACATTAGAAACAATAAAACAATACTACACTTTTCCAGACGTTAGCCAAAACAGTGCTAGTCACTTAGAGTTAGATTTTTTTTTTAATATTTGAACTAATTTATTATATATTTCAAACCGTCGCTAAAAAAGTCGGGATTAAAAATGTACGGGATTAAAATTGGCGATAGAAATGTTCAATTTTCAGATTCATGCATTCGGTTATTACGGTTAAACGAAGCCAACGCTTACCGAATTTATTATTTAAATGTTTATTCAAATCATGACAGTAGTCAGCAGATGCACTGTCATTCCTCTATCTATAAGTGCAAAATATTTAAAGAGTTCCATCAGAATCGTTTGCAAAAAATGTAAGTATTGTCTTCCCTTCAGTCTTGGTGGTAAGAAAAAACGGCCTAAGAGATTATCACCAAGAAGACCGCACCACACATTAAATGAAAAGTATCTTGGTCACGTCTTGTAGCAGTCTCGTGGATTTACAATACCATTTATTGTAAATTGTAACACTTTTCTGGCGCATTTTGGTCTGTTTTGTTTTTAATAAAAGTCAAATTTTTCAAATTTGTCTTTACTTTCAATAAACATTATATACATCAGTTTTCTCATAATTAAATTCTCTACAGAATTAGTTAGAAATTTGTATTTGTTTATTGACAAATTAACGAAGTTATTTATCCTAAATATAAAATCGTATTTTTCGACTCCAATTTTTTGTTTTTACAGGTTTTCTTAGAAACTAATTAAGATAGAGCTCTAGGACTTCTTTTATTCAATTTATCAAATCAAAAACCATGAGAAACCATTAAATACACTCTTAATTTTATACCCCACGAATTTCAGTATGGCGTCATTTTACTGTGGGAGCAGAAATTAGGGCTAACTGGTTCGCGAGCCGTAACTCGCTAACAAACCATTTTCAGACCTATGTGCATATGCACTTTTTTCTCCTTTTTAGTTATATAATCAGGTCCCGAAAGATTTCCGTGCAATTATGAATCAATTCTATATAAAGGTGTTGTTTTATCAAATTATTGCTACTACATAGAAATAAACAGGAAATTACAAAAAAATACCTACAATTATCATGAGAGAAAGAAAAAGCTTTTCATAAATTTAGTGCTTTAGTTAACATTACTTTCTAAATATACTATAGGTGCGTGAATTGTTTCTACTTAAAAAAAATTGAGTCCCTCCAATGAGAGGGAAACGAATTAGGCTATTCTCATAATGTCATACCTAACTTTAGACAGTAATAACCATTACGTTAGGTATGACATCCATAAAATGGTTAGTTATACTAAAGTTTATGTTTTCAAAGGTTAAGAAAATGTGAAGAACTATAGTTTATACAGAGCTTTGATTCAATGAATTTACCTACGTAATTCTTCATATCAGGCAGATGCACAGATATGGTGATACCAACAGGGCTTTTCGATTTCACAGTATCGTGTGCAATATTATATAAGCTAAATAAAATAGATCAACAATAACGATATTGGATTCTTCTTATTTGAAGTAAAAAATTGTTGAAAGATTAGTTTCATATAATGTACTGTAATGTGAAACAGCATCGCTTCAATTTTTTCACTTACTTCGAAATCGTTGTTAAGTTGTGATGAATAGTCAATACGTTTATAACCATAGATTTAATACAAGAATACAAATTTGTAATGAGCTGTGCCAGTTGTGGAAATACTATTAGTAAAATTAACGAGAAGGTGTATGAGATTTTCTAAAATGTATAAATTTTACAATTTTTTTCTTTCTACTAAAACAGTCTCTTTTATTAGAAATAATAATAGAGTCACCTAATAGAGTCACATCCAATAACAACAGAATTATAACAAATAAATATTCTGTGCTGAAAGTTGTAATGACGGATATTTATAATATCATGAAATTAAATATCACAAGCTTATAATATTAATACTATATTAAAATACAAGAATTTTGACACTATACAAATTTTATATATGACTATATTAAAGTCCTAGAACACTGACTTCTTTACTTTGCAATATCCAACACATTTATAATTATAACTGAATTGTTTTAATCAACATTCTATTTGCTCAATCTATTTACTAAATATTTTATAAAACTGTGAAACACCAGATTGTTGCTAATATAATAACATTCGACTGTTCATCAACAGTTGTAAAAGTCTGAACCGTAACTGTTGGGTCTCCGGTCGTCAGTCAAGCTGTACCTACACACATGTTGTATTAGCCTACTCTCAACTTACTAGCAACCTTTAAGCGGAAAGCGGAATAATATTGCTTTAAAGTTTCTACTGTTATTCTGGGGTAGTGTTATTTCACTGCCGTAACCAATTTCAAACATTTACAGATACACAGTGTAAACATAACATTGCTTTGTATAACTTTGGCTGCATGCATGAGACTCACCGAAGCGTATGTGCACTGTAAAAACTTTCATGCTTCTGAAAACACATTGTGCACACGGTACAATGAATTTTGTACATTAAAATTTCCAATATGCGGTTGTGTATATACAAAATCCCCAGGTATTGGTGTAATCTAAATATCCTCTCAGATACCAGTATAATTTGTACCTGAATGATACGCGTATTACATTATTATTCAAAATTCGTAAAATTCTAACACATTACAACAGATTCTACTTTCAAGTTGACAGAAAGAAATTTTTTTCACAAAACTGGGGAAGAGAATGAGATTAAATGTCTTTTGTGTTTACCGCACTAAAACATTACAGCTTTGCCATTACAAGCATAATGGCTCATATTAAATTAAACGGATTCTATTATTACTCGGATAATTGTTATTAAGAATTTTATTACAAGTTTGTAGGTGAATTCTAGAAAGTATTTGTGAGTAGTGTAATAAGTATTCCTCAAAATTCCGATTATATTCAAATTATCAAGTACGATAAAAATATATTAATTAAAAATTCCAGGAAAAATGGTCACATTACATGATGTATAAATGTAAATTACGGTGAGATTTTAAATTAATTCCAAACTATCATTCATGTAAGTGAGCACACATTACTATCTGAATTCCATGAATAATGTTCTTTATTCACTTATAAGGTTTCAACGTAGCACTATCCCAACGCACATAATAAATCACATACACCTAAACCAATAACACCAGCGAAACATAACGACTGATCAAAACAACTAGGCTTAGTCTACACTAATTTAAACATCAGAGAGGCACACCATATACTAATATTATGGAATCATCTCCCCACGCACACACTGAGAGCCATCAGGGAGGTCGGAAGTGAATAAAAACAGCTTTGAGCCACATATCAAAGAATGTCTAAACGTCTAAACGCCCCAAGGAAGAAACTAGCAATGCCCGATCCAACACCAGCTCCTACAGGAGACGACGGAGAAGGTGTCTGTCGAAATGTTCAGGGCAACAGAACAAGGGTAAAAGAACTCAAACAGAAGTGTGTATCAGAAAGAATATATGTCCTTATTTTATTTATAAACTAATTTAATGGATTATATAATACACACACACACACACCAGCGCGCGCTTATATGTGTGTGTGTATGTGTGCGTCTGTGTGTGCTTAACTTGATACTGTGCAAAGAACAGCAAAGAACCGTAAAATTAATATTGAATTGTCACCAGATTTGAAGATGATTTGCACAAGTAAATTAAATTCTGTTCCAAACGAAATGCTTGTCTCAAATAAGTAGCTTTTCATATAAGTTTCTTTTCCTACGGTAAAGGAAATATCACCCTAACTTAATTTGTGTTAAAAAAAAAATTAGTACACAATTTATTTATATAACACATCACTGCTGCATTTAAAAATTATGTATATCATTATTAAAAACATATACTTCACAAAAAACACTATTAAACAATTTAAAAACTTATATTTAAAACTAGAGGTCAAACATAAACAATCTAATACCCAAACAGATAAACATAAGTTTTACATCATTGAACACTAAAATCCTCATAGAACTAATTTATACACCGTCTCTAAAAAAAAAAAAAAAAAAAAATCATCGAGCCGTCAGTAGCAACAGATACAACCACCTCAGAAACATCAAGCTATCAGTAGCAACAGACACCTCCACCACAAAAAAGCAGAAAACCAACATTATTAAGAGCTTAATATTTTACTACTATAGTAGTAAGTACTAGTATTGAGTACGCCTCCTACACAATGAGCCAATAGTATTGTGTGTTTTATGATTAATCTGTAGTTGCTAAGGTGATGCATATAAATAAAATGTTGCTGATTTTTTGCAATATGAACCTAACCTACGTTAGTGTTAATTTAGATGCCTGTTACAACGTTTGACAGTTACAACGTGATTAAAAAATATAACTAGTAATAATAATAAATTTAATAAAGTTTAACAATTTACAATATTTGCCTTAAATAAAGTATTAATGAATACTACAAACCGTCTTAATAGAAAAATATTATATATAAAAATATTATAAATCAATATTAAATATAATTAGCAATACCCAAGAGAAATGCGGGGGACAAAGAAAATTGCACTGTTATTGCAAATTGCCGTATGACGTTAAATTAAAACTTTCTTATCCGCGGAAAGTATCGGGAGTGACAGGATGATGGAAATGAACACTCTAATAAAGATATTCATAAATATAAGGAAGCGCATGAGAGAAAACTTGACTTTGAAAAAGTTTAACACGCTGTCCCATTTAAATCAAGCCGTATAAATTCGACTTCCAAACAAGTGGTTTCTTTTCTTCAACTACAAGGAGAAATCACTTCGGCTGTATGCACGAGTTTTTGTCAGTTAGGACTCAAAATTGTTAACGGACCTTATCTACTCTGATCTCTTGTTTACATGATTCCACCCTTACTTAAATTTATCAGAATAATAATTATTTTGCACTGATTTTGAAGGTCATTAGGTTTTCAGTTCTTGCAAGGTAACATGAGGAATCCTCTAGAGTCTATAAGCAGATCGAATAGTCGCAAACGTAGTTAAACACAATAAACATTCTTAGATATATTTGGCACATAATATATTGACTTTCGAGTCGCTAGAGTTCGTGTTATTTTTGTAGATTCTCTGTAACCAAAGTTTACTTTAATTTCAATTCAAAATCTTTTATGTTGTATGTAACGTTACTATATATTGTAGAAAATATGTATGTAATTATTTGTGTAATGACGCTGAGGCAGAGAAAATTGCGATATGGAATGGTATTTATGTTTTGTTATACCTCTTAATAATGTAAAATTTTACAACATAGTAGTCCTAAACCATAAATTAATTTAATTGCAAAATAGTATTCGTCCAGCTTAGTTAATTGGGCTTCTGTTGTCTCATTATCAACTTGAAGGAAATCACATACTACGGCATCACTAAGGCTTATAATCACGCAGACGTTTTGGTATAACGCTCACAGTAATTGTGTTCTGTGATGTTCCCAATTCACCTTATATCTTTGCACGTTATGTGCCAGTGGCTCCACATTACGCACATTCCTTTGAATGCAGGTTGTCAAAAATGAAGGCTAAATCGTTCGTTTCTGCTGGTTGTTTGAGATTAATGATTATTAAAATTTGGCGTGTAAGTCC